>OY292313.1:36842690-37475595 GCA_958496155.1 Sisyra nigra | reverse complement strand
CACTGAGAAGGGGATTTCATCATGCCTGAACTTCCTCAGAGAGGCCAACCTCCTCACCGAACTATAAAACTTTGTGAGTGAAATGTGACTCGTGTGTGTATAAATATGATCAAGGGTGAATGCAACTGTGCTTCAACATGAATGAGTGAGTGAAATGTGAGAGTTATAGAACTAGATAAGTCGCTGATGACCTTGGACGTTCCAAGCGACTATAAATAACAAAAAAAATCTTTTTTTGTTCCCACGCGCAGGTAACACGTGACGTTTTTATTGTATAAGTATTCAAAGAGCAGAAAACTGCAATCTTATTATTGGTAAAGATAAGTCAATTCATCGTTTTCATCTAAATGTTTTTGGCACATACTTGTTTTTAGTAAAATTTTAGTTTTTTTTTCTGGGCCACCTATTGGCGCAGTGGCTAAAGCAGTAGTTCTCTCCACTTCATGTGTCAAGTGGTTCGGGTTCGATTCCCGTTGAATCCTAGACTTAAGATGATAGGCCTAAGATTAAAATTGACCAACAGAAATTTTCTGTGTATTTAGACAGTCGTGATATAAACTAAGCTGTTAAAGCGACTTAAAACACCAAAAAAAAAAAACAAAAACAAATTTTTTTTTCTTAAGTATAAGTCCTTGTGGTGAGATGTTGAATTTGAAATAGTAAAGGCGTTAAAGAATTTGACAAAATTTAAGTGACAAATTAAAACTCTTATTGACATATCAAAATAAGTTTGTTATTATCAACAAAAATTTGTAAAAATAGATTTTAATAAATTAATTTTTTTAAATTTTTTATATCTTATATTAGACCTTGTACATTTTATACTTTTGGACCTATTTCTTATAACATTTTGACTGTCAAAAAACATGATAACCTTATTATACAAATTACATACGATAGATAATGGATTAATTGATAAACCTTTATAGATTATGATATCTTTATTGTTGATATCCGTAGTTAATCCTTTGACTGTAATGCTATATCAAAGTGTTCACAAAAACCCAATAAGATCCATATTTTACCTCCCAACAATATTTTCATTAAAATTCAATTATTCCATTTTATAGAGAATATTATAGAGTTTTTAGAACTCTTCTGAACGACCATTATTTTTCGAGTAGTTGCCAAAATCAAAAAACTACTTTTTTTCTTTGATCTGCGATTTCCACGACAATAGAGCACATGACGATATTTTTAAATAGATTTATTATTGTTTGTTTGCATCCACAACAGCCCAAACACAATACCGTAATATAGTAAAATTTTTCATTTTTCTATTTAAAATTTTATTTCGTAGCGTCTTCTGTGCCGTTAGTAATCAGTAAATATTAGTCAATGCCAGTAAATAAAGCGAGGAGTTCGATAACTTGAGTAGCTTTTTTTTGCTTTTCTCATAAAAAAAAATAATTTAAAATAAGCTTTGCATGGTGCCGCAATGTGTGAGCACTTTAATTAAAACACTCAATACGTTTTTCTTTTACTTCCCTAAAGATAAAAAATATTAGAAAAAAGTGGTTACACCTTGCGGGTGGTTACCATTACGGGAGACCCAGTAATTGTATCTACAAAAACTTCTATTTCTTTTGTGAAAATCACTTTGATGTAAGTTTTTATGTTTTTTCTTACATTTTTAAGCCATAGTAATATACGATATATTTAGGCATCATTGATAAGCCATTTCCGTTCGTACATCTATACCAATAATACTTATATAATAAAAACGTTACGTCTTACCTGGGCGAGGGAACAAAAACGAAATTTTATTCTCAGCTGAGATTTTTATCTAATCTAAAAAATATAAGATGTTTTGTTGAATACATTTTATTACCAGCATTTTCATATCTATATATATCTATGTAAATAAAAATACTTCAGGGGACCGTCAAATTTCGCTCGTTATAAGCGATATTCACTATAACCGATATGTATCGCATGTATCGTTTTATCTAAGACATATCACGGGGCCCGAAGGTTTTGTACGTTACAACCGGTTGTTCATTATATCCGATATCGTTATAAACGATTTGAACTGTATATAGCTGTTCGTTAGTCTCGCAAAAACTTGACAATAGCTAGGGGCCGATTTTGCTAATTTTGGTCTTGAAATATTTGTGGAAGTTCAGGGAAAGTTTAAACGGTGAGAAATATAAATAATAAGTAACGGAAAATACTAAAAACTAATAAACAAAAATTCTTAGAAACCATAAATCCATTGTTAATTTACAGGTAGTTAATATCTTATCTATAGCTCGGCTGAGTAAACGTTCAAATTATCAAGGGAGGAGAAGGAAACCCTCTGCATTAAATATGATTTCAATCATAACATAAATATCTTAGTTCCAAAATGACATTCGTAAGAATAAATTACCAAAACAGACAGTTCGACTGAAGTGATCCCGATAAGGAGTTTGCCTAAGAGAGGTGAAGCCGTTAGGCAGAGCCCCCAGAGCAAAAAGAAATCCAGCCCTACTTATTTTTCAAGAGAAAATAGCAACTTAGATGTGACCATCGCGTTGTTTTTTTACCAAATAACTATATTCTCAATTTTCAATTTATTTTAGCAAGATCTATGAAAATCTATGAAAAATTGTCTAATCTTGGAGCCCGGGAAATAGTAGACTTGCCGATAAGACATAATGGACTTAAAATAATACTATATCCTAGAATAATGAACCTAAGGCAACCAAACCTAATACTTCAGATCTTAAGATAACACATTGAATATTATTTATCCTAAAAAAGGCACGTTTCCTAAAGGATGGCTACTAATCCATTCTACTAAAATGAATAAATGATTTCATATGACATTTGGTGTGAAAGTTCTCAAGTCCTAAAGGAACACAATTATACCTAGGTATTTTACAATATTAAAAAAAAATGTAAAGCACCTACCTATAAGATAGCTTATATCTATTTCTGGAAAAGTAGTTTACTGGATTTTCATGAACTTTTTATGAAACAAAGGTCTAGAATTATCTAATTATCTTTTTTTGTTAAAATAGCAGATTATCTTATTTTGGGTAAAAGTTTCTATTATTCAATCAGATTAATTTAGATACGCTCAGCGAAGCGGGCGGGTATCAGCTAGTTGTAAAATAAAGAAGCTTAAGGTAAGTTTAAAGTATTGCTTTCTTCTATAAACCCAGGCTACACTTTTTGGTAATAATAATAATAATACCATAATGTCAAATAGTAATTTAATAATAATTATAATATTAATTCCAATTCAACACAAAATTATAACAAAGTATGGCTTACATATATATATATATATATATATTTATATATATATGTAAGTCAGTAAATTCCAATACTACTTTAATTCAAAGCTAAAATTATAGTTAAATAATATACAATTGCAATTTATTTATAAAATGACAAATTGATTCTAAAGTTTAAATATCCATGGTAACTGAAATTATTAACTGGCCGTATAGTAGGTGAAGCTTAAATCTAAATTATTGGAACGCATCATAAAACAACGATTGCACAGTTATATGGATACGGCAAAAATTTTACCAAATTTTCAATTTGGATTTCGTTCAAACCATTCAACTACACACCAGATTCTCAGGTTGGCCGAGACCATCGAGAAGGGATTCGAAAACAAGCAATATACCACCATCCTCTTCTTGATGCTGAAAAAGCTTTTGACCGTGTCTGGCATCAGGGTTTATTAACCAAACTCTCTAATTTTGAAATCCCGGAATACTTATACAACATGATCGCTTCATTCTTAGAAAAGCGTACATTCCAGGTTAAATTAGAAAACCAGCTATCTATTGTAAGACCTTCCACCATCGGTGTCCCCCAGGGATCAGTTCTTGGACCTACCTTATTTAATTTATACGTCGCTGATCTTCCCAGAAATGACAAATGCTTAATAGCGATGTATGCAGATGACACAGCTATTATATGCCAGGACAAAGAATTGCCAAATGCGATAAGAAACCTACAGCAATCTCTTAATAAACTAGCGACATGGTTTCGTAAGTGGAAAATAAAAATAAACCCCACTAAAAGTGTAGCAAAGGTGTTTGCTCTCAAAAGATTTAACAATAATCTAATCCATCTGAAGCTAAACGGGATTGATATACCCTGGAATTCAAAAAATGAAGCAGTCAAGTATCTAGGGGTTCATATGGATCACAGATTATCCTGGTCAAAACACGTATCTGTAAAACTAAGGGAAGCAAACGCCAGACTTATTCAACTATATCCGCTTATAAATAAAAAATCAAAATTGCGCACGGAATGCTCCCTTATGTTTTACAGAACTATTATTAGACCCATCCTGACATACGCTTGCCCAATTTGGATAAATACCTCCACAGGGAATATCAAGAAGCTGCAAAGTTTTCAAAGCAAGGTTCTGCGGGTAATTCTGAAAGCACCATGGTTTGTTCGAAACAGCCAAATCCTTAACGAGACAAATCTGCCAAGCATAGACGGTGTAATTAGGATGCTGGCTCAAAATTTTTTTGGTCAACTTGGTTCATGCCAAAGTGCTACTGAACTTAACCTGAGCCAGCGTAGACCAACTACACGGCTAAAAAGGAGGCTCCCACAGGAGGTGGTAGAAATGTTTTAGTAATCATCTAAGTGTATTAGTAAAGTTAGAGGATGTAACGACAAGCCTCAAAAGATAATATAGCTAAAAATAATGCTAACAAAATCATGATATAGCGACAGGTGGTTCGCTGAACTGATTAAATGTACCAAAATGGTTAAAAAAAAAAAAAAATCTAAAATAAGATTTTAGATTTATATCTCCCCTGCCTAATGACTCTTTTAATTCCAGGAATTAAAAGAGTATGAGAGTTATTTGTTTATCTGGTGTTCACTACTCCCTAGTTTTTTCTATTTCATATATCGTATTTGATATTTTTCTCTTCACCCGAAATGGACATTCTCGTATTTCTTCTAGCATATTTCTATTAAATGTATTTTCCTTAGTGATAAAGACTTAGTCTCCTACTTTAATTTCTTTATCTGATCTTCTTTTGTCTATTCTTTTCTTAAAGCTCTCTTCTGGGTAAAATGGTGCTCGTCTTCTTTCTTCTTCCAAATTTCTTTTTACTTTTAATTCTTCTGGAGCCACTTCAGACCCTTCTCCATATAGTAAATATGATGGTGGGAACCTCGTAGAAGTGTGAACTGTTTTATTATATTTGTGCACTGTTTGTGCTCTGTGCACTTTTCCGCCAACTTCGACCATGGTTCTATATTTTCTTCTTTAAATTAATTTCGTTTATTTTTTTATTACTTTTGTTATTATTCCAACATAATTGTCTAGGATGGAATCTGTTTTCTAAACCTAATTTTTCGCATGGTTTCTTTTCTTTTTCTTTATTATAAGTAGATATTTTTTTGAATTTTGATTCTTTATCCGTATTCCTCATTGATTCTTCTCTCTTTTTGTATTCATCGTCATATTTCTTGAGTTCATCTATTAAATTCTTTATATTAGTGCTTTTTTCTCTTTCCAATTTATCTTGTAATTTAAACGAATGTGTGAAACCCGCTACACAACCGGCTACCTGCGCATTGTGCGGGGGCGCTCACCCAGCTTCTTACAAAGGCTGCTTTGAGTACAAGCAAATACAAGCCACCAGACAATATCATGCTGAAATAACCACTACCAAACAACCTCAGACTTCTCCCCAACAAGTACAGCCAATCCATCGAGGACGAAACCATACAAACCTCTACCATAGACCACCAATAGCAACACAACAACCATGTACTCAACAAGTTAGAGGTCCATCAAACAAAAAACCTAGCTACGCACAAGCAGCCAAAACTTCAGGTTCTTCAAATACCACCCTTCACCATACCAACCATATAACCATACCAACCATACCAACCATACCCCTCCCAACTCCCCACAAATCGACCACAGTTCAGTAATGACCTCATTTCTGAACGAGTTTAAATCCCTTATTACTCCTCTCATTTCCCTACTTACCTCTCTCGTATCTGAACTCCTTCCCAGACTATCACGGTAAACAATAGAACATCCAATCCCATCACAGTTCTTTTATGGAACTCAAACGGACTCGAAAGACACAGAAATGAACTACAGCTACTTTTGAACGACAAAAACTTGACGTAGCTTTAATCACCGAGACACACTTAACAAATAGACAAACTTTCTATATTGCAGGTTACAACACTTACAGGTGCGACCATTTAGGGGAGAGGGCTCAAGGTGGTGCTGCTATCATCCTAAAAAACTCCCTTCAACATCACGAACACCTTTTAACATCCACAGAGCATTATCAGCTTTCCTCCATATCACTTGCCTTCTTTCCTTTTCCCATAAACCTATCAGCAGTGTATTGCACTCCATCCACAACAATTTATCTACCGCAGCTAAGGGCTTTTTTTGAGTTTTTGGGTAACCGCTTTATTGTGGGTGGAGATTTCAACGCCAAGCACCTCCGCTGGGGCAGTATAAATACTTATTCTCGAGGACGACTACTCTATAGCCTAGTTACTTCCAAAAATTATACCATATACCCTCCAAATGAACCAACCTACTGGCCAAGTTTAATTTAATTTATATTTAATTTGGTGGAATTAGGTTCCGTAGTCGTGGATGTTGAAGTTGAAGGTTGATCTTCACTAAACACCTCTTCTTGAGTTGCATCCTGAGTTTGTAATTTGGTGGAATTATGTTTTGTAGTCGTAGAAGTTGATGTTGAAGGTTGATCTTCACTTAACTTCACTTCTTGAGTTGCGTCTTGAGTTTGTTCACTGTTCACTGTAAATTGTTGGATTGGTTTTAAAAATTTTACCAGCGCGCCCGACTGCGACTTAATGGCCTCTTCTTTTTTTCATTTCATTTCTCTCTTTACATTTCCAGGAATATATTTTCTTCCTATATCTCTATCTCTACCAGTATTCGACATGATTTTATGGACTAAAATTGGAGGAGAATTAACAAATATGGCTGGCAGTGGGTTTTACGAGACATCGAAAATATACATATATTATTTTAGTCGACTCCTCTTCTGCGGGTGCGGGGCCCCATGTCGCGCGGGGCCTCGGGGCGAATCCCCGAATTCCCGACGTTTGAGCCGGCCCTGTGGCCAACCGATTCAAATAGAACCCCTGACGTAGTAGATTTTTTTGTTGCTTCTGGAGTGGGCGGCATTCATTCTACTATTAACATCTCAGCGGATCTTTCATCAGACCATTCTCCGTTATTCCTTACCTTGGACATCCAACCGATTACTAAACCTAAAAGTCCTTCCCTCATCTCTGGTCCAGTAGACTGGAAATTATTCCAAGAAAAACTAAACAACTCCATTAACCTAAACATATCCTTCAAAACTCCACACGAACTAGAAGACGCTTTGCAAAGTTTCACTAACAACATACAACACGCAGTGAAACAGTGTTCCAAGATTCCTAAGCGTAGTACAATGACCACTCACCCTCCACTCCCAGATTACATATTGTCTACACTACGTACAAAAAGAAATGCAAGAACTAGATGGCAACGCACAAGATATCCATCAGACAAAGTAATCTTCAATAGATTATCATTACTCCTTAAGTCCCAACTAATAGAATACCGCTCCAAACAATACACTAAATACCTAGAATCCCTATCTCTTGATGACAATTCCTTATGGTGTGCTACTAAAAGAATCCTCAAATACCACAAAATTTCCACCCCTATTCAAGGAGATGACGGTACCTGGGCGAGAGATGACAAGGACCGATCCAACATATTTTCTCAGCTCCTTCAGGAATCCTTCTCTTCACACACCAATAAGAACGATCCTGCTCATGAAACCCACATTCACCAGTTCCTCGAATCTCCCCTTCCACTCGAAATACCGGAGAGGTCTTTTCTTCCCTCGGAGGTACGGGCGGTAATAAATCGTGCTCCATTAAAAAAATCTCCTGGCCACGACCTTATTGACGCAAATATTCTCCGACATCTACCTCGAAAAGCAATAATTTTCATCACCACATTCTTCAACTCGATCCTTCGTACTACTCATTATCCCTCCCAATGGAAATACTCCATCATTACCATGATTCCAAAACCTAACAAACCCCCCTCTAATCCATCATCATACCGACCAATCAGTCTCCTACCTCTTTTATCCAAAATTTTTGAAAGACTCCTATTAAATAAAATCCTACCTATCATAGAAAATAATAACATCATACCCTCCCATCAATTCGGATTTCGTCCCTTCCACTCTACCACTCAACAATGTTTCAGAGTCGTAGATACCATATCCACTGCCCTCGAAAAGAAGGAATACTGCCTTGGAACCTTTCTGGATGTCGCACAAGCTTTCGATCGCGTGTGGCATCCAGGACTCCTATTTAAATTAAAAACATTCCTTCCTCCACAATACTTCCTCCTTTTACAATCCTACTTAACAAAGCGCTGTTTCAGAGTGAGGTGCGGCGCTGTATTCTCCCCCATTTCATTCATTCAGGCGGGTGTTCCCCAGGGTAGTATTCTCGGACCCATTTTATACCTTATATACACGGCCGACATCCCAACTCATCCTCACACCGTAATAACCACGTACGCGGACGACACCGCAATTCTTGCCACCGACCCAAACCCAGTTTTAGCCGCCAATAAAATGCAGCAGCATCTTGACCTGATCTCGGAATGGAGTCAAAAATGGAAAATAAAAATAAACAACAATAAATGTACACAAATAACATTTACACTGAAACGAGGGACTTGCCCTCCAGTTCGCATTCACAACAACACCATTGCAACAACTACAACAGTACGATATCTTGGTTTTTACCTTGACAGCCGCATGACTTGGAACCCCCACACAAGACTTAAAAGACAAGAACTAAATAGACGATACGGACAGCTACGACAACTTTTAGGTCCCCAATCCCCAATAAGCACTGATAACAAACATACACTTTACAAGACACTAATACGACCAATATGAACTTACAGAGTGGAACTGTGGGGTTCTGCCAAACCATCTAACATCCAACGGATCCAATCCTTCCAATCCAAAGTCTTACGACGCATCCTGAATACTCCTTACTATGTAAACAACCATATAATCCACAAAGACCTCAACATTTCTTTTGTTACCGATATAATTTCAAAACGTTTCCGTACCTTTCACTCCAAACTCATATCACATCCTAATCCAAGCGCCCAAGCTCTTTCCTCATTAACCAACCCAAACCTCACCTCACGGCGCTTAAAACGCCGATGGCCCCGTGACCTCCTTCTTATAGAACCATAGGGAGTCCCTAGCACTGGCTAGTAATTCCAAACCAGTCTCCGGCCATATGACTCGAAGCTGAGTATCCCCTTAGCTCCGAGGCACATTAAATATAGAATTATTAATTTATTTTTTATACCATCACATTTGCTTATTGTAATTACAGATTGCAAATAAAGAATTTTAAGAAAAAAAAAAGAAAAATCTTGGATTGAGTAGGTAATCCATAAATTATTAGATACACTCTGGTTATTTCAGGAATATTAGGATCCGCTTCTAATATCAAACGTTCTTTCTTCATCACATAACCCATAACCGACCCATCAAAATATCTAAAATTAAATGCCTTTCTAACTGGTTCCCAATTATTTTTTCTGAAAATCTGGATAAATGAATCTCTCTACTACACCCAATAGGATATTTTTCTAAGAAACTGACACCAAGCCAAGCAAAGAAAGAAATAATCTACCTTGAATGCTTGGCAATTAAGAAAGCGATTCGGTACTGGCAATATTATGTAATCGGTAAAGAATTTTTAGTAACTTCGGATCACAAACTTTTACTGAATCTCAAATCTAAATCTAGAATAGACGAACCTTTGGGAGATTTGATTTTGTATTTATCCCAATATAACTTTAAAATAATATATAAGAAAAGTTCAGAAACTATAGAAGCTATAGTAGTAAAAAATAATAATTTTAGCTATGATTTACTACTAGGCTTGGATGCAATAAAAAAATTCAAACTCATTCAAGACGAGAACTTGCAAATCAAACAAAAATGGAAAAAATGAAAGAAATAATAGATAATTTCCAGGAATGCTTTGCTAAAGATAAATTTGACATGAGGACTATAGGAAATGCGGAAGCACAAATAAAACTCAATGAAGACAGATTCATTTCTAAGCAACCGTATAGATGTTCTTTTCCTGATAGTTGAAATAGAATCCCAGATATCAAAACTTCTAGAAAAAGGTATGATAGAAGAATCTAATTCACCATTTGCTTCTCCAGTATCACTTGCATACAAGAAAGAAGATGGGAGAAGAACTCGACTAGTGGTCGACTACAGAGAACTAAACAAGATAGTGGTACCAGAAGCTCAGCCTTTTCCAAGGATTGATGATATTTTGGAGAATGTAAACGGTTGCAAATGGTTCACAGCAGTGGATATTAACTCTGCGTTTTGGTCTATACCTATCAGATTGAAAGACCGGAAGAAGACGGCATTCATAACACAAAAAGGGCATTGGCAGTGGAAAGTACTACCATACTCTTTTACTTCCCGGAATTAAAAGAGTCATCAGGCAGGGGAGATATAAATCTAAAATACCCTATTTTTGATTTTATAAATCTAAAATACCCTAGATTTTGATTTAAGCCCACCTACTAGAGCTTGTTAATAATTTCATTTACCATGGATATTTAAAACTTTAAAATCAATTTGTCAATAATAAATAAATACACCTTGAAGACACCGACTACTTGTCCCCTTATCAGTTTGGATTTAGAAACTCACGGTCGACTATTGATGAAATCATTTGTATAGATTCTGAAATTTGTGATGCCTTATCAAACAAACATCACGCATTAATGGTAGCCTTAGAAAACAAACATCAAGGGAAACATGCTAGCTTTCATCAAGAACTTCCTCTGCCACAGACAAATACAAGTCAAAGTCCAGAATGCTCTATCATCACCCCTACAACTAGAGAACGGCCTACCACAAGGCTCTGTTTTAAGTGTGATACTATTTCTGGTAGCAATCAATGAAATGATGGACCAAATCGAAAGACCATGCAAAGCATTTTTATTCGCCGACGACCTAGTGCTGCTCAAAAATCCATTATAACATAAACCGACTCCAAGAATGGACACAAAAATCGGGATTCTTTTCAGCTTCAAAATCAGAATCAATCATCTTCACCAAAAACATACTAGAACTCTGGAAGAACCAATCACGCTAAATGGAGATACGATAAAAACGACTTCATCAATCAAGATTCTCGGGGTCAAGTTTAATTCAACCATGTCATGGAAAATGCACATCCATGACTTAAGAACTGAACTCTTTAAAAGGCTCAACATTCTGAAGGTCTTATCGTCTACCTCGTGGGGAGCGACCCTCCCTACCTTATTAAAAACTTATAGAGCGCTCATTCGCCTAAAAATTGATTACGGCGCCATCGTCTATGATGCGGCCTCCAAATCAACGCTTTTACCCTTGGACAGAATTCATAACAAGGCCCTACGACGTTGCACAGGTGTATTCAGAACTACCCCTGTATATAGTGTCCTGACTGAAGCGGAAGAACGCCCTTTAAAACTGAGACGGCAAGAGCTAGTCGTAACTTATGCGATTAAATCAAGCCATAAGCATAAAAACCCAGTCCAAGGGTATATAAACCGAAACACCATAAATAAGGCGTTTTTCGATACCCACCCAAGGTTTCCACAACCTTTTTCCATAAGAGCTCTGAAATATCTACGAAAAATTGATGTCACAATTCCAGTATTGGATAACAACTTAAATAAGCTTCCCCCTCCTTGGAAACACAATATTCTCCCTATCGACTTAAGCCTGGGAGAGTACACGAAAAGCAACACTCCTGAAATATTAATGTGAAACCTCTTTTGGGAGGCAAAAGATAAATACAAAACTATACTGAATACTATACCGATGGTTCAGTGCTGGAGGGTAGGACAGGCTGTGTTATAGTAACGGGCAGCGAAAATTCATGTTCCTACTGCAGGATTATTCATCGATAGTCACTTGCGAAGCACAAGCTATACATCAAGCTCTACAACTTATAGAATCCAACCCGAGGAAAACTCCAGCAGTAATATTTACGGACTCCAAGTCTACCCTTATAGCACTAAGTAGTGGAGGCGACCAAAATGAGGTTATCACGGCTATAAAGGTGAAAATCACATGCACGATAAAAGAAAAATACAAAATTGCGCTAGTGTGGATTCCAAGTCATCAAGGAATACCGGGGAATGAGGCAGCTGATATGGCTGCTAAACAAGCCACTACGAAAATAAATATTGATCTTCAGGTCTGTCCGGTTGTGGATATAATTCGACACTCGAAAGAAACTTTCCAAAAACAGTGGAAAAATGTGGACAAACACCCCACAAAAACTATCTATATCAGTAAGACGGACGATATTTGAATCAGTTCCTGTCACTGATCTCCCAAGAAAACAACAGGTCATCCTCACTAGGCTGAGGACTGGTCCTACGAGCATCACCCATAAACACCTACTCGACAATCAGGAACAACCAACTTGCTCCGAGTGTGGGGATGCCCTAACAGTCCTTCACATAATCATGGAATGCCAGTCCTTCTCAACACAAAAGCAAAACCAAGGCCTACCCAGCACTTTGAGAGAATGTTTGGGAGCATCGGTAGAAGCAAAGAAAACATTAGTTTCTAAAATGCATCGAACTCCTGGATGGAATTTAATCCCGTATAAAACCCGTATACTATCAAACTCCCTTAATTCCATGATCTATCCTTGTTTCACATATGTTAATGCAATTAATATTGTGCTGCTTTAGATACCATATATCTGACTGGACGAGAAAAGAATGCTACGGGTTATTGATAATTTTAATTAATGTTATCATTTTATATATAAAATCTATCTTAGTTTTCCCTTTTGTATTATTTTGTTTTATTACCATTATTTTGTTATTACTATTTCTTTATACATGTGCTACATGTATCATGAATTGTAAAAAAATTGTATTAGAATAATGTAAAATTTGACTAGTCGCTAATGACCACGCGGTTAAAGCGACTTTATATAAATAAATCAAAAAAAATAAATAAATAAATAAATAAACTGAAATAGTATATTTTATCCTCCCCAAAGAAACTACATTTTAATCAATTTGTAAGTCAGTAAATTCCAATACTACTTTAATTCAAAGCTAAAATTATAGTTAAATAATATACAATTGCAATTTATTTATAAAATGACAAATTGATTCTAAAGTTTTAAATATCCATGGTAACTGAAATTATTAACTGGCCGTATAGTATGTGACGCTTAAATCTAAAATAAGATTTTAGATTTATATATATATATATGTATGTTATGTTGTATGTGTACGGTTAATATAAAACAAAATGGAAAAAAGTGAATTTCGAGTTTTAATAAAGCATCGCTTTTTGGTGAAAAAAATACAGTGGAAACCAAACAATGGCTTGATAAACATTATCTAAACTCCGCTCCATCGAGACAAATGGTAGAGAAGTGGATGGCTCGAGTATGGTTAGTTAGGCGCTTCGAGTATTTGAAATTTCCTTACTTTATGCTTTTGTATAAGCATAAAGTAAGGCTTATAGAAGCTAAATTTCGTGTCGATTACCCAAAAATCGACAATCGAAATTTTAAGCAAAAGCGATAAATTTTGATGCCAAAATTGGGCTGAATCAGATCGGTCAAAAATTTATACGCATTTAGTTACTATGGCAACTTACATGAACCAATCAGAAGCAACATGAACCAAAATCAACAAACGCCATTTTTTCCATTCTTCCAAAACACGTTCCAAAATCCAATTAATTCTAAGTTCCAACAAAATTTTCGAATTCAAGGAAAACATATTTAGAAATTTAACGCGGTGAAACTAACTAAAACGCAGGCACAAACCACTTCACAATTCTAACACTATTTTAATTACAACAGTTTACGTTATTAAATTTTATTACATACACATTTCCATCTTCAATTGGTAAAATTATCAATAAATAGAGTTAACCGTTTATGTACACACCGCAAATAATGAAAAATTTAAAGAATAATTCACAAAATACTAAGTACAAATTAATTAAAATCTTACTGAAATGACTCCGAGCTTAATAGGAAATAAATGATTGAATATAAACAACAATTTAGTACCTTTTTTTTAAGGGTGACTAGATTTTTAAAATATTAATTGTCATGAAATAAATAATGGTTTTTTTTCAAAATTCAATAATTAACATAACGACAAAACTTAAATTACGGAAATGTTGTCATATCAATAGTCAGTCATTTAATTATTAAATTTAAAATACATGTTCTAATAATAAGGAACGTTTTCATAATGATCCACAACGAATACTTAAGAGTTTAAATTTTATAGCGACTTAAAAAAAAAAGTTATTAAACAATATAATTTCAAATAATTTAAAGATTTTATGTATATAATATTGATATATCAAATATTTTTATATGCAAAAAATTCTTTTTAAAATGGCTAATTGTAAGTTAGACGTTTCAAAAACATAAAAAATTTAAATTAAAAACAGGATAATTCTGAAGCTGCACAATAATTTTTCTTTAAAATCTCGTGGTTTAAGAAAATGAACCTACAGCCAACAAATAATGATCGGAAATACGAACAGTTTTGATAGATTTATTAATTACTCCAAACACCAATTGAAGTCATATATTATTTGAGATAAGGATATTTGGTTTTGTGGAAAACTTCAGGGTCCCAGTTTGTGAAAAAACAGTCAAACGATGAAAATCGGGTAATCGAACAGTAATGTTAATTTTTCTTTCATTGGGGTAGATTTATTAATTACTCAAAACACCAATCGAAGACATATATTATTTGAGATAAGGCTATTTGGTTTTGTGTAAGACTTCAGGGTCCCAGTTTGTGAAAAAAACAGGCAAATGATGAAAATCGGGTAATCGAACAGTACTGTTAATTTTTCTTTCATTGGGGTAGATTAATTAATTACTCCAAACACCAATTGAAGTCATATATTATTTGAGATAAGGATATTTGGTTTTGTGGAAAACTTCAGGGTCCCAGTTTGTGAAAAAACAGTCAAATGATGAAAATCGGGTAAACGAACAGTAATGTTAATTTTTCTTTCATTGGGGTAGATTTATTAATTACTCAAAACACCAATCGAAGACATATATTATTTGAGATAAGGCTATTTGGTTTTGTGTAAGACTTCAGGGTCCCAGTTTGTGAAAAAAAACAGGCAAATGATGAAAATCGGGTAATCGAACAGTACTGTTAATTTTTCTTTCATTGGGGTAGATTAATTAATTACTCCAAACACCAATTGAAGTCATATATTATTTGAGATAAGGATATTTGGTTTTGTGGAAAACTTCAGGGTCCCAGTTTGTGAAAAAACAGTCAAACGATGAAAATCGGGTAATCGAACAGTAATGTTAATTTTTCTTTCATTGGGGTAGATTAATTAATTACTCCAAACACCAATTGAAGTCATATATTATTTGAGATAAGGATATTTGGTTTTGTGGAAAACTTCAGGGTCCCAGTTTGTGAAAAAACAGTCAAATGATGAAAATCGGGTAAACGAACAGTAATGTGAATTATTCTTTTTTTTAAACCCCCGCCGGTGGTGGCCCCTTGGACCGCCTTGAGTTTTGTCGAATTTGATTTCGTTGGATTTTCATTTTTATACTCAAACCGAAGTTTTTGTGTTCATGTTCTTGATTGAACATAGTTTTGTTAATGACGACCACCTTCAAAATTCATTCTATTTAAAGTCCAATCGTTTCATTGGCGCTCAGCTTTTAAAAACGGTTTCTGGTAAAACAACTGCTAAGATATCGAAATTAAAGAGTGGTATTTTTCGGGTTTTCGCTTAGTTTTCGAATAAATGCAACTCTTAGATTTTCATATAATCGCCTCTAGTGCTTCGGTATTTGCGAGTATGGTTTCTTAGGCGCCCAGAATTGATAACGGTTTCTGATAAAACAACGCAAATAATACCGAAAATGAAGAATGGTACTTTTCGCGTTTTCGCTTAGTTTTCGAATAATGCAACTTTTAGATGTTCATATAAATCGCTTTTAGTGCTTTGGTATTTGCGAGTATGGTTTCTTAGGCGCCCAAAATTGACAACGGTTTCTGATAAAACAACGCAAAAGATATCGAAAATGAAGAATGGTACTTTTCGCGTTTTCGCTTAGTTTTCGAATAATGCAACTTTTAGATGTTCATATAAATCGCTTTTAGTGCTTCGGTATTTGCGAGTATGGTTTCTTAGGCGCCCAAAATTGACAACGGTTTCTGATAAAACAACGCAAAAGATATCGAAAATGAAGAATGGTACTTTTCGCGTTTTCGCTTAGTTTTCGAATAAATGCAACTTTTAGATTTTCATATAATCGCCTTTAGTGCTTCGGTATTTGCGAGTATGGTTTCTTAGGCGCCCAGAATTGACAACGGTTTCTGATAAAACAACGCAAAAGATATCGAAAATGAAGAATGGTACTTTTCGCGTTTTCGCTTAGTTTTCGAATAAATGCAACTTTTAGATTTTCATATAATCGCCTTTAGTGCTTCGGTATTTGCGAGTATGATTTCTTAGGCGCCCAGAATTGACAACGGTTTCTGATAAAACAACGCAAAAGATATCGAAAATGAAGAATGGTACTTTTCGAGTTTTCGCTTAGTTTTCGAATAAATGCAACTTTTAGATGTTCATATAAATCGCTTTTAGTGCTTCGGTATTTGCGAGTATGGTTTCTTAGGCGCCCAGAATTTATAACGGTTTCTGATAAAACAACCCAAAAGATATCGAAAATGAAAAGTTTTACTTTTCGAGTTTTCGCTTAGTTTTCGAATAAATGTAACTTTTAATGTGTATGTTAATCATTTTTAGTGCATGATATTTTCAATAATGGTTAGGCACCAAAAATTTACATCAGATGTTGATAAAACTAAGCAATTAAAATCAAAATTTAAAAGTATTAATTTTCGAATTTTCCCTTTATTTTCAGTAAAATACAAATTTTCTAACATCATACGATAATGTTTTTTTAAATGAAATAATCAAATTTAAATGTTTACCTTCGAAAATCGATGATAACAACACTGGTATTTAAGCAATTTTCCGTAAAATGCCTCTTGTCTTAAGCAATCGATTGAATCAACTAGAAATTTGTGACAGTCTCCTTAGTTACGTCTTAGTTGACAAATCTATCAAAATCATTTCCCATAAGAAATAACATTGGACAATTTTCCAATTAAATCCTGTTTTTATCGAAAACGAAGCGAAAACTCGCAAATTACCACTCTTCATTTTCGTTTTCTTTTGGCTTGTTTTATCCAAAACCGTCGTCAATTCTTGGCGCCTAATAAACCGTACTCTATGTACTAAAAAAAATGGCGCTCGTACAAACAGCAACCGTCAAATCGCCAAAAAACCATTATTAGCCAAAAGTATTATCGTGTGCAAAAAAAAAATGCCCGCAAAGTGATAGGGCGGGCCACTAGATCATAGTGATATAAAAAACGTCCAGTGTCTATCATCAAAAATTAAAAAACAACATTCAACTCAAAAAAAAAACATTATAACAAACTATTAGGTTATAAATTGCAATAATTTTGTGTGTGTTTGTGCAGCGCTATCATCTTCACGCAAGTTCCATTGTGTGTGTGTGCATTGTGTCAAACGCTACCAAATCGTGAACAATAATAGTCAAAAACAACCGTCCCACAAGTTCAAACAACAGAACAAGTAGGTAAGCGGTCGATCAAACCGACTCTTATCTCCAAAACAAAGGGAAAAAAAGGAAAAACTATAAAATATTAAATTAAAATAAATAATAAATATATAATCATTACTATTTAACTGTATACATCTAGCAAATAAGTTAATATTTAAGTTTAGTTAGTAAATTATTTTTAAGCCCGTAAAATTAGCCTAAGATAAATAATAAACATAAGTTACAGTAATAATAATAATTAATATAATATAAATGGTGATATATGATAAAAGGTAAAATGGAATATGAAAGCCAATATGATAGCGATTCTGAAATAATAGCAAATCACTTTACGCCCACAAAATCACGCAAAAGGGTGGCCCCAGCAAGAAAAGAAAACAACAAACATGTTAAGTTGGCCTTAAAAAATAGATATCAAGTGCTCACTTCCAGTGAAGACGAAGAAGTGGACCTACCATCTGATGAAACAACAATAAAAATCCCCCCAATTTTTGTGCACGACGCAAACAATTATCAAAAACTCGTAGATGATATAAAAAACCTCCAAATCAACGAATTTACCGTCTCACAAAAAAATAAAAATATCTTTAAAGTAAACATAACTAAAATAGATGATTACCGAAAACTCACAAAATTCTACGACTCAAACAACATAAATTATCACACCTTTAAAAACCCAACAACAAACAATATTTCAGTAATTATAAGAAATGTTCCTTACTCACTTAAAGACCCCGAAATATTGGATTTGTTAAAAAATAGCAATTATCCAGTAATTAGCGTCACACGACTGCTCAACAGGGAGAAAAAGCCTACCCCACTCTGCGCAGTACTTCTACCCAAAACTGAGGAAGGATTAAAAATATTCGAGCTAAGATATCTAGATAGAGCTGTGGTCCAAGTTGAGGCTCGTAGAAAAAATATGAACACCCCACAGTGCACAAACTGTCAAAGATTCGGGCACACTAAAAACTATTGCCGTCTTCATTCCAGATGTGTTAAATGTGAAAAAAATCATAAATTCACTGAATGTGATAAGAAGCCAGAAGAACCCCCAAAGTGTGTCAACTGTGGGGGTCAGCACCCAGCCAACTATAGGGGTTGCTCTTACTATAAAAACACCCAACAAAACCCCCGGACACACACAAATACCCATTCCCCACTTACCAGAAAAAACATTCCCGCTTTTACTACCGCTACCTACGCATCCATCGTAAAAAATAATCTACCCAACCAAAACGTCCCAAATACTCCTCACAACCAAAACCCCGAGCAAACTCAACCATCCACAGAAAACGCCCCACTCGAATTAAACTCCCTTATCCCTGTAATAGTAAATTTCTTCCTAAACCTGATTCGCCCTCACCTACCTCAAATAACGTCTATGTTTATGTCCCTTCTATCCTCTCAAACATCCACAAATTAACACCAAAAAAAAATGGCCAGTATCAAAAAAATTAATATTCTCAACTGGAATGCAGACGGTATCAAAGAAAAGAGAAGCACCTTTATCGAGTTTTTATTCAGGCATCAAATTGACATCGCTTGCATATCGGAAACACATCTAATACACGGAGAAAATTTCAAAATTCCTGGTTACCATGTCTACCGTACGGATCGAGACACGGACTTTGCTTCCGGAGGAGCCTCAATTATTGTTAAAAAAAACATCCGTCACAACTCAATTGCAAACAACCCTAGGTTAAGTATCGAAGCTACTATGGTTAATTTTCAAACGACAAACCTCGGTTCTATCAAACTAATAGCTGCCTACAAAAAACCAAGCAGCCGATTACGACCATCTGACTTTGCTGAAATGTTTAAAGAAAACAGACCCACGTTACTACTGGGGGATCTAAATAGTAAACATACATCTTGGGGTTGTATAAGAAATAATCAAAATGGTACATTATTAAATTCCATTGCTTCAGATCATTCACTCATTATCTGCGCCCCAAACAAACCCACCCACTACCCGTACCGAAAAGATCATGTTGCCGACATACTGGACATAGCAGTTCAAAAGGGTATTACAGTTCCCCTAATACAAACAGTTGTTGACGAGTTGGACTCGGATCATAACCCAGTTATAATTTCACTCCGAGACATGCCTCACACCAACGAAAAAATCCATCCCCGTGGAGCAAACTGCTGGAACACTTTTAAACATCACCTACAAAACTCACTTAAAATCGAAGAATATCCCTTCTACAACACAGATGAAATAAATGCATCTATAAACAAACTTTCGAATGCCATCCTTACAGCAGACAGCTCTTCCAAAATCGTAGTACGCAACAAAGCACATTTAAGCTCATGGAACAATATTCCAGATAAAATTGTAAAACTAATAAAAAAAAAGAACAAATGTAGGCGAGTGTGGCAAAGGTCTCGAGATCCGGGCGATAAAAGGCTCTTAAACTTTTACACACACTTAGTGAGGAAAAAATTGGACAGTTACTCTTACTCAAAGTACCAATCATACTTATCCGAAATCCATCCAGAGGACCATCAAACCTGGAAAGCAACTCGTAGAATAACGCGAGAAAGAGAACAAATTCCCCCCATCACTGAAGGAGATAAGACGCTGAACTCCAACCAGGAAAAGTGTGAAGGATTCTCCGAATATTTCAATTCCGTTTTAAACATAAATCCTACTCATACCGACAACAAGATCTACGACAGTAAAGTGATTCCCAGCAACCAGGTAAAATTTGTGACCCCCTCAGAAATAAAGTCCCTTATCGAGGAGTTACCAAACAACAAAGCCCCCGGTCATGACCAAATATCAAACGCACACCTAAAGAACTGTCCTAACCCATATGTGCTCAACTTTTTTATTTGATGAAATCCCTGCCAATTTTCCTTTCTAATAAGTATCAGGAACGTAAAAAAGCATATTTGGTGAAAATTTTTTTTAAAAACTAGACAGTTTTGGTAATTTTAACCGCCCCATTTATGGGGCGCTGGGCACCGCCTGCCATGCGTAGAGTCAATTGGAATTTTTAAATTTTAGGGGTTAATCTGAATGAAACAGCTTTGTTAATAATAATTATTTATTAAATTTACTGTATACTATTGAATATAATTAATCATTTTCAAGAATGAAATGTTTCAAAACAGTTAGCATGACAGCCCACATCACATTTGCGACATTTTTTTGTCGTGTTTTTGTGGCATTGGCCACAACGAATTTGAGTTGAACTGGAAACAATTATGTGACCAACCCCATCAAGACGAATGTCATCAATTACTCTCCTTTTTTTGGCGATTGCTTTTCTTGGACGACCTATGGAACGAGCTGACGCATATTTTCCTAGGTATGTATTTACCACCGCCCTAGTGAAAGAAAGAAAGTCAAGATGCCTCTTATCTTGCCCAGCTGGTGAGAGTCGGTACAATTGATATGCATTATTTACAGTAGCATTTAAAGGCCACATCAGTAGTTGCCAATACCACTTCTTTTTATTTATGCTAATCCTATAGCTACCAATATTTTGATCAAGACGATCCACTCCACCCATATACTTATTATACATTTGCACGCAGATAGGCTGTTGAATAGAAAGTGTTTTCTTTTCCCTGCTTGACCAACGTTGTGCAAATGCTATGGGTAATACCCCTTCGCATGTTGATGCTACGGTGACTATATTATTGTCATTGTAGCGAACAAGAGTCACACCTGAGATTTTATCAGTTATTTGCTGATAGCTACCACGTGTTTCGTCCTTCATTTCTTTTAATGATTTGAATGGTGCATTTTCTACTCTATTTGCTCGTATAGTACCAGTCCCTTGATGACCAGAGTTCTTCAAAGCTGTGAGCAGTCTAATTGATGTAAAAAAATTATCCATATACACATGCGCAAAAAAATTGGGGGGTAAATTAGAAACTAAGTTCATAACGACAGATCCTCCGACACCTAGCTCTGGATTAGTGTTACCCGTGCTAGCTCCTTGGTACGGTACGGCTTGTATTAAATATCCTAACCTTGTTGCCATACTCCAACATTTAAAACCGAAACGTATTGGCTTGCCATGTATGTGTTGTTTCGTACTGTGATGTCCATAGTATGGAATCATGGACTCATCAATACTTACCTCAGTGTACTGGGGCCAATACTTCAACCACTTTTCATTCAGTTTCTCCCATAAAGGTCGAACTTTTGTGAATTTATCTTGGGCGTCTAGTGCAGTATTATCACATACATGCATAAATCGCAACACCTGTTCAAACCTAGATCGGCATATTGAATTAGCAACCCCAGGATGATAAGTGTCGGCTGCAGTATCCCAGTACATGCGATTTCTTGCTTGACTGCAATATCCGCTAAGTAAAAATATTGCAAATACCAAGCGTATCTCTTCCTTTGTTGTATTAAATTGTTTTCCAAGGAAAACAGCGTATTTGTTTGAATTTTCCACAAATAAATTTATGATTTCATCATCATAAAATAATTCAAACCATTCCACAGGTGACTTGTCCGTGTTAAGAAATTCAGGAGGATTCCATTCTTTTCTTTGGTGTTCTGGCAAATCTATTTTTTTCCATTTCCGTTGCTGTTGGACTTTCTTTTTGCTTTTTTGTAATTTGTTTGTGGAGCTTGATGCAATCTCTGATAAATCATCGTCGCTTGAATCTTTCTGTCCTATCGTTTCTGATACTAGTTCATTTCGCGATTTCCGTACGCATTTCAGTTGCGCTTCGGCCCGAAGTTGATTTCCTGTTAAGCGATTTAAATCACCCACAGGTGCATCTTCCTCATCACTGTCACCATCACTCAACAAATGATTACTGGGCGGGCATGTATACACTGTACCTTCAAGTATGTCGTCTTCAGCTTCTAAAATATCAAGGATCTCGGCCACAGACAAGCTAAAACAAATATTATATATTACAAGTATAATATAATAATTGAACAACTAAATAACAATCACACTTTATTATCGCTGTAAATATATTATAACACTATTTACAAACATTTTGACATACACGTTCGATACCATGCTCAGCGCTCCAAAAATGGGGCACTATAAAAAATGTCTCAGAAAATCTTAATTCCAACAGTTTTTATTTCGTAAGAGTTTTAATCTTATAAAACAAAGATTAAACAACACAAAATTTATATTGAAAAATATTTATAATACTTAAAACCAAAGAAAACTTACCCTTGATTGCGAGACATTGTAAAAACCACAGTTGCACGGTTTCCTTGTAAAATTTAACTAAGTAAATAACGTCCAAACAATAATTTTTTTATAAAGGTTTGTTGTCAGTTCTATAAATATTTGAAATAATTACTTTTTAAAATAAATAATTGTTACAACTAACCACATAACAAATATATCATACCGCCCCAAAAATGGGGCAGTGAGCACATATGGGTGTCCTAATAAGGTAATATCACTCTTAACCTCAATATTAAACCGCTGCTTGACAATCGGATATTTCCCAAATTCCTGGAAAAGGGCCCATATTGTGGTCATCCCCAAACCATCGAAGCCCAAGCAAAAACTGGCCAGCTATCGACCAATAAGTCTCCTATGCACCTTATCTAAACTACTGGAAAAAATCATTAAATCACGTCTGCAAACATGGATTGACAAGGAAGAAGTTTTACCAAATTTCCAATTTGGATTCCGCTCAAACCATTCCACCACACATCAATTGCTTCGATTAACAGAAAAAATCGAAAATGGGTTTGAAGAACAACAGTATTCCGTTGTAATTTTCTTGGACGCTACACAAGCTTTCGATAGAGTATGGCATGAAGGACTACTCGTCAAATTAACAACATACAAGGCACCCGAATATCTTTATAATATAATTGCCTCATTCCTAAGAGATCGTTCGTTCAACATCAAAATAGAAAATTATCTATCAGCGACTAAACTCTCAACTTCCGGTGTTCCTCAAGGATCTGTTCTTGGTCCTACTTTATTTAATATCTACGTGGCTGATCTTCCTCGCTGCGAAAAAAGCACTCTCGCTATGTTTGCTGATGACATAGCTATCATTAGCCAGGATATCGACCTCAGAAAAGCCATTGAAAAGTCCCAGCAGTCGCTGAATACACTATCGACATGGTTTAACGACTGGAAAATTGTTATAAACCCAACAAAAAGTATTGCTAAGGTATTCACGCTGAAGAGGTTTGATATGCAACAAGCAAACTTAGTGTACGAGAACAGCGAAATCCCATGGTGCCCCAGAAACCAACCCGTCAAATACCTCGGAGTGTACCTCGACTACAGGCTAGGCTGGACTGACCACATCATATCAAAACTGAAAGAAGCAAATATCCGCTTAGTGAAACTCTACTCACTCATAAATAAAAAATCAAACCTCCGCAAAGAGTGCTCCATCATGATTTACAAAGGTATGATCAGACCCATATTAACCTATGCCTGCTCAATCTGGATCAACACTTCTGAAGGTAACTTCAAGAGGCTGCAAACCTTTCAGAATAAGGTTTTACGAATTATCTGCAAGGCACCATGGTATGTTCGAAACTCTCAAATCCACAGGGAACTCAGCATAACAGAGATTAAAGATCACACAAGGGCATTAGCACAGAGTTTCTATGAAAATATTTCCTTTTGTTCGAGCGCCACAGAACTAAATTTAGGCCAATGTAGATCTCAGAGACGGTTAAAAAGAAGACTCCCACAAGAAACTCTATAACCTAGCTTTGCTGTGGAATAGAACGCTAGAGGATATATATAAATAAAACCTCCAGCCAAATCGAGCCAGCAAAAATCTTCTATCAAAAACACTATGCATAGCGCCACTTAGGCCGCTGATCTAGTGCAAAAAAACAAAATAAATAGCAAAAAAAAAAAAAAAAAAAACCGTACTCTCCCCAAGTGGATTGCTGAATTTAAATGAGTTTGTTATTTCAGAAAACATAAAAAAAAATCCACAAATTGGTTATGAACGATCGCAAATTGAAGGTGCACGAGCTAGCTGACATTGTAAAAATATCAGATGGTAATGTTTATACTTTTTACCATTTTACACGAACATTTGGGTATGCGAAAGCTCTGTGCAAAGTGAGTGTCGCGTGAGCTCACAGTCGACCAAAAACAACAACGAATTGATGCTTAAACCGCAATAAAATGAAATTCTATCGTCGATATGTGACAAAGGATGAGACGTAGCTTCACAATTACACGCCAGAATCCAAAAGACAGTCAGCTGAGTGGACAGCAGTCGACGAACCGAATCCAAAGCGAGCAAAGACGTAACAGGCGGCCGGTAAAGTGATGGCGTCTGTATTTTGGGATGCGAACGGAATAATATTTATCAACTATCTCCAAAAAGGAACCACCATCAACAGCGACTATTACTGTGCACTTTTGGATCGATTGAAGGCTGAAATCGCAAGAAACGACCACATTGTTTCACCAAGACAATGCACCGTATCACAGATCGATGAAAACGATGGCAAAATTGAATGAATTGGGCTACGAATCGCTTACCCACCCACCATATTCTCCAGATTTACCTCCACTTTTTCCTGTTTTCAGATCTTAAGAGAATGCTTTTTGGAAAGAAATTTAGGTCCAATGATGAAGTAATTGCTGTAACTGAGGCCTATTTTGACGAGAAAGAGAAATTGTACTGTAATAGTGGTATCAAAAAGTTGGAAAATCGTTATACTCGTTGTATCGCCCTCGAAGGCAACTATGTTCAATAATAAAATCGAGTTTTGTCAAAATTTTGGTTTTTTTGTACTTATCCTACGGACTTATTTAATTGCCTGTTATATACTAAAGGAGGAATTGTAACCTGGTCAAATTATCGATTTCGAGCTTTCAGCAGAAATGCAAGTTTTGGAGCCCCTTGAATCCGAAAAAATAATTTTTGGAAAAATGACTGTGTGTCGTATCGTATTGAAAACTTAATTCGACTTTCATGAAGATTTGCTGTCATATTGCATATAGTTGTGCCGTGAAGCTTTTGGTTGAAATCGGTTGACAGCAAGCTCCCCTTTGTTCTATGGGTTTTTGATATTTTCAATTGTTTTCGAAAATAGCTCCAACGATTTTCTTTAAACTTGCTTTAAACTTAGTTCATAGGCTCATTAATGCCTAAAACTTTTATTTAAAACTTTTTCTTAGGATAATTCAAATAACGGAGATTCTGTAGTAAAGGGTGGGAGTTCGTATATAAATAGAAGCTGTACAAATACATATATTTATATATATTATGCTGTTTATGTAGATTACTCAATTTACATTTTTTTTACCATCGTAGGTTAGGTATGTTTATGTTAACTCAACCAACAGTTTCATGTAAAAGGAAGTTCTGTGACGCATCGCAGTAGATAATTTTTCTTATGGCTCCAATTAAAAACAACCCGAGTCGAAATTCAGCGTCCCAAATAAAGTCTCCAATTTTTATAAACTAGAGACTTTATTGAGAACATCCAAAATAGTTAAACGAAATGCTATTTAAGGTCTCAATAGCACCTCAAACTGACGCTTTTTCGCCGTTTTGCATAGTTTAGGCGCTATTGAGTTCCTAATTTTAATGAATAGCGCCTCAATAGCTCCTCTAAGGTGCCAGTTTCGGAAGAAAATTCGAGGTCTTGCAGGCGTTATTGAAGACCTAATGAAAAAAGTAGCACCTCAATAGCGCCTCTAAAGCCCTAGCTCAATAATAATAATAATAATAAAAAATGCGTATTTTTTAGGATTTAAATTCATTTTATTCGTATTCAAAATTAATGCTTACATATTACATTAAAAAAATCATATTTCACTATTATTAACTAATACGTAGTTACAATGATGCTAATACTCTTTCGGAAGATACATAAAACATTGGTGATTCATCAATTCGGGGGGTTACATGTGAACTAGGATGATTAATCGAATTACATTGGTCTATTTGATAATGGTTGTTACCATGATCAGGAGTTGCGTGATGATTGTGATAGAAATAAGAATTCTGAGATGTTGAAGCTACACTGGAATTTTGATCTGAATAATAATTTTGAAAATTTGGAATTACGTTAGAATGTTGATTGAAATTATGAATTGGAGCAATTGGAGTTACATTAAAGTTTGAGGGATAACTTAAAGGAGTTGTTCGACCTACATTAGGGTTCGAATAAGGATTAGTAGTCATTAAAAATGTTTTAATCGAGTTAAGAAAAATAAATATAAAAATAAAATAACTTACTCTCATCTGATGCTTTGTAGTAAATTCTGCTGGAATCTATAATTAATAAAATATTATGAATAAAGATTATCGATCTTAGATTAATTTTAATACATATATTTTTATGTAAATTACCTTAGGACACTCGTCAAGACTGATGCCCGCTTCTTTCCGCTGCATTTCAAGTACCGCTTCCATCGCATGTAAATAATTCCTCATATTTTCAACGTCTCTCTCTGTCACTAAAAAAGAATTGTAAAATTAGCAAATTTGACTTATTTTTAAATAGATTGAGACAAGTATGTATTAAAATATACTCACCTCCATTAGGAAATAGAATGTAACGTAAATCATTATTGAATGTAGTTGATTTTGAAGTCAATTCCTCATTCTCATCCTCATTCTCGCTTAAGTCTGATTCACTATCACTCGAATAATTTTCTAAATCAATATTTGCGCCTGAATTTTCTGATGACGATGACGTACTATCAGTATTTATCGGCACAACATTGTTGAATGAATTATTATTATTTTTTTTCCCTGGCAAGATCGTGAATATCGGTTTGTCAAGTGAAATTTGATGTGTAAAATTGGCGTCTTCTTCTTTTTTCGATGAATTTTTACTTTTTTTTTTTGCTTTTTAATTTTTTTTTCTGTTCCATCACGTCTGGAGTATATAATTTTACTGTTTGGTCACGAATAACACCTTCACTATCTACATTGAGTTTGTTTAGTTCTTCCTGAGTAGCTAAAACAAAAGTTTTTTTTTTGTAATGCAATTTTTTATTATATTTATTATATTAATTACTGTTTTAGATGTAATGTTGTAATCCTTACCAGCAAGTGCTAAAACTTTAGCTTTTTGACTCATCTTCTTCTTCGATTTTTCATCCACCCACGACAAATTAACTATTTCATTCACTTTTCGCGATTTCAGTGGTATATTTTTGATAGGCAAAACTTGCGTTAATTTATCAGTCAGCCACCAAATGAGAACAAACTCGAATTTAACCATACTCTTCTTAGACATTTTTATTAGAGAAAATTTGAACTTTAGTTGAGAAATTTGAAATGTGCGTCTACTTGCTTTTAACCGTGATGAGCAACTGATCTGTTTTTATTTTCTGTTTTTGAAATAGCCTAAGTGAATTTGTTAAATAAGTAAATATTTTCCTCTTTTTTTTTTTCTTATTTTTCCTTCTCTAATGTGAAGAATCCGAAGGACTTATTGAGACGCTATTTAGTTGAAAGCTTTGCGACTGTTAAGAACTTATTGAGGTGCTATTTTTTTTTTAATTTTGAGAAACGGGATTTGGAGGTGCTATTGGCACGCTAAAGTTTACGTAGGACCTCCAAGTTTGTACGTTAGGACCCCAAATGGGGACTCATAGGCGCTGTTGAGAACTTAAATATGATAGAGCAGAAAAAAAACAATAGAAAGGAGACCTTTCAGGCGTTATTGGGACGCTGAATTTCGACTCGGGAACACATGAAAAAGATAAGAAATTCAATTCCGCTTCAGCCTGATAAATAAAGAACTTGCAAATGGCCAAAATAAAAGTCCCCCTCTATGATAAAACACTTAGCTTAAATAACGATAAAATCAACGAGTGAAGGTTCTTTTCACGCACATTCGTATTGATGTCCAATCTGTAAATAAGTTAATTATAAAATGGAATATTGGCTAGAACCGATTATAACTTTATTCCCAATAAAACTACTTGTGTTTTTGAGTGTAACAATTGCGACCAGTTATATTCATTATTATTGGACCAACAGGCGATTGTTGCAATTCGCAAAGAATTTTAAGGGTCCCAGACCTTTACCAATCGTTGGCAATGCGTTAATGTTGAACGGTGATACAAGAGGTAAATTTCAACAGTTCCAATAAATATCTAGAAAACAGTGTTAAGTTATTGAATTCTTTTTTCTAGATCTGTATTTAGCATTTTTGAGAATGTTTACTGAGTGGAAACCACCAGCTCGATTTTGGCTTGGAAACAGATTAGCTATAACTATTGCTAATCCAAAAGATATTGAAGGCATTTTTAGCAAATGCATTACGAAAGACGATACGTTTCGAGTTGCTAAACCATATTTGGGCGAGGGCCTGTTTTCGACACTTGAAGGTATTCTCAATGGCATTGGATAAAAATTTTAATTTAAAATTGTTGAATATTTTTAAGGGAACAAATGGAAAAACAATCGTAGAACAATCATTCCAACGTTTAGCAAGAAAATATTAGACAGCTATTTAGTTGTTTTTAATGAAAATAGTGATATTTTAAATGGAAAATTACTGAATGAAGTGGGAAAAGCGGAATTTGATGTTAGTGAATACGTAGGAGCTTGTACATTAGATATGATTTGTGGTAAGTGAAACAAAGTTAATTTATTTATGTAAAATTGACTTATAAATCATAAAGTAACAATTCAAAATGTTTATTACTCATATTTAACGAAATATTTGTTGAAGCATTTTAAGTTTTATATTGGAGACATTATTTAAATAATGTCTTGACTAGACATTTATTATTGATTTTGTTAGCAATTAATACTGAATGCCGTTGAAGGATAAAATATGCACGTAATATGTAGATAATACGCAAAAATATATTAATATTTAAAAACTCAAACTTTTCAAAATTCATTAATAGTTGTTAAAGGTTAATTAAATCAGATATATATTTTAATAATAAGGTAGTTTTTAAAAATATATTCATAGTTAAATATTTTATTTTAGTTTGATTGTACACATGTATACTTTTTTATAATATAAAATATAATTCGTCTGAGCCCACCCTTTTAGACTGATTAGATCACTGCGGATTATTTATAAATCTCATGAGTCAAATAATAAATAGACATAAAAATGAGATGTCACTTGTCATATATTAAGTTGGAATAAGTTGGTTATGTTTAATAAGCAAATAAATTTATAAATAACATAACAAACTCTAGAAAATTTTATGCATTCATAATAGAAAGATAAAAGATCAAGTATTTTCAGTTGAACATGATTAAAATTAAAAATTAGACTCAAATTGAAGAAGTCTTAATTATATTATAAACGTGAGAGTTTGTAAGGATGGATGTTTGTTGCTTTATATCCACGTATGTACGGTTCCCGTGGGATAGATATTTTTTTGTTTTTTACAGAGCAAAAGATTAACTTCCTTTTTTGTAATGTGGTAGTTTAGAGGCCAGAAAATTATATGGATTACTTCTCAAACCGGAATAATAAACGGTTCTCTTGGGATAGCAAAACAAGTATGTATTCTATAAGAACCGTGTATTTAAAATCAGTTTCATTAAAACCCACAAAATAGAGTCTTAACTCATTTTCCTTAAGAAGATTTGATCTACTTTTTACACATGAGAGATGTACTATTCTCGTGGGATAGATACGTTTTTTGTTTATCACAGAGTTAAAGATTGATATGATTTTTGCAATGTGGTAGTTTGGGGGAGAATAATATAGCTTACTTTTAAGGCTAGAATAATGCATAGTTCCCATGGGATGGCAAAACAATTATATCCTACAGGAACCGTACATTTAAAACGTTTCGGTAAAGTTCGTGAAATAGAATTTTAACGCATTTCCCTTCAATTTTACACAGTAACGAAAGAAAACTCTACAAAGTTGAAATTAAAAAATTGACAATTTTTCCTGGAAAATAAATATGAATTTCAATTTAACATCCGATAAAATTAATATTGAAATTTTTAAGAATATTTGAATTTTTTCATTGTTCATTGTCGAAGTATTAATTAGAAATAAACGTATTAAAATAATAAACTAAAAATTTCAAAATTCAACAATTACTTAACGGAACGAATTTTAATGAAGTTTTGCTAAAGATCCGGTAGGATAACTACTAATCTATTCTTTTAAGAGAACATCCGTTTATTACGTGTGGCGTTCAGGGGTCGAGCTGAATCTCATCTAATCTTACTTTGGGGATAGGGAAAGTCTCGCAAATATCACGTTTTTCTTTTTTTTGAAAAATGTCACATTAGATTGCGGGTTGGGGGAATGAAATATGCCAAATCTTATGACATCTTACCAAAAGGGAGGGGATGGGATTTCAAAATTCGTAAAAAACGCCTCGTGCAATTAATGGATGTTCCCTAAAATAGCTGTAGGTACGGTTTTAAATGACATTTGGTATGAAAGATTTTCAAGTCTTAAAGGAAGGAATACAGTTACTTTTTTACTAAAAATTGTATAGAAGCTGATGAGACAGCTAACATCACTTTCTTGAAAAATAATTTTACTAATTTTGATGAACTTTCTTTGGATCTAAAGTCTGAAAGTATCTTTCATTTTTTTCTGTCAAAATAGATTAATTTTTATATTTCGCTATGAACGGAGGGAATCTTTTAATCAATCAGTTAAATTTAGATAGGTACACTAAGCGAAGCGAGCGGGTATCAGCTAGTAAGTTATAAACGTATGACTTTACCTCAATCAAGGGCTGGTCACACACATATACGTTACGTATCAGTTAAAAACTTTTCTTTTCCTGATAACTATCCTCAATGAGCCGACGTAGTTACAAATTAGAGCCGTCAGTGACTATAGATGTGAATACCACTATTTTGGCTGATCTTGGATGGCAACAGTTCTGATTCGGAACGGTGAAAGATCACGTGACGGATCTGTGTGAATTGATCTCAAAGCTAGCTTTATCCAGTGTTTTTGGATAAAGCCTAACGAATAGGAATAAATGGTTTGCCAGTTAGCGAATGAGTTTTCCCTCCTAAAAAATTCTATTTCTTGTTTTCTTAGTTTATATGCCATTTTCATCCGCTTCCACAACTGCCAAAAATATTTCTCTGGAGTCAGTAATATTTTTGATAATTATCGAATTGGAAATCATAACTTTGTTATTGTACTAAAGTAGTATACTAAAAGCAGCTTAAAATAGTAATTATATCGAAACTAATTTATAAGTATCTAATAATATATTTTTCTTATTAAAAATCTTAACCGTCTATAATAGTATTTCACTTGTTACGGTTTAATTGCATTGGGTCTATCAAAGGCTTAAGCCTAGTATTCACTGGTAGACATGTTGCGCAATTTGTCTAGAGACACTGTTCTTTGTCTCGTCTAGTGTCCACGCTACGATGTGAATTTCTCAGTCTCATTGTATCAACTGATGCGACCTTAAATAAACCAAAAAAAAATCAAACTTACCTCTTTTGAAAATTGTAGTAAATACACTTGGGAAAATTACGTTTTTTTTCAAAAAGTATTTTTTTGTTGAGATTTTCAAAACTCAAAGAAATACATCGCGTATTTTGTATCTAGACTATAAGCTTTTATACTCTTACATACTACATACCTTTAAACGTCCACAATCTAGGTATATCTGCGATTATATTAAGCAAAACAAAACACCCTTATGCCACCATAAAAAGGTAATTTTTATTTGATGTATAATTTTTCTGCGAAGAAAATAGAGGTAATTGTTTTTGAAATTTCAAAAAAATAATTAATAATATTTGCGGCCACATCTTGTTGATGACCTTAGATAAACCTATTACTAATTATAATTAATCAAAAGCAATTATGTTTCCAATAAAAAACATTTTAGTTTTAAGTCGTTAATCGTCTTATTACCTTAATCATTTTATACTTAAAAGAGTGGCAACAACAGTTGATTAATTATTGCTGGAAATTTACCACTAACTTACATTCAATTTGAAAACAAATTAAACTCAAGTGAAAATAGGTAGAAGTTCATAAAATGTTCAGCTACTTGACTTAATGATCCCTGGATTATATTGATATTCACTTTGGATGCCACCTTGACTAACCATTTTACTTATTAAGTCGTTTATTAATTACTTACCTCATTTTATTTCAATTGACTAAAATTTAAACTAAATTAGGACATTACATACATGATCTACATAACAACGTTTATAATAATTTATATCATAACATATCTCTATGCTATACATTTTTTAGAAACTGCAATGGGAATTTCTGTAAATGCGCAACGGGGAAACACAACTTATATTAAATATTCACAAAAGTAAGATAATAAAGCCCCAACATTCCTAATTTGTTCTATACGTTTGCTAATTCACTTAATAATCACATTTTTAGATGTTTAAAAATTATATTTTTACGAATGTTTAATTTATTTTATGGAATCGACTTTTTATACAAATTGACGCCTCTAGCTCGAATGGAACAGAATTATATTAATTTTTTGCATAATTTCACCAATGAGGTTGAAACCAATCTTTGCTATTTTCTTCTTTTTGTAAAGATACCTTATTAATCATTAATGTTTTGTAGGTGATTAACAAGAAAAAAGAAAAACTTGAAGAAAAGGACTATGTATTCGAAGAGGATGTTAAACAGCGAAAAGCATTTTTAGATCATTTACTTGAATCATCAAATTTTAATGATCGCCAATTACGCGACGAAGTTTCGACAATGATAGTTGCAGTAAATTTTAAATATTTTAGTTCAATAACATATAATTAATTAATAATAAAGATAATTTTGAAATAATTAAAAATTAGCAAAAAAAATTTTCCTTTTAGGGTAATGACACTACATCAGGTTTAATATGTTTTGCCTTGGTAATGCTTGGTCTTCACTCTGACTTACAGGTAAAGTCTGATATTATTCTTTTTCAAATTAAATTTATAGTACAAAATGTATTTTAGGATAAAGTTTACGAAGAAATTCATGAAATCTTTCATGATTCAGATCGTCCTGTGGATTCTACAGATTTGAGCAATTTAAAATACTTGACAATGTTTATCAAAGAAACGCTTCGGATGTACCCAATCGGTCCAATTATTTTAAAAGTAGCTTCCGAAGACTTGAAGCTTGGTACCTACATATATAACTTATATATTTAATATGCTATTTGAGCGAAATTATTACGTCTTTGTATATATTTTTTGTAGAATCCATGACCGTTCCCAAAAGTACCTTATTAATTGGAAATCTTTGTTACATGCACTATGACCCGAACATTTGGCCGCAACCGCATAAATTTGATCCGAGTAGATTTGAACCAGAAGAAATAGCTAAAAGACACCCATGTAGCTGGATTCCTTTTGGTACTGGACCTAGAAACTGCATTGGTAAGAACAAATAAAACTGAAAAAAAATATTTGTAACTATGTTATTTTAGGTGGCAAATATGCAATGATGGCTTCCCAAACAATCCTTGCAAACATTTTAAGGCAGTATAAAATTTATGTTGACAGTTACAATATTGAAGACATCAAGCTTCGTATCGATTTAACGCTGAAAACGGATAACGGTTTTAAAATTCGTTTAAACAAAAGGAACTAATCAAGAATTTGTTGTTCGATTGTTAATAATCTATTTATTTATTTTCAAAATACATTTTATTAACTAAATTTTATAATTAAAAGTATACTAATTTTGTTTTATTATATTACTAGTTAATACCCACCCGCTTTGCTGGACATAGTTAAATTAAACTGATCTCTATTTGCATTCAGTTTCTGCCGTTTAGTCGTTTTTAAATAATTTATTACTCGTAATTTACGTTTAACGTATTTTAAACTCTCTATCTGTTGCTTTCGTGGATAAGTAAGTTGTTTTTTTGTTCCAATTTATTAATCTCCATGCAAATCTTGTGTATTTTCATCTCTATGAATCTCTATAAGTCGAACTCCTAACCGCTTCACCTCTCTAACAAGGGAGCATATTCATAAGCAATACCATTCATAAGTAGTATTATTATAGGTAACTATTAGTTATTTGGAATTTTATTTAATTGTAAGGATTGTATTTTATTTTGAGTAAAACAATTGCCTCACTTAAAATATCATTTGATATTAATTAATAAATTATTAAAATTAATAAAAAAGGGTTAAATATAAATAAAAATTTGGAAGCTAACCCTCGAACCCACGACCATCTTCTTGTCAAATAGCAAGTAGATACTTATCTAACTAGCCTACCACGTTATATGAGTAACTAAACAATTTAAAAGTAAGTATATAAAGTAGGTACGTTCGAAAAAATGCAATTTTCAAAAATTTATTTCTCCAAATTGGCTGGCCATTCTGATATAATACTTTAGGAGGTGAATACTCTAAAGGGGTACTACCATTAGACAAAGTCTCATTCCAAAGTCCGTTTCCCATGTCATGCGCTCCCCTTGTAAGTCAAACTCCTAATCGGGATCCCTTAAGTCGAACTATACGTATGCTTTGGTTATTTATTCTTACGGGTGTTATTTGGAACTTGGATATTTATTCTAAAGAATTTCCTGATTACTTCAATTTGGTTGCAAAATGGTCATACTGCCAGCTACATTCACAGGAAATCCACGGCACTTACATGAATACGCACAAGATGCAATGACTTATGTTCGTGCATACGGCCGTCCAGATTTTTTCATAACATTCACGTGCTATCTTACGTGGAATGAAATTAAAGAACTTCTGTTGTCTGGACAGTCGTCTTCGGATCGCTATGACATCATCGCACGTGTATTCAAACAAAAATTGAAGTTTATTGTGAAACATAATGTTTTTGGGGAGGTACATTGTTGGATGTACTCCATAGAATGGCAGAAAAGAGGATTACCACATGCACACATTTTGATTTGGTTGATCAATAAAATTACACCAGACAAAATTGAACAAGTCATCTCAGCAGAAATACCAAATGTCGACATTGATCCTGGATTATTCGAAGTCATTACCAAAAACATGATTCATGGTCCATGTGGGGTGATCAACAATAACTCTCCGTGCATGAAGAATGGAAAATGCACGAAACGCTATCCAAGAGAATTACATGCCGAAACTATCACTGGAAATGATGAATACCCACAATATCGTCGCCGATGAACTGCAGATGGTGGCAAAGTCATCACTCTTAAAGTGTGCAACAATGATATTGACTTCGATAATCGTTGGGTTGTGCCGTATTCACCAGTATTCCCAAAAACTTTCAAAGCACATATCAATGTCGAATATTGCAATTCAGTGAAATCTATAAAATATATTTGCAAATATGTCAACAAAGGAAGCGATTTGACGACAGCGTGTGTATTTTACCACATAAAAGTGCACGTGCAAAAGCATTTTCGCCACCGCAAACAACATTAACAGCGTTCTTCTCATTGTGCACCGATGTTTTATTCGCAAGAACGCTACAATTTACTAAGAAGTGCCAAAATACTACACATGGAATGCATCAACGAAAAAGTTTCAACGTCGTAAACAGGGTAAGCCACTTGAAGGACATCCGAATATATATTCGTCCGACCCGTTAGGCCGACTGTATACAGTTCATCCAAACAACCAAAAATGTTTTTTCACTTGCGATTACTGTTAGTTAATATACGTGGACCGAAATCCTTCGAAGAACTTAGAACAGTAAATGGTGAAGTATGTGCGACCAATCGAGAAGCTTGCCAAAAATTAAAATTTCTTGAAAACGATGCCCATTGGAACATAGCACTCGATGTATCAAATACTGCTCAACCCCAGCAAATACGCACGTTATTTGCGGTAATATTGACAGCGTGTTTCCCGTCCAATTCGAAAGATCTTTGGGAAAAATACAAAAATTAAATTAGTGAAGACATCCTACGTCGTTTTAGAACAAAAATTAGTTTCAGAACAATGCATTGTATATGACACAATTATGCAAGCAGTTATCGTAGGATATTAGAGGGTTTGGTGGAGCCCCACAGTTCTACACCGTATGTCCATATTGGTCGTAGCAATGCTTTGTATAGTGTTATTTTATTATGAATACTAAGGGAAGATTTGGATTTTAGCATATATCGTAGGTAACCATAACGTCTATTCAGTTCCTGTCTTTTTAGTCTCGTATGAGGATTCCATGTTAATCGGTTATCCAGGTGAAAACCTAGGTATCGTACGTACGTCAGTAACTGTCGTAAGTGCGTTATTATCTATGTGTACTCGAGGACAAATCTGTCTTCTAAGAGTAAAAGTTATTTGTTGGCATTTGTCTTTATTTATTTTTATTCTCCATTTTTTACACCATTTTGTAATGAGGTCGAGGTGTTGCTGCATTATAACGGAGGCACGGAACGGATCTGCATTGGAAGTAAGAATTGCTGTGTCGTCTGCATATGTAGTTAGGACAGTGTGGGGATGCATTGGAATATCAGTTGTGTAAATTGTGTATAAAATTGAACCTAGTATACTTCCTTGTGGGACTCCGGCCTGAATGGGAGTGATGGAGGAAAATTCGGCATTGCATCGTACTCTAAAGCAGCGGTCTAACAAGTAGGATTTGATAATTAAGAAATACTGGGTAGGAAGGACTGTTCTTAGTTTGAATAGCAATCCTGGATGCCACACGCGATTGAATGCTTGTGCAACATCCAGAAAAGCCCCCCAAGGCAGAACTGTTTATTTTCTAAGGCTGCAGAAATAGTGTCTACAACTCTAAAACACTGTTGCGTGGTGGAATGATGAGATCGAAAACCAAACTGATGAGGTGGAATTCTTTCGCCGTCTTCAAGAATAGGACGAATTCTCTTAAGAAGTCTTTCGAATATTTTTGATAGCAGAGGGAGCAGGCTAATTAGGCCGATAGGATGATGGATTTGAGCTGGGTTTGTTGGGCTTAGGAATTAGGATAATGATAGAGCATTTCCATTGTGCGGGGTAGTGCGTGGTTCGGAGAATGGCATTATATAATGCCGTAAGAAACATAATTGCCTTTCGAGGCAAATAACGTAAAATTTCGGCAGAAATTAAGTCGTGGCCCGGGGATTTTTTTAATGGAGCTTTGTCTATAAGGACCTTTAATCTCTGATGGACGAAAATATCTGACTGGTACTTCGAGGGGGAGAGGAGTTTCTATATACCTATGTACATGGCGTTCGTATTCGAGATCGTTAAATTCCGGATGGGGAGTAAAGGATTTTTCAAGAAATTTTGAGAAGGCGGTGGATTTTGTTTTGTCACAGCGTATTCAGGAACCATCCTCTCCAAGGATAGGAGAACATATTTTTCGGTGTTTGAGAATTTTTTTGGTGGCAGCTCATAACGAGTTATCTTCAATATTATGGGTCTCAAGATATTTAGAAACTTGAGTGGAGCGGTAAGTAGCTAGTTGGTAGCGTAAAAGAGAGGAGAGGCGATTAAGGTTAGATTTGTCGGAGGGATATCTCGTACATTGCCACCTGCTTCTTGCCTGTCGTTTGGCTCGAAGAGTGGATAGAATATGTTCGGGAAGTGTTTGGGGGGAGTAGAAGACTTTGATCTAGGAAGCACAGTCGATTGTTTGACCGAGTGCTGCACCACATTGGTAAACGTTTGTACAGCTTCTTCTATCTCGATAGGTGTCTTGAGAGATAAGTTGAGGTCTATCTTACTGGTCACAATTTCTTGAAAATAATTCCAATTAATTGGACCCGTAATTAATGATGGAATTCTGGGTTTTAAATTTGGAGTAATATCGAGAGTAAGGAGTATTGGTGAATGATCTGATGATAAATCATTCAAACATTCGATTGAGCAAAATATGGATCCCACTCCAGAAGTAACGAAAAAATCCACCACGTCTGGTATTCGATTTGGATCAGACGGCCAATATGTGGGCTGGTTGGGAGGATATAAAGTGTAGTTTTTGGAATGGACTAAGCTGTGGAGTAATCGCCCACGAGAGTAGGTGCGGTACTACCCCAGTGAGAGTGTTTTGCATTAAAATCGCCGCCGACAATAAACCTATTACCCAAGGATTCAAAGAGATGTGTTAACTGGGGTAAGTAAATTGTTGTGGAAGGTGAACAATATACAGCTGATAAATCTATTGGGAAGGAAAAGAAGCTGACAGAAATACAGCATAATTGGTAGTTATCAGTAGATGTTGATAGGTGCTCGTGGTGTAGCAGGGATTTTTTAATGAGGATAGCAGCACCACCTCGAGCTCTCACGCTAGAGTGGTCACATCTATACGTGTCGTAACCCACTATAAAAAAATTTCTTCTATCAGTTAGGTGTGTCTATCTATAACATTAATTTAACTATTAATATTTTTTTATTTGATTATTTCACCCTATGAGTAAACTAGATATTATCAGGTAAATAAATATAAATTATCTATAGTTTAATTTGAGAAAATTTATTATATTATTATTTAATTATTAAATAGAACTACTTACTTTAGCCATCAACAGGCGATATAGACGAACTATTCTGAAATACAATAATACACTTTACCACGCGATTACATTGTTTAACGACAATTTCTGTGTTAACGAAACGAATCCTTCATTGGTTAATTTTGTAATACATTTGGAAAGTATGTATTATTATTATTTTGTTTATTTAAAGTCGCATCAACTTCCAGGTTATTAGCGACTAAGAAAGTATTTATATGGTACGAATATTTGAAAATAATTGCCGCAATTCCAGAGAACAATTTTTTTTAAAATTTATGTTTCAAATTGATTTACTTTGTACATATCCATTATTAATTTATAATTTAAATGTTCATGGGATTGTGAATGATTATAGTATATAAGTGTTCAATGATTTTTATTAAATCTTCATATTACGTTTTGTCCCTTTCAGTATATTAATATTTTATAAAAAAAAAACGCTTGACCCATTATCAATTATTTTTCTTTTTACACAACTTATTTTATACTCCTATAATATTACAACATATTACACATTATATACCTACTACATCACGACACCCAGTTTGACTTATCAGTTATCACACTACCGCTACTACCACTATCACCGTCATTCACATTTTCAATCGTTAAAGATTTATCGCTTTGTCGCTATTTACTATTGTCACTATCCACATTATTTATAAAATCTACGCTACTTACAAGTTTTTTTAATTGTCGACATCAACGCGTTTATATATTTTAGACATTGTAGATACAATTATTTTGAACGTTGATGCTCAATAAATCTTAAAACACAAATCACCTTAAACATAAGTCAAATATAATAGACTCAAAGTGACGCACAACTCAGGGCGACTTTGGGCCCCCTCAGGGCACCTAGGGTTGATAGTAAGGTATCTAACTTTCAATTATTTGTGCATGAGCAAAAACTTATTTAGCCAGACTTCGGCCTATCTTCGACCGACGAACGAATATTGAATGATGATCGAATAGACGACGACCGGCAATTAACCAGAATGGCCCATTAACAAATTCCTATTAATAGGCCGAGCGTTGATAGCCAGACATCGGCCAATAAACGGGTTTTTTTGTCATTAATGACGACTTTTATGGGAGGGTGCCTTCCTTTTTTTGGTTTCTTAAATTCTTCTTGATGCACTTGTCGGAATAATGTAGATTTTGAAACTCTGTACTTTGTTGCTGCTTTGTTTAAGGAAAGTCTTCCACATCTAACATCTTGTCTTGGACGTTGAAGATTTTCAATTGGTGTAGCTTTTCCTTGTGTAATTTCTGGACATCTAAAAAGATAAATTTTTATCGTTAGAACATTCATAATTATTGGAAACAACAGCACAACATAAAATTGATGCAAACAAATTGATCAAACTAAACAACAACTCAACGCATCATCGTTGCATCATAGTTTAAATTCAGAAAATTCTTCAAAAAAATTGTAAAATAAATCATTTATTATATTAATAAGAAACATTCACATTTGCCCCGCGAAAATCGTTTCAATTTACCCGATTTAGGCAATTTAAATTACTTAAAATATTTTCTTCATTGAATAATAGCCACATAAAATTAATAAACCGATTATACATGAAAGATAATAACAAAATATCACGCTCTAAAGTTCAAAAAATAATTTTTTCAAAGATTTTTACATATACGGTAAAAATTGTAACAAAAGATCAAATTTTAATTATTTGCTCTTACCGTGACAGTGTATGTGAACGTCAATTTAAATATTTTTTTATCCAGGAACTAATGGTCATTAAACATGTCCATTCAAACACTTATGAATATTTTCGCGAAAAAAGAAACAATTATAATTCAATTGTTTTAAATTACCCGATGTTCTCAAATACCTAACCTTCCCCATGTTCTAAAATCTAAATGAACGATGCCATGCGGCGATCCTAGTTGGGGGCAAGATTAAACTTGTTTTTTATAGATGCTTTTGCAAAATATTTATAACGGAGTTTCTCTAAGGTTTCTTTTTCCATGTCACAGCCGTACAAAGCGACAAGGAACTGTGCTCCAACGTCTACAATGCTGGATGGTTCGGCATAATGTTGTTTGAATATGTCAATGATGCTATTAGTAATATGCTATAGTGTTTAAAATTTGGCGCGCTCTAAAATGACGGAAGTTGCGGCGGGTGACCGACGGTCGCACCGAAAAACGAAGACGGCTCACAAGCGGTGCGTTCCGTTGTAAAACAATAACATAATAGCACATACCTTGGGCTCGTTCACTTCACTTCAAAAATTGTGTGTTCGTTGTCTTTTGCAGTGACGTCACACCACGTGGTGAATAATTAGTTTTTTAGTTTTGTTACAGTTGTGTTAAAATTGTGAGAAACATTAGGTGCATCTCAATAAACTGTACTCATAATAAACTATGTTACTATAGAATAAACATTTATTTTATTTAATTTATCTAACTTTTATTTCACTTTCACCGATTCCAGTACCAGTATTTTCATAAGTGCATTTTCAAACATTTTGGTCCTTCGAACGGGATTTGGAATCGGTTTCAGTTTAAATAAAACTTAATTATTTGTGAAAATATTGTGCGTGTAATAGCTTGCTTCTCAGCATCGGTGTATTGCTGAGTGCACATTAGGTGCGCTGCACTGGTGATATAAATTTAAGGGACCTTAAGTGCGAATTAAATTAACTGAGAAGCAAATTTTTATATTAAAACCACCGTTTTTACTGTGCATTTCACAAAAAAGAAAGCCGCTCATAATGTCAGCGAATCGCATCGCACTACAGGTGACGCGTCTCGCGTATATTGAATCCGCCGCAAAAGACGCTGAGTCCGGTAAAGTTGCGTCTTACCGCCTCAGCACCGCCAAGTCCTCTCTCGCCATGCTAAAAAGTAATTGGCAAAAGTTCGAAGCAGAACATGAAAAGCTGCTGACCACGTCACGGGCGGAGGTAGATCTCCAGCCGGCTACTTCCAACCCAGCAAATATGAGACAGCTATGCACTGGTACGTGACAGCAGAAGCCGCTCTTCGAGAACGCATCTCGGATTTAGAAGCCACTCAACCCGCCCGAGGTGCTGACTTAGCCAATCAAAGTGTAGGTGAGGCCTCTCAATCCAATTATCAGCTGCCAATGATCGACATCCCGAAGTTTTCGGGCAAATATCAAGACTGGCGCAAATTTCATGACCTATTCGTAGCCTTTATCGGCAACAACCTAACCCTCAGCAAGGTAATGAAAATGCATTACCTTGTTTCCAATCTTGAGGGTGAAGCCGCTCAGCTCGTTTCGAATTTGAGCATCTCGGGAGATTCGTTCCAGCCAGCCTGGGACATTCTCACGGCGCGCTATAACAATGAACGCCACATAATGTCGGCTTATTTGCAGCAGCTCCTAAATCTGCCGACCGCAACGAACCGCTCAGTAAAGTCGTTGAGCCTACTATTAAATAGAATGTCGGAGAGTGTCAATGCGCTCACAGCGCTTGGGTCCAGCATTACTCAAGAGCCTCTCCTGGTCTGTCTTTTGACGACCAAGCTGGATTATCGGACCCGGGAAGCGTGGGAGCTTCAACTTGGCTCATCTACCACGTTTCCCACGTACGAACACTTCAGAAGCTTTCTGACAAGTAGCGTCAGGGCTTTGGAGGTTATTGAAGATGCCTCTCCACCAAGAAGGACGTTAAGCCCAAAAAAGAACAGATCGCCAACGAAAGCCACTTCAAAAAAGGAAACACCCTACGCAAACGTGTTTCATGTAACGCCGCTCAAGCAACCAGCGCGTAGCATTTCGCCAAAAGATGCCTCTCAGGAGCGTTATGTGCCCGCTCGCATACGCGACGCTACTAAGCGAGCTACAAGAACATTACATCCATGTGACTTTTGCACACAAGAGCATTTCATTTCAAAATGTGTAGCCTTTCACAAACTCTCTCCTCAAGAGCGATATGACTTCGCAGTCAAGGAATGGCTGTGTTTTAATTGTCTGGGTGCGCACAACATCGCCAAGTGCAGGGTAACCACCACCTGCAAATATTGCACCTCGGAGCCGCGACATCACCATTCCTTACTGCACGGGTCTGTTCTAACGCCTTCGAAACCAATGACCACTCGAGCCACTTCATCACGAACTACGACAACGTCTCGCCCTGAAGCCACTACGACAACCCACACCGATAAGGCGTCTACCTAGTCGATGTGGAAACGCCGCTCAGTTGCAAGCTAACCTTGCACCCAAGTCTGTCACCACTCAAGTCACCTCATCAAAATTCCCAAACGCCTTAAAATTAGTGCCTCTCATACAAAATCCGAACCACTCTGCAGTTATCAACCGCAAGGCAGTACTTTTGGCTACGTGCCTAGCACAACTTCATTCTTCAAAAGGCGCATCAATTCCAGTGCGCATTCTGATTGACCCAGGATCAGAGCTGACATTTATCTCCGAACAGGTGGTCAATCGGGCACGACTTTCTCGTCATCAAATGACAATTTCAATTTCCGGTGTTGGCAACACATCTCCAGACCACACGCGGGGAGTCGTCGAGGTGAAATTATATTCTAATTACGACGCAAATTCAGTGCAACTCACGGCACACATTCTGCGCAAAATCACTACTGCAATTCCTGCCTTTCCCGTACCCGATCGCTACTGGCCGCATCTCAAACGACTATCACTTGCGGATCCTAACTTCCTAAATCCTGGTCGCATTGATATACTGTTAGGAGCTGATTCATTTGGTTGCATTATCAAAGACGGGCTCATCAAAAGCAAAGTTGATGAACCTATGGCAATTAATACACAATTTGGATGGGCTGTACTGGGACCTACATCATCACCAGTCCATCCTTCTTATGCCAAAACTCTTCATGTCGTCAGTAATGAGCAACTTCAGGAAACGTTAGCAAAATTTTGGGTACAGGAAGAAATTCCAGAGCCAACAAAGGAAATATACAGCCAAGAAGATTTGGACTGTGAAGAACATTTTCTGCGCACGCACTCAAGAAACTCCTCTGGACGATATGTTGTGCGACTGCCAATTATGACCTCTATACACCGATTAGGGGACTCAAAATCAATTGCGCGAAAATGCCTACATCGGCTTCTCAAGCGCCTTTCCACAGATGATCAACTCAACGAACGGTATCGGGCTTTTCTGACAGAGTACGAAGAACTCGGACATATGGAAGCAGTTCCAAACAATTTACCAGAACCTCCAAGAGTTTACTATCTGCCTCATCATGGCGTATTGCGTGAAGAAAGCGAAACAACCAAGTTAAGAGTTGTTTTCAACGGCTCATGCAAAACTAGTTCAGGAACTACTCTGAATGACCATATGTACACTGGTCCAAAGCTACAGTCTGAGATCTTCGACGTGATTCTCTGGGTGCGAAAACACAAATTTATTTTCACCACCGACATCACGAAGATGTTCCGCCAAATCCTCGTCCACCCTGACGACTGGGATTTGCAGCGAATCTTATGGACCGATTCAAATGGGGCAGAACGAGCTTTTCATCTCAAAACCGTTACATATGGCACACGCTCCGCACCATATCTCGCTGGACGTGTTGTCAAGCAAATTGTTCTGGACGAAGGTCACCGATTTCCACTAGCTATTGAGCCTCTTACCAAAGGAAGCTACGTGGATGATGTCTGTGGAGGTGCTGAAGATCTTGAGCAACTCAATGAGATTGCTCACCAGGTCGAACAACTTTGTCTTTCGGGTTGCCTTCCACTTGCTAAATGGAAAAGCAACTCGTCCAACTTTTCAAAACTATCTTCGCCAGAAACTCAATCTTCAGAAAGCCATTTATTCAACGATGTGACGAAAATCTTGGGACTCTCATGGCAATGTGCTCCTGACCATTTCACTTTCACCGGTCAGATTTCAACCAGAGAGTCCATAACCAAAAGAACAATTCTTTCCGAAATGGCCCAACTTTTCGATCCATTGGGGCTTATTTCACCTCTTGTCATAAAAGCTAAAATTCTCATGCAAGAACTCTGGCTAGAGCATCTCGACTGGGACGATTCACTGGGCCTAGAGCGCGTCTCAAAGTGGCAAAATTTTAGGAGTGACCTAACAGAACTCTCTCAACTGCAAATACCACGCTGGATTCACATTCATTCAGAAGCGACATCCATTGAAGTTCATGGATTCTCTGATGCATCCCAATTGGCAATGGCGGCTGCAGTTTATTTGAAGGTTACTCTACCAAATAATCGATCCGTTGTGAATCTTCTCTGTTCCAAAACAAAGGTAGCACCCCTGAAGAGACTCACAATTCCACGGCTTGAACTCACTGCAGCTCTTCTGTTAACGAAGCTCGTTAAACACGTGCAGCAGACCCTGGAACTGTTCAACGTACCTATTTATCTTTGGACTGATTCATCAGTCACTTTAACCTGGATTACACAGAGTCCAAGTCGTTGGAAAGAGTTTGTTGCTAACCGAGTCGAAATTATTCAAGAACTTCTTCCAGAAGCTAAATGGAGATTCATCTCTGGCAAACAGAATCCCGCTGACTGCGCTTCACGAGGATTGAGCGCCACGCAACTCATCCACCACAATCTATGGTGGACTGGACCACAATGGCTACACCAGCCTTCAAAACACTGGCCACAAAAGAACTTTAATTATGCGCCCCAAGCAGAGACTGAAGCTCGACCTGGCATCGTACATATTGCCACGGTTAAACACGAGGAGTGCTGGGATCTTATCAATAGGTACAGCACCATGAAGAAGCTTCTTCGAATTACTGCGCTTTGCAAACGGGCTTGTATGCTGTTCAAGAAAGTGCCAAATTCATCGATCATTTCATCGCCACTCAGCACTGTTGATCTGGAGGATGCCAGAATTTTTTGGATCAGAACTACTCAAGAAGTTCACTTTAAAAGTGAGATTCTAAGCCTCTCAACTGGCCAGTCTCTCAAGAAGACCCATGCATTTTCAAGGTTAACAGCCTTTCTTGACCGAGACGGAGTTGTTCGTGTAGGAGGACGACTGCAAAAGGCTCAGCTCGAATACTCGAATAAACACCCAGCAATTTTACCAAGAAACAGTACCTTGACGACGTTAAGCATCTCAGAGGCGCATGCTCGTACCATGCATGGAGGCACTCAGTTGACACTTGCCGAAATCAGACGATCCTGTTGGATAATCGGGGGCAGAGCACCTGTCAAACGATTCATACTCAACTGTGTGACGTGTGCCAAAATTCGGGGTACTAGGATGCAACAAAAAATGGGTCAATTACCTTCACGAAGCATCTCACCATCGTTAGTTTTCGAGAATACTGGGGTGGATTATGCAGGTCCAATCACCCTAAAGTTCCACCAAGGACGCGGCACTAAATTCTATAAAGGATGGATGGCTGTGTTTGTGTGCTTTTCAACGTCTGCAATTCACTTGGAGGCTGTTACGGATTATTCGACAGAAGGTTTTCTGAAAGCCTACCGACGCTTTGTCAGTAGACGGGGTATTCCAAAGACGATCTCTAGCGATTGCGGGACAAACTTCAAAGGAGCGGATATTACTCTCAAAAAATTGTTTGATCAATGTTCAAAGGAATTTAAACATTTATATAGTACCCTCGCTAACGATGGGACACAGTGGCTTTTCAACCCCCCAGCTGCTCCTCACATGGGAGGAAAATGGGAAGCAGCGGTCAAGTCGGTAAAGTTTCACCTACAACGCACAGTTTCAGACACTGTGCTGACCTTTGAAGATTTTTCAACTTTACTGGCACAAATAGAAGCGGTACTCAATTCAAGACCGATCAGCCCACTCTCGGACGACCCGGACGACCTGTCGCCTCTCACACCTGGTCACTTTATTCGTGGAGCGCCTCTTTCATCTATTCCAGAACCATCATTGAAAACAATTTCACGTAATCGTCTTTCTCATTTTCAGAAAATTCAAGAGCGTTTTCAACACTTCTGGGACAGATGGTCCAGGGAATGCTTACACAAGAACCAATCCAGCTACAAGTGGCAGTACCCGAACAGTTCCTTCAATATTGGTTCATTGGTGCTTCTCTCAGACGAGCGGTTTCCACCTTCAAAATGGCCGCTCGCTAGAATTGTGCAACTTCATCCAGGTACTGATGGACTGTCAAGAGTAGCCGACATTAAGACAGCCTCCACTACCTTGACCAGACCAATTTCGAAGCTAGTGCTACTTCCGGTGCAAGATTCAAACGAGCATATCTTCTCCAATCCTATTGTAGAAGGCGGGGAGAATGTTTAAAATTTGGCGCGCTCTAAAATGACGGAAGTTGCGGCGGGTGACCGACGGTCGCACCGAAAAACGAAGACGGCTCACAAGCGGTGCGTTCCGTTGTAAAACAATAACATAATAGCACATACCTTGGGCTCGTTCACTTCACTTCAAAAATTGTGTGTTCGTTGTCTTTTGCAGTGACGTCACACCACGTGGTGAATAATTAGTTTTTTAGTTTTGTTACAGTTGTGTTAAAATTGTGAGAAACATTAGGTGCATCTCAATAAACTGTACTCATAATAAACTATGTTACTATAGAATAAACATTTATTTTATTTAATTTATCTAACTTTTATTTCACTTTCACCGATTCCAGTACCAGTATTTTCATAAGTGCATTTTCAAACATATAGTATTGGGTTTTTTTGAACAATCAACAAGAACATCAGTTTTCCTTGGTTAAAAAGGAACGATGTTGTGTCACAACCACTAAAGGCATGAAGAAAGAAAATGCATTCAGCTGCTTCTTTTTGTTTCAAACCTTTTTTTTAGAATAAAGTCTTCAAGGAACTTTGGCTCTTGAGGTTTGCAAAAATAAATACTTTTAAATGTGGTGTCAGTGCTGTAAGCGGAACTAAAAGATCCACGTTTTCTCTAAAGACGAAAACGGTAATCAAACGCTCAACTCAAGGATATCGCAGTATTGATACTCAAAATAGCAATTTCTTCAATTTTTTTCGTCCACAACGAAATCAGATGAACATTGTTTTCATTTGCCAAAAATCGTTCTTTTGTTTGAACCAACATTGTTTCAACAATAATAACATCAATGATTTTGTACCTGCTCTACTATAAAAATCTAAAATAGTCTTGTTGACAAAGTATTTATATATTTCATAGTGTAATAAGGTAAAATCACTTATATTTATTTGCCAATTTGCCTTTATTTTTGGTTGTTGAAAATAACTTAGCTTCTATCTACTAAAATTATAAAATTTGTTTTAAAATAAGGAAAATGCGAAATTGACCTATTTCTTAAAGAACCTTTATTTTTGCACCGCTGTAACTCTTAACATATCAGACGTATAAAAAAAAATGTGAAGACGTAAAATGTAGAAAATGATGTATTCTTTATTTTTTCTAACTTCATATTTTGTCGTAAAGCGAACCGTTGCCGATATAATGCTACGAAACTATTGCACATATAAACATGACGGCGGCACGTACGGTCCTCCCCCAAGGTCGAAAAATTGGATTCCTACTTATACATAAAATATTTAAAAATCATTTCTACCACACCTTTTGCACGCCAAAGGTCTTTTTTTTCTACCCACTTACTGGGTTAAAATGGATTGTACATGAAAGATAATAACAAAATATCACGCACTAAAGTTAAAAAAATTGTTTTTTCAAAGATCATTTCAAAGATTTTTATTTACGGCAAAAATTGTCAAAAGAACAAATTTTAATTATTCACTTACCGTGACAGTATGTGGACGTCAATTTAAATATTTTTTTTTTTTCAGGAACTAATGATCATCCAGCATGTCCATTTAAACACTTACGAAAATTTTCACGAAAGAAGTTAAAATTCAACTGTTTTAAATTACTTGGTGTTTTCAAATACCCAGCCTTCCCCTAAAAAAAATTTAACATGAAGAATCAAAAAAGTTTTTATAAAGTTTTATTTTTTGGTTTATTTAAGACCGTACAACTACATATATAAAAACATCTTAGACTTTCATTGGGATTCGAACCCAGGACAACTGGCTTATAAGGCAACTATCTACCACCACTAAGTGACCTTTTTTATAAAGTTAATTTTAATGAAAAATTTATGCATAACAAAATTCATAGCAACAACAGAGCATTTAGATATGGAAAACAAAAATGTAATTGAAGGATTAATAAATAAATTCAAGCATACATTTGCTAAAGATAAATATGATATTGGCACTGTAAAGGAGTACGAAGATTGAATTTGCAAGGAGCCTACTCTTTAGATTAATTTAAATTCGTAGTATAGAATTAGTGGTAGATTAATATAAAAATTATAAATAATAATTATTTAAAATTAGTTTAGTGCGGAAACAAACAGAGAAATATAACACAAAAATATTTTTTACGCATTATAACACTTTAGAAAATAATTTTTTTTCTTTTATTTCCCGAAAAGTTTAAAAATTCAGGCCTTTCCGAAAATGCCTATTCAATTAAGTATAGTAAAATTATTTTCAGGAATTTTTTTATGTTGATATCCTTTAATTTTATTTTTAATCAGGGAAAAGTTATGGAAACGTCAGGGAATTTTGAAATTAGTTTTCAGTCGCCCCCTGCCAGGGGTCACTATTAAGATATGGTTTCCTAGAAGAGCGGTGCCGCAATATTACTGCGTACAAATAGCGGTGAATGACGTCACTGAAACGTCGGTGCAAACCAAAATGGTTGATTGGTTGGTTTCCTAGAGAACGTCAAAAAGCGGTACCGCTTTTTATCGTGGCGGTGGCCGTCATTTTTGTTTATTTGTGAACGTTTTGTTTTATCATAATGTGGACTGGCGAAAAGGATGAAGTATTAATCGATTTCGTAAGAAATCACGAAGCATTATATAATATAAAAAGCAAGGAGTATAGGAAAAGCCAATTAAAACAATCAATGTGGAATGAAATTGGGACCATACTTAAAATGTCAGGTATGTAACTATCTATTATAATTTATTATTATAATATGAGGTGCAATTTTTGATATTTTATTATTTTTTTTTCCATATTTATTTATGAATAGTCGATGTAACATCTTGGTCATTAGCGACTAAATCTTTGGTTAATCACATAAGTGTTGATAACAATTTATATGGGTGAATAATAGGGTAGGTAGCAGGCGTTTTGATCCCCGGACAAAATATCCCTGACAAAATATCCCCAGACAAAATATCCCCATGACAAAATATCCCCATGACAAAACATCCTCATGACAACATTATTTGCGATAAAATATTTCTTATTAATTCACCTTTAGTATTTATATTTTACAAGGACAATTTTTATTAAATTGACATTTTTGTATTTTATGTGTCGTATTCATTTGATTAATTGTCATATAATTAATTACCGTATTTGCCGGACGATAAGATGTACTTTTTTACTCTGAAAATTTGACATAAAATCAGGGTTCGTCTTATGGTCCGATGCGTCTAAAATAGTCCTCTAATATAATATTAATAATACCTATTATTATTATTATAAATAATTATAATAATAAATAATATTAAACTTACCTACAAAGAAATACCTATATATTACAAAAATAAAGTGAAATAAAATATAAATAAAGGAATAAAAAATATTTTTTTTTTGTAAAAATTATGTCAGTGCGTCTTACCTTCCAAATCATACTTTTTTCTAAAAGTTTATATGTAGATAAATTTTGGGGTGCGTCTTATGGTCCGGCAAATACGGTAATTAATTTCTGAGGAAAGTAAGGTTAGCGTGACGCCAAGAATTGACAACGGTTCCTGATAAAACAATTCAAAAGAAAACGAAAATTAATAATCGTATATTGCGAGTTTTCGCTTCGTTTTCGATAAAAACCGGATTTCAAGACGAATTTTTTTTATGGGAAATGATTTTGATAAATCTGTCAAATAAGACGTAACTATGGGAACTGTCATGTATTTCAAGTTAATTCATATAAATACATCCATCAAGTAATGCCGAAGGGGTCCACGAAGTCCACCTAGCGGGGTTTGGAGGCGGAGCCCCCAACAAAAGAAATTGTAGTCACTGTTCGTGTAAGATTTTCAGACTGAATGTGCACTTCTTGACATCGCAAAGCTTTACATAAAACGATATTGCTAGATCATCAGCATATAGATACTTTTTATATGCTTCGATATGCAAGTGATAACATCAATTAAAAATATCAAAAAGAGAGTTAGACTGAGAATAGACATAAGTGTTAGGGTAACCATGTTGAACTCTGGTCACCATTTTTCTATCTCGGAGGAAATCTTCAGTAAACTTGTACGTGTGTCCTTTGATACCGGTTTTACAGAGTGTCTTCGGAATTTTGGAACTCCATGTCATATCAAAAGCTTCTGCAGCGTCGAAAAATATCGCATATGTATTTTTGTAAGTCTGAAATCCTCTGCATACCTCATTATAAGAGATAGTCTGTAGTTATAAGTAGTCTGTTGTTGTTCTATTTTTACGGAGCCCATTTTGACGTCATGGAAGATTAATATTTTTAATTATTTATTGAAAACAAATTTTTTAGTTTATATACTTTAACAGATTTACATCAGCATAGTCATTTTCAATGATACGGGAATATATTATAAACAAATAAATTTATATTCGGTAGAACCAAGTGCTAGCTAAACAATTGAGTAATACCTACTCTTTATAATATAACGATTCACTCTTTTGGGAGCTTTTATCCCGTCTATCAGACCGACGCAGTTTGCATAGTTCCAATAAAAATCATTGGATTCTGATCTTTTGTAGTTCATTCTCTGTTGCGGATAGAATAATCAAACCCAACATTCTTTTTATAATGGCCTCAGTAATTTCTCTTATTATGGCGCTTATGCCTTACTCGGTACTGAAAAGCCAGTGACCGAAAAGACTCCCCTGTGACCAAATGTCTGAAAGAAGAAATAATAATTGTAGGAATCCTTAACTTCGATAGCGTGGTTCCCACATAAAAAGAAACATGAAAAAATGGCGTTGTGGAAGAAGGATACAATGGGATAATAGGAAATTAAACAATCGCTTCGTTGTTGCAACCGTGAATTTAACATATTGAAATTAATGTAATTTAATGATTAAATTGTAAATTAGTAATTTCACATTGATTACATTAATTTTGTTTCTGGTTAATTTATTTTAATCTAACTTGTAAATAACATTATTTGTCTGTATTGCACAGCACGTTAAACTGTTAAAACTCAACACATGGTGACGAACTACGACCTCTCGTTGAAGTCATCTCAAAACTACTGCTGCCCGATCTAGTGATAGATATTAAAACTATATCAACCCAAACTAGTTTTCAGGCCCGCATTAAACACAGGACCTTACTCAATTATATTAATTTGTGTTAAATAATTAGTGTATTTAACATGCTGGCACCACGGCAAAAAATATATAAAGGATTAAATGTATTAAAATCTAAATAAAATTATTACATAAGACTTATTAAATTTCTTAACAAAGATTAATTTTACTTCTTAAAATTAAATGATAATGAAGTTTTTTAACAAATTTTAATTCTTATTGAATTTGAATACAATATAATTAATTAGAACTAAACTGAAAATAACATACATGACGTAAGAATTCTTAAATTAATGTATATTTAATATACTCGTAAGTTAATCATCGTAAATAGGTAATACAGCTATTTTGGTAACATTACGCGTTGTTAAATTTCCACCGGTTGTTTTTACCTCTACAACTCGGACCTTGTTATCCTTACCAGGAACAGTTCTAATAACTCTAGCCAGGGGCCAGTTTAATGAAGGAAGATTTTCATCCCTTAAAAGGACAAGCATTCCTTCCTTTATATTTGGCATTGCCTTTTTCCATTTTGGCCGATTTTGCAAAAGTAATATGTATTCATTATGCCATTTTTTCCAATAGGACTGTACCAGTTGAGTACACAGTCTCCAAAATTTTAATCGATTTGGCGGTATTTGCTCCAAGTTAGGTTCAGGGTAAGTTGTAAGGGCGGACCCGATCAGAAAATGGGCCGGTGTTAAACACGTTAAGTCATTAATATCCTGTGAGAGTTGCGTTAGCGGTCTCGAATTTAAAACACCTTCAATTTGAATAACTACTGTGTTTAATTCCTCGAATGTTAAAATTGTATTTGAAATAACTCGTTTTAAATGATATTTTGTACTTTTTACTCCTGCCTCCCACAATCCTCCAAACACTGGGGAGTATGCTGGGATGAAATTAAATTTTATGCCTTGAAATGTAGCGAAATTGATTATTTTATCTTTTTGTTCCTTCAAACTCAATTTTATCCATTCACCCATTTGACTTTGAGCACCCTTAAACGTAGACCCGTTGTCACAGTGAATGTTAGTTGGTTTGCCTCTGCGGGCTATAAATCTGTTAAGTGCTGCTATGAAGGTTTCTGATGTTAAATTAGATACAAGTTCTAAATGAACAGCCTTTGTAGAAAAACATATGAATAACGCTATATAAGCCTTTGTGGTGATACTTTTACGAAGCCGTGACTGTTTGACGTAAAACGGCCCACAGAAATCAATTCCACAATTTTCGAAAATTTTAGAAATCGTTACTCTTTGGTACGGTAGCGATCCCATCAATTGCTGAGCACATTTTGCCTTTAATTTGAAACAAACTATGCATTTATGGAGAACTTTTTTGATTTCTCTTGTGGCATTTATCAACCAAAATTTTTGATTAAGCGAACTAAGAACATGCCTTTGTCCCGCATGCAGCAAATTTATATGTTCTCTTATAATTAATAATTTTGTTATGTCGCTTGATTTGCCTAAAATTATTGGGTGTTTTTGTGCAAATGGTATAGCTGCATTTTGCAACCTGCCGCCCACCCTCAAAATATTTTGGTGGTCCAAAAACGGATTTAAAGAATTTAAATTTGTGGAAATATCCTTTCCAGCCCCTAACGAAGCTATTTCTATTGCAAAGGCAAATTTTTGATCGTACCTAATAATGACTAACAAAGCATTTTCTATTTCCTCAAGAGTTAAATAACCCTCCAACCTATTATATTTATTTCGTGTATTATGTATAAATCTTAAAACGTATGCGACAATTCTTTGCATTTTTGAAATGTTGGAAAATTTTTTAATAAATTGTAATTTTTCTACTACAAATGTCTTAACATTTTCGTTAAGATCATCGACGATGTCGAAATTTATCATAAAATTATCTTTGTTACTGATAGAATTTAAACAAAATTTATTTGTACGCAAAATTTCTGGGCCATGCCACCAAAGATCATTAGTGGCCAGCATATTGGGCTCTATGCTTCTAGTTAGGATGTCCGCGGGGTTGCAACTAGTGTTAATATATGACCAATTTATATTTCCTTTAAGTTTCTTTATTAATAATAACCTGTTGGCAACGTACGCATTTAATTTTAAGGGGTTTGAGTTGATCCAAGCTATACAAATTTTTGAGTCTGTATGTAAAATTACGTTGCTGATGTATGAATTTAATAAATTACAAATTTTATGTGTAAGCTGAGATAGCAAAAGGCAACTATTTAATTCTAGTTTTGGTATTGTTAGTTTTTTATTGATGGGTGCTATCCTTGATTTCGAACAAAGTAAATTTACTGCAATTGTTCCATCATTTTTAATTACTCTCACATACAAGCAACAGCCGTAAGCCATCAGCGATGCGTCACAATACCCAATCAGTTCAACCCGCTCAGCATTGGATAAACTCAAACTTCGTTTAATTTGAATGGGAGCCATTGATATCAGACTATTTGCAAACCCTTTCCACGGTATATCAATAAATTCAGGTAATGGTTCATCCCACCCGATCTTATGCTGCCATAGCCTTTGCATAAGTAATTTGGCCGTACAAATAATTGGACCAGCGAAACCCAATGGGTCGTAGAATTTATAAATAAATTGTAAAACGCGACGTTTTGTGAATTTGTCCCGTATTTCTTTGACTGGACATTCTAATTTAAATTCATCCAACTTGGTATGGTATGAAACGCCCAAAGTTTTCATGACGAAGTTGTCAGCCCTAATGTCCAGTTCGTCAAACTGCTGAAGAGTTAATGGAATATCCTCTAAATTTCTTTGGTCATTTGAAGACCATTTGTGCAGACTAAAATTACCTACACGCAATAATTCGTTTAATTGATTTTTTAATTTAATTGTTTCCTCAATTGAATCTGCCCCAGTAATAATATCGTCGACGTAAGTATTTTTTAAAATTGCCTTTGCGGCTAACGGATAATTTTCCCTTTCTTGGAGCGCTAGCTCCTCTAGACACCTGGTGGCCAAAAACGGCGAACTGTTTAACCCATAAGTCACAGTTTGCAATTGCAAAATTTGAACTGGCTCGTTAGCGCTGTTCCTCCACAAAATATTTTGAAATTGCCTGTGATCCGGGTGAATTTGTATTTGCCTGTACATTTGTTTAATGTCGCATAATAAGGTGTAATTATAAGTTCGAAAATAAATCAATACGTCGAATAAGTCACTTTGTACCGATTTTCCACTGTACATTAAGTCATTTACACAGATTCCTTTATCTGTTTTCATACTTCCATCGAAAACTACACGAACCTTTGTCGTTTTTTTGTCGTTTCTAATGACTGGATGGTGCGCCAAGAAATATACTGGCTTCCCTTCTAAATTATAATGTTGTAAATTAAGTATTTTTGCATGACCCAAGTCGATATATTCTTTAATGAATTCCGAATAAGCCTCGAACAACGACGGATCCCTTAAAAATCGTCTTTCTAAATTATGGAGCCTTTTTAATGCTATTGAAAATGAATCACCCAGTCTAATCTGATCAATAGGCAACTTTAATGGTAATTTTACTTGAAACCCGTTGTTTTTTATGACCACAGAGTCCTGAAACAATGTTTCGCATGCTTCGTGATCACTCTCATATTCAACAAACCGTTGAGGTACCTTCTCAGTTTCCCAAAACCGTGCGCATAAATCATCTAAAGTTTCCAAACAGCGCTCAGACTGCAGAGAAAAACATACAGAATGCCCATTTTGGCATCCCCTGGATATGTGACCTCCGATAATATATCCAAACCTAGTGTTTTGTAAAACAGGTAACCCCCCTCCAAGTTTAATTGTTTCGGGGAGAAAACACCTAAACAATACGTCTGCGCTTAGCAGCATGGAAATTTCATTCGGTGAATTAAAGGATTCATCAGCTAATTTAATATTTGGCGGAAACCTAAGGTGGTGAATGTCAAAGCGTTCCTGCGGAAGCGGATTCGTAATCTTTTCCACAACTGCGCAGGTTACCCTTTGGCTGTAATTGTAGGCACAAGAATGTATTTCAATATTTACCGCCTTGGTTATTTTTGTAGCATGGTTTGAAATTCCCACAATATTTAACTCATTTTGAAATGGATCATATTTTAAAAGCCTAAATAATCTTTCCGTAATAAAAGATGTTTGGCTTGCACTATCGAGCAATGCCTTGACGACAATTTGCTGCCCGTTTTTATCGTACATGCCTATTTTTGCCGTAGGTAAAATAATATTCGGCAAGCTTTCGATGTTGTTACTAAATAATGTCAATTTTTGATTTGAAAACTTAGATGTTGAAGGTTGACTTCTGTCGGAACCCCCATTATCCTTGTGTATCAGCAAATTGTGGTCTTGATGACATTTTGAGCATTTATAATTTAGCTTGCAAATGTCCGAATGGCTGTTGAGACAACGCCTACATAATTTGTTCTGTTGAACAAAGTTAATTCTTTCGTCTATGGGACTTAATTTAAATTTTTTGCAATTATAGAGCCTGTGCCCTTCCAACGAACAAAAAAGGCAATATATTTTTTTCAATTTATTAGTGGCTAGATTAACAACCCTTTGTTTAACACGGTGACCAATATTTGAATCCGTGCTTTCAGTATTTTCAAAACTAATCGCCCTACACTCTAAAAAGTCAAAAAATTCAGCAAGGGTCGGTAACTTCGATTTATCTTTTACTAACTGAAATGCTCGGTTTGTGTATAGATCCAACTTTTTTGTAAGAATACAAATAATAATCATGTCCCAATGATCAACCGGTTGCTTTAAATTGGTTAAGGCACTTAAATGCTGCTTACATATTGACACAAATTCCCTTATGTTTGCTGCAGTACCCTTTTGAATAATTGGTATGTCCAAAATGGCATATATATGAGAACTAATTATTAATGATTCATTGTCGTATCTCTTTTTTAATAATTCTACAGCCGCCCCATAAGAATCGTTAGTTAACGGCAAATTGTTAATTAGTGCCAAGGCTTCACCCTCTAAATACTTCCTTAAATAGCATAGCCTTTGCACGTCCGAAAGACTGCTTTGGTTATGGACTACTGCAACAAACATTTCGTAAAATTCTTTAAATTTGGAGATTTCTTTACCATTATAACTCCGTAATTCTAAATTAGGCAACTTAGAAAAAACTGGTGCCAGACTGGCAACTTCAACACTAATTTTAGATTTTAAATATTTTGAAATTTGCGAACTGACCTCATAATATTTGTCTTCGGTCTCATCCACCTCAGAAACAGTATCTTCTAAACTATGAATATCTATATTAACTTTTTTATATTCTTGGAAACATTCTTTTAAACTTTGTGATCTAATCTCAAACTGTTCTGAAAAATTTTCAGCTTCATTAATTTTTTCATTAACATATTTCTCAATGCGAGTAATACTAGATTTTAAAACTCCACGCTGTGCTTTTAACTTTTTGATTACAAGAGCCTCCTCAGCCATTTTGAGAAAAATTTACGAACAAAAAATAATAAGACTGAGGTAAACCTTGGAACTTCAACAACACGCAATGCACCCAAACGGCAAAAAACTTAACATATAATCCTTAGCTGCATACACTAAGAACCTTTGAAAAATTATATAAAAAAAACAATAACAGTGCAAAAACTAAGGTAAATCTAAGAAAAATAAACAATCTTTTTCCAACCTAACTGCAAACTTAAACTAAACCTTTGAAAAATGTATGTAAACAATCGTTACAAATAAACATAGATTAAAACTTTTCAGTTATTAACCCCAAACTTTGAATTTATAATAACAATTATTTAGTTACTACAATGAATTTTTTCAAACTTCCCGCGCTGTCGAACACGTTGCGCTGCAAACTTTCCGCGCCGACGAACACGTTGCGCTGCGAATTCCGCTTAACCTCCAATTTTCAAACTCAGCCACCAAACTGCAGCAAACTCGAACGCAAATGTTCTTAACACCTGTTAACATCAATCGGAACGCAAATGTTCTGATTTGTTCAAACTGCTCTTCACAAACTGGTCCAATCTTCCACACACAAACTGTTGATCTCAAACTGGTAGTAAAAATTCAACCGCCAAAATTTTCAAACTCAAACTGTCAATTTAACTGTCACCAACTTTTTTATTAATTCAAAGAATCACTTTTAAATTTTATCAAACTTTTTTACGGCTCAAAGAACCAAACTTTTAACGTAGTAAACTTTTTTAAGGCTCGAAGGACCAATTTTCTATGTAGGAATCCTTAACTTCGATAGCGTGGTTCCCACATAAAAAGAAACATGAAAAAATGGCGTTGTGGAAGAAGGATACAATGGGATAATAGGAAATTAAACAATCGCTTCGTTGTTGCAACCGTGAATTTAACATATTGAAATTAATGTAATTTAATGATTAAATTGTAAATTAGTAATTTCACATTGATTACATTAATTTTGTTTCTGGTTAATTTATTTTAATCTAACTTGTAAATAACATTATTTGTCTGTATTGCACAGCACGTTAAACTGTTAAAACTCAACACATGGTGACGAACTACGACCTCTCGTTGAAGTCATCTCAAAACTACTGCTGCCCGATCTAGTGATAGATATTAAAACTATATCAACCCAAACTAGTTTTCAGGCCCGCATTAAACACAGGACCTTACTCAATTATATTAATTTGTGTTAAATAATTAGTGTATTTAACAATAATATAAGTTCCATTTTTGCAGGTTCTGATTGCTGTAAAAGATGGGCCTACATACGGGATTATTATATTCGACGCAAAGGACATCCTGGTACTGGTTCGAGTGGGGAGGCAGCAAAGAAGAGATCTGATCTTTTATCATTCTTAGATGCATTACCTTCTTCACAAAGATCAACAACTACTAATATTGTTGGAGATGAGCGCTCAGATAAGAATGGAAACATTGAGGATAGAGCGGTTGACATTTTAGAAAATGTTACTCCTACTGTTGAGACAGAAACCATTATAATACCAATCAATTGTAATGAAATTATTGCTGACGAGAATAATATTAACAGATCAGATGGTATGAATGATAACATTATAGAAGAGAAGAAAAAGAAATCACACTCTGAGGGACGATTGCAACTATTGAAAGAGATTGCTAAGAGAAAAGCTGCTCCTGTGGAAAATAAATTTGACGAAACAGACCTTTTCTTTAAATCTATGGCAAAAATTGTAAAAAAGCTTCCGCAGTATGAGCAAATTCAGCTGAGGATGCAAATATCTTTATTAGTTGGTAATGCTGAACTAAGAAGTATTACGAATGAGTTTCCAGCACCACATGTCCAATCTGATGATTACGGGCATAGTTATGACTCAGGGCACATAAGACCAAATACCAGCGAAGATGGAGAAATTTTGTTCAATTAGTAAAATATAATTTTACTTATAAAATACATTTAATATAATAGAAATATATAATAATTAAATCATATACATTATACTTATTATTAATTCTATAAGTTTTTGTTTTTGATTAAGACAAGATCTCTTTAAATATTATTTCAAAATTAATGATTACATGTCATTATAAAGCTTACGTTCCCTGCTTCTGACGAAAATTATAAAAAAAATTAAAAAATAAATTTTTTATTACATTTATTTGGAATTAGTTTAATACCTTAAAAAATAAGTTAAATTTCTTCTAGACGTATTGGATTTTTGTGTTTATTGTATGGTTTTGAAATTAAGTCATTTCTTATTTAATTCGGTACATAATCAAACAATACTGGTTTTAAGCGAAAGTATTGCCTAAATTTTTCACCATTGGAATCTGTATCATAATTTTTAAACATCTTCCGCCCTTCCGAACAATATTTTTCTTTTTCCGATGATTCCTCATCTTCCAAATATACTACTAGTGTCATGTCTAAACTATCCATTCTCCACTGAAGTTTTTGAGTTGGTCAGTAATTATTGTTGCAATTTCTGTCTTATATCCGGCTTGTTCAATTCTTATCATTCTATATATTCCCAGGAAATATCCGGCCATCCATGCATCAATGCGTCATTATCCGTCAATCTCTTCACCAGGTTTCGTCATTCTATCTAAGTCGTCTCCTACAGCTTCAACAAATACCCATTTCATAATAGTCAGGATGTTGTCTAATTCCAATATGTTCATTAAGTAGCCGTATGATAGGATTCCTTATGTATTTCAGTACATAATCAAACCAATACTGGTTTTAAGTGAAAGTATTGTCTAAATTTTTCACTATTACAAATGGCGGGGCACCAAAATTTGAAAAGCACCCTCTGTATCACAATTTTTAAACATCTTCCGCCTTTCCGAACGATATTTTTCCTCTTCCGATAATTCCTCATCTTCCAAATATACTACTAATGTCATGTCTAAACTATTCATTCTCCACTGCAGTTTAGGACTAAATACTTATATTCAATTGATCAATAGTGAGTTGTCAAGTTAACAACTCTCCGCACCACTAAAAGACCCCCCCTTGCAACCTGATACTTCCGTCATATAACGTCACCCCTTTCCTAGAAAACCATAACTTTACTTATACATGCTGAACCATTAGAATCTACTGTTCCTGATGAAACTTTCTCAGGTTATATTTAACTAAAAGAGGTATTATTGAGACACGTGAATTAAAGAGACCCAGAGAGAAAACTACTATAGGCTCAGCCTTGGCCCAATTCTCTAGAACAGGGGTCGGCAAGAAGTTTTAACTAGGGTCCGGATATTGCTCGAAAATTTTTAAACGGTCCAGAAAAAAAAACAACTGATAATAATTAAGTACAGCTATTTATTACCTAAAATTAGTGTGAAAAATTGCATCGGCGGTCTTGAGCCAGGTTTTTAAAGTTTGATTCTCGTGGAGAACAGCTAATTCGACGAGTGTCTTCTAAGTGAGCGTCTGTTAATCTCGAACGATATTTGTTTTTCAAAAAATTCATTTTTGAAAAAGATGTTTCGCATATGTATGTCGAGCCAAACATAGTGGCCAAATTGATAGCAAGTTTTTTGCAATTTTGATATTTTTCTGGGACATGTTTGACCCAAAATTCTTCAGTTGACACCTTTTTATGTATTTGCAAAGACACATCGCGATGTTTTTGATCGATGTCGATATTGTAAAACAGATTAATTAGATTTTTAGAATTCCTCATCTTCCAAATATACTACTAGTGTCATGTCTAAACTATCCATTCTCCACTGCAGTTTAGGACTAAATTCTTATATTTAATTGATCAATAGTGAGTTGTCAAGTTAACAACTCTCCGCACCTCTAAAAGACCCACCCTTGCGACCTGATACTTCCGTCATATAACGTCACCCCTTTCCTAGAAAACCATAACTTTACTTATACATGCTGAACCATTAGAATCTACTGTTCCTGATGAAACTTTCTCAGGTTATATTTAACTAAAAGAGGTATTATTGAGACACGTGAATTAAAGAGACCCAGAGAGGAAAGTACTATAGGCTCAGCCTTGGCCCAATTCTCTAGAAGCTTAGCACAACCAGTCTTGGCCCAGCCTTGGTGGTAGTCTGGAATGATAATCTCTGGCTAAGCCTGGTTGCCAAGACTGGGTCATGCTTGGTTACAGGGAATGGGCCACGGTTAGTTACTGGAACTGGGCCATGCTTACTAGATAGAACTAGCCCTAATTTCATTGCCAAATAATTTCAAATACAAACAAAATATTAAATTGTATGTTTAATATCTAAACATAAGAAAAAACGATAAATGACACTTTTTAGCAAGAAATTGTAAACCATAAAATTATGAAAATTTGAAGTAGATACTGTTATGTATGTAAAGTATAATATACAATTTCAGACTTGTTTGAATAACAAGCAAACCGATGAAAAATAAATCATTATACACAACAGTTTTGGCGCAGTCGGTAATAGTTTGAAAACACGTGTTAAATTTTTGTTAAATTGTGATAGTTAATCAACAATTATCATGTCCATCGGTAAAATTGGTCAATTTAATTTGAAGTCATCGAAATGGAATTTATATATTCAACGTGTCGAACAATATATTAAAGTAAATAAAATTCAAGAAGAGTTTAAAGTAGCGGCTTTAATCTCCATGATTGGAGATGAAACCTACGAGTTAATGAGTGATTTGTGTCATCCTGAGAAGCCTGAAAATAAAAATTGGGAACAATTAATTTACTTAGTGGAAACACATTTAAATCCTAAACCTTCAGCGATAGCTGAAAGATATAAATTTCGTCAGCGTTTGCAAAACAATGAAGAAACAATAGCTGAGTATGTTCAAACATTAAAACACATGGCTAAATATTGTGATTTTAATGAACAACTAGAAAACAATTTGAGAGATCAATTAGTATCTGGACTCAGAAATGACGTCATCCGATCAAGATTGTTAACGGAAACGGAGTTAACATATTCAAAAGCAGTCGAATTAGCGTTATCACTAGAAAGGGCAGAAAAAGACGCAAGGGAAGCAGGTCCAAGCGGTTCGATACATAATGCTGTCAATATGGTGAAGAAAACGTATAACAACAAGAAGAAATGTCGTCATTGTGGTAACAACAATCATTTAGAAAACAATTGTTTTTTTAAAAATAGTTTGTGTCATAATTGCGGAGTTAAAGGACATATAAGTACAGTATGTTTAAATAAACAAAAGACTGTAAGTAATAAATTTAAGAAAAACAAATTTCATCAAAATTCACACAATTATATCGAAGAGATTACCTCTTACGATAATTATCAATTTGATAAAGTTATAAATTATAACCAAAATAATGAGTCAAATAATAAACCTATTATTTGTGAATTATTTATCGAAAATAAATTAATAAAGTTACAAGTAGACACAGGCAGTCCTGTATCTGCTATATCTAATGATATATATTTAAAATATTTTTCACACTTGAAACTAAATAAATCAAATAGTAAATTTGTTTCTTATATAGGTAATGAAATCATTCCTAAAGGATATATAATTGTATCTGTTAAATATAAAATTGATATTATTAATGATTTAAAATTATTTGTCATTATGAATGGAGGATTCCCGATAATAGGAAGAGATTGGATTAATAAGTTAAATTTAAATTGACAACAATTGAATTATGTGTCAATTCCCAGAGAGAAATTATTAGAAAATATTTTTAAAAAATTTTCACAAGTATTTGACGATAATTTAGGTACACTAAATGATTACGTTTTAAAGTTAAATGTAAAACAAGGTATTATACCTAAATATTGTAAACCATTGCCACTACCGTTTGCAATTAAACAAAAGGTGGATAATGAATTAAATAGATTACTCTCATTAAATATTATTTCACCAGTTACACATAGTGATTGGGCTACATCAATTATACCTATTTTAAAAAAGGATTCTTCTATAAGGATTTGTAGAAATTATAAAATTACTATAAACCCTCATTTGATTATTTATAAATACCCTTTACCTAAAATTGATGAATTATTTTCTAATTTAAGTGGAGGAAAACAGTTTTCTAAATTAGACCTTTCTATGGCTTATTCACAAATATTGTTAGATGATGAATCAAAGAAATATACCACTATATCAACTCATAGAGGTTTGTTTCAATATAATAGAATACCTTTTGGGTTAAGTCCAATACCGGAACATTTTCAAAGATTAATGGAGTCTAATCAAAAATACAAAAAATCTACCAAAAAATCAAATTTATTTTCTTAATGAATATTAAATAAAAAAACATACAAATTAATATTAATTTGAATCAAACTATATTACATAATAACCAAAGTAATTATAAATATAAACTAAATATAATGTAATTCATTTAAATCTAACAAAAGTAAATTCAAAATATCCTATTAACCAAATACAACTTAACCTAAATATAATTACCTAACCAGCATGCTAAAATATTTACATTATCCAACTACTTATTCATCTTGCCTATAAGTAGTAGGAGATTTAGATCCTGTAGTTTTACCACGACCTTTTGATGAAGTTGATGGTAAAACCAATGTTGGAGTATGCACTACAGGTGCAGGAGCAGGTGCAGCCACTAATGAAGTAGTTCTTGTAGCTGTACTAAGTTTAAAAGCAGTCCTACCGCTAACAAATAATTGTTGAATCGACTCAAACTCTCTTATAAGTCGTTCCGGAGCCAGATCTGTAGATATACCACCATGTGCATACTCTGCATATCTGGCAAACTTTTCTGGCTCCCATTTTTTACCTCTTGATAGGTATTGTTTTACTGTTTTACAAATTATGCCATCTCTCATGGCTTTGTCAGATAAGTTTCTAGTTGCGCAAATGACGCTAACTATGGCTGTATGCAAACTGGAGTTTTCTAAATAATGTCCAGAAGACTGACAGCTTGCATTCATACAACTCAAGACACTAAGTGCATTAATATCAACATTATTTGCAATAGCACCGATATCATCTTTGGAAACAGATGCAAAACCGTTAATTTCAATTTTTGGTTCAAAAAAAAGTTTGCCAGTAACAACAGCGAATCGTTTACAAAGATACGCAGTAGAGTTGACAGGTTATCAATTTGATATACAGTTTATTAAAACGAATCAAAATTGTAAAGCTGATTTTTTGTCAAGACTTCCTTTACATATTTCTCATAAGGAAGAAGAAAGTGAAAATATTAATTATATAAATGCGATAGAAGAAGATTTTCCTTTAGTCAATGTAAAATCTATTAGAAATTTACGCACAACTTTTGATTTACTTAGACCTGAAACATCTGATTATGTTGAATCGCAACAAACAAAACAAATCATAAATAAGGGCGGAAAACGCATAGATTTAGATGTAGAGGATGAAGTATTAGTGCGTCAGTATGGAAAGAACGATAACAAATGGACGAAAGGTGTAATTAAAGATCAAGTCACCAGTTCAACATTTGTAGTTGACAGTGATAAAGGCAGTCAGTATAGACATGCTGAACAGATACGTCCAATAAGAAAAAGTTTAATTAGATATTCAATAACACCGGAAATTAATAAATCCTCAATTGATAATGACAACATTAATGAAAATAAAAACGAAATATTAAGTAATGATAAAAATACAATTATAGAAAAGACTGATGAAGATTCAGTAAATGGTACTAATAATGAAAACTTAATAGATAAAGTTTCGTCCTTTATGCTATAACTTCAATAGTTATGGCATTGTTAAGTAAACTTAACCAATCGTTATAGCATGTTGTATATTTTTATATAGATGTAAGAAACATTTTTTTTACGAATTTCAATTTCAAATTTTGCACCCCTAAAGTAAAGAATTTTTCAACAAACGATGAACCAGGATGTTTTTCTTCAATCGCGTATTGAAAAGTTCAAAAAAAAAGTTTGCCGAGTTGTCATAAAAAAAAAATGTTACACAGAGGCAAAGTTCTTTTCAGTTTCATTTTTTTAAAACAAACGGAATAAATCAAAGTCTGTAAGAAAAAAATTATTAGTTTACATGGAGTACTGAAGCAGGGTTTTAGGCTTTCTTTTGGCCATTCCTGAGGTTTTAAGGGTAATTTAACAAGCGGCTCGCCAAGTTTCAAAACTTTTAACAAGCGGCTCGCGTGAGCTCCTCCAGGCCACCCCTGAACTGAAGTATAAAAAGTATACAATTTGTCACACAAATCATCTGCACGCTAACTGTTACAGGACTATGTATAGATTACTAGTTGATATGTTCGCTTTGCTGAGAGTATCTAAATTTAATTGATTGGTTAATAGATTCCCTACCTTCATAGCGTAATATAAAAATTAATCTATTTTGACAGAAAAAAAAAATTATAGATACATCCAGACTTTAGATCCAAATTAATAATCAAAATCCTTAAAAATAATTTTCTAGGAAGAGATATTAGCTATCTCACAGGTTCTATAAGATTTTAAGTATAAAAAGTTCCTTTAAGAAAATTTGAAAACCTTTCATACACAATGTCTAAAACCGTTCAGCTGTTTTAGTAGAAAATATTAGGAGATATCCTAGAGGAACCATACCTTTTTTAGGATAAATGGTGTTCAATATGTCAAGATCTGAGGTATCTTTAACAAAACTTCATGAAAATTCCTTGCGTTAAATAATTGTTAATTATTTAAAAATGTAGTATATTATACGTTTCTTTCTAATTAATATCTTTGACAATGAACAATAAAGAAATTCAAACATTTAAAAAAATTTAATTAATAATTTATCGTGTGTTAAATTGAAATTCATATTTATTTTCCAGTAAATATTCTCATTTTTTTAATTTAAACTTGGTAGTAATTTTCTTTCGTTACTGTGTAAAACTAGTCAGGCCATCTTGAGGAAAATGCGTTAAAATGCTATTTCACGAACTTGAAGGATAAACCTTTTAAATACACTGTTCCTGTAGGATTCAATTGTTATGAAACCCTATGGGATCCGTGGATTATTCCGGCATAAGAAGCAATCTATATCATGCTCTACCCCGTTAACTACCCTATTAAAAAGAATCTTAATCTTTTGCTCTGTGAAAAACAAAAACATTTAATGTCACGTGTTTCACTATATGACATTGGCTTTGGCATGTTTAGCGGGGTGCGGGTACATGAGATACACCGCTGACCATAAAAAAGCTGTTTTTCAAAACCATTCTGAAAGCGGATTGTATGTTGTATCAAAATTTGAGCTGAATTGGTGTAGAATTTTTTCAGTTTTTGTCCTAAATAAGGACCAACATAACATTTTTATATTGTTAAGAAAAAGATATCAATAAAACAACCACTACGTACGACGTACAATATCCAGTCGCTCCAAAAGCCAACGCTTTTTAAATCTGTGATAACTTCTAAATTATTCCTTTTTATGATATGCTTCAAAGCGTAATGCACATAATATTATACTCTAGCGCAGTTTTTATTTAGAATTAAATTTATTATAGATTTTGACATGCATTATTTACTAATTTTTAATTATTACATTATATTTATTTACACGAGAAAGGATTTGACCTATCTCGTCGCGTGCTGGGCCCAAACTGAACTGTTTTTTTCCCTTGTAACCAACAACATTGCCTTCTTTTCAAAAATACACTTTAATTTAAAAACAAAAATCATACAAAACCGAAATAAATGAATTGTGGTTGAAAATTGCATTTTCTACGCCACAGACACCCCCGGCTATTTTGAGCGACACTAATAGAACGTTCGCCTGGTTTTTCCACTCTTTTATGTTTCGCTCGATGGAACTGATACTGGCACTTGCCACATGCACGCACTTAACGAAGCACGTCCGCCAACATATGAGGCCACCAAAACTCCTTAAGTATTTTTCGATGGGTCTGGGCAACCCCGGATTGATCCATTGTGTCAGTGTTGTGAAAATGCATCACTATCTCTTTGCGATGAGCCGGAGTTACCATAATTTTCTCCGATTTCCTCCTTCCTTGTCGCGATGTTGGGGGTCCATTGCGTAGTTTGAAAACACGCTGATCTTGGCTCTTTATAAGTAGGTACAAGATATGTGCGAGTTTTTCGTTGTTCACGTTGTTCGTTGAATTCATCTTGCCTATAAGTAGTAGGAGATTTAGATCCTGTAGTTTTACCACGACCTTTTGATGAAGTTGATGGTAAAACCAATGTTGGAGTATGCACTACAGGTGCAGGAGCAGGTGCAGCCACTAATGAAGTAGTTCTTGTAGCTGTACTAAGTTTAAAAGCAGTCCTACCGCTAACAAATAATTGTTGAATCGACTCAAACTCTCTTATAAGTCGTTCCGGAGCCAGATCTGTAGGTATATCACCATGTGCATACTCTGCATATCTGGCAAACTTTTTGTGAGTTGTGAAAACCTTGGTGGATCTTTCCACGGATAATTCAACCTCCCGGTGCTCCAGTGAGTCCTGGGCTTTAGCGAGTACCGGTATTTGCCTTTCCGATGCCAAGGTAGCGATCAATCCCTTAATTTCTGTTGGTTCGTGTTGCGTTTCTCTTCCATGGGTCTTGGGGTGTTTACTCTGGCGACGTACCCCACACATGACTTTCTCGGTGGATGGGATACTTTGTGATCCAAACCGCCGAATGAAAAAGTCCGTTTCCCGGGCCAATACTTGGAATTCGTAGAATGTGGCTAGGAACGGTGGAAAAATGGATTTGGTGGAATGTAGCTCGGTTTATGTTTATGAACGCCATAGCTACGACTGCGGTTTCCGGACGTTCATAATGCAATAACCGAGCGTTACGTTCCACTTCATCAACTTTAGCTAGCGGTTCATCCCACTTTTGTCGACGACAGACCATAGCTGCGATAAGCTCTTCGCGCTCTAGGGGTGACAGGAACTTCAGGACAATGTCTTTCGAAACTTGTGCCCACGCCATATCTTCAGATATATAATCATTGAGCCATTTCTGAAAAACGCCCAAAGCTCCTCGGCGCAAATGCCAAATAAAATCAGCGTCACCCCCACCCACTGCTTCCACCGGGGTTTGGACTCTTTCCAAATACTCTATAAGCGTCCTCGGGTCCAGGCCATTACAAGGTGGCATCTTCTCGAGTCCTGGTGGAGTTGGACGAGCTGAAAGCGGGGATATCTTCATAAAATCTGAAATAACTTTTACAAGGCAATTCAGAACTTTCCCCGTCACTAGTTGTCCGCTCGATCTTGAGCAGTTGTCTTGTATATTTTTGTTCCATAGTCTTGGTTTTATATTTTATAGCTGATACCCGCTCGCCTTGCTGAGTGTATCAAATTTAACTGATAGATTAAAAGATTCCCTACGTTCATAGCGAAATATAAAAATTAATCTATTTTGACAGAAAAAAATTATAGATACTTTCAGACTTTAGATCCAAAGAAAGTTGATCAAAATTCGCAAAACTACTTTTCAAGAAAGAGAATTTTAGTCTTACATCAGCTTCTATACGATTTTTATTAAAAAAGTAACTGTATTCCTTCCTTTAGGACTTGAAAATCTTTCATACCAAATGCCATTTTAAACCGTACAGCTATTTTAGGGGACTTCCATTAATTGCGCGAGGCGTTTTTTGCGAATTTGGAATTCCATCCCCTCCCCTCTGGTAAGATGTCATGAGATTTGGCATATATCATTCCCCCAACCCGCAATCTAATGTGATATTTTCAAAACAAAAAAATACGTGATATTTGGGAGACCTTCCTTTTTCCCAAAGTAAGATTAGATGAGATTCGGCTCGACCCCTGAACGCCTCACGTAATTAATGGATGTTCCCTTAAAAGAATAGATTAGTAGCTATCCTACAGGATCTTTAACAAAACTTCATTAAAATTCGTTCCGTTAAGTATTTGTTAAATTTTGAAATTATTATTTTAATACGTTTATTTCTAATTAATATCTTCGACAATGAACAATGAAAAAATTCAAATATCTTAAACAGTTTCATTATTAATTTTATCGGGTGTTAAATTGAAATTCATATTTAACTTTGTAGAGATTTCTTTCGTTTTTGTGTAAAATTGGAAGAAAATGCGTTAAAATTATATTTCACGAACTTTACCGAAACTTTTTAAATGTACGGTTCCTGTAGGATATAATTGTTTTGCCATGCCATGGGAACCATGCATTATTATAGCCTTAAAAGTAAGCTATATTATTCTTGCCCAAACTACCACATTGCAAAAATCATATCAATCTTTAACTATGTGATAAACAAAAAACATATCTATCCCACGGGAATAGTACACCTCTCCTGAGTAAAAAGTAGATCAAATCTTCTTAAGGAAAATGAGTTAAGACTCTATTTTGTAGATTTTAATGAAACTGCTTTTAATTACACGGTTCTTACAGAATAAATACTTGTTTTGCTATCCCATGGGAACTGTTTATTATTCCGGTATGAGAAGTAATCTATATCATTGTCTGGGCCATTTTTTCATTTTTCTGGATATAAAGTATACTATATGTTAAACTGGATTATAATCTATATCTATGCCAAATTTCATCCAGGTCCACTCAGTACTTTTTGAGTGAAAGAGCAACAAACATTCATTCTTACAAACTTTCACATAATATAAGTAAGATTTCAATTTATCTATATTCGTCTACTACAAAATAGTGAATAGTCACTATTTGTAGTCGAAAGTCACTATTTCGATTTAAAAGAGCGTGACGTCCCGCTTTCGAGTCCGTAACCACGCTCTTCTGCTACCATTTTGTAGCGCAGTTTTTATTTAGAATTAAATTTATTATAGATTTTGACATACATTATTTACTAATTTTTAATTATTACATTATATTTATTTAAACGAGAAAGAATTTGACCTATCTCGTCGCGTGCTGGGCCCAAACTGAACTGTTTTTTTCCCTTGTAACCAACAACATTGCCTTCTTTTCAAAAATACACTTTAATTTAAAAACAAAAATCATACAAAACCGAAATAAACGAATTGTGGTTGAAAATTGCATTTTCTACGCCACAATATTGTATTGTTTAAAATAGCTTGGTAAATAACCAATAATTTTTTTGTAATATATAAAAGAAAAAACTGGTTTCTGTGGGTTCTCCTTAGGAGATAGACATGTATCGTCACGGACTTTTTTATCTTTCTTTTTAAGATGCACAACTTTGCCGCATATTAGTTTTGATCTATTTCGTAAGGTTTAGCCAGCGTGTTTGCAATGTAAGTGCATAAAAATATGTCTGTTATGACATCACATTACAAATCTTTGAATTTCCCAACTTTTCTCAAATATATAATGCATGTATTACATCTACAAACCTTCCTCATAAATCACTCTATCAATTGCTGAAAACTGTATTAAAATCCGTTTTGTAGTTTACAAGATCTAAGGGAACAGACAGCGGGATAGCGACTTTGTTTTATACTGTAAAAATTAAGTACAAATTCAAAATACGTTATTAGTTACAACCGTTACAATAATTTAATTACAATGCAACGCTCTTGTTTATTATTAAATTTTTTCTGTGTTTATTTGCCTTCATTTTTTTAAATGTTTTTCCTATGTACTTAAATTATTTTTTTATATAACAAACTACGAAGATGAAATCGCGGGTTAGCGGGTATCAGCTAGTTTTATAATTAAATCTCGAATTTTGATTTTTAACTAAGAACATATTAAAATTTGAAGTTTTGAAGACAATGAGCTAAACGGACGTTAAATCTATAACGAACAAAATAGTCGATTTTTCGACCAATTGTATTCTCTCTGTGTAGGTACAACTAATTAGTATTTAAAATGATTGTTTTATAGCTTATCAGCTATTGTAAGTTCAATATATTTTATTAATATCTAAGGTCCACTAATAGTGACTCACAAAATTATAATTTTTAAGTTATCTTAAAATTGGGATATGTATTTTATTATCGGGACTTACAGAAAGCATCTCACATCGAGAAAATTTTTTTGCAAAATCCAATTCTGCACTTTTTGAAACGTAGTTAATAATAAACATTTTCAGAGGGAGTTAAAAACTTTTCCCAAATCGATTACATAATTAGTTCATTATTATAAAAAAACAAAAAACAAAAATGATGTAAAATGTTTAGGTACTTCTAAAAATTGTACCTTTAAAAGCAATGACAATTTACGTCACGAACAAAAGAACAGATCTCATATCAACCTGAACACTAAAATAATTATTAATAGAAAAAATTATGAGATAAAAAATGAAATTTAAATAAATGTGGGTAATAAATTATTCAGTAATGCAAACACGAATAAGAATAGAAGACACATTACCCAAGTGGTTATCAAATCCATGTTTAAATAAACATATTTTTATCCACCTTAAACTCTGCATTTATAAGGAGTTGACTATGGTTGCCAATAAAAGAAATTAACTTTATTGTTTTGATTTATTTTTTTTAATCTAAATTATATTTTTATTTAGAACCTTAGTAAATATTTAAACGATGTTTTTAACTATTATATTAACATTCAAATGCATATTATGTTTATATTTGCATTGCGTTAGCGTCATAGCACATCATCCATTCAAGAAACAATAGTCTATATAAGAATAAGATTGTTTGAAAGTATATCACTTGATTAAGTTCCACTTTAGTGTTAACACATTCACAATGAGGTAAATTTTAACATAATTTTTTGTTTTTCTATCACAATTATTAATTCCTATACGTTTTTACAAGACTCTTAATTTATATTGGGATAATACTAGTTTGTGTGTTGTTCATTGATAACGTCGAATCAAAAAAATCGAAAAATAAGAAAGGAATTGAAGGACATGTCAAAGAAATCAAAGGACGATATAATGAAAAGCAAAATGAAAAAGATACAACTGTTAATAAAGGCGTAAAAATTAATAATAAAAATGTTAAAAAACTCGATGGAAAAATAATCGTAAATAAAAAAGTAGTTAAACGCGACGTTACCAATAATCCAACAGAAAAAAATGTAGTTACGAAAAGTAAAAAAAAGAATGGTAAAAAACCAATAAAGGATCAAATTATTAAAGACTGTACAAATCATGTTCTTGATGATGAGATTTTTGATAATTATGAGGAAGCTAAAATAATAAAGAAACAGAAATTTGCAACCGACTACACATGTAATCGACAATCAGAAGCTGAACTTGATGCTTCTAACACTGAACTGTAAGTAGAATTTTATTTTCTGTTTTGAATTAATTATTGAATTTAATAGTTTTAAGTTACAACTGAAGTAATAGTGATGTAGCGGTTAAATCTTTAGATCTCCACTTCATATGTCTGCAATGTACAGTTCGATTCCTTGATTTTTTTAAGATAAAAGATCATAAAACATTCTGAATTGTCTGTTAGATAGCCTTTAAAGAAGAAATTGTTTTCCTACACAAATACACGATTATGATTAACCCTGCTATCACAAACTCGCATGAACTGCCACTGCTATTTTATTATACTTATAATTACTGAAATAAGTTTTAAAAAAATGTTTTTTTTTTTGTTTTTTTGTTTCAGAGAAGAACCTGAATGTAATTGTCAAATAGACGACGATGGCAATGTAGAAGAGGATATTGATGCCTTTGCTCTAGAAGAAGACTGCCAATAATATTTTTAAACTTATTTTTCACAATGTAGAATGTAGTTATTATGAAAATTAATTCATTTAAGCATTTTCCATTTGATGGTACCAACATAAAAATGTAGATTTGGAAAAAAAACACGAAGAAAGGTCTTGTTTATGGAAGATAATCCATGAAAAAAACATAATGAATGAAAAATCGTAGAAGCAATCCAATAATACATAATTATTCCCACGTTGAGCTCTTTTTCAGATATAATAATTCAGATATAATTCCTCATAGCCATCAATTTATTTATTTTCAAAAAAGCATTTAATATTTTTAATACATATACATAATATGTAAAGTGATTTTACTTAACGTAATTTATTCACTAAATAAAGAAAATAGCAATTAATACATTAAATATTACTAATAATAAACAATTATAAACACCTCAATAAAGAAAATAAAATTACTATGCACGTTAATATTCTAATCCTTTTATAAATCTAATTTATAACATAAAAGTGGTTTTTAGAAACATTTCTATGTGTATGAGTATGACAGCGATATCGTATCGAAAGCTTTATCCGAATTTCACCAAACTTGGGATTTAGACTGCATATTACATCTCGTTGTGCCCCGAAGCTTTTGGTTAAAAGTTCCACTTTATTCTAGGAGTTTTTGAGCTTTTTCAATTTTTTTCAAAACGTCTCCAACGATTATTTTTAAATTTGCTGCAGTTCTTAGACGCATTAATGTCTACAACTTTTATTTGAAACGTTTGTCCTGGCAAAATTCTAATAAGGAGGGCTCTGGAGCTAAGAGTGAGAGTTCGTATATATTATTAATATTTAAAGAAGTCTTGGAGAACATAGATAAAGGAATCCAGTATGATGGATTCAGTAGAATGGAGAACGTAGCCGTTTTCCAAGAACTGTATTTAGCATAAAATGCGGCATTGTTTGTAGCATCGAGGGTTCCAACTACAGATGTCCATTGCACTTGAGAGCATTCGAAAAAATGTAGCTTACGAATTTAATGCTCCAGTGGTAGGTATGTACCAACAACATAACATAAAAATATGAGTTGGGATTATTGAAATGTTTTTGTCATCTGTCATTATCATCTGGATAGGACGATTCCAATAAAAAAGAAAATATGTTTTATAGCTCTTCTTGAAACAACCTTAAGAATTGATTAATGTGTACAACTAGTAAGCAATGTGATTACACAAAAGTGTTAAGGTTCCTAACCTGGTTAAACCTTGGAATTTTTCTTCAAAACCTAGTGAGGCGAATTCATTTTACGCACTCTACTATAGCATTTACAAACTAATCTACGCTAATCTTGTTCCAATTAAACGTTAGCATTATGCGACATTAGGAGGCACAAACTCCGCACAATATTTTGTAATTGGAAAACGGCCTCCGTATCAACCATATTCGTTGTACAGGCGATAGTGTGATATTTGCTGATAGTATAAAAATCTCTAACATCTGGTAAATAGAGTGAATAACGTTATGGTCTACAACTGAACAGTGAACATCATAAAAACCAAACATCACAATAGCCAGCAGATTATAAACTGCCATTGGTTTTGTTGAGATGTATAGGCAATTTGGCATATAACCATTTTATGTGGATATAACCATGATAATGAAAATCATAGATGTATATAAAAATATAGAGAAAAGAATTCCTTCCTTCGTTGCTTCTTTCGACTGGCGCTACACTTTAAGAAACCGAAATAGTTTGTCACCTTCTCACAAAGTCTTAATACGAATACGACACTGTAGTGTAACGGTCATTAAAACTTTATATTCGGAAAAATTGTCATTGAGCTTCGAAAAAAATAGACTTATTGACAAGGAATAAAAAAGGCAACATCGCCAGCAAGGCATTTTCCAGACGAACTTGAAATGATCAAACCCTCAACAACACGGCATTTTTTTCGATGACCGGAAAAGTGATCTCTTAAAATAGGTGCTGCCTCCCCAAGTCGGAGTTTGTTGCCAAGTCGGTCCATGAGACTTTCACAAACAGGAGAGATAGTTGTCCTCTAATACATATGAACAACAGACAAAATCCCCAGGAGACAGAAGTCAAGTATCTCGGAGTTCATTTGGACCGACGACGTACATAACGGAGACATATATCCATGAAGGGTCAACTTGGAATCAGGCTTAGAGAACTATAGTGACTGTTACGGCGAGGATCGTAGTTGTCCTTGGAGGACAAGCTAATCATCTATAAAGCAGTTCTAAAACCGATCTGGGCATATGGGATCCAGCTTTGGGGAACTACTAGCAGCTTCAGTATTGACATCATATTGGGGTTTCAGTCCAAGATGCTGTGACTCATCGTCGATGCCCCATGATATATCACCAACAGGGATATTCATAAGAACTTGGGTATGACTACCGGCAGGGAGAATGCAGTTAGGTTCAGTTCTAAATACCTCAGGCGCCTAAACGGCCTAAACGACCATCCCGGCCATCCTAGCCACCTGGCTGTTAACCTCCGCGACAACAGTGAGGAACCCGCCAAACTAAAACGCTTGTCATTTATGGAATTGCCCTACAGGTAGCAGTACAGCAGCCACCCTTTTTGGGGTGACTTGTCTCGTCGATACGTTCATCAGATTCTCTTATTGTCATAAAACAGATAACGAAATAAAATTATAAAAATAAAAATTTTAAAAAGCCGTAAAATTTGTTGATATGTAATATATAAAAACAACTATGAACCGCTCAGTGCACACATCGATTAACTCCGGAATGCAAAAAGTTGAATAAATTGATAAAATAGACTTCTGAAATACATTGTCTCTTATGGAAAAGCTAAAAATCAAATTGTCATTTAGAGCTGTTATTGCTTATTATTAGAAAAAATTATTTCGTATATATAAAGTTATGAGTCAACCAAGTGTTTTACAATTAAAATTTGTAAAAGTTGAAAAAGTGGAGTTAATCGATGTGTGCACTCAGCGGCTCATATTTATATCGTTAAATGTTCCTTACGAACATTCAAGTTACCAATGAGTTTTACTTACCTATCTTATTAGGAATCCATTTATAACAACATTTATTAAAATTATATAAGCAATAAATGAATATATAATTAAATTAATTTAGTAACAAAAAAATATTATGATTAATAACATTAATAATGACGAAATGTATGCGTAAGTCGCGTAAGTAACCGAGTATTCATCCAATTTATCATTGCGAGTTCAACAATTATATGGTAGATGGCTGTAGTAACATATTTTTTTCAATAATGAAATTTTTATAATAGGTAAAACTGGTTAAAATTTGATTACCATTTTTTTTAACTGTCGAAATAGATTACATACCTTAGTAGTACAAAACGTTTTTATTTTTTACATTTAGTTTCAAAAAAACTCATGCCGTTAAAAATAATTCAATAATTTTTATTTTTCAAATTTGAAAAACTATTCTCTATTCTCTAATGCCATCCATGCAACTTGGCTTTTTTGTGTAATCCTGTTTAAAATTTTTACTGTAAACATTTTGGTTTATAATAATAAAAAAAATAAAAACAAAAAACAATTTACAGTTATTAGGGTTTTGACTTTTAAGTTATTTTTATCAATTACCAGATTATGGTTTTTAAAGAATCCTTCAATTTATTATCCACACTGTATATTTATTAGAAAATTAAAAACTTTGAGATTAATTAGGGTTGGTGATTGAAAGGACATGTACAATCACAATATTTTGAGATACGATGTTTGAAAGCCTGATGGCTTTAATAAAATCAAAATTATTAAACCATTTCTTATGTTTGAATTTAATTGCAAAGTGAAAATAACAAACCTATACATGTACTAAATTAATTATTATTTTATATTGAATCTGGCAGATAAATAAACTATGTGTTTAATAATAAACGATATTGAAAATAAACCAAATCAAAGATAAATTGTAATTTTCATTCAGTCTCATAGCATGGATCGTATACATTTATTAAATTATATCGTGAAGTTATCGTTGGAAGTAACTGCATCAAAACTATACGCAATGCTTGTCCTCTAAAAGCCCTCTAAACATTGGGTCATTGAATTTAGACGTCGTTGGCCTTGACAATAGGGTTCCGCTTTTTAGCTGAGTTGAGTTACGTCTTGAAACTTTTCTAGCGTTTGGTCATCTTTTGATTATAAATTCCTAGAATGAACAGGTGTGTGTTCAATTAATATTTCACATATTGTATTTTGGAAATTTGTTTAATTTACTTATTTTCCAATCATTTTCAAATTTAAAGCTATCTCCTTGCAGCACAAAATACACGCAAGAAGATTTTTAGAACACTATTTTATGCTAATAATCAACATTTTTACACAGTTCTAATTTTTCTTTTTTGGTCTACAGAGTAAATATTGAAAATTATCTTAAGTAGTATAAAATTATAGAAAAAGGCATTTTATATTTTGTTTTATCAAAATTTAGGTCTTCGAAAAGGTGGCCATATTTTTTTGTGCGACTTTTCTGTTTTTATTTTTTCCTTGTTGATCTTCTTGTTTTACATCTTTAAAAGAAATATTTCTTCAATATCCAAAACCAAAGTGTCTTATTTTAAATACATTTTTTGTGGTTTATTTTAGATTATTTATTATAAAATTTAAAAGTTTTTGGTCCATCATCCTAGAAGATAGAACATTCAATTTTAATTTTCAAGTGGATCGGCTAAGTATGCATTTTTTTAAGTATTTAAACTTTTGTTACAGGTTTTACACTCCAAATTGGACATTTTACAAATCAAATTTACTCACACTTTACTCTTTGGGTATTGATTATACACAGTAGCTAAAGATTATTGATGTAAATTGTAAACCATGGTGGAACAACAGTATGGGTGTACTGTATACAAGTAAATTTAATTTATAAATATTCTTTTTGTGACTGCTGCTGGTAATTTCATGTACATATTCATAACATATGTATAATAATTGGTAGAAGTGATGGTGGCAATAGATTGATTTATTATATCTTCCAAATTCGAACAATTTGTAGGATCAGCCGACAAGTACCTAGCAGAAAATTGAAATTTCGAGATGCATTTTCGATAGGATTCATCATTGGCGATTATGACTAAAAATTCTTCTTGAATGTGAATAATGTTTGCGTTATTTTTATAAATATAATTTATAATTATATTATTATGAAATATAATTAAGTACCCTATTTGGCTTTGTGAAGTATCCAATTTCATCTATAAAATGTTCAATTTGATTTTTTAAATGTCTAATTTATAGTGTAAAACATGTAAAAGCTAAAAAAATAAACTGTAACAAATGGACACCACCCACGGTCAGGCGAGCCAAAAATCAAGATTTCCAGACTCAGTATTCTGGTTGACATCGACTGAACTATTTTTTGTGGGGTGATTTAAAAATAAAGTATACGTAGATCATATTCTCATAACATCAATAGGTGGTTTGGGATGTTCAATTTCTTTTGCAAGGGCTGATCCTGTTGAGGCCGTAAGTGGTGCTATACAAACCGAAGCTGGGAATCCTCAACAATGGTTTACCTGACCTTGGGTAATACCTAGTTTTAACCGTTTCTTTAAAAAATAAGTTAATTTTGGCTTTAAATTGAGTGACTTTGATTATTGTTTCATATTTATATTTGTTTTTATATCTACTTACATCTATTTTGTTTTTGTTTTTAACATGAGTCGAAGCACGTTTAAAATATTTTATGAGTACATATAGCGATCCACTTAAAAAACCAAAAGTTGGATATTTTATCTTCTAGGATGATGGACCAAAAAATTTTTTCACTTAAAATAAAGTAGAATACAAATGATTAAAATGTATAGGTATGTACCTATGATACTTGATTTTTTCAACATTTTTCTCTATTAAAAATGGGTCGGGGGTTATAACTTGTGTCCCCTGCTTAGTTATTAATTTAAAGATGAAAAATAAATAAACAAAAAGTAATTTATGTTTTTATAGAAAATATTGAGTACCTACTCGGCGTAACATTATCATTTTAACATTACACACACGATGCAATATAAGGATTTTAAAAGTGAATCGAAGTATTTATCTTAATACATACAAATTGTAAAATACATACTCGCTTGAAATGATCAGCTATTATTAGAAAAAAAGCGATCCTAATCACAAATTATTAGTTTCAAATAAGCATGTGAGAAAGATGAGGGCTCTTTGGGAAAATCAACGTTTAGATGTATTCAAATTTAAAAAAATAACTATGCATAGTTGGAGTTATATTAAATTAAATATTTTACTTGTAATTTTAAGCAAAAATATTTCCTTTGATAATTATTAAATTAATCACATAAAATCACGTTTACTATTTGGTTTTAGACAGACTTCTCTGTGGATTGTCAATTTCTGTGGGAGAATTTTTTTAATGTACAAAAAATGTAATTTATGATTGAAGGAATTGATATCTCAACCAGTGGTATATTAGGCCACTATTCATGCTCTAATTATACGCCCGTATGTATAAAATAAGTTTTTTCAAACACAAGAGGGAATAAAGCTTTTAGCTCTGTCTGATTTCACCAGACAATCCCCCAGGAACTTTCGATCAGACGTCTCGTCTGTTTGTTGCCAATTTATTTATTATTCATCATATTTTAATTTTCCAATTATGAACAGCATGAGGGATGGAATTTCAATTTTATACGTTCTCTTAAGGCATACATATATTGTTAATATTATAGAGACCTAAATAGACAATATTTAATGTTTCCATCATAATATGAAGCATTTTTACTAATTGTTGCAAATTAGAACAAAGGATGATAAAATTGTTCCTTTGTAAACCCTCTCATTAAATTGAACTGGAATTCATTACAATGGCCACGTTAACTTAAATTTAAAAGTAAAATGGATAAAAATAAACGAAGACACAAAGCGCAGTGATATTTATTTTTGTGCAAGAAAAGAATAATTTGCCTTAAATTAATGGTGTATCATGTATAGGTACCTACTTATAATGGTGCTTAAAACTTTTTTATCCAATATTAACAAATTTAATTACATTGTGTTAGTTTTAAAATTATTACGTAGACATTTCATTACATATAAAATAATCAACTTGTTAAGCAAAAGTTTATTTAGGTTATTTTTGGTTGGTAATAAGATTTTAATGTTTCGTTTTTAGTTGATTATAACATTGAAAATGGAAAAGCCTGCAGTACAGTATTGAATAATATAGAAAATGCATTTTATTTTAAATTATGCATACAAGTAAACTATAACAAAACTTGCTAAAATATCCCTTTCTATTGAATTTACATTGAATTTTCATTGACCTAGTTTTTTGACCAAATTTTTCTGACGATAGTAAAATATATCATTATTGCTCTTGTTTATATATCTGCAATGTTAATCATATTTGCGCCTAGAACATAATTTTAACGATGATAATGAGTCCTTTAACTACATGAACCAAAAAGGATCCCAATTGACAATTTAAAAGTATTGCAGAATGTGTTTTCTATAGTTTTGTTAGTTGTGTTAAATCAAAAACAAAATATATTCATGTTGTTGCATCCATAGAGTAAGTGTGTTGGTTTGCAATAAAAACGTTTAATTAAAACTTGTTTTATTTTTGGTTAGTTCTATAAATACGAAATTAATTTTTCTTAATTGGGGAAACAATAAAAGTTTAATTTTTTATGTAGATAGTGGTAGTCTGTAGTTTTAGGTACTTTAATCAAATTTTTACGTTTTATACAAGCTTGTTACTTTAATTGATGTGTTAGGAAAAAAATATGATTTACTGAATTGATTCATTTCTATTAGATCTCAGTGACTCTACAAGTAACAAAATTGCAATTAATTAATAAATCTTCTTTAGATTTTGGAATAAAGGCCACCAACAAAATAGAAAAATCAAGTAGGAATATAAACCGAGTAGAACATCTCTAATCTATACATAAGTTCTTACGTTCTTTTTTATTATGCCAAAGAAGTAAATTTCTAAAGTGCATATATATATATTACATGCACTAGTTTTTTTTATCATTATACAATACATAAAGTTAAGTTTGTTTAGAATATTGACAATACAAAAATGTAATAATAGAAGCGGTGGAACGTCAATATAATTAGTCGTTAGTAAATACATATACCTATAAATATCATAGAATTTATTATTGTATAGATAGGCATAGTATAGGTATGCATAATAATTACAGAAAAGATTTGCTTTAAAATGAAAAAAAGAATTGTTATGGGTAAAGTGAAAATATATTCTTGAAATAATAACATTAAAAAATTGAAGAATGTTGCCAAGTAAGTCCTTTTAAAAATTGGGAAATAGTTAAAAATGTGTATATAAAACATTGACATTGGGTGGAAGTAAATGCATTTAAAAGTGTTGCATTAAATAGATCAATGAACTGCGTGTTATAAATAGATGCGTAAAATGTGAAATGGTACGCAAATAATTCGGGAACAAATATGGACGAACAGGAATCTGTTAGCTGTTCGTTCCCCAGTAATAGCACAAATCACATACATCCACAAACGTGAGATTTAGAAACAAACTTTTAAAGGCGGGTGGATTTCTTCTGTGTTAAAAGGCGCGCAAACTAAGCTTAACGACCGACATAGACGAAAATAATATTTTGGAATGAATATCGCTTGCATGTGAGAAGACGATTATGCGTTCTGGATGTTTGGAGCAGTGATTGTATGCTAAAAATACGAAAAGAACCATCATTGAATAGTTTTTATGTTGTACATTTTTTAAAGTTTTTTTTTCTGGAATTCTTAAAAATATTTGGCTAACGCAAGTTATTCAAATCGATAAAAAATAAATTTTCTTGATTGATTTTATTAATTTTTAAAATCAACTTGACCGAGTACTTATAAGATTTGAAAATTAGCACCATCCTTTTTTACATTTACTAATTTATGTCCACATATTTTTTATACTTAATACTAATACTTCTAATACTCGTGATTTGCCTTCTTTATATTTTTTAATATATAGAGACATAATTTTTGTAGTTTATTTGTCAATGTTATTAATGTTATATGAAATGGTAAAATTTATATATAAGATTTAAATTATGCATTTGTGTTCGAATAATGTCAATGTCCGGTTGATCATTCAAAGAAATATTTGTTGGTGATTCGTAGATAGAATTCTTTTGCATATTGGTCAGACTTAAAAAATTGTCATGCATTTATTCAATTGGATGAAACAACTTATAAATATGTGTGTGCACACATTTGTATGTATACACACTATTTATTTATTGTTTCCAAACATTGGGGTTATTGACCATCTTTGGTGAATATATTCGAAGCGATATACAACCCTGTTTAGTTCTTAAATAGTTCAGAAGGAAACAGATGAAGAAGTAATTATGATTCAAGAGAAAACTTCGTACGTCTTCAAGGAATTAATTATGAAGCTATTATGTGAGAAAAATAGGTATAAAGTACCTAGGTTTTTTTCAATGAATTTTTCGTTTACAATCTGAGATTGTACTTGTAGGTGGATAGTTATCAAATTTAATTTAACCAGTTAAGAAAAACTAAGACATAATTAATTTTTAAATGCTATTGTTATGTAAATAAGTCATTTGTGGCTATTGTAAAGATGATTGGTTCCACGTTCAACTTGCATGTTATCAATCGTCCTAGGAGACGTTAGATTACATAAATAGACCTATATAACCACTTGAAAATTCCACCCGCTTGACTGTGTGAGCCTAAATAAAATTTCAATAAATTCTTTTCAGTGGTTTAGCCAGAAAAAATATTTCTATTGCAAAAATGACACAAACCGTGCTTTTTTTTAAAAAAAAGAAAACTATCACACCTCCGGTCCTCCGGTTATTAAACTAACAATAAGTTAATAAAAATGCTAGGTAGTGCTATTCTTTTATTACAAACAAGCCAATAAACAAACTTTTCCGTTTACAATTTTCATCTATTTTGCAAGAATCGTGCATTTTTCTGGTACATATAATAAATATCTTCGATGTTACTCCAAGATTTCTTCATCAAAATGTTTTTTTCTATTATAGCGGGGTGGAGTAGGAACTATCCTACAAGAGCCGTTAACTTTTTCCAAAATAAAAAGTATTCAATGTACAGTAAGACCCGGCTTAACGCTGTTTCGCTTTAGCGCTCTTTTATTTCAACCCGGGGATTCCTCGAAATTGCTCGCAGCACTACGGGGATTCCCCAAAATGATCCAAATTTTGCCAGGAGTTCAAAAGCAAGACGGGGTGTTATAGATGGTTTATATCAACAACTTCTAACAGAACGCAAAAGGAAAACGCCAACTACATTAGATGATTTCTTGAGAAAAAGGCAGAAAATTGGAATCACAGAATAGAGTGAATAATCTGACTGACTTTTATTTGTTTTATTAAAAACGTTTTTTTATTTTTATTAAAAAAAGCATAATTATTAAATTTAATACCTAACCAATTTTCTATGCATCTCCCCCTAACCCCATTATTTACATGTTAAGATAGCCTCGTTTAGCGCTGTTTCGCATTACGCTCTACTTTGATGGAACGTATCCCCCGCGTTAAGCGGAGTCTTACTGCACCATTTTAAGAGCTTGGCTATCTGCATACAAAATTTCATTTTGTTAATTACCTGGTTATGCTTGGAAAAGTTACTTGTCCTATAGGCGTAATAGAGATTCATCAAGCCAAGAATCTGAACATTTTGTGGAATGAATTGAGTTGTTTTTTTTTTAAAAATTCAATGTTTGATTGAACTTGATATTTAAATATTTATATTTGACTTGTGTTTGATTTGATTTTAAACTACCTACATTTATGTCAAGTATATTTAAAAAGTATTATTATTATTATTATTATATACTTTATATTATTTAGTAGTGAATTCCTAACACAAACCATCTATTTTTCTATTCTACTACTTATGTTAATTGCTTTATTATCTTCATATGAAACATCACGTTTACCTATTTGTTGCTCCGATTTTGTGTACCTGAAATGCAAATCTATGAACAAACGGTTACATTGAAACTATCCCATAGAAATCTTTTTTAGGATCAATAATATTCAAATCCAACGGAACCGTTCATCATTCCAGACTATAGTATTCCTTTAAATTCATTTCTTATAAACTATTTTACATGAAAAATTACGTTTATTTATCTCTCTTTTCTTGCATGAGAGAAAGAAATCACTGAACATAAGTTTACAATTAAAAATAGGTATCCTACATAAACTGTTTAATTTATTGTATCTATATTTTTTGAAAACCACATCCTTATGAATTTTATTTCGTAATTTTGAATTTTCATTGTTCCTTTTTTAAACGTTCATAAGTTGTTTTTTTCATTGTTACATTTTTTTAATACGATATTAAGTGAAATTCGTTAAATTTTGAGTTCTAATATCCGTTTTATGTATTTTTCGAATACATCATGTGTATACGATAGGGTAAGAGGTAAAGGTATCCTACAGGAATCGTGAATTTTTTTAAATAAACGTTTTTTTAGTGGGTTAAAAACGAACAACTAAATAAAAATTGATTATTACTTATTTTTTTGGGAAAAGTTAAGTAATAACGAGAAAAGGTAATTTAATGACAGTTTCCCATAATCAAAAGAAATGAATAACTGTTATGTTGTTTCATAATTGAAAGTAGGTACTCTATTGTTAGTAATACGAAGATGTCCAAAGTTAGCAATATCAAATTTTTCGATTTTGTAGCTTCTTTTAATTTTGTTTTCAATATTTTTTTTCACCTAAACCACCTTTGAATTGATACGTAAAATTAAAAAAAATTTCAAACCCTATCTGGATTTGCAGCCACAAACATATGGAATTTAAATATTTACATAATATGTAGGTAATAATAGATACATCCATACCTCACTTTGCGTCGTGGTTACGTTCATTTTACATACATGCATTATTACATACAAGACTCGAACCCAAAACAACGCAACTTCGAAAATCTAACGACACATAGTGAAAATTACTACTAATTCAGCGGCGAAGCAAATTCGAAAAAACGCAAAACGAAACGACTCAAAGCGAGGTATGAGTGTATAGTATATTAGGTATATTATATATATTATATAAAATTATATTATAGGAGTATTAAATATTTAAATAATTTTGCAATTAACAAAACGAAAAAAAAATTAAAGTCCAAATTTCCATAGAATATAAGTTTGTAATTTTTATCACTGCAGAAGATTGAAATGCAAAATAAACATACATATCTACTAACAATTTAGTCTTAACCGTAAAACTTCAAGAAAAAAGATCTACCATTCTTTATTAGTACTATCCTGGCTTTGGTTTTACCTATATTAAACAAAATATCTTGAGATTATTAATAGTTAATGGAATGGAACGATTAATATCAAATAAATAAGCATAACTTTTTCCTCGCATAATGTAATGTGACGGTGCAGTTGTCAAATTGGAATTCAGAAAGCCGAGAGGGACGCAATCAACATCTCCTTGTGCTAAGAGTTGAAAAAAAAAACTTACCAAACCGGTGTAAGTTTTTAATGTAGATATTATAATGTAATTTTCTGTGGGCCGCAGAATGTAGCCCTTGGTTTCAATTTTTCTGTTTTTTCAATTCAATTTTTTGACTTAAAGAAAATTTTAAAGAAACAAAACTATTAAAAGCTATTAATAACGTATTAAAATACTGTTTGAATATATCTACAGAACATAAAGTACATAATAAAGTGCAGTTTTTTTTTTATTTTAAAATCATTTGTGACCCTGTACAGAAAGGATTGAAACGGCTTAAATTGCCACTATATAAATAGCATTGTGTCCCTATTTCAAAGGGGATAATAAAAATAGAGCAGTGCGGTCTCACTGTTAAAAAAATCTGCCGCAATAAAATTTATTTTAGCAGTTAGATGGTTTTATTACCTACAACTTTTGCTTTAACCCTTTGCAATTTTTAAATTTTTGCTTTGAACTTATTTTTTCGATGCTTTCACATTTTATAGAAATTTTAAGGAAACCATTAACGAATTTATGTCAACCCTTTCTGAATTCTCATCTTTTTTGGTTTACGATTTGTAACTCTTTTTTTTGGGTTCAATTTTATTGCTGAACATAAACCATAATAAAGAAGATATTTTGCTCTTTTTATTAAAAAATATATATTGCTAAAAGAAAACAACGATTTTCGGTTGTCAATTTTTTCTTTAATGTACAAATAAAAAAAAATTGTATCTTTACTTTTACGTGGAAAAGATATGGGTAAATGTGGTATAGAGTTTAGACTACAGACCCAGTGGTCTAATAACATCATAAACTAAAAATGTTCAAGCATATTTTCCTTATTGGTTTTGAATCAAACCTATATTTTTTACTTCATTGCTTTTTCTAATAAATAAAATTTTTCTTATGTTACATTTTTATATTATAATAATATTTAATCTTTAAATATATCTAATGAGTTTTGTTATATGTTTTAATAGTATGGTTTTTATAATGGGTAAATGTTCACTATCTCTCAGATTTTATAATATTTAGGTAATTCTTAAGTTAATGCAACTTTAATTATTGTACATGAGGCGATTGATCTCTTAAGTAGCTGTTTCCATTGGAAGCTTATTTGGAATATTAAGTTTTCGTTGACTTCAAATTATAAATCATTTTTATAAATAAACATTGTAAATTAAATTCACGATAAGATTTTCTTTGAGACTTCAATAATAATTTAAAATTGATTTTCTTTGTGTTTACAGTTATATAAAAAATAAAAATAAAAAATATTCCATTCAGGTACCTACTTATCAATTTGTATTTGCAATGATATTGAAGGATATATATACATTTTAACATTTATGTATTATTCAATCATTATTGAACCTCTGAAGAACTTACGATCATAATCAGAAATGAGCATTTGGTTCCCTTTTAGATATATGCCTTTTATATTAAAAAAAATTGAATCATTATTTTCATAATAATGAACCAATGTATAATTGGCGAAGAAAATGTCTTAAATTCCTCTTTAATTCCCTAATTATTTTTATGTTTCAAGAGAAATAGAATCCAATTTTCCAAAAACAAAAATCGTCTGCCCGTCCGATGTCCGCTACTCAATAGTTCACTGTTCAACGTAACGTAATGTTTTCTCAGCCAATATTCTATTGATTTTTCCAGTTTTAGTATGTTAAATTTAAAAGATTAACAATATCAACCTCAATTTTCCGAGTGATGGGATGATCTGAATTGTAAAATAATGATCTTTCCAGGGCCGTAACTAGGTAAGAGCAATGAAGAACTGACAAAGGCCCCTTTCCAATACCTCAACATATGGGTATATAAAAAGAATTCTTTTACTCACAACAAAACATTTTATATTAATTAAAAAATGCAAACTACGCAATAATATTTGATTATAATTAAGGAATCAAAAATTAATAATCGTATGCGTAAAATTAACAGTGTTTTTGAATTTAAAATTAAGCATTTATTGTTTGATTTTTAAATTAACTACATGTTTTAATTTATAAAAATTATATTTACCTAAGAAAGCGTACAATATAATTTTGAAAGATACGAATTATATAAGGAGTTAAAAACTAAAAAGCAACCTTTTGCCAATAACGCACTAAAACGACAAAATAGGGTAATTATCCGATAAATATTAAAAGTAAAATTTTCGACACGCAGCCATATCGATACATATATTTGTATTTTGTAGGTATATAAGTATATACAAACTATGCATTTTTACTGTCATTTTCTTTTTTATTTGAATGCAGACTACGTAAAATAAACATATTTTTTTTAACACTTTGCTTTGTTTTACTTACATAGTATGGCGTAAATACATTGCACGATGTACATGCCTGACAAGTTTTATTATTACATGACTTTCATAAATCATGGGGTGTTTTGTCGAAATTAATAAAAGTGTTACTTTCGCAAACAACCGTAACCAAAAAGTTGCAATAGAAATTCTTTTAATCTGTTGTATATTTACGAACTATTGCACCCTAAGAGTTACAGGTACATTTCTTACAACTTTGTTTTCCTAACAGCGCTCATTCACTAAAGGACTTTAAAAAGCATAGTCATTCGAAATTAATTAAAATTTAAATTTTTGCAAAGAACAGTAACCAAAAATCAATAATTGTATTCGTACAATTTGATACAATCACTGAACATTAAAAAAGAACAAGTATTTATAGGTAACATATTAAGTGATTTTAGCACTTACGTAACTAATGTATTAAGTACTTATAGTAGTTAGATAAAGGAATCATATTTTTACCTTATGTCTACTGCAAATAAATTTTTGTTGGGAGTGAAATTCCTATTTTGTAATAAAATATGTTAAATAAAAGTTTATTAGCATTCGTTAAATATAAAACCACTTTTTTCTTTACTAGTGTAGGGTCTATAATGGCAAAGTCCTATTACATTATACTGCACTTTATCTATTATTGAATCGAAACCGATCATAATTAGTTACCTACTCATTTTGTCTCTACAAAGGTACTCTACTATTACTAATTTGTCTATTATAACATTTTTGTTTATTGTTTAAAATAATCGGTACTTATTAAAATTAAACAAAAAACGTCTTAGAATAATTAATAAGTAGTTCATTTGCGATCAATACATCTACGATGTTGATTTTTAGCTGTTCCTACTTCAAACTCATTAATATGTAATTGATTAATGTTTGTGCGTATTAAATTATAAATGAGTTGAAAGCACTGCAGTGTGTTATAAAATATATGTATGTACATCCTATAAGAATTTCATATTACTTATTTCTTTTTATATCTGATTGTAGTTTTTAATATCTTTAAAAATTAATCTTTTTATTTGTCAGGTTCATTTTTAACTCATTCGACCCATATGAAAACCAATTACGTTCAAATTTCTTTCATAAGTACACAAACAAATTTTTTTGTCATTATATAGAATAAAAAAATTAATAAACTCTCTCACCTGTGTTATATTTTGTATACGAATAATCACAAATTTCATACGTAATCAATTCAAATGCGAATTGAATATAAGTAAGAAAGTATTAATCTATTCAAAGAATTATCCATTCCTTAGCAAACAATCTATAATATCTACTGCTTTAAATATTATATCTTACAACAAATTATGATACTTGGACCTATTCAAATGTTGAATATGCAGATTACAATTAAAGATTATTAGAAATCCGAAACATAGCAAAATTCATAATTAAATCGATGATTGTCAAAACAACTGTTTCATTAGTTATTTTTTTTTTTTTTTTTTTGTTTGGTGTTTTAAGTCGCTTTAACAGCTAAGGTCATATCACGACTGTCTAAACACAGAAAATTTCTGTTGGTCAATTATTTCTTAGGTCTAGAATCTTAAGTCTAGGATTCAACGGGAATCGAACCCAGAACCACTTGACGCATGAAGTGGAGAGAACTACCGCTCTAGCCACTGCGCCAATAGGTGGCCCATTAGTTATTTTAAAAGTATATATTTTACATGTTTCCGACAATTTTTAGATATAAGAAATAATTACGTTCTCTAAATATTATAGCATACTGTACCTACGATCGAAATGTATGCCAGTTAAGGTTTCATCCCGTTAAATAACCTACGTTATTGCTTTGCTATTGCTATGCTATTACTATTGCGTTATTTCCGGTTATTGTTTTTTTCTATTTATTGCATAGAAAAAGTTAATCGATTACTTAATTTTACTTTATTCCTGTGATTTTTATTTAACTGTCCTTTAACCAACACAAATAATTTGAAAGAAAGAATATAGGAGGAAAAGAAGATTTTGTCCTTTTGTATAATGTTTCAATAAGAGAAAGTCCTAAAAAATAAGCCATAAAATAATACGGTAAAAATAAAACCTGTCACTTAGTGGCGTGGTTGACTAAATTGTCGCCTTATACACCAGTGGCCCTGGGGTCGAATCTCAATGAAAGGACAAGATTTTTTTCATGGGTTTTTGGATTCGGCGGTCGCTAATGACAATAGTAGTTGATGGGACCTTAAATAAACCAAGAAAAAAAATAAAATCAATGGTTTAAAATTACAAAAAATATGGAAGCTTTTATTTTTGCAACAATTTTTTCAATTTTTTATTTTCTATATTTGATTATAGTGATTTATTCTTTTACAATTTTAATTGAAGTCAAAAACAGATTCTTGACAATATTTTCATTTTCTCAACATCAATTTCCTTATTTGTACGTTATTGTAATAATTTTCTTTGTTCGTGTAAATTCAGAGCACCCACATAAGTATTAGTAGTTTGCATTTTGTTAAAAAAAAGAATAGTAAAGTTCATTGGATATTCATTTTCATTTTCCCAACCTCGTTAGTATTCACCTGAGTCACCCTCTCTGCAAGTCCATCAGGGGTGGTATAATTTTAGGCTGGCCAATATGCGCGTCGTGTTTTCGATACGTCGCTATGCGACAGAATATTGCGTGGACGCAGAAACAAAAACTCTAGCATAAACCACCCCATCAATTTAACACCCTTCCTCCAAAAAACAACCCTGAACAATTTTGTTATATCAAACTATTGCTTACATAATTTACAATGCATTTAAGGTCGCATAATTTAGGAACATATGCCACATTAAATAAATTGATATCAAATATCTGTCAATGTTGAATATCGGGAAAAAATTATTGATGTCTTACATAAATTGTTAGGGGTGAATTTCTTATTATATTATGATCTGAAAGACTAAGTATTTCTATGAAACGGTTGAGAGACGTATAAGTTTTATTATTCTGCTAGTTTTTGACACGGTAAATATCTTCTGGAAAAATCATTAGATAAATATTTGATTGTTTTCGTGTTCGCAAAATATATGCGAGTAATAACACGTAGGTAATTTTTCATTAAAATGTTTAAAAATTAAAATGCTATTAGTTGAAAATATTCCGAAAGATAGCCCATCATTTAATAATTTTGATAAATTATTATCAAATAAAAAGTGTTTCTAAAATAAAAGGTTATTATTCCAAATAGTTACGTATAGATAAAATTGTAACATTTAGAGCATTTTTTTGGTAACAAATGCGTTTTATTAAATATATTTATCTAAGAACCCTCAACCTCGTTAATTTTTACTAAACGTATCTCCCTTAAATAAACATACGAAAACCGTGTACAAGTTTTCATTTCTTATACTAATTACAATAATTGTTGGTTCCAAGAACTTTCCTTTAACTTCACTATAATTAAAATGGTTGACCAAGTAACTGATAATAAATACAAACGATCAATGAATGAATTCTTTAATTTCCACCGAATTTTCTTTATCGCATATAAAATAGGTAAATATTTGAAACTTATTAAATTGTTATGAGCTTTCTTGTGACCTACAAACGAAACTATTAAACTACAGCTATAGTAAAGACATACATAAATAATGTGTTTCAATTCTTACAGTAAATGCATTTAAGAAGTGAAATTAATTAAATAAATTTAAAAACCATACCTTTAAAACCAAAATGCAAATCTCATACTTTTGCTTTTGGCTAGTTTTTATTGGCAATATTTTATATATTTGGTTATAGTACATAAAAAAATGAAAATTTTTATGTCGCTTTAAAACCATTTGTTTTGTGCTTAAAGCTCAAAAATTAATTGCCCACGTTTCTGGCTAAACTATGAAAAATTATTCCTAGATACGATTTTACTATTAGACAATGATATTATTTTCATCTACTAAATACAAAATAGAAATGTATACGATAGATTGATTATTTCTAAAATATATAGATTAAATTATTAACATTGAATATTATATATTGAAAAAAATCTGCTTTTCACGGATATATAATTTTCATAAATGATTATTTTTTTCGGTGAATATTTGGTAATTTGTACCAGTACCTAAAAACCTTTCTGCTTACTTTTCATCCTGTAATAAATCTAGAATCAGCAATTACCAAAATATGTAGGTACATTTGTATGAGAAATTTGAATTCACAATCAATTTAAGTTTGTCAATATAACTTTATTAATTTAACTTTAAATAATAATAAATATTAAATAATTCACTTTATTCACTTATATATAGGAGGATATTACAGGAAATCCTCTTAAATTACAATTAATTATAACAATGTATTCTTTCTCTATATTATATAGTATCTATTGATTAATTTGGTTTTCTAGTTAAGTTCTTAATTTTTATTTGGCATGAAATCAATTCAAAATCAAGTAAAATGTTAATATGTAAATATCAATGCAAGTTAATCATAAAATTAGTAAGTTCCATTTCAAAGTTAAAACTTTAAAGCTCAATTCATTGAACAAAATGTCCAGTTACTTGCCTCGATGAATTGTTAATTTTTATTAGTAAGACCCGGATTTATATGACACAAGACTCTAAAATATGTACATTGTATGCAGGTCCTGGTTGGGACCTAGGAGTAGTCTAGGCATTTTAGAGACATCGACTTTCATTACACGTTCTATAAAAACCCTACAATCAGCCAGTGCTGTGGGGTAAATGACCCTTTACTAAACTGGCCCACCGGACATTTGCACGATCTGCCCTATGGACAATACGGGCCTGCATATATCAAAATATTTATTGTTGAATGTATAAGTAAAAATGTAAAATATATAACCAAAACCATTACGAACGACGAATTTTATTTCTAAAATTTTTTGAAAACAAGAAATTGATATTTTGTATAGGGTGTCCCAACAAAGAGTGTCGGATTTAATTTTGCCGCCATTTTGTTAATACCAGTTGTACAGTGATTTTTTTGTGACAGTTGTCACGTGCAGACCACGCGATTTAAGCATATGAAAAGCTATTCAAACCAACAAATGTTAATTATTGTAAAAACACATTATATACAAAAATGGTGAAAGTTTTCAAAAACAGTTTGCCAATTATGTCAAGTTTTCAGTCGCCATAATGCGCTAAATGAATCTAAAGTGAGGCGTTTATTACAAAATTTACGCTGATGGATCAGAAGATCATTATTCGTCGTCATACTTGTCGGTCACTCGAAAAAATAGCCACAGTAAAGGAATCTGTGGTCGAGAATACAGGAACTTCCATTTGGCATCGTGGTCAAGAATTAAACATTTCCAGAAGCACTGGAAATGTTTACATCCGAACTGGATGTAATTGATGCGGAGGACATGTTTTTCCAACAAGATGGTACGACCTACCACACAGCATGTGAAATAATGGTGTTACTGCAGAGTGCAGACTAAGTTTCCAGGACGTGTCATTTCTTGATTTGGCGATCAACATTGGCTACCAAGATCGTGCGATCTGACACCGATGGATTATTTTCTTTGGGGCTATGTGAAGGAAAAGGTGTATGCGAATTAGTTTAAAACAGTTGAACATCTTAAAGCAAAAATACGGCGCGTAATTGATGAAATACAGCCACCTTTATGTGAAAATGTAATTCAAAATTTCAACACAAGAATAACCCTGTTCCAGAGGTTTCGTGGTGGTCATTTGCCTGATCTTGTATTTATCGTTTAATCGGAACTATTTTTCTTTATGTTGAAATATAAATGTTTGCGGGCCACCTATTGGCGCAGTGGCTAGAGCAGTAGTTCTCTCCACTTCATGCGTCAAGTGATACGGGTTCGATTCCCGTTGAATCCTAGACTTAAGGTCCTAGAACTAAGAATAAAATTGACCAACAGAAATTTTCTGTGTTTAGACATTCGTGATATGACCTTAGCTATTAAAACAACTTAAAAAAAATGTTTGCTTAGTTTGAAAATTAAGGGTGTTTTTCTTTCAAATTAAATCCGGCGCTCTTGTTGGGACACCCTTTATTACAAAGCATTACTTACTATATACCTATTTGAAAAATAGACCAATTTAAAATTGCTTATTTTACTATCTGAAATTTTTGCATTGGGTCATTCAAAACCTACATAACTGCAATTGGTCGATTAAGTTTTGTTGACGTACTTATTAGTTGACGTTTGTTTGCGTTTAAAGTACTTCGGTTCATTTCTGTATTGTAGAGAAACAAGTATTTCACTATTTCACTTTCATAAGAATATTGACAACATTCATTGCCGCTAACTATAGATAATTGTTGTACGCCGTACCTAATTGTTAGCCGTACCTGCGCTAAATCTGCCAAAGCTCATTGAAATCAAAAGCACCAACTCAATTTGATTTTTTCTTTATTTCTATATTCTATAGTAAAATTACGCTAGAGTACGTTCCACTAAGTGCTTACAATATTGACATGTTCTTTCACGAATTGCTTTGCTACTTATTGCTAAATAAGCATTTCGAACGTTGTGAGTTTCATATGGAACGTAACCCTAGTATAAGCAATTCCGATTATAATATTTTTAATAAAATGTAAAGATAGAGGTTTTTACGCTAAAATATGTAGAAAATATGTGTTTTTAGTGAAATATATAAAATATATGTAGTTTAAAAATGTATACCTACCTACAGATTGTTCAAAATTTGTATACGATATCTAACTACAGAAAATCCATGTAAATACATATAAATCCGGGCCCTATTCGTTAGTAATACAGTTTCTCTTTAATGTTAACACTTAATAAAATAAATTTTTGAAAATAATTGATTAGGTATAACATTCATTGATTAAATTGTTTAGAAATAGAATTAACTAAACTAAAATTTCAAAGTTAATATTCTTAAATCTAGATAAACTTAAATATTCCACCTCATCCATTATACAGTGGTATTTTACGAGTGCCTATTAATATAATTACGATGTATAGACGAGCAAGTACCTGATGCAACTTTAGTTAAAAATTGAATAATCACTTTTTTTAAGTTCATATCTTATCCACTAATTATTCAAATCACAAACCTTAATACAATATACAAATTTTATCACAGGCGAATTGTTTTAACTAAATACTTAAATGTTGTAGTAAACATTATCATAAGTCATCATAAAACGCATAAAAATCCTTTGAAGGGGATTTCTTATGGACAATGTTTTCAAAATATAATATGTTTCTTTACGTAGTTATGTACATATAAGCGCATGCTAAAATAAAGGTATAAAACCAAATTTTCAATTATCAAATTTTAAAATTACCTACTACCAAGTTGAATCTCAATTTTAATTAAATTCACTTAATTAATAATAAAAACAATAGATTATGATTATCTGATTTTTACAGGTGCATTAAGGAGCAGGTACAAAATTGCTTACACCGGGTATTTTTTTTATATAAAAGTCGATTTTGTTCTTCCAGGACATGAATTGTCAAATCAAATTTTTTTCTTACATTTATATTAATAGATAAGGTGTATCTATAAATATGAATAGAGGCGAATAGTGACGTAGTTTTTTTGTCCTTTTGTGTAGGTCTTTAGTATATTATGATTAATGTAATCGGAGGATTTTGCTACCCCTAATCGTATAATTTTGTACCATACACAACAGGGATGAAAAGTATTTGTAGTTTTTATGGAATACAATACGCATTTTAAAAACAGGGTTGATTCAAAAGTTTATTAGTATTAACGCGATAACATCCAAAATATTCGTTATGATTGTAAATATTGATAATTTCAATGTTATGACTTTGGATTATTGATATAATTAAAATTCAGAAAATAGTTATTGATAAGAAATGTTTATAATATTATATATGTATATTGTATATTATATACTTTGTTATGATATAACAATTTTTTTCTTTCAAATTATTAAGTTAAATTCTTTGCAATCATTCATAGAAAAAAATATGCTAAATTTGTTTGTATAAGAGCTCACAAAAAAAGGTTCAAATATTTCAGACCCTTTTCACATGTAATAAATTATAATATTATAAAATCCCGTTATATTCGAGCCTTCAGTGCAAAATTTTTTTTAATGCAACCTGTTGTTGTGTATCCACTACTACAAAAAAGTCAAAATATTGGCCGCGCTTGAGATTTTTTTCTTCTCTTAATTTTATGTGTCCGTTTTACCCTTAGCTGTACCGGTAGTTTTTATTTTGCAGGTAGTTTTTGGGATTTTATTGCGAATATTTTTGATATTGAAGAACGGACGGTTGGAGATTTTGTGGACAAAAAATTAATTCCGGGTTGGTTTATTGGAGACTCTTTTTTCGTCGTTGTATGGGAAAGAATGTGCGTGGTCTTGTCTTTCACTCCGCACCCGCATTCTATCTACCAACCCCTTTGCAATCAACGGCCACAAAAAACGTCTGTTCGCAACACAACTCCCTAAAAACTGCCAGTGACGTTCATGTTATATTAACAATTTTTCTATGGTAAAACTACCCTAATCGATACTAGAATAAAAAAAAAAACATTTTTTTTAAAACTATTTATGTAAATATTTTCAATGTGTGAAAACAGTCTTAAGGGAAAAAAATAGAGAAACTTTCTTGAGCATCCATAGAATTTAAATTGATTTCCTTATTACATTACTGTGATCACTAAGAAAATAGTTTTATCTGTATTATGTATACTTTATATAAAAGAATTGATGGTTTAAATTTTTTTATCGAAATGAAAATGTTCATTGATTTACTACAATAAAAATGTTAATTACTTTAATTGAAAAATTGATGATTTTTCTTTCGATTAAAGTTTTCTAAGCGACCATTAATTAAAATCGCAAATATTAAAATGTAACATTAAAATCGATTGATTTAGTTAAAATTTTTAATTAAATCTCCGCCACTGCAGTGTACACCTGTGAATTTCTGATATAAAAAAAAACTTCGTCTTGCCCAAAAACCTACATTTTACATTCATTTTTTATACTAGGTTTTTAAAAGGTAAAATTATATAGGCGTTGTTGGGGGTACGCGGAGTTAACATGGGAACTAGGAAATGAAGAAGGGCTTCTAAACATCGCCGAGTTTCTCAAGGTTTGTGTATCCATGACTTGCGGGAATGTTTTGGCCCTTTTTTGTCTGGTCTGTCTGATGGTCGCCCTAATCGCTCAAGAAGGGGTTAATTGTCTGTTCTGCCAGACAGCGATTTAGGCATTTTGGAGGCGGACGAAAAAGTTTGTATGAAGGAGGAAAGTACGCGAGATTCAACATCTCAGCGACTCAGACAACCTGCGACCAAAAAAACTGCCAGCAACCCCCTTTCGCTTGATTATCTTTTTCATTTATCATATTTAGGTTAGAAGAGGATTTTAGAAGACGTGACATTTTTAATTATATTTTTAACCGGTTTATTAAACTCGTTGTTTTTTGACTCTTGACGTTTTAACGCATTTAAAATTAAAAATTTCTCATATTAATATTAAAATATGTGATAGTTAAAAATCAAGTGGTTGCTTAAAATTTTCATAAAGTTCAACCCTTGTATGCACTTGAAAATAATGTATTATATTTATGTTATATGCACTTATATAAAAACAAATTAATTTTTTAGCTTGTTTATGTATTGTATGAATGTAACAATAAAAATAAAAAAGTATTCTAACAAAATTTTACCCTTTCAAATCTATCACTATTTCAAAAGCCCTTTTTGGAAGTAGTTTTTTTGAAAGCATACAATTAGAAAGTTGACTCTTAACTAATAAAATGTATTCATTATAAACAATTAATGATTTCAACCTTGTTTGTTTTACGATATGAGAAAGGGTAGAAAATGTTGATTTCGAAGAGTTTTATTGCTAAGTCAAAATATAGGGGCGCGTCGGGAATGAAACGTATCGGATATAAATAATTTATAGGATATATAAGAAAAAAAATGTGGAAAAAATCGAACATGAATGTTTGTAACGAAGCCGTATAATTAAGGAACATGGAAGTTCTGATTGCAGGTTTCGTTGTGTATGGTTTCTTCAGTTTGAACTCTTAGTTTATTTATAATGGCATTCACTGCTTCATTAGCGTTAAAAGCTGAGATGACATAGAGGTTGAGATCAATTTTAAAAAGACTGTTTTCTAATCAATTTGATATTAAATTAAAAGTAAGTTTACATGAGTACTTTTAGATACAAATATAAGTATATAACAGCGTTATATATAATATGTATGTATATTCATACATATGTATAATGTATATACAAAGTGTATGATGATTTTGAGGCATCAAAAAAGCGAATACACTGAAACTTTTTTATAAAATTGTAATGCAGGCGTTTTCACTTTATTTTAACATATAATTGGATTAAAAAATTGAAAGTCTTCAGTATGGGTTAAAAAATATAGGCGGTAAGAATAGAAAAAATTATGTTACCTTTTTTTGAAGGTGCAAGTTCGTAAAGAATTTGTTAAGATCGCATCACTTCTTAAAAGTTGCATGTATGGCATTCATGAAAATTTATTTTGTCATCATTTCAGTTTATGTTTCAAATAACGAAAGCACCTGTCTGTTAGTCAACAAGCTAATAATTAAGAATTCATCATGGATTTCCGGTCAAATTTTAAAATTATATTTAATAAATATCACAAGAAGTTCTTTTTTTTTAAATTGATTTAAGTAAAAAGAAAATTAATTACTTAAGTATATTAAAAAGATCCAGCAAATCTTTATACTGATAAGCAACGAATATCTGTTAGATTAGTTGCAATCAAAAACGTTTTTTTCAATTAATCATCCTTAATTATGTTAATTTGAATAATTTCTGCAAATGTTTGATTTCTAATAAGTCTTCTGACTCAGAGTGTCTTTTTAATTTTATTCATAATGTGCATCAATTATGACGATCGTATATTTAGAAGGTTGTTAATGGGGAATATATTTTGAAACACGATAGTTGTGCAATATACGAAATAAAATCTATTATTTTTTTTAACCAACCACACACAAAGTTCAGAAGATAAGGGTTGCAGACCAACGGCCACCATCCCTTCTACCCGGACCCTGCTCGCCTGTCTGCTTTCACGGCCAAGGTTACGGACTGCACTAATCTTACCCATGGCCTCCCGCACTTTATTTCGTTATAGTTCCCCAAACATTAAACGCGGGTAAAATAGCATTAAGCGAAACTTTAAATTCCAAACCCTTCTCCAAGTACTTTTTGTAGCCAGTTTATTACAAACTTAAGCAATGATTTAAATCTTTTCACAATGACTTGTATTTTAAAGACCACAAAAAATAAGTACCTATTTTTTATGTTAGCTATATAGTTATGTAAAATTTTGTAACAATTTATGAATAACAATGTTTTTATATTTAAAAAAATTAAGACCTGAAGTGAACTAAAAGAGTTCAATTATTAAAACTATAGAATATATTATTTTAATCAAGTAATGTAGTAAAGAGTTTTAAAAATTTTGGAAGTACGTCTATATATTCGACCGGAAAACTAAAGATAGCGAAATATACGAAAATAACTTTCACCAGTTCATGTAGGTTTGGGTGATATAAAAATATCAGTCTTATTGTAGGTCTATTATCATAACAAGGTTTTAGCAAGGTATATAAGAATCTAGCATTAAGTACTTTACATTAACTTATAGTTTTTAATCAAATCTATATCAATGTATTAATGCATTGCACATTTCTTTAATATAATAAAAGGGGTGGCGTAATTACTGCTTTATAACAGCTTTATAATTATAATAACAGCTCAATAATTTATAATAATTAATTTTTATCAATTAGAAATAATGGTTATTGAAATTAAAGACGTAAAAAGTAAGATTAATTGAGATTTGGCTCGACCCCCCCCCCTGAACGCCTCACGTAATTAATGGACGTCCCCTATAGAGTAATGATTTTTGTATGACAAAAAATTACCTTAATGAATTGACAAATGTTCCTTTAAATAAAACACAAAAAATTGTTTTTTAATATCACGTAAATGTAAAAAAGTTATGGTTATGCTAATAAATAAATGTAATGATAAAAATTTACAACTTAGCATAAGTAAATGTGCATGACATGAAAATAAGTGAAATAAATAATAATGAATGAGTATCTAGTTTTTAAAGGAAAATGCAAAAGGAAAAAAAGCGAAGTTGTGAACTTTAAAGATCTTAAACTATTCATGCATGCTCACCTTGGTCATTGTTCTTGTGTATAGATAAAACTAATCAGTTACTTTTTAAATTTTAATAAGCCAAATATTAATAAGAACTTGTCATATGACTCAAAACATTATTAACTCTCAAACGAAAATATTACCACAAATTATTGTAAAATGAATTATTAAAAGAGACAGATTGTTATAATTTTAAAATTAACTGAAACCTTTATAAAAAATAATAAATTTCAGTAGTAATCTTAAATAAAAACCTTAATAAATTAAAGATTTTTTTTAAATTAAACAATCGATAGATAAAACATCAAAATTTGTCTAAAAAGAATTTGATTAAAACGATATAACAATCCTTATTACAAATTATTTTTAGAGAACGTTAAGTAAAAAAGTGTTAGAGCAAAATAGGACAAAGTCAGGTGCATTTATAAACCTCAAAGATGCTTTTCTTGTCGTCAAACCAAGCGCAACATCAATGCAATCCGGTTCAAAAACGAAGCGTTAGAAAAAAAATCGAATCACATTTAAAAAACAACACAACGATTTTGTGAATCAAAAACCTAACCTTTTTAGTCATCCGTTTGTATCTATTCTTCTCAAAAAATAGCATTTGGATAAATTGAAACGCAAAGACTCAGATGAAAAGAGATTTTGAGATTTTAAATATTTGAATTGCACCATTATCTCGAATTGTGTGAAGGTGACAAAGAAAAAATTGTTAATTCTTGTTGTAAATCTTCAATTAGATTTTTTTCTTAGATTCACAGCATGTTAGACGTAAACTTTTTTTTTCAATTTTTGCTGACAAAAGAGTTTTTTTTTTTAAATTTCTTACACTTTTTGTTACAAAATTAGTTGGGCTAATTTAATAAGTAGTAAAAATTAGGAAAAGTCTTCCGGATTCTTTGCAATTATATTTTGTGTTATATTACAAATCAAAGTTTTTCTCAAAAATCTAAATAAAAACCCAAAAGACTAAAAGATATTATAGAAATCTCAATTTGGAATTGCGAGCATGATCTCGTTTTAAATTATGTTTTGTTTAAAATAATAAATGGCTCTTTTAAAAATTTGAAAATGAAAGGTGTATCTTTGGACTTGGACTTAAGAAAAATGAATTAGTGTATGCATGTTGTAATCTTTGTAAACACTATATAATTATATTTAAGTCATAGTAATTGTAATTTTACAAATGCCAATAATATTTAGGTCAGTTATTGTATTTCTAATGTAATGTTTTAGTAGATATATTAACGGTTTATAAAAACTAAAAATACTTATTTATAAAATATGCAAAATTGAAATAAAACACATTATTTATTATATAATAATTGTCGTATTGGTATAAATAATTTATCAAACATTATGAACTGTTATTAAAAACGTCTTGTGAAAAAAGTAAATCAAACTATGAAAAGAATTATTTTCAAAATTGAACATTTTATTCTTAGCTTGTTAGAATTGAGTACCTATAGTAAATTTCAAATATATTTTTTTGAAATTCTTTCCCTTTAAAGTAGACCACTCAACCAGAACAGTAGAAATCATGTAGAACAATATTTTCATAGTTTTAAAAGACTTTCTTATCTATTTTTGTTATATCTAGTTTGTTGCAAACACTTACTGATAATAGAAACACAAATTATTCGAAAAAAAAGTCAATGCTATTACCACATTGAATTGAAAACGATTTTGTATAATATATTAGAGTACTTTCTAATGAAATCAATGAAAGTACGAATTTATTTTTGGTGTTTCCTATCTTTCGCTACTTCTTTATATCGTCATAGGTATACGATTTATGTACATCGATAAAATTTTGATGCCAATTTAAAACAGCATAAATATGCATTTCAATGCAATTGAATGAATGATTGATTCAATCTATTAATTTTTAGTTATATTATTGCGTTGGTTAGAGATAATAGTAGACTGAGAAAATGCTATTATTTTTTTTCAACAAAATGTATTTTAATAAGAAAATTAAAAAGAATCAATATTTATATATTGTGAGAATACATATTATAAAAACTGTTAGTTTAAAAAGGTTAAAATAGTACTGAATTTTGGAAAATTTACGTTACGTTTTGATGATGTAATAGTAAAACCGTGTTTATAGTTCTAGTTTAGCAATTTTTACAGGAACAATAACAAATTATTTCATTTCGTATACAACTGGCATAGTAAGTGGTTACTTTAAAAATTATAGGTACTTATAGCGATTGATACCTATGTGCAATCTTATAAATTGAAAAATGTTATTTAACTGGAAATTGTTTTTGCAGTTATGCCATTTTACGAAGCCATTATGCTAATTATAAGTTATTCTATTAACATTTGTAGAGAGACAGAACAAGTAATAGTACTTAAACGGTATATTTGTTCTTGTATATATGTGGTACACTACTGAACGTTATCGATCATGGTAAGTACATCTCGTTTATAAGTTCAGTGAAGTTATACCCATAGATCAATTTACATAGGTTTCCTGCATTTTTTGATTTTTGATTCTAGAGAACACAATTATGTTGCTCTATATCATATAGTCGATAGAAAAATAACAGGATTTTGACTGCATAATAATTTAGATACATTATAATAATGGTAAGTTATAGTTACATCATCGATATCAAAAATTAAATGCAAAACTTCCAAATTTACTCATAAGTGATGAGCAGAATATGGTGAAATCAAAGTATCCTTTAGAGCCGAAACCCGAAAAATTTAGCTGAAAAAAATTTTTTTTTGTCCAACTTTGGTCAAATGTCATTACTTATAGTATTTATTTATCCAAGTAATTAGCAAAGCAAGTTCAAGTCTTAATATCAATCTTGATCTAGGTCTCTCATAACTTTGGACCTGCAAAAAATAAGATTTTTACATGAATTTGACTTTGATCGAGCAATAAAACAAAATTTATATGCACATATAGTCTGTGCCGTCTATGCTTTAGTCTTAATCTTAACTCTTTTTGTTAGTTTTGTTTTTTTTTTTTTTTTTTGGAAAAATACTATTAAAAGGATCAAATTGAGACAAATTAGAGATCAAATTAATGATTCTGTTTGTTTTTACCTTAATAAGAATATTTATTTGCGCGTTATTACATATTGAAGTTTTTTCTTTTAGTTTCACTTAGTTCTTAGGGGCTCTAGTTTCTGTTTTCGATTAGTTATCACTAAACGTAGAGCTATATAATATATACACATAGGCTAAATCAACTTGCCACCCACACAATAAGTATTAAGTATATAATTTTATTTTCGTATACATACACCTATATACAAATCAAAATTTCATCGTCTTCGAAAATTTGTTGCCTTAGGCTTTAGTCTAAATAGCCTAAGAAACCTTCAATGGCTTATCACCGTCAAATCAGATCAAACTACGTTCATAAGTGAAAATAAAATAAACTACTTCGTTCATATAAGTGGACACAACAGAGCTATCGCGAATAATATAATAGACATCTTAATGATAAATAAGCTTTTGCCCAAAATTAGTTGAGCCATCACTTGAAATAAAAATTTATTTTAATTTTCCAATGCTTCATTTTGAAATTGGTTTGTAATAATTAGGTAGATACTGTCTAGTGGTATCATTTGATAGAAATAATGCTTAATGACAAAGAAGACTTAATGGCTTAAGATCGACTTAAGATTCATAAATTTTCCAAAAAATGCCTAAAATAAGTTCACTGATGATAACTATGTGAAATTAAACAGTAAACCAGATTATTTGTTAAATGTTTTAGATTTCTTATAAAAATTATTTTAAGTACCAATTTATTGACAATATTTTACTGTTTTTTGAAACGATATATTATGATAATTTATATACACTACTAAGCCATATAATTTTTTACATAACAAATTAAATTGGAAAGTTTCTATTCTCTTCCACTACTTTCACAAATTTTTGCAACGTAAATAAGTGAGTGTATTTTTTGTGGATCTATAAGTTGTGTAACGAAAAGCGCCGTTATTTGGAAAGTCATTAATTATATGATAAATACGATTAACGGCAGAAAATTGTTCCTCCAAAAACTAATTATCAATTTCATTCAATTCGACACGAGAGGAAATCATGGTAATACTTTTTTCCAATTTAGAAAATCGCTATTTGATAAATTGGCGGAAATAATAAAATATTTGTTATAACTTCGAGCCTGCAGTATAGCTATTGGATTGGATTTCATGCACATTTTCCGTATCCGTTTGACCGTGTATTTAAAATTTAAATAAATAATCTTTAATTCTTTTATTAATAATATGTATAGGTACTTATTGATCATTGAAATTATAATTCTTGAATAAGTAAAGGTATTAAAAATTAAGCAGTATGGATGCAGGGGTTTTCATATGAATTTCATAGAAGGATCGCACATGTACTTTATGTATGCACTTTTATAAATATGACTACGAAATTAAGTAAAGCTATCAATTTTTTATTAATAAATTGTAGACTGTATTGATTTGTAATATTAATTATATTTACCGAAGACAAACAGGTACAAAATGTTATATTATAAATATGCTGATATTCATAGATAAGTAAAAACGAAAATCGTAACTATAATCTAATATATATATATATATATATATATATATATATATATATATATATATATATATATATATATATATATATTTTAATTAAATAAGAAGTTCTTAGAAAATATGTATAGAATTAAAAAATATTAAGATATATCTAGAGGTATGCATATTTTAAATGCGTTTTATGTCATTGGCTTTTAAGAGTTTTAGTTTTCACAAATTAATTCTATGTCCAAAATAAGTCTGATGACGCGATGGTTCGTGAAAATGTACAATTATGAAAAATATAACATTAGAAAGTGCATTAAAAGATCGTACCAAGTTCACATTGCATGCAATTAGAAAGACGAAACCGTTTCACGTTTCGTCATTAAATAAATGGGGTCTATATACATTTCGAAGAAAGAAAATGCTATTCATCAATTGTGCACAAGACTTAAATATTTACGAGACATGCTTTCCCCGTTTGTGAACAATTAATTTTTTAACTTGAATGCACAAAAAACACATCATGCGATAATCTCTGAAAATTGCTATCGATTGCGACGATTTATTAATGAAAGACATTTTATACGTTCACGTGGATGTAGAAAACTGAATTTTTTTGCTTTCAGAAAACAAGTTTCGCATGCACGCCAAAAGATAAAATTCAACTTTTTTTTCTTATCGCTAAGTCTGAGTCATTTCTTGGTGATTTAGTATTTTAGTCCTAAGTTCGTGACTTTTATCACTTCCAAAATTAGAAAAGATTACTAATGCATATTGTTGCTTATTTTCTTATTTGTCAAAAAAAAATTGCATTTAAAAATACATTTCAATGTTCGTAACAGAAGAAGTTTTAATCAGATTTAACTTTTTTTTCGTTTTAAATATTAGATGGAATAATTAGCAAATTTGCCGTACCTATATTTTATATCGTGAGTATGATTTTAATGTATTCAATTGCATTGTTTCCAAACACGTTATTTATTATTATTATGGAGTATTGAAACAATAAGGTGAGTCTTCTAATAGTTAATTATAAAATACTTGATAAAAAAATGAAACAGTCTGTTGCATTTTGACAGGCTAGTTGTATATCATAATAATTATTTTGTTTATTAACTATTAAAGTTAAGCTTCTTTTACATATAAATGGATATCTTCTTGATTTGAATAATCTTAAACTGTAATAAAAAATTTTCAGCTCACGAAATAAAAATTTTCTGTAATTATTTTTTACTGATACTCGCCATAATATGAATTAAAATAAGTTTTAATTTGACCATTTTAAATATGTTCACAACCAATGTCTTTCATTTACAATTTTAAAAAATTGCTGAAATAGAGTGAATATTTTTGACAAATGATATATCTATTATAAACTAACTGTTGCTATAGGTATTTGTTTCGCTGAGCGTAAACTAAAGTTTATAGATGAACTAACACCTAAGTGATATTTAAGTAGAAATATTTTTGAGACATAAATAGAATGAGACACCTTTTTTCTGCAAATTTCATTAGGAAAAAATTACTAGGGATTCACAAGGAACGCATTTCAAGTGCATATAAAATTAGATTGATGATGATGTTAGATTGATATAATATATTTTAGACATTCATTGTTAAAAGTAAACCTTTCTCTACCTTGTTGCTTCTGGTTGAGGTTTAATATCATGAAAAAAAAGAAGGGTGTATATCTCTGTGTTAAAATTTTTATTAAAATTAGTGTAAGTTAATTGGCGCCGTAAGACATGCGTTCAGAGTATTTAGTAGTGCTTAGCACAAAAGTACTAGCCACCAACAGTGCTACAGCGTCTATTTTAGAACTGTTTTCTTAATCTCAACATTTCACAATTTTTAAATTATTTTTCCTGGAGGAATGTAGGTAGATCCATATGCACTTATACACCTAACATTCATAATTTTTCAATATCAAAACTTTTATTACTTAACATAAAGTATAGATATCGGGATAATTTTTACTTATTCTTGAAATTCTGAAAACTATTATTTGTCAATGAGAATAAAACAAACAAATAGCAATAAAAATGTATTCTTGGTACTATCATTTTATTGACATAAATAAATATAATGTAATATCATCTTTTATGTCTAATATAAGTAATATAAAATAATATAATCTTAATTAAAGTATTATATATAAGATATACTTCATGATTCATATTAAAATATATTAAATTTTTGCTTAATTCGTCTTTTAAATTCTAATACCATTGGACTAAAAAGAAACAATAACGACTAAACTTCGTAATAAAAGTACAAAAGAATTATTTTAAATTTTCATTAATAATTTCTGTGAGCAAAAAAAATAATTTATCGTAGAACATTTTTAGCACAGTGTTAATGTTAACAGTATATATGTTAAAAACTAAAGTTGAACAAAAACAATCAAAAATTTTTAAAACAGAGTAGACAAAAATAACAGAATACATCTTTCATGAAACTAATTAAAAGTACAGTTAAAATAAATTATCGATTAAGTGCTTGTATATTCCGTATTCTTTTCAAAATGATGACTCCTATTTGTGCTGAAATTTACTGTTGGATATTTTTCGGAAATCTCCGCATTAGCTCACGAAACCGTTATGGAACGCGCTTATAAATATATTTTTAAAAGTACAATATAATTTTCACCGAAAGAATGGCTCAAAACGAAGCGAGCAATTTTAATACTTTTTTTTCTTTGTAATTATTGTCTTATAGGGCAACATAGAAAGTCTCGCACTAAATTACTTTTTGTTATTTGTGTTCGAGCTGAAATATCAACGTCAAAGCCTAAAATGGAATTTTAAATTATGTTTTTTCGTTTATCAAGAGGTCTACGCAAATATTAAAAAAAAAATCGATAAATTAAATTTATCAATTAATAATTCTTATGATATTGTTACCATATTTTTTTTGCCATGTAATTGATTTCGTAAATCAACGAATATTTTATCTGAAATCTCTATAGCTGTTGCTGCTATATATTCGATATAATCAATCACGTTTGTAATAAACAATATAAAGTTATTGAAAAAAAAATTAAAATAGATTATGCAAGGTATACTCTTTGATGATTGAATATATTTTTCATTCTAATATTTTTAAGAAATTTAAATTACGAGTACAGTGTCAAATACACCTTTATCTGTTATTCTGTAATATTGCACAGAAAATTGTTAATTAATTTGTCTTTTCATACATCTGAGTTTCATTTCAAAAATATAACTGTTAATGCTGCGTTATTTAAAAAGTCTTTGAGCCTATGAGAATATACGAAACTGATTAAAAGTAAATGTGAATACACTTACTTATTGTTTTCATTCACCAGCTGTTGAAAGCGATAAAATGAAGAATAGAGAATTAGAGATACGTGTATAAGAAACCTAATAAGTGCGTACGAAATGAGAGAAAAAAATTATTTAAAACCTTAATGAAATATTTCATAATTTTGCACTTTCATAACAAGATAATATTGGACATCAATCAATTTTAGTAAAATGGAAATCGTGATTGAAGAATTTGTAAATTACAAAAAGAAAATATCGATCGAGCGTTTTCCAAGTCATTATATTGAAAACAATTATCGTGTTCCAAAAATATTTGTTATTATTTCTGCTGAGCTATGTCGAAATACCAACTTTTTTTTCAACTAAATTTTTTGTCAACTTCAGTATCATGTTTAAAATAAATATGAAGATACCTAAAATAACAAACCTAATTCAACATTCAAATACAATTGTTGACTTAATCAGTGTTGCAAAACTATACAACGAAAAATCAGATATTTTACTCATTTGCCCAACAGTTATTTGTATAGGTAAGATTATTTTCCTTTTTGAAAAGGGAATCTTTGCTAATTTTCATAATATGTTTTCAAGTGAAAGTGAAACTATGATAATATATTCGAGTATATATATATGCTATCACTATTCATAACTACAATTTTCGGCTTAAGGATATTGAAAAATATGATCTTAAAATCTGCAAATATTTAGTGCTTTATTTTTGTATGCAGATGTTTTTATTAATAATGCAATTAAAACACGTTATGTAAATGAGAGTACGGAAAGGTCCTGGGAATGATTTTTTGTCAATTGCGAATATCCGTTAGAGTTATACGATCAAACACAATGTAATAGACTAATAGAATAAAGAGGTTTATTTATAAATAGATAAGACTGTCTTTGTTCGTAATGTCCAAAGTGCAACAGCACAAACGGGATAGTTGTTTCCGAACCAGGCCCGCGGTGGACCAGTTTGCAATTCAGTTACGGGACCCTCTGAAACGAACGCTTTGTGCAGCTTTGTGTCCGTAGCGACGAGACGTTGTTTTGCGAAGTCTTTTATTTGTAAGATTTTTTAAGGGTGGATCGTACGCTATCTAAGCCTTTATGTTTCACTGAGTCTAAGGGATGTTTTGCTTTCAATTTTCAGTTTTGAAAATGGTGAGTACTTGATGTCATGGTGTTGCATTCAAATTTTGAACCGGTGAACAATGTTTGTGTAAGAAATAGGAGTAATAAATTTCTACGCAAGGGTGGTTTTTTTAAAATATAATTTGATGCTGAAGAGTAAAGAAATGTTTTTATTTGCTCATTAATTTGAATATTTTCATCACATTTTTAGCGTTAAGATATTTGACATATTTTATCAAGCTTAATAATTCATTGGTGAAATTGTATTTTTCAATATTTTTTTAATATTCTTAACTTTTAACAACTACCTACCTACTGCCTCTAAATAATATTCTGCTTTATTAAAATTTAATCAAGTTTGCAAAAAGTAGATTTTTTTATGCTTTGGTAATAATTGGATTTAAATTACCAATTTATTGTTTGTTACGCCTATTTTGTGTACCCCAATCTCAACATTATAAAGTTAATAAATATAGTTATACCTACCTTAATACCTAAGTATATTTCTATTACTTATATAAATAATTTATGCAATTGTCATAGCATATGTAGCTGCTGTTTGCAAATTAAACTATAATTATATTGAATATAGATAAACAAGTTGTATGCCATTTTTATAAACACTATTAAGCACCTATAACAGCCTAAAAGCATTGGTGAAAGTTCTAATTCTCTCAAAAGCTTCCGTGATTTTGATTAACCTAATCCTTGATTATACGAGTATAAGTCAACCAAACCATAAGTATTGTTACATTTTCAACTCAACAAGAAACCAGTACGTTATTTATGTTTTCTTATAAGTTGAAAAAGCTTTAGTTAGACAATTAGCAGAATATTATTACTCAAGTCGCTCGTTTTATCGAGTATGTTGATAGTTCAGGTTTAGTTATAATTATCATTAATATTGGTCTACAAAACCATCAATAGGTACTGCAATGTAGTGAGAAATCTGTCAGTTAGTAAACAATGATTTTCTTAACGTATATTAACGCACGTCTTAAACTTTTTTCCTTGCTTTAAAGATAGGGATTCAAGTATTTGTAATCTTTGTGCTATGAATTGAGCTTAATATACAAACTTTGAAATGAAATAACTTGCAAATTCAATGTTTACTTCGATCTGATACTTTATACTTAATGCATTTATAATAAATAATATTTTTTGCTAAAAAGCTTAAAAATTCAGCCAAGAAGTGAATCCTTACTTGGCAATAAAAAACTTCAAAATTAATTGTCGGTAAACAATTCTGTAATAAAAATGTAGTGAAGTTTATTTTGTAAATCGATCAACATTTACCTACTAGAGATATGATGCAGACCATGGAGCAACTTTTTAACAAGTGTTGTGGATCACGTGATGTAGTTTTAGTAAGAATACAGCAAAAACATTTTTATAAACTTTACATACCCATAAACAATGCGTCCTATTTATTAATTTCTGTTAGCGCTACTAATTTTTTTAAAGTGAAACTTTTTATATATCGTCCCAAATTTTTTGGCCTGTCTTTAGCATGTCGCTAGATGTAACACATTCTCAGCAGGGAATCGGCAAGTGTTCAGCAGAGCTCGTATACACATTGTTAGCTATGTACCATATTGTTTTCCCAGGCCTGTTGCGCGAGCTATTACTGAATGTAATGAGTTTTATTATATTATAAGTTGTCATTAATTGTCAATCATATTTGTATTGGTATTTGTATTTTGATCAGTGTATTGATATAAATGTTATTGTTCACTTGATCATGATAGACAAAGATACAGCTAGTGAGAATAGTGCAAAAATATCCGACGGTGGTGTTACAATACTCGTAGATAACAACAGGCAGATGATCGTTTTAACAATAATCAACAGATTCAATAATGAAAATAACATTCGAGTATTAACATTAATAATGGAAAGTCAAAATTAGTTGCAACGGCGCGCGTCACGTCAGACAGTGAATTTGTGCCACATCCCTTTCTATTCTATTTTCATACCATAAATCGAATAATTTTCCGAAAATTTTCAGTTACTTAAGTTCCTAAAATCCGAAAAAAAGTTTCACTTGCATCGTGGTTTCATAAAACCACACAATATTTTTTTTTCTTTAAGTGCATTTTTGGCGCTGCCAGACGTAAGTAAGGCTTTAATAAATATTATATGAATTGAACGCATTTTAAAAGAAAATCTTTTTTAAAGATTTTCTTAACATCGATGTAAAATTAACATAATTTTTGTAATGATTTTGAAAATCTCAGAGTTTCAAAAGTACCTATAAGTATATATAACAGTTCAATAATGAATGTTGAATGCACATAATTTATGTAAGTTGTGTAAAGTTTTATAAGATCTATAATGTGTTTGGTTTTAGGATTTCTTAATGGTTTAACAGATATCTAGGTCATGTATTCCTTTGAAATTTGCATCCCTAACAAAATTATAATAATACTTCGGAATAACTGATGACTGAATTGGTTGAGATTTCTATAAATTTGACGTCATTTCTCGAGATATAAGAATAAAATAAAAAAAAGCAATGTATTCACGACTAGCCAAACAGGTTCGCGTTATGTCTCACGCATTTACACATAGATGTGTATGCGTTTCTTCGTTTGTACAGTCTTTTCCACAAGTCGCGACTGCCACGACGAAAACGTGGGGACGAACGCACGCATAATGTTATTAATTTCTTAGATGGCTTCATGTAAAAAAGGCTCTTTTTCTTTCGAATTAAGGGCCGACAATTGACTGGCCCAGCCGAGCCAAACCACGCCAACGAGTTAACGTGAATCAAAATACGACAAGGATATGTCGGTTTTTTCCTCTCGAAATATAATGAGGTGTACAATGCATACACACTTTATGATCTCCAAATATAAGAGAATTACTTATGGTAATGATGATGATAATACATGACGTGGTGTTGTGCTAGATGTTTATATCAAAATTCGACCCTGACTAGAATCATTTTAACGGTTCTTGTCTAAAGGAATTTAAATATGCTTTGGACGAATTTCAAAGAGAAAACTTTAAACCACCTACTTAAAATTATTTGAAACTTTCTATTCATAAAAAGTTAAACGATGGAAAAAATTGCATGTTAAATGCATCGAAAGGATGTGAAAAGTTAAAAATATTTAAATTTTTCACCTTGAACTAAAATATTCCATGCTTGAGTAAGTATGAAAATTATCCATAGATAACTACACCCTGGTTGAAACTTTTCATTCCTTTTTAATGAAGTTTAATTTATTTAAATGTAAACGAACGCATACACAAGTATAATATGCATATGTATTTATATGCACAAAAGCTAAAAATATGTAATTGTTTTATTTAGATTAAAAAATTAAATCATTCAAAGCAAAAATATTTTAATGAAGATATTAATTATACTAAAATCCAATGTAAATAATAAAATCACGGATGTAAAAAAGAAAACATGAAGCATTTAATTAATATATTTTGAAAAAGAATTTATGTGTACTAAGTGTGTCGGATATATTTCAATATTAAATATAATTGTGAAATTAATGGGAAAATATAAATATTTTACACATAAAGAAGTTTAATTATTAATTAATTTTTGCTGACTACGTAGATGCAGTTGGATAGTTAAAAGAAATAAATTAATTTTAAATTTTGTCTTTTATAGATCAAAGCATGTATGTATAATAAGCTGAAAGGCTAAGGAATTTCTTAACTGCCCTAATAATTAAGACTATCATCAGCGAGTTTTCTCTCTTTTTTTAAATGCACACCCTAATTAGATGTCATCACTCAAGTTTTAATGAATTCGAAATAGTTGAGAAGTTATTATTAAAAAAAAAAGAATGAAGATTGTTGTGGGATTTTAATAAAATATCCGTTCTAGCAAAATCTTTTATTATAGTATTATCGAAAATATCTTAATTTCATCATGGGAACATTTAATTTTGTTTTATTCATTTTTTTCGATAAAATAATCTTAGGTAAAAATCATAAAGATTTTGTGTCAAAAATTCTTCCACCTGCACTAATCCATGTATGTATATTCAAGCCAATTATATGACAAAACGAATTGTGTTGTGTACGCTTTTATAATATTTATGAGTGCAGCTTCAGTGCACTTTGTAAGATAATAAATCGTTTTTCTTTGATTTTGGAGAGAAATTTTATCCAACCAGGTTATGAAGGTCGCAATCAAATCCAAAAAGCAAACGAAAATCTCCTCCGTACTTCTTAATTTGATACATTCGTGACCTGGATTTTTATTTTTTTGCCTGCGAGCTGAGGCCTCTCATCAACTACGTAATTTTATCTGACATGCTTTTTATATATCAAACACAATCATATTTTTTTCAGTTCTCGACAAAGGAAAAGGGTTAGCCGGGTTTGGCTGAATGCGTAACTAATGCACATAACACAACCCTTTATCAAAGGATGTGGAAGATTGTGGCGGCCAAGGTTATGCAACTAAAATTTAAAACATGTGGGTGGATTGCAACAATATTTATTTAGTTTTTTTTTTCATTTTTCCCATGAGTTTTAATTTTTTTTTCGTGTTCTCATATTTTTTAAATAAATATTTTATGACTAGATGTTATATGTATTATATATCACCTACTTAATTTTTTTTTCATTCTAGAATTGCAAGTAGTATTCGAGAACTGAACTCATACTCAATACATTTTAATTAACGAAAATTATTTTTATTTTTGTCATAGGTATTAATTGCCCTAATAATGTTCAAAAAGTGTTTCACTTTCATAAGTTTTAAGGTTGAAATTGACTTAATTTTTTTTTGTTACACAAGTTTTTTACTAACTAAATGTCTCAGGAAAAAATATTGTCCTTCTAAGCTTACTAAAAAATTCAGTGAAACAATTAATAATAAAAAGTTTAATATTTTTTTAATCAAAAATTTGTCAAGAAATTAAAGATAGCATATTATGCGTAATACATAATTTATATTTCTTACCAAAAGATTTGTTTTTAATTTCCTTGATTAATTTTTTACAAGGAAGCTTTTCGTTAAAAAAATAAAACGTTTCTACTATTTGTCGGTTAATTGTTTAACTTTAAAAGAAAAGAAATGAACAAGTGAAACGGAAGACGCAAATCAGAGCTATCAGGTGTGTGGTGAGACTGAGTCTGTAATTATCTGCGATGCAATAAAAGAAAGGGTTGATCAAAGCAGATTTTTGAACCCTTTTAGTCTTGGTTCCCATAATCAGTGGCATAAATGCACACATGGACAATTAATAAAAATCCGCCGTGCACCTGCTCCTGATCTATTCTTGGGAGTCTTTGCTAACCCTTTTACAATCTGCCTTCTCGTACCAAAAAAAAAAACAACGCTGTTTTATCGGAAGTTCCAAATATAGGTCAAAACCACACCACCCTCTGAGATCTGCATCATCATTTGGATGACATTCGGTGAGCCACATCCTTTTTGTTTTGCTTTAAGCGCGTCACCAAAATAGAAAGCATATGCTCTGTTTTCATCACTTGTCTACCGTCTGTTCTTTGAATTGTCTAAAAATTACAAACAGGCCATTTGATTTTATATTTTAATGCAATTATAACGTTGAATCATAATTAAAGCTTGTATACTCCATATATTATTACTTTTACATATTCAAAACAATTCTTCATTCATTTTTATTACACAATTAGTTTCCAATATTTTGTCTATCAAATATTAAAAATTCAGTAGTTTAGTCGTTTTTTTTCCTAATATGAACATTGGAGAAAGTTTTTTTTTTAAAATAACATTAACCTTCTATATCATTTGCAGATCTAGTATTTACTAAAATTTTTCCTAATATTTGTTGAAAAAATTAAGTAATTCATATTTAAAAGAATCAAAGTGTGAAACTGAGAAATCACTAAATGTTTTTTACATCATCAAAGTCGAATTGTCAAACATTTTTATGCTTGTTTGCCAAAAATATATCTACAGGTAAACCTATTTATTTTTTGGATTACCAATTCATAATACCTTTAACACATTTTACACGTACAATATGATGCCAAACGTCTAACATAAAAATAGATAAAAGTTCTTTGTCAATTGTTCATTGTGTTACATTGTACGTTTAATATAGAGATATTTGATTGAATTTCGATGTGAAGAATATATTACAAGTATAGTGATCTACAGGTTTATAATTTTTAAGTTCTTACAAAATAAAAAAGAAAAAAAATTAACACAAAACCAAAGGCATCGTTTTCACTAAAAGAAGACCAATAATTATTCAAAAATTTAATTTGGGAACAATGATTTTGACTGGCCTATTTTGTTAAAATGCCTTGGGGTGATGCTAGATCAAAAGTTAACAACCTAGTGCAAAGAAAGGCACGAGCCTAATTATCCCACTGTTCCCGTTGTTAAACAAAAACAGTGCAAAAAACAAAATAATTCTTAATAATTGTAAAACCATTGTTAACATACGCAGAGGGTTTCTGGAGCTTTATTAGCAAAACTAACCTAAATAAACTCTAAGTAGTCAAAAATAAACTGTTAAGGGTTGTTTTTAATGCTCCAATGTATACACGCATCCAAAAATTACATGACGAAAGTAAATTGCTATTTTTAAGGGAATTTTTAAAGGAAGTTTGAATTTTTAAAAAAATTCAAGAAAACATGTCAAATAAAATATGGCAGATATTGATACTTACTTATGATCAGAGTATAGCGTCTAAGAATAAACGAATTAAGAATATTTCATGAAAAACTTACTTTCAAAATTTTTTTGGGTTTTTACGGTTCTTTTTCCCAACCTAAAACGTAGAATTTTGCATCTTTTTTTTTTGTTTGTTTTCATTTTACGTTTTTATTCCGTTAGAAGGGATTATGCTCGAGTATTCTAAACTTTTAGTTTTTAATTTAATAGTTAATTGTATATAATTTTATGGACCAAATAAAGAATTTTATTTAATTTAAAACTTCGTATTGAAACTTTTTTCCTGCATTGTACCACACGAAGTTATATTTTAAAAATCGCATATTCTCTAAATATTTGTTATTCGTGTTTGGACAGAATATATAACACTTTATTAAAGCATTATCAAAATAAGGTGATAAGAAAATCTTAAAAGCTGATAACCGCTAGGGCTGGTCGAGCAGCCCATATTGTATGCACAGAGACAGACCTACTAAAGACGGACTAAAATGCGCCACGCATTTTGGGACCTATTAAATATTGTACTATTATAATATAATATGCATATATATATTATAACAAACTTACGCATAAACAACTCACACAAGTACAGGTTGTTGACTTCTAATCATTCAGTGGCGTGCAAAACAATGTGCACACGTGTTGCATGTCTATCATGAAACGCATTTCCAAGCGAATGTCGGAAGAATTTCAAATTATGCAGCACATTAGCAATAATGAGACTCATACTCTTTTCGTTCGACTTTTGCTGGTTGGTAAATTCATTTAATATATTTATTTTATTATTTAAATATACTTTTTATAATAACGATTTATTTTTGGTTATACCTATAAGTAATACTAAAGAATCATATTGCATTTTTCAATTGAACAACGATTCTATGATAAAATCCTGAAGAATAGATTTATATGTACACGTGGGTGAAATACTGTCGATTGTCAAAAAACTACACCACTGTCCTCTTGACCTAATTAAGTGTCACGTACCCAGCTCGCAAAAAAAATTTCACCATGTGTGCCGAATATACGCGAATGTGCGCCGTATACATCCGAATATAGATGTTTAGAAAGAGAAATAAGGCCAACGTCGGTGTGGTGTCGAAACTTTTGTCGCGTTGCGTAATGACACAATGTTCATCAAAAAATTTTGCTGTAGTTCATTATCTATTGAATGAATTGGTTGTGTTTATTCGTATACATGTGTATTTGTATGCTCTCGACCTAGATTCGCCCAATCAACGCCACAATTCGCAGTTATGTTCGAAAAACGGCGAGTTCAATGACCACATCACGATAAATGACCGTTGAGCGAACAAACTCAAACTCATGGTCGATTTTTCGTCAAAAATAAATACACATCAAAGATTTACTCTTAGTTCAAATCACGCGAATTAATTTAATCAAGCCATCATAACATAGCTTACCATCGTTTTTAGTTCATCCTCTCACTGCTAACATTAAAATTCAATAAATTCTAAATGTTGATAGAACAGCTTGTTAAATTCGTGCAAGAAACTATTGGTTTAGCTCTGAATGCTACGAAAACAACCTGAATTGAATTCACGATTTTTAATTAATTATATGTTCAAAACTTAATTAATGCATACAGGTAGCTAATCTGATTTGGATATTCAATGAAAAAAAAATATTTTACACATGAAGTAAAACAAAAAAATAGACCACTTACTGATGCAATCCTAAAGATATAATAACAATTTATAGCTTAATCATAATAGCGATAGTTAAATAATTTTTTGCTTAAAACTTTCGGGTTATGAATAGAAACGAAGCAAATAGGTAAATTAAGGGTGTTATAAAATTTGAAAATATTTAGTAACTATTGCAGTTCCAAACATATCGTACCAGTACTTTTATAATGCATGTGGAATTTAGTTAAAAAATACAACCGATGAATATTTTTATAATGATTATAAATTTTTTAACTTGTATAAGACTTGCTAATATAATTCATATTAAAAACTTTAATAACTAGTTGTAAAATCCCAACTTTCTGGCTAGAGTTTGTCCTATTCAGTGAGTGTAAAATTACATTTTTTACTCTTTTCTTAATTCCAATACATACTTACAAAAATATTATTTAACTACAATTTAGGTTTACTTTTACAATAATAATGTATTTGGTTTCTTAAAATAAAGTAAATTACTATAATAGTAAATTAGTTAGTATAGTAGTTATTATAATAATAAATTTGATACTTCTTACCAAAATTTTATACATGACTGTGACATTTTGTTATACAGAAAATAAATAATTGAAAAAATTTAAATTTAGTTGGTTCAATATCTAAACGTCACATCTTGTATGCTACGTACATTGTAAACTTATTGCATTTACCTTACTCTACTTTGTTGTACATACTCGTATATCGAACGTGACATGTTGACAAAGCTAAATGAAAAATTCACGTTTTAAAACCTACTAATATTTTACATTTTCCTCGTTTCTTATTAAATTTATTAAAAAACGAAATCACATATTTACCAGTTTCAGAAATGAATGGCTTAATTTATCTAGCATATAGTTATGAAAAATTGAGGTTTTTTGTGCGTTTATTAAACCAAAATCAAAGTTGTTATAATAGGAGTACTTATTTTTAGTTTTATATTAGAATCCACTTCAAACTAATTCTATTTGAAACAATCATATAGTTGGTTGAAAACTTATCATGTACCTGTTATCACAATAAAAAGGCGACACGAATTTTTGAATTGTGCCTAATTTATTTTGCTGTCACAAACTGAGCCTGAAACTTGAATCAATTAATCATTGATTATGATAAATATATAATTGAAAACATTTATCGTTTCGTAGATCACCTTAATACTGTTTTGATCGAAACCATTTTTATTTTAGATTAACATTGTATACACTGCAGTGTGTGAACACTATTTGGGGAACATTTGGTATCTTTGAACAAATCCCATGCAATTTGAAATACATTTGCCAATTGATTATAATAATATAATAAATTATAAATAATAATATATAATTAATAATATATACTTATGTATAAAATATTATATGCAAATATAATATACAATTTTGTAAACTCGATTTTTATTTTATTTTAGACCTATGCATGTGAGGTGACGCTTTTTTTAAATAATAACACGCTTTTTTAATAACTAATTATGTTTTATCTAACTTTTTATGAATATCGGTAGCTAAAAACTCTTCTATGGCTAAAATGGACCGAGTTTTAGTGGCTTGAAACTAATACAAAAAACCTACTAAGAAATATATAAGTAATAAAGTAAAATCAAAATATGTAAAAATTTTCTTAGGTTAAAATTTTGTGAATTTTGGACGTAAACGACTAAGCAACTGAAATATATATAAAAATAAGATAAAAAAGAGTAAATGGTTAAAATAGAAGATTAATATAATAGGAGGTTGTAAGAAAAAAGTTTGATTTCTTATCCCTGGCTTTAAGAAAAAACAATTAGTTCATAAAATTTATTATAAAGTTTTTATTTCAAATATTATTTTTTCATTTCTTAAATCAATTTTGTTTATGACACATTTGTTGACAAACTTTTTCAAATTTGTTTTCATACATTTAGTTTTATGCTGGTCTAAAGGTAAAAAGGTAAAAAATTGTAGAATAAATTTAAAGAGTGAATCTCTATCACTTAATGATAGTACCAATAACAATTACAAACTGCCATTATTGAGAATCTCATGTAATGGCTAGTTTTTTGTTTCCGGAATCAAAACACTCAAAAAAAGATTAAGGCTTTGATGAGTGTCTATAGAAAGAACACTAAAGCTTGACACAAATAATGTACTTTATATTTAGTGAATCATTGGTTATCTAAATTCTATATATGTATATTATATAGAATTTCGATAATTCTTTAATTTTTAAATCTGATCAATTATTGGTTGTGAATTATTAGTTATCTATTATAAAAATTATAAAAAATTATCGAAATTTTGCTCAAATTTTTCTTAAATGTGTATCATTTGTTTATGAGACAATTATTACTTATTATACTATTATAGGTAATATTATTACTTGTATAGGTTGGCTGTTTGCGAAACTATATAACTAAAAACCTATTTAAATTGGAAAAATATGTGATACCTTACAATCCCAGCTATCCATATTTTGCTAAACTCTGTAATGATAGTTGAAAAACTATGTAATTTAGTTAGAAGATAGTAGTAAGGCTTTTTTTCCTTTCTTACAAAAGCTTTAGGGGTATGAGTATGGTGAATTTAAAATAATTGTAAATCAATTGATCTAAATTGTGGATTTGTGATGTGTTTTAGAGGCTGATCATAGTTTTTGGAAAAAATGAAGAGCTTTATCGGTTAATAAGATCCTTAAGAAAATGGTATTTTTAACCATGATACACAATGGCTTAATTACGAAACTATTTTTTTTTTTTGAAAACAACAATTGTTTCTTATTAATCATAGGGAAGATATTAAACAACAATTCTGCGGCTTGCTGAAACATTGAGAAAATTACTTGACCAGGATAACGTTTCACCTGTGATTGAAGAAGACAGTGACGACGACTGATAAAATGCCATTCTATACTATTCTCCTTTTCTTTAAAATCGGTTTGCATTTTTTAAATTTATTTATGAAGAAAATGTTTTTTTTTTAATATTATATACCTAGTAATAGTATTTTAGTTAGTGATAACTGGTATTTGTAATTGTGCCAAAATGGTATAATGGTTAAAAATTGAAGTTAAAATATAAAAAACGGCATTTTTTTCAAAGATCTTATGAACCGATTAAGCTCTTTATCAATGTTTTTCCCAAAAGCAAGCTATTACCAGCCTCTAATATTTATCCAAAATTCAGATCAATCAATTCACGCGTTCCCGAGAAAAATTTTTTCTTCTTTTTTTTACAAATTCTGCTTTTTCTCAAAAACAAATTGCGTTAGAGATCTGAAATATTCAGGATCTAATTATTTAATTAATACCTGCAAATTTTGCTTATATCCCTAGGGTCTTTAAAAAAAACGTATGTGATCATTGCAACTAGAATCGCAATTAATAGAAATTCTAAAAGAATATATTTAAAAATAAGCATATAATTTTCGTTTTTTAATTAAAATCTTGTAAGAGTATTAGATTATTTTTAAAATAAAGTGTGATAAAGGTACATTATAAAATAAATTTCAAAAATCACAAATCGAGCAAATTTAATATTTTTCTGCATTCAAAGTTTACAAATACTCATGTTTTCACTTAAACGTCTAAAAGCTAGTGATTTTAGTAACTGATAACGTGGCGTGTAAAATTAAATATTACACAGACATAAATAAAACCTATTTTTTGTTGCGCTTTTTACGGTTTTTACTTTTCAGATAGGAATACAATCTTAAAAGTTAACTAAAAAAAAGTATAGGTGTATGTATATATAAAAGTTTAACGAGTCTTGATCAATAATAAAACACAGAACGACAAGTTGTATTTTTTTTATACGAAGACATATCGAGAGAAACCTGCGGCCCTTTAAGGGCTTTTTGGTGTTGTCTAGTTTTACGAAAAAGAATGCATAACCAATAAAAACTCAGACAGTAAAAAATAAATGAAACGCAACACGAAGGATTTGGACTTTTATTACATTTTTAAGATGGAATCGAATGAAACTAAAAACATTAAATTCGTTGACCTGGGAGAAACGTTTGATTAAAGAAAAACCCTTTTTGTTATTTTTTTGTTTGTGTTTGTTTGTTATTTATATTTTATAGCATAAAAAGGGCGTATCATTAAATCACAGATGAATTTATTTCAAAGATGTGGAAGAGAGCAGATAATTTAAAATTTCTGCCTGCAGTCGGTCGTCTAACGGCAGTTTTAGCATTGGCTAATTGGTTGCGGAGAATTAAGTTGGTTCTCAGGGCCTACACACGAAATCTTTTTTTTTTTGGGTTTGTGTATCATTTACTAAATCTAACTGTTTTTACGGTTTCGAGCAAATTATACCCTTTAGTTTTTGCAGTCCCGTTATCTTATCTCAAAGGGAGCATATTGAATATGTTTGTTTTTAGAAAGGATAACAAAGCCTTTACTAATCTGATTTTTACACTTCCTGTATTTATATACTTTTATTATATTTTAATATTAATTTCTGTGTATGTATTTAACCCACTTTATAAGACCATCTTCAAATTCGTCAGACAGATGTTTGATTTTCTAGATTTTTTTATAAATCTGCATTTGTTTAAAATTTTTCACTGTAAACTTTATTCGTTTATTCGATCACCATTTACATGTTCAGATGTAGTTTGCGAGATTTTATTTAGGTAGGTATTATTTTTAAATTTGATCATACGAAAAAAGAGAAAACTGCTCTTGAAGTAAAACACGGAAATAACCGAGTAAAATTGAGAGAATGTTTCAAAATCAGCTGACGTTATTATTGAAGTAGAAGTCAATTGGTTTTTGATTAAGTTGAATAAGTGGAAATTTTCAACGAACAATAGAGTAAAATAAATTAGTTTTATTATAATTTATTTCCATATGTCTTGAATTTTAGATGTGAAATTATTTGAAAAAAATTTTTAGTTTAGAACAACAAAAATTTGATTAATTATTTATCTGCATCGATATCGATGAGAAATTACAATATTTGACCTTGTTCTAAATTTTTTGATATATTTGTTGCAAGACAAATGATTAAATTGTCTGCAGTTATATATATGTACGTATAATATAATAGTTTATCTACATTCGAAAATAAAGATAAGACAGAATTTTAGATAAGAAAAAATTGTGCTAAATCAACTTTTAAATAAAAATTTCTTCAAAAACGTTATCACGTGTATTTTAAAATGATAAATTTTCAAATGAAACTATTTTTTTGTAACTCGGTTCACAAACCGTTAGTTAAATATTTCAAAAAGTGTATTTCAAATGATTATTTTGCATCTGTGTTTTATTTATTTAATAACAAACCAAAATCGAATTATCCACATGAATGCTGCAGATAAAAGCATAATATCTTACCTGGCCCTGATCGAAGTCTAATATAAAAAATTTTGTACTGGTTAAAATTTTTGTATTATGACCTTTAATTCATGGTCATAATTTCATTTTTGTCAAAATGGTTTTTGGTTGTAAGGTGATATGAAATTTAGGGCATTGATCTGATTTTTTAAAAATAAAATTCAACCATAAAAATTTTATAAAGCAATCATTAGGGTCTAAAGAAATCACAACAAAATTAAGCACCAGGTATTTAATTTATATCTATTAGATATTTAGGCATGCATCGCTACTCCTAAGTATAAAATACTCTCATAAAAATAAAAGTATTTACCTAAATTTGATCATTGTAATTGTAATTGCAATCGGTACTTTTAATTAAACCTCTTAATTTTTTATTTACACTTATCTTATATTATTACCTATTTTAAAAGTTTGTATTTATTTGCAAAGTATATAGTATACTACTTAATTATAGAAAGGTATAGTTAAGTATTTTTTAAAAATATGTTTAATTAGCATTATATAGTGCACATTCACATTAAATTGAAATAAAACAGTTTTTAACTTTTTCTCAAAGCATAAATAGATTTTCCATCAGCATAACTGTAGCTTCAATAGTAAAAAACATAATTGGGGAAATTATTCCACCTAATGCACTGATTTGTTATAACTTTCCAATTTTTCTAATAGCTTTAGGGAACTAATGGCAGAAATTTCAGTCATTTGCTCATGTGGCAGACTTTGAAAACAGTGATATGTTAGATAGTTACAAAACCAATATTTTAATACTAATAGTTATTTCTTCCAATCCATCGTCGCGTTATTTTCACGCGTATAGTCCTTCAGTTTGTGTCTGCGGAACATTTTTGCCAATATCTATTAGCTTAATGGTCTGTACTTATATACTTTTCTTGTGCTGGATACAAAAATGATCATAGTATTTAGAAAATTGAATGATTAATAAATAATTAATCGAAGCGTTTTAATAAAAATCAATCCATCTTTAGCTACCTTAACTTAGCGAATAGCTAATGTTTACGGTTCTAAACTGACAAGCTTTAAAGATCCATATGAAACATATTAGTCATATTAAAACAAGTTAACTGAAAGATAGTATTTTTTAATAGAATTGTGTTATAAGGTACTCTGAATTGAACGGTATTATAATTGCAACTCTTTAAACCCATTCCTAAATCCTATAGACAATTTATAATATAAAACAATAGGCTGATTGACTGACAGACACACTGCAGATAAACAAATGTTAGAGTGTTTTTCTGAATTGACTGTGGTCCCCACTAAGGAAGGATTTTTCGAAACTTCTATCCTATAATAAAAAGATCAAGTTTGAAGTTTTACATTTTTTTGACTTTTTCCTAAAATATCAGACGTTTCAAAGTCCAATTTTACAATTATCAATCTAAAATAAATGTAATGATTCTCGGCCTTTGCACAACAATTTTAATTCGTTCATTTAAATGTTAATGATTAAAAATAAAAAATTTTTAAATCTTGGGAACCCTCAAAGCATTTTTCAATATTTTTTTTATAGAAAAATGTATTTTTGCTCATTGTAACGAACTTTTTAAAACACTACCTTAAAAGCCGGAATTCACAGGGGGGAGATTATTTTTTAACACTAGGCTGCGTTGAACTTTTTTTAAAATTTTGCGTGAACGAAGTCGCAGGTAGCAACTAGTTTTCTAAATTTGAACGTTTTTTTTTATTATGAAAGAAATGTTGCGATTTTACTGCCACACAACTACCCTAACAATTGTTATGTTCAATAAACGATTTGACTACTGCCAAACCAGTACCTACTTGTATTTGTTGTGATAATTGATGAGTAGAATAAGCTTATGGAAAATTTACATAACTGTCTATTTACTTATTCTATCTGATTAAATATCAAGAAAACATACTGCAAATATAGCTCTTGTATCTATATTTGACATTTAAGTGTAAATATTTCGTGCATCTAAGTTTTTACGCACATTCACTAATCATATTTAACGAATAATGATTTTAAATATCGGTTAAGGTGAACCAGAACATTGTAAATGTCTAAAAAATTTCGAAACTATGGCTCGAATAACGAATACTTTGCTAATTCAATGATATTTTCAAATTTTGTGTTTCTAATTTTAAACATTTACCTATTTATTTAGAGTATTGGAAAACCAGTTATTTCGTTGCAAAACCTAGGTCATCTACTTTGACAAAATTAATATTAATTCTTTTAGTATAATAACCTCAAATTAACCTCAAGGTGAGATGGTATGGATTTTTCATATATTGTGTGTATACCATGTAGCCTTTAATTCAAATGAAATGAATGGATAACGGCAAAAATTGTTGTGTTAATTACCTTAAGAGAAGGCCGAAGGTTAATTTAAGAAGTATTTTGAAGGATTAAATTTATATACAAAATTTACAAGTGATTCATTTTCTTTGGAATTTAACTGATAACTTCTAATCGGATTTTAATAGATGTATGAAAGGATGAGGAAATTTTGTTAATTAAAATAAAGAAAAATAATGATTAATTTTTTTTATTCTGCATGAATTTTTTAATGAAAAAACTTGTATCTATGTACTAAATATGGTTGTATTTTCGTAAGACATAAATTATTGCATAAGTTTTACGATGCGTGAGAAACCAAAGTTTTATGTAAAAAAAAAGTAAAAATCTTGTACACCTTTTAATATATTACGCAACTGCATATAAATGGTAACTAAATTTTTGGAATTATTTTATCGTAAAAATCTGTAATGTTTCTTTCCTTGAATTTTATTTTTTTATTTGAAAAAAAAAGAGAAATAATAAAACTTAAAAATGTAAATTTTCTGTTTTCTATGCTACATAAATCTGTTTCTATCCAAAGGTTTTTATTTTTTGCTAAGATTTAGATAAAATAAAAAAAATCAAATGAATATCCGGTGTTGTTTCGTCTATATATGCGCAATATCTGCAGGTGCGCTTTGTAGCTACGTTTTCCGGCTTCCGACTTCTTAAGCATTCAAATTTTAAAATAAAACCTTTTTGTGCCCATTGCTTATACTATTATTTTTATACGAATTCATTAATAAAACTGTTGGCATACGTATTTTAAATAAACCATTTTGTTTGAGCTCTATTCTTTTGAAAAACTCTTTTGTATATAGAAGAAAAAAAAAGCATGAGACGTTAACAAAAAAATCTGCATTTTATTTTTATTGTAAAGAAATATTTTCAAGTTAGTAAATGCAAATCTTTTTTGATTAATCTACAACTTGTACCATTGTATTTGTTTTCTTTTTTCGTAATGTACCTTCTCTTTTTAAATTGACATATATGATAAATGGTTGTAAAAATTATAATAATTATATACTTAAATAAAACCTTATCAAGAAATACCTCAACCTACTTTAGAGTCAATAATGTCAGTAAATGTTTCGCAACCAAAATCTATTATTGGATTGTGCGAACTCCTTCTTTGGTGAATGCTTTTATCGAACTAAAAAACAACTCAAGTAATATTTCTTAACTTTTTGGTCTCAAGTCAAAATTAATTTTCTAATATAATTGCTAACATGAATGCTTTAATTGAAATAATTATGATTGTTAAAAAATGCATAGTTGACCTTTACATGGGCGATGATAGTGCATGCGAATGTAGGTGATTGTATTATTATTTATTAAAATATGTTAATATGAAATTTTGACTTTTAAAACAGCGCACAACTTGGTTACATCGGCCAAAATAATAAAATATTCATAAAAAGTTATTATTGAGGTCGAGGTTTCCACAATCAAGAATTAATTAGGTATTCGCAGTCAGTTTCTTTTGTAGCCTTAAGTAGACATTACCAATTCATATTTGTATGCTTAAACGTGGCAATAATTTTTTTTGAAGGTAATTTCAAATGCTATTGATTTCAAATCGACTAGAAACCTTTGTGTGAAAAAATAGAAGGGCTCTCTGTAAGTCTATGAGTTTTATTTTCAATTTGTTACACTTTCTATTCGAATTTTGCGGTAAACATCTGAAAATGTAATTTTCTCGACCAACAATAAAGTAAATGATACAAATTTAATTTATAATTCATTTGACGACATACTTTATGTCATAGAAAAAATGTGATTGTAATTTTAAGTTAACAGTTGAAAGAACTGCCATGCCGCTTTGTTTTTGTAAAATGCTCAAGGAATATCAAAAAAAATTAAATTAAATAAATGTTGTTAACTTGGAATGTACGTGTTGAAAAATATAAAAGACAAATCTGAAAATATAGTAATCTACTTTTTTAAATAATATTATTATGTCTTCTCATTTAGTTGAATAGAGAGACATAAGCGGATGATGCACATGAAAAAGCCTTGACATTATATCAAGTGGCCCTGAACCAAAGCACATTTGAATCTGGCCACTAGTTTTATCCCGTTATATTTATGTTTTAAGTGCGTACGAGATTTGAGAAGAGAGAGTTATTTATTCAGCAACGATAAAAGTCTCGGAGAGAGCAATGTGGCCCAAATTTGAATTCTCAGCCGGTTTACGTGCTCCATTTTTTCACAAAATAACTTTTTTAATTGAAAAGGCAATTGATTTTATTAAAGAGCCAATGCGATCATTGTACAAGTAAAAATATTAAATAGTTATAAACTATCAAAAACTGCCAATAAAGAGGTTACTAAATTTTCACGACTATTAACCCATTTTCAATGAAATAGTAAGTCTTTAATTTCAGAACGAAACAAATATTTTAAAGGTTTTTGGAAAATCGGATCTTTTTTTTAAATTTTACCTTCAACTGACGAATATTTATAATCCATAAAAATTAATTACATTTTTTCTATATTAATGAAGGACGATTTCGGTCGATGTTCTTTTATAACACCTTGAAATAAACTAATAAAAACATACTTTAAAATGGAAAATAATTTACAGTAAAATTTTATTTTCAAAGCAAATATTGTAGGTAAGTGTTAAGCAACATACTTTTTACATTAAAAAGCTTATTTTTTTGCAAATTAGATACCTAATAGATACATTAAACTTTAGCTATGTGGTGGAAATAAATATGACATATATACAACACCCTTATTTGTTATAATTGTTATTTTCTTTTCTTGAAACCATTTCCGCCTTTTATTAGCACAAAATCCTTAAATAATTACATCTACAACAACTACAAGACATATTCAAGTATTTTCGTGTAATGTTAAAATTCCCTCGATTATAAAGCTATTAAAAGAGTTCAGCTAGAGATTTATCAAGAATTAAGTTGGACATTCTTTTGAATGGATTGTGCTTGAAATTGTGACTTATAAATGAAATATTTTGCGATATCAATGCGTCATTTGATTTGACATTGAAATATCAATGTTTAGCTTTAAGTCAAATTAAGGTCAAGTAACTTGAAAATCGAGTAAAGCAATATTGAAAACAGTCAGGTAGTAAAAAAAATATTTGTTCGAAAGTATTCTAAGTTCTAACCTTTTTTACATAGGTTTTTACCTTATTGTAATGAAACTTGGCAAAATACCCTTCTAATTTTGAACCTATAATTTTGAAAAATTGTGCCGTATAGATACAAGGAAGTAATTCTTCTTACTAACGTATTACAATGAGTAATTATAGAAAAAGTTAATTTTTTTTCCAAATTATGAATGCAACATCATATTTCATTAAAAGTATCTAACTGAAATTAATGCTCATATCAATAGCTACCTACTCCTATGTAGTGTTAACTATATGATTTTTAAATTCTGATATCCATCAAAAATTATACGGTGAATATCTTCATAGTTTTGTAATAAGTGAAATACATAGGTACATTTTATATAAGTTATTTGAAATCCTACCAATTCTATTAATAGCAAATTTTGCACAATTAGCTTCAATAATGGGTGATGTCCTTTTAAAGCGCTGCATTTTTTGTCAATGGTAATAGACTAATTTATTCATATTGAAAGCATTGTAGCAATTACAATTAGCTAGTCTTTTCCTTAAAATTTAAAATAGTGTTAATATTTTATATACTTAATCTTATGCAAGCATATAATATTATGAAAACATTTTAATTGATAAAAACAGCTTCCAAGCATACGGAGTACTTTTTATCTAAAAATAAATTTATTTTTCTATTAACAACAAATTGAGATAAACCTAGAAGCAAGAAATATGTATTGAGTTCTTTTTTTAGCAAAAACTTTTTAATTTTGTTATCAGTGCAAGAGAATGTTTTTATAGTTAATTACTAATAGGACTTTTAATAATAAAATAATACTTCTTTAAAATTGGTTTTCTTCATAAAGATAATGCGTTTAGGAAAATAGTTGTTGATAATTGATATTTTCAATGAAATTAATATCTACAAATAAAAGTGTTCGCTACCTACGTATGTTGCCTAGATATGCATTAATTTTGAATGTCTCTAGCTCTAGTTTTGTATTAAGACAAAGCATGCAACTTATTCAAATTGAAATAATTAACAGAAGCAGATTTTTACTTTATAGTACGATAGATGTTATTTTAATGTATAAGCAAATATTTTTTATAAAAATAACGAATCTAGAAGAAGTAAAACTTTCATTTGATTATTAAAAGCTATAAATTCAATAATTTTTAAATATTAGTTGTAAGGTTTACAGGTATTTTTTTTAAACATAAGATGAAGAGAGATTCTGAGAAAACTTTTGGATAGCGTTTCGATTGTGACGTCAACCCAGTATTCAGCCACTCTCAGTCTCTTGCATTACAAAAAGACTTATTTTTTAATTTTATGTCTTAAGAGGTTGAGGGATAATACTACGTCACCTTGTGATGATGCTGTGACAAACGCTATAACATTGTGAAAATGTTTATAATTAGGATAAGTACGAATATACACAAAGTAAGATGCTATATGCTGTGATTTGATGTCTACAGGTACATACTTATGACATTGTACTGGAAAAATTGATAAAATCGTTAAAAAACGTTTACGTCGATAGACGTACTGTGGTACCATTTTTGCCTTTTGAGCATTTATAGCCTTTACAGTCCACTTGCGTGTTAAGTTACTTTAACTAAAACTTTATTACCTCACTTGTAATTTTTTATCATTTTAGCGTATAATCATGCAAAAAATAAATTGTACCTTTGTAAGTATCTATGTTATTTTCATATTAATGAAAATTATTATAAATTTTATTATAGATTAATTTTTTTAGTTAATAATAAAAAACAAAACTAAATGCATTTTTTTTATTATGCAATAGACCGAGGTAACTACATATTCGAAATAGCGCAGACGAAAAGAAATGATAAGTGTATTCACAATACAAAAATTTTTATTTCAGTAGACGAAAATGAAGATGAAAATTTCGAGAAATTCATTTAGACGATGAAGTCATAATCGACAAAGCAAATAACACATGTTTCCAACGAGATTAGTATTAATTTGAATTTGGAGATATAGAAGAGAACGACGACGAATTGAAATTGTTGGCAGGGCGACGGTGGCAGTGCGTGCGGTGTGGTGCAGTGTCCGGGTGTACATATTTGTTGTGTATGGTGGCCCTGAAAAGTGCAGTGAACCCGCGAGCCGCTGCCGTAAGAGCCGGCGAACGAGCCCTGCACAAATAACGTAACGTCGGTTATCACCCGAATTCGAACAACAAGAAGAGGACTTGACTGCGACTCTGCCGCCACACTCTGCGTCGGCCGCCCCCAAACTCCCATCGCTATAGCATTCAACGGATCAACATCGCATTCTATGGCCTCGCATTCAACAACGCGTCTCCTAATACTACCACGACAGGGTTGTCCGAATTCTTCCATGGCTTTAATGCACTTGCATTATCTTACCCACACAAAATTATAAGGAGTGTGTGCGTTGGATTAAGTGACATCTACCGACCGCAATATTTCACACACCATAGCACGTTTGAACTGCTTTTTTGTATACCTAATAAAAACTATTACACATTTAATAATAAATGTTAACAATGAATATAAATAAATATTATAAAAAAATGAAAAACCGACTTCAAAATATATAAAAATTCTTAAACAAAAAATGCACTAAAAAGTAACAAAATAATGGCGTATCCTTGCAGTATCTACAACTTACAAATTATTAGGATGATACAGTGTACAACTATTGTTATTTTTGGAGTTGGTGTCAGCCAAGGAAATACGACTATATTGGTACTTAGCAAAAAACGAGAATACCTTATGAAAATTATTTTTCAAATGAACTTTTAAACAATATACTCGAACTGTAACAATATCTAGCGACCTTTAAACTACAAAATACCAATACCAACTAAACCTTTTTACAATTTTTACAAATTACTATTAATATTTGGTTTCTTGACTGACACCAACTCCAAAAATAACAATAGTTGTACATTGTATCATCCTAATAATTTGTAAGTTGTAGAATATAGAGAATATATAGTAGAATATATATATATATATATATATATAGTAGAATATTTTTGTTTAAGAATTTTATATATTTTGAAGTCGGTTTTTCATTTTTTTATAATATTTATTTATTTCTCGCGTTTTAGTGATCTGAAGTTTGATAACTGATTTTATTTTCTTGAAAATGGTTAACCTTCCAAACGCGCTGCTCATATGAGGCAGCGCCGTTTAATATTAAAAGTTACTACATCATCCCTTTTTGCCCTTAAGGGTTGAAATTTTTTGCTTTTAAATGCAGTAACAAGACTAAGTGGGTTATTCTTTCCAAGAGAAAAAAAACTATCAAAATTCAGTTAAATGTCACTATTTCATCCCCTATTTTCATCCTTAAGGGGTGAATTTTTTTCTTCAAATTGAAATGTGAACAATTTAAAGGTACGTTGTACGTAATAGAAACAAAATTATCAAAATCGGGTTAGTCAGAAAAAAATTATAATATTATTTCATCTCTAATTTTTAACCCTTTATGAGTGGAGTTTTTTTTTTTAAATGGATAGGAGATTAATTTAAGGTTGTGTTTTACAAATAAAAAAAGAATTATCAAAATCAAGCTATCCAATAAGAAGTTAATATTTCATCCCTTAGTTTTCAACCCCTTAGAAGTGGAAGATTTCCCTCAAATTAAAACTGGACCCCACAAAAAGCACCAGCTTTCAAGTAAAAAAAGAATTATCAAAATCGAGCTATTCAATAAGAAGTTAATATTTCATCCCTTAGTTTTCAACCCTTTAGAAGTGAAAGATGTTCCTCAAATTAAAATGGGAACACACGAGAATCACTAGCTTTCAAATAAAAAAATAATTATCAAAATCGAGCTATCCAATAAGAAGTTAGTATTTCATTCCTTAGTTTTCAACCCCTTAGAAGTGAACGATTTCCTTCAAATTAAAATGGAACCACACGAAAAGCACTGGCTTTCAAATAAAAAAATAATTTTCAAAATCGAGCCATCCAATAAGAAGTTAGTATTTCATCCCTTAGTTTTCAACCTCTTAGAAGTGAACGATTTCCTTCAAATTAAAATGGGACCATTCGGGAAGCACCAGCTTTCAAGTAAAAAAAGAGTCATCAAAATCGCTTCACCCAGTCGGAAATGCTGAGGTAACAAACATAAAAAAAAAATACAGTCGAATTGAGAACCTCTTCTTTTTTTGAAGTCGGTTAAAAAGATAAAAAATTACAAACATATTTTTCATAGACTTTTTTAAAGCCTTCGCTGCTTGTTTTATCAATTAACTTGCTTGACTTGATTTTCAAGGTACTTGACTTAAATTTGGTTTAAAATTAAGTCAAGCTCACATGAAATTATTAATATTACAACATTCAGTCAGTTTTGCATTTTTCAATTTCAGCATTGCATTTGCAAGTTATTTCCTTTCAAAGTTGAAATGTTAAGCTCAATTCATTGCACAAAATGTCCAGTTAATTGAATTGATGAATCCCTACTTTATTTATAACTTGGACTGACCTTTTCTTTGATTTTTTACCCTCCACAAAATGATCACTACATGTATAATAATTTCTGGGAGCCACTGTGATTCATAGAGACTTGATTTAATTTTACTTAACAACTAAGCATTATAATTTCCATTCCTTATTTATAGGTGCAAATTATGTTATCGTAAACATGATTTAAAATTGCGTTATACATAGGTATAGTTCTTAATTTTTTCTTTTAACTGGATTATTCCATTGTTTCTTTGTTCTATTTCCGACTTGTCGCTGGGAAAGTATAAAATTTACGTGGTACTGAGTTCGATCCTTGCTGAATCCTAGATATAAGACTAACGATCCAACATTTACGACCTAAAGATATTTTCTGTGTGTAGGACAGTCGTGATATGACCTTAGATGCTAAACCGAGTTAAAACACAAAAAATATATATAAAATTTACAATTATGTATTGGATTACATTTACAGCCTGCATTGTTACAATTCACTCTACACAACAAATTAAAATAATCATGTTTTATCGTTTATTCTCACAATATTAGCAAATATGAGGGTAATTTGTTTCTTAAAATCTTTGCAGTGACCCACAAGTAGCCTACGATTCAGCTGTCCCCAGTATACACAATATATTATACTTCGCACCCTATTAATATCTAAGTTTATATTACACATTACTTCAGTTAAAATTTTCTTGTTTAATTTTTTTTTCTGAATGTTTTTTTAAAGACACCAAATAAAATGCATTTAAATTCGTTGTGAATATTATGACAATAAGTATTAAGCAGAAAAAATAGACAATTATTCGTATATATTTATATCAATTTAAATTATTCCTATCCCGTCGTATTTGGTAAAAAAATATTGACATTTGGACTCATGATGGCACGCAGTCGATTTATTTTTTGAACACGACGTGAGTTCAAACGTAAGGGCAATTTTAGGCATGACAAGAACTTAAATTAAACTAACAACTGTAATCGATATCTTTTGCACAGCTTTCTCATAAATCTGATTATTTAATATTCCATTATATCCTATCCCAGTATATACTTCATATAAACGTATTTAACAAAGCCAAGTTATTCAATACAAACATAGTTTTTTCATTTCATAAAATTCGAATATTATTATCAAAAAAATAGCGTGTATTATCTCAAAACTGGTTGATTATATGATAAATTGCTAAGAACTATAAGTAGTAAATAGTATACATTTTATCTTTTATAGACATTGAAACGCGAATAAAAGTTTAATAACAGAGATATTTACAAAAGTTTAGTATTTGTGAGCTTTAAGCTTGAATATTTTGACTATAGAGCACATGAGGATTTGTAAAACTTCAAAAATAACTTATATACAAAATGCAAAAAGATAGCGTTTTACAACTCTGTAATCTATTATCTATTCTTTCAAAGTTATTCTTTTGACTTACTCAAACGGTTTCTTGTGTTTTTATTATATACCTATACACACCTTTTTCATCAACTTGTTATGGGTTTCTATTATACTCTGCAGATTTGTGAAATTTCATGTGTAAATAGTTGAAGCTAAAACGTACAACATTAGGGACAATGGCAAATTTTTAAAAATATTTTTTCTGCAATGTTCTGTAACAACAGAGTATTGATAAAATACCTCTGTATTCTATGGCTGCACGCGGTAAAGAGGTACCAAAGTAATCTCTAGAATCAATAATTTTTTCGCTAACTCTGAACAGTTTGCTCTGACGGGGTATATTTCTATTTATTCACAAATAATACGACAGTATGGTTCTTAATCTCAAAAGCCAAATTTTAGTTCTTTGATAGTACAATATTTCATTAAGTACTCAGGTACTCTTAGGTTTTATATTAAACGCATTAGTATACGTAACTATGTATTATATTTAACGCATATATAGGACTTGAGCAAAAAATAATGTTTTTATTTAAAAATCTAGATAATCTGTTAAAAAGATAAACAGCCTAACTCTATGAGAAAGGAGGTTTTTTTTGACAAGACTGAGTTAATGAAAATAAACGTTTTAAATATAAATTCAAAATTCTATTTACCATTTGTATCAGTCCTCACAATCTTAGACTGTTTCTTTCTCCACAAAACTATAACTGCATTTGTATCGAAGTATGTATTACTTAGTAGGTGTATTATTCAAAACAAGTATCTAATTAGACCAGAAGTTCCCAATCTGAGTATCGACACCTGTATGCGAATGCCATGCTATGAATGAATGATACTTACTAATTAGATACATGTATGTAAGTATATATTAAATGTTTTATTATTTACTTAAATATGGATTTGCCATCCTTTCAATTCCAGGGGATGTACACTAAAAAAGAACCTTTTTCATATCCTTTGCATGAAACGGAAATTTTTTTGCAAATTGATAATTTAACAATTGCTGCAAATAAATTTATACTATTTACATGTGCAACGTAGCTAGTGAAATCTTTTGATTAATAATGTACCTAATTTTTAAGTACCTATAGTTAAGATTTTTTTCTGTGGTAAGTCGATTTAACATATTATAAGGTTATATCACTATCACTTTTTGTCTAAAGACAAAAAGTTTTTGTTGCTCATTTTTATCTTAGGTCTAGGAGCTTATATCTTTTATCTAGGATTCAACGGGGATTGTTAAGCCAGTGCCACTTGATACATGTAGAGATCAACTGCTCTGACCGTTCCAATAAGTGGAGAGTTATGATTTTACAGAATATTTTCGGTAATTTCAAACAGATATAAGTATAATTATATATTTAAAAAATGTACAGTGTCTAACAATGTTGTTAATTTCTTAAAATTCATAAATAGTTGCTGAGATATTAAAAACTAAAACACCGATTCCCAATAGGTCGCCAGTAACATATTAGTACATTAATATTACAATAATATTTATTTAATGAAATAAACTAATATAGGCATCTTAGCAATTTTGCATTTTTTATTTGAAGTTGTTTATTAACTCGTAATTTTCAAAAATATTTTTCATTAAATAATAAGAAATCACTTACCTAACCGATATTAATTCCATAAGAGGTTAAATTACAAATACTTTTTTTTATTAAACTCTCCAAATATTGAACTTTTAAGTAAAATTTTGTTATTTAAATTTTCGGTTTCTTCATAATTTATTGAAGTATTATGTTCTTTTATGAACAAAAAAGTCTCAATTAATTGATAAAAATAATAGATAAGTAAAAAACAGTGATAAATTTGAAACTATTTAAAAGTTGTATGCCATACCTGTATAAAACATTAATTAATATGTAAAAATATTTAAGCATGTTTGTACATTTTGTTTAAATAACATGTTATGTATATTATCTGGGTATATTTCAAAGTACAAAAATCTGAATTACTAAATATAATTAAAATAGTGACGAGACAGAATGCAATTCATGAAAATAACTACCAAGCTTGATGTTCAAATCTGTGTTGCCTTTGATTTCTAGCATTACCACAGAAAACGATGAAAATGTTACTGTACAAGGTAATTTTGTTCGAACAATGCCTAAAATTCGATTAAAATCCATTGCCAGGTGTTTCGCGGTTGACCTCTTTTCTGCGAACCTTGAGAAAATTTCACTGAAGTGCGACGCGCTTTGCGTGACGGAAACAATTCCAATTTGGATGCTTTAAAATCCGCTAATAGATTTTTTTTCAAGTCCCATTATATGATCATTTGAAAAAAGTAATTTTTTTTTCTTCCATTGAAAGAATGGCCAAAGAAAAGAACGAATTTCTAATCGTTTTCTTCACTAGAAACGCATTCGTTTGTCATGTGTATGTGTGTTTGTGCGTACGCTTTTTACATTCTAATTTGAACAGCCTTGAACACATTCCTCGGTTTATTACAGTAATTTGTTATTAAAAAATCTTAGCAACAAACATTTCAAATAAGGTGTTAATTTTTTTCTGAATTACTTAGATGCATAGATCAAATTTTTTTAATCAATTTAACTTAAAATATTATATCTAAGGTTTCATTATGTTATATGTAATGTGGTAAATGTGCCGGCAAGTTTAATATACAAAAGCAAATTTCAAAGTCAAATATTATATTCGTTAGATCGAATGCAGTGTATATAGTTGCGTATGCATTTGTTCGTCTCACGGATATTTAAAAATGTGCAGCAACGCTTGTATAAATGCTTTGTTTTCGTTCAACGTATGGAAAAATTCTAGGAATTATCTTTGTCGTACTCATGGAAATAAAAGCGGACTGCGTTTTTTCGACATCACCAACGTTAGGATCATCTAATCACCGCACCCGAAAGTATGGACCATGATGATGGTAACGTTGATGATGGTGGCGGCAGTTTTAAGCCCCCTCGCAACGTGGCCATAAGCAGACATCCTCTTCGTCAACCGCAAATAGAAAAAGTCTCTATCGCTTTTGTAATTCTTTCTATATGAATATATTGCATGCATACGTTTAGGAGGGGCTCGAATAAGATATTCTTTGATGACGTCACCGTAATCATCAAATCATTGTCATGAACATATTTATGATGTTTAAAATGTAATAAACTCGGCATCTTGAGAATGTCAAGAAGAAAATGGATCACTCCCAAATGAATTGATTAGGACAATGCAAAGGCATGATGTGAATCATTGTTTAAAATATGGTAGGTACCTACTTTATAAAAAATATAGTGAATATTATTGTCATTTTTAAGGGAAATTTCCTTTAAAACTTAAAAAAAATTAGATTTAAGAAGATGTTTTTATCTAAAAAATGTTATCAGGATTTATCCCTATCAGTATAACTAAATAAACGCACCTATTTTATTTATTTTTTCATAAAAATGCATTTTTCATGTGTATCTTGTAAATAAATTATAGTTATCAAAAATATATTTGTATAATAATTTTTTTTTTAATTTTAATAATATGACTACGCAAATTTCTCAAAATGAATTCGTTAATAGAATATTTCATAAGTTTTATCTGAATCTAATCTGTATCTCTCGCTTGCTAAATGAAACTCGTTGATATTTGATTGAAGATAAGAACTAGGTACATTATGTACAAACATAGGCATCAAAAAAGTCGTGCAAAGAAAGTTATTAATGAATTCCAAATAAGGCTGTATAGGAAAAGATTGTCAAAATTTCGTCGAAAGAAATGTTGATTCAGTTTCATAATTTCGATTCAACAACGAACGTTAATTAGACAGACATTTGAGTGGCCATTCAACTTTAATTAAATCTTTTCGTTTTGACTTCCTTGCTAAATAATGATGTTGAACGAAATATATAAGTTACTTTTTCTTCATTTTTAACATTCACTAACAATAAGTATATAAGTCGCTTGAACAAACTAGGTGTACCTACTAATAAAAGGCGGTTTGTCTATAAAAGCAAGGAAGGCAAAGCCTTCTTAATAAAAAATTAAATATACCTAGATAATATAGTTAAAGTCATTTTTATTCGTAACTCATTTAAATATTTAATTATATTTATATATAGATATTATATAACTCATTTAAAGCAAAAAAGGTTTAAATACATAACAAAAATACTAAATAATTTATAAAATTAGGTTCACTAATAGAAGCGAAACGGTTAAATCTGTTAAATCTTTGCTCCATCCATTCATGGTACTCGGTTTGATTCCCGGCGAATCTTTATATTTCTCATTTTGAATTACACAAATTTTCTGGTTAGACCGTCGTGATATGACTTCAGCTGTTAAAATACTTAAAATAAGATTTGTCAATAAGTCTCAACAAATTATATTTTAATAAATGCTTTCTTACAGACATTTAGCATTTAGATATTTAGCGCAATTCGGTAAAATTTTAAAATTCAAACTAGTAAAAGTGCATAGGTACAAAAAATAATATTGTAATGATTTATTAGTTTTTGGACACCACCCACTTATTTACTTATTACATAAAGGTAACATTTATATTATTTATGTAAATTACGAACAGTTAAGATATGCATATGATTTTATGCAACGTTAAGGTGTAAATTCTTATATTAGAGCAAAAAATTTTATTGGATAAATCAGGAAGTTAAAAAATGAGAAATTTGAAAGTAGATTTTCTTGAATTAGAACCACATGCATTACTTGAATAGAAAAAAAAATGAAAGGGAAATTTAAAATCTCTGTGGATTAATCTCAAGTTGAAGTTCAATGAAATTATAGATGTATGTAACTAGTCAGTGATGGGGGGGGGATAAAATGTTCGTGTTCATTATCAACGATGATGCTTGGGAAGAGTGTCCCGTCTCCGTTATTCCAGGTACAGATATATGCGCTATATTCACAGCATTTCAATCGAATCAAGTATATTTAGCTGCTGTTTATGATAGTATATAAATATTTACAGTCGAGTGTGGCTATTTGTGGTGTTGTTCGAAGGGGCCGCCGGAACCGGAGAGAGCCTGGTCGGGCCGCACTTTGGGAGTGCAATGTGGCTGCACTTAAGTGTGGCCCGGGTCGTTCAACCCGTTCCAATCACAACGCATTTCCGAGTGGACGAGGCTGCCACAACGCAACCTATAGTTTTGGTCGGCTGCAGTCACGTTTTGTTCGACTGTCATGGACCTTACACTATCCACTAACTATTACCATATTATATACACATTACACATCCAATATGCACCTCTTGATCTTCACAGCCCACCCCACCCCCTTGGTAATGCACTTTCATTACCATCGAACAAAAACACCAGCAATTCTTTGTTAAACAAAAATCGTTGATAATTACCTCACACTGTTAGATAATTTCATTTGAAATTCAGACGAAAATTTTCCGATTTGATTATTTGCATTTATATTTGAATTTCGTCACACGACAAAGTTCAAAGTCCGATTTTAAAATAATCTATATATCAATTGTATGTCAGCTTATTCATTTCGTGAATTTTCCTTGTTATTATGTGGTTTTCAATTTTAAATTCAAATTTAAATTTGACTATAAAAACACTTGAAAATACTTTTAACCCCAAAATGTACCATACTGAGGTCACTCAGAACAAAATATTTGTATTAAGTATCTAACGGTTAATAAAATAAATACTTAGATATCTATTGCATTTAATACATTGAAGAAAAAATATCTTATGGTTCTTTTTTGTTACCAACTTTCTTTGAAAACATTTACTTATTTAGTGCTTAAATTTATCCACTTACTGTTTTAGAGAAGTTACTTTATTAGTTAAAATAACGTATTTTTCGTAACTTTATTCTGTCTTAAGATTTGAAAAAAATAGTATACGTTTGGAAAGAAAATTCTTTACAATTGTGCTATATTAGATTCAACAATTTTGATTTTACTACAAAACGTATTTCCATATAATTATCTTTAATTCACTTTCATATAACTACAGTGACCCTTTGTACTATTTTTAAGACCTTTTGCTGATTTTAACCTAGGTATGCAAAAACAGAGAAGGTTTTCAACTTCACATATTTTTTTTTTAATTCAAATGTTTTTAATTACACTTTTGTACTAGGTACTGGGGGCTGTTAATTTTAACTACATTTAGAAAAATTTTAGGCATATGAAAGCGTATATTTTATAGGTATATTCAGCGGGTTGCCACTTTTCCCCTCCACTTTATTATTTAACCATCAGTTCAGAGTCAATACCACAACAACAACAACAACAAATTTTAAATTATACTGGTTTATTATTGGTTAAATCAGGTTAAATTTAAAATTGATTGGGTCACTTGTCAATAAAGTGCGTTGTATAACACCAAGGTTCCTACCAAAAGTGGTGGAAAACTAAAAATATCTATGTAAATTTGAGGATTTTACGGCAAAATGAATTGAGTTGGTATTGTTTCAGAACTGATAGGTCAAATAAGCTCCCTATCCTTTAGCATTGAGTGGCAACCCGATGTATATATTTGAAATCTTTGTAAAAATACCTACACTTATATTGTCTTGTCAGAGGCTATTTTAGTAATTTCATTGAAATTGTTTTTTATAGGGTTCCGATGGGCAGGGCGGATCAGAAAGAGGTTGCAGTGAATACTACACATTCAGTTCCCGCTTTCTAAAAGGATCCAGAAATTTCGAAGAAAAAGGAAATGATTCGCTCAAACTCTCCAATGTTAAGTGGAATCGTAACTCACTCTGATTTTTTTGACGAAGGCGCTATTTTTGTAGAACTTCAAGATGGCTTTCGCATCTGGACCTGTCTATCTAGATAACCGACCCTGACGATGAGGAATAGCTTTATTATGAAACTTATTCTCAACCACTATTGCAATTTTTCTTGTGAGGACGTAGATTAATTAAGAGTAATATAACTTGGTAGCTCAAATAAAAGGACACAATGTTTTTAACAAATTATATAAATTTTTGATTGTTTATCTGGAATTAAGTCACCTTATTCATAACGTGTGAAAAGCGTTGGCTAATGACAGTTAATTTTTCATTTTTAAAATAAAATATTCAATTTCTTAAATGTATGCTTCATTTATGTCAACAGCCTTAACAATTTGGCTTGGCCCTGATAAATCACCTGTAGTCATAGATAAACAATAATAAATATTTATGTGACTTAAAATATAATGGCGAGTCATAGATTATATTTTTTTTCTTAACAGTTGTAATAATAAATAAATACAAAGACTATTTTTTGTTAGTATTTATTTTTAGAGATATTCTTCAGTTTAAAAACTCACATTAAAATAGTCCAGATAAACGAATATATTTCCACATTTTCGGAAATTGTTCCAGTAAGTTATAAAACATGAACGACAATATTAAAAAACGAAAGCGGAAGGCAAAGTGCAATGACGATGTTGGTCTTTCGTTTCTATCACATATTGATATATACAGACAGTAAAAGGCGTTGTTTACAGTCTGAAATGTGTCTGTCAAAGATTAAGCTAAACAGTGTCAATGCATGCCATTTACCAGATCCTAAACGATCGGCTTTCATATAAACATAACAGTCAATGAACCCCTGTGTTTATTGTATTAGAAATACGTTTAATTCCATGGCCACGACATAGCATCTTGTTTTTTAGTTTATGATATTATAGTCCTCCAACGAGGACAACAGACTGTAAAACCCTACGGGGATGAGATGAAAAAAAAATGAAATGAATAAATACAGGAATGGAACTTTTTCGACTTTTGTATTATATAATTTACTGTCTGCCTTAAAATATTGACCTTTGAATAATTATAGACAACTGATAGATCAGAGAAATAAAATAATTTTTTTCATTAATAGAAAAGGTAAGTACCTATACCTAATAATTTTGCTGTACATGATAGATGCAAATAATTTTTCTTTAAATGTTTACGAAATATTCAGCTTGACAAATTACACAAAATTAGTAAGATATAAAAGTATTTAAATATTTTTTTTTTTTTTTGATAAGACCCAAATATATCTTTAGGTTTTTGTATAGTATAGATACACCAAAAAACGAGAAACGAAACCTTTATAATATTACTCGCTTGTTTGGCTGGCTAACCGTTCCGTTTGTAACGGGCAATTTTCTTTAAATCAACACGATAATTTTGAAATTTGCCTTATATATTATATGTATATTTGCATACATATTATGCCATACATTTGTGGTGAGTTTAGTGAAAACATAACAGATCTCTATTGAAAAAACTAATAGAAAAAACCCAAACGCTGATTTGGAGAGATGCTTTTGAGGGTTGAGTGAAAAAAAAAAATATACTAAATGCATAGTGTGATGATCAAGAGATAAGTATTGAAGAAATTCAACAAAAAATGACCGTTCCCCTCTTTATCAACGAAACTACTGAGCGTAAATTTAAAAAAAAAATCGAATTTATGTTTTACTTAAAGTTTACCAGAAAAATGAAACGAAACCTCTTAGTCCTTTAATTTAGAATATATAAAAAATAAACTCTCTTTGTCTTAAACATGCCTTTCTTAGCATTTTGGTAACTCGTATTGGCGCATAGGTCGCTACGACTATTTTTTTAGTAAGATAATGTTTTGGTAACAATGCAATAATTTGAATAAAAATTGTCACTTTTCTAAATTTTTACACTAAACTAGTTTGGTTCTTTTTTTATTTCATCATGTTTCTTTTGTTGCTGTTTCGTATTTTGGCACAAGATTGGCAGCCTTAGTGGCGCTATAGTGTTGATGATGGTATATTTTTGGTTGCATTTCTTACGTTCTTACTTTTTTATATTTTTTTTATCTTAATACAATCATTTGAAAAACGTTTTCTCCGTAGCATCCTCGTTTTTTTTTTAAATTTTTTATTTACGATCTTCCTTAATTATTATTATTATTCATTATTATTCTAAGGCTGTATTCTTAGTTTAGCTACAGGAAAAACTAAACAAAATTTTTTAATCTCTTAAAAAATATTTTTTTCCACCATCCCTTGTATTTAAAACAAGCACAGTATTATTAATTTCTTCACATTGATTGTCGACTATATTAAAATATAATAACTATGTTTTATAATAGTCGCCTTTTCATTTTTCATTTTACAACAATCTATTTAGTTTAAAATATGAATTGTTACAAATAGTTGTGTTAATATAATGCATTTTTAAAACCTAGAATTTTGATTATCGGATTTATCTCTTATTTTTCAAAACCCTAAACAAATTTGGTCTCAGTAAAATAAATTATTGCAAATAGTTCATAGATTAATCATAGTATTAAGTCCTTCTGAGTTTTTGACCGTGCTTTTTTATAGTAATAATACTTGAACATTGTGGGAGAAACTATACAATGAAATGCACTATAAATGGTCTACTGTGTTATTGTTGGTCCATTAGTCAGCTAAACCGTTTTTCCTATTAACGCCTACAACAATCTAAAACTGGTAAAAAATATTTAAAAAAACAAATCCTTAGTAAAAAAAAACTTTTATTGTTTCTTTAGTTAAAATTGTTTTATGTAAATGAAATATAATAATTATGCTATTTGTGAACTCTGATTGTTAAATATCAGAATTTTGAGTATATCAAGTAAATTTTCCTTGAACTTAGATCCCTACTATAAAAATTTAATCTTAGTATATATTATTTTATCTATAGTATTTTAAAAATGCTCTGATTGTTAATCAATAGTAATAAGTTTAATACACTTCTAGATGTTAGTTGAAAAAACAGAATATTGTTCAAAAATTATGGTATATTAAATTCGAATTTAAGAAACAAACAACACAAAAACAAAATATAATTAACGATTTAAAAATCACAAGCACACCACAGAAAAATTGCAAAAAAAACACAAAATGTTTACTAAAACAAACAAAACAAAACAGAACAAAAATATCAACAATGGAACAACACAAAACAAAAAAAATAGCGTAAAGCACATATAACAAGAAATAACAAAATAAATAACATGAATGAGAATTCCGAGTAGTTGTCCGAACACCATCCACTGAAGCTCTGAAGTGAAAATGCGAAACCACGTCGCAAATACTAAACATTAAGCGGATAGTTGATTCGCTAATAAATGCAATAAAATGTAAAAGCATTATGTGGTTGCGTATTCTCCGTAGCCAGAGAGTGGTGAAAATGATCTACGAATCCGCGGAACTCGTGTGTTCCATTCGTGCGAATTCGCGCAGTCCTGTTGATTTTGCACACGCCGCGCAACGCGGTTGCTTCCCACGATTGTAGCCCCACTATCAAGGTCAACCCCTTTTCAATGACGTCAATTTATATTGGCGACATTGCGCAAGTCGTTGCGATTTGTTTACATCACTGACCAGCCGCAACACGCGGCACGTTGATAAAATTAAATGAAATTCATGACTCGCATAATATCCGCATTCTACACGGGCTTTTGCACATTGTGCACATTTCGAAAGTGCATGAAGATGACGTAGTGCATGAGGGAATCCCCTTGTTGACCTTGCAGTTTTTTATTACGACCCTCGGCAATTTCAAAAGGTAAACTTTCGAACAATTGCATTGTAATTTTGATCAAAAGCACAAACATTGTTACACAAAAAGCTTGTTTTACCAAACATTAAGTTGTATATAAAAAATGTTTTTCATATTTTTTTTTCATGCTATGTAGTCATTTTTTTTACTCACTTTAACATTGAAGGCCATATCGTGACTGTTTAAACAAAGTAAATTTCTGTGCGCTACAGCTTTATGTATAAATCTAAGGGATTCAATAAAGATTCAAACCAAAGCAAAATCAAACCAATCACTAATGACACGTAGAACGCGGTCTTATGACGGCCTTACACTTGACCACCAAAAGTGGTAAACATTTAACTAATTGTAAGTATACTTTTTTAAATTATTTGAATTCTTAGAATCCATTGCACTTATACAATAAAATTACTCAAAATACTTGGATGTTAGAAACATTTCGAAGAAATACTCCTAGAGCATAAGTTAAGTGATAACACTAATTTCATTCCTAAGTACAGTAAAATTCGCTTGTAATGACATCAAAGGAAAGCAGTAATCACGTCATACTAACCCAACGTCGCACAAAACAAATTTTTAGAAAATAAAATAAAAAACTTCCCAGTGTTGTTCAGTAAGTATTTACTTTAGGTACTAGCAAAAAAAATTACAAATTGTATGTCTGTAAAAAAAAAAGAGAAAAACAAATCTGAACTAGCATAGCATATATTCAAATCCTTGAATTGCAGAACAATTGAAGTTAAGAATAGCAAAACGCGAAGCAAAAAATTTCTTTTTTGGCTTATTTACGTTACATAGAACCGCTGATAGGGATTCTTTTATTTCTCATGATTTTAAACCATCGCATTAATGTTTGATCAACATTTCCTGTCATGATTTTCGATGCCTCTTCCGTTTCAAAACCTCTGCAATGAACGATTCCTTAATCTGATTCTTGTTGTTAATAATCATTGATATTGTCGAATGACAAATCTCAAACCCCTACGAAAAAGATGATAGTTTGATTTTTCATTTTCTATTCTGAATATTATTTTCTCTAATCTAGTATTAATTACTTTGGGACGTTGCGATATTATTTTATGCATAAATCACTAATATATAATGCTTATAGCGTTAAAATAACACTCCTATTTGAGAATCAAAACAGAAACAAGCCAAGCACCAAACGTCGTCGCGGGGAAAGGTGGGTTGAGACGCAGAAACGAACGAAAATGGTTAGGGTCATCATATCGGACAATATAATCGGACATAGTTTCTTAAAAATAAGCGAAATGTCACTATAAGTGAAGTCAATTTCGATCCTTATCATAAAGAATTATATTGAAAACCCAACTTTGCACTGCAATGACGTCATACCAAACTGTTGGCCATTTTAAGCGGAGTCACTATAAACGAATTCTACTGTGTTTAAATTGATTTAAATTATAATATATTTTCTAAGAATTAAAATAAACACGTGAATTTAAGTACCTTTGAAATTGTAAGATGATTTAACCTAATTTGACAATGGAAAAAAACTAGACACGCTATTTTTGTTTCTTTTTTTCTTTGCACATTTAATCTTAGTAAGAGCTTTTTTGTAAACGTTTTTGCAATTATTTAATGATATTTCCATAAAAAAGCAGTATCGTGGCGATTTGCTAAACCAATAGAACACTAAAACGACAATTAAAATTGAAACATGAATTTTAGAATTATTATATTTCATATTATTTCTGATCGGAATTATCATTAAGGAAAGGTTTTTCAAAAATTCAACCTCATGTGAGTCATAAAAGGGAAAATTAAAAGTTTTTAAAAATTTATCAAATGCCTACTTAAAGGCTTATTTCCTTGACGCTACTTGATCTTTTGACAAAAACGGTTCATAAGTTCATATATCGTTTAATCAATACAATCAAATAATGATCAAATAACAGTCACGTTTAGAAAAATGATCGTTGCATAAATTTCAGTCTATATGTATCTAATATTTAAATAAAATGCTAAGAATTCTTTATTTTAATTTTAGTTTTTCGATACGTGTTCATTTAAGAGTAGAAATTTTTTTTGGTATAGATACCTACCTATAGTGCCAAAAAATGACAAGAAAATATTTCAAACGACTTTCTATCTTTACCTTTTTACATTATCATAATATGATCGATTTTTGATATATTTTAATTTCTAATGACGAAATTACGCTGATACTTAGTTTTTTTTTCCCCTTACTCTTTTTAACAAGAGTTTTAGAGTGATTTAAGTAGCTTCTTTAAACCTTTTTTGATACTTTTTGTGCGATCAAATATTAGTTTGAAATGATTGGAATGATAATACTTTAAGTTTCTTTTTGCCTGAATTTGTGAAGCTTTTAAGAAAAGAAGGATTCCTGAAGCTATTTAACCTTTAGTCCATCTTTTTTCTATACGTTTTTGATTTTTAATAAAGATGCAGGGTGTTTAATAATATAGGTAGCTTTTTTCTTTATATATTGAATTTAGATTCTTTAGGTTGCTTTTTTTGTTTTTCAGCTTGCTATTTATGATTTATTTAAAATTTTCATGATTAGTTCGTAGCTTAGCTTTTTAACTACAAAATTTTAAAAAATATTATATTATTATAACAAATGTAGTTAATTCTATAAAAAAGATGCTGTAGTTTTAAATTGTCTTATTCTCATTTATTTATACGTCTACGTAAACATAAACGTCAACAATTCATTTATTGAGCCTGCATGAAGTATTATTAAAAGTAATTAATTAATTCATCTTTTTATGGTAAAAATTTCTAAGTCTATAACTAAGTATTAGCAAGTCTTATGAAATTTGGTGTCGAACTTCATTTAGCGATTATATCCCGTAATATAAATAGGTATGGTTTGAAAACAATGTTCAATCATCTTAAAACTTAAAAAGTTAAAGTCACAATAAGTTTAAAGATAATTTGAGTCTAGGATCTGTAAAACTGGCTATAAAAATAATAAAGAAAACCGAAACTTTGTCCATAAGTCAGTAAATCAACAGTTATACGATAAATCTGCTATTTTTTTGATAGTAAAATAGTTTAAGTCATACATATCTAAACTTTTTAAGGTCTCTAAGTCTTTACATCCATTTTGTTAATATCAACAGTGGTGTGAACCATTGGCTTTAGTACAGAGCACAATAATGCAAAGTGTTGTTAACTGTAAACATACTACAGGTATTTTTTAGGAAAATTAGTTCAAATCGAGTCTCTATACTAGGTTAAGATCTAAGATAATTGCATTATACACCATTGCAACCTTTTGGTTCCTGAATTTATTATAGTGTCTTTTTTATCATGTCAATTTATGGAAAAATTTACTTACACCACTGTTATTTTCACCCCTGTATTATATGAGTTATATGCATTTTTTGGTTTTCGTAACTAGCGTCCCATATTTTAATTTAGCACCGATTTTCTTGCAAAAGGTCCTTCTTAAAAGGCCCTTGAGGTCTACAGGAGTTAGCAGATTTCATCATCATCATATTGTCCGTTAAGAATAACGACAGTTTCTTTATATCCTTATTTGTAACATCTTGATTGAAATCCATGGTATTTTCATCGTTATTCAAATCAATTGCCGTAGATACTGCTTCTGCATGGTCATCAACATGTTCAAACTGCCCTTCATCTCAATGTGTAGTATCTTGATTTTTTAGTTTTAAGTCAATTGGATTAATTTTTTCGCTATAAACTTGTTCAAACACTTGTTCATCTTTAGAAGTACTTTGATTTGAAGTACTGTGATCGTAGCATACGATTTAAGAAAACGGGATAATTTTGATATTTTTGCTAAACGTTCCTGTTTCTTTTTCAATTTCTATTTTTCACTTCCCCCTATCTGTAGCACCAATAGTACTAATTTTCTGAAATTTTTCTATTTTGGGAACAGGATTAAACTCAATGATTCATTTAATCTTGCTTGGTTAGTTTTTTTAACATTTGATTAATTCAAATATGTACATCGATCACTTTGATAAATTCGTAAAAAATGACTTGTAAAATATAAATTTATATAGAAAATTGAAATGCTTTTAAACTTTTTGTGAGCAGATATTAACTCAAAGTCGAGTTAGTCAACTAAAATATTCTTGGGATTTTTATCTTACAGTTCCAAACATAAAACAAAACCGTTAGTAAACAATTTCACAATTTTTATATAAATTATATTACAATTGAGATCAATTTATGCAAAATGATAATAACTCGATCAATAAAGCTTGCATCTTTATCACTTTAAGAGGAAATGCAAAACATAAATAATAATTTATTGTTCGAATATTTAAAATCTGAAAATAAAGTGCACATGACCGATAAGAATGACCCCACTCTAATAAACTGCATAAAACAAACATCAACTTCGTCTCTTATCTCATTTGCATATAATTTGCAATTCGCAGCAATGCGTCGTTTTAACTTTCCGTTTCAATAACAAAGTGCATCTTTGCAGTGAATAGAAGAGCTATATATAGAAATATATATTGCAGAAAGGAATATACGAACATTTGGAAAAAAAAAACCTTTAAATTTGTTTTGTCTGGAAAAGGTAAGTAAGATTTTAACGAGTTTACTGTTTGTTGTGAAATATTTGTACAAATCAAATATTTCAATAGAAACACAAAACTAGCCGAAAGTCATAAGTGTAAGTGATAGGGAACTAATTAGTTGTTTGAAATTTTCGTTTGGAATCACTAATCACCTTTTTGGAAATGACGATGTTTATACGCGTTTGTGCAAAATAAATCAATTAGTGCGTGCATTTGACACAATCGTGGAAATTTTTACAATTTCTTAGTATAGAATGTTAGTTATTTGGCATTGAATTTTGATTTTAAATATCTACATTTTTAAGACGTATTAAATGACAATTACCTATATGCTTTTCAGCCAAAAAATAAAAAAAAATCTTATTGTAAAATAAAATAATTTTTATTACATATTACATTTTCAACATTAAACATTGCATTCCAAGAAATTTTGAAGTTCCAAAACAATAATTTCAGCAAACTAATCTTAGAATATTTTTCTAATAAAATTAAATATTGTTGTAATATTCAAATACTAACTACGAAAAAAGTTATATTTATGTTTAGATGGGTATATATACCTAACTACCTATTTACAGAAGATAAGTGGAGGATTACTAAATTTATTTTGATTGTTAAATTTTAATATTTTTGTGCAATTTTCATAGAATTTATAGAATATTTTTATGATAAAATATAAATATTTAGTAAAGTTTTGTGCGATAAATTGTTTAACTAGTAATAAACCTATCTACAAAATATTTTAGTTTTTGGCAGTAGCTAATTGTAACCACCAACTAGTAACGTTTCTGTAACTTATTGTATTACGCCAACTTATTGTTTTAGTGATCTTTAAATAAATTGGTAATAAATTATAAAATGTATTGCTTTAATATATTTCTGTCGTGTTAGATCAAAATTGTCTACTTATCGCTGAGGATAAATTGTCCAAAAACATCGTCTCATAAATGGTAACTATAACGGTAACATTAGCGGTCACTGGTCATAACGCTCGATTAGTTTTCTAAAACATTTTTTCTTATCGGTTCAGTCAAGAAAGCACATTCATACACCACTTTTTCGACTTATATATACTATCAAAAATAAAAAATATATACGCTTGTATCCGTTTTTCCCTCTCGTTTCGGGTTAAGCAATAAGAAGGGCATTGATATCGATACATTGATATTTATAGTTTTTGGGGCGAGTGACAAAACGTTTATGATTATAATTATGGTGACGATCATGGTTCCCATTTTTCTTGAATTGTAAGAGCCCTTGTCGCATATCAATGATGCAAAGTTCAGAAGTCGAAAGATCGGTTTCATGACCGATAACGCCATTGTGGATCATATGTAATATGTAAGTTCGTTTTTAAATTCCACTTGTCGTTTCGTTTCATTATGCGAGTGGAAATCTGTCTGTCGACAAGACTTTTTTGATAATCCATTTCGGTTATCCAGACAAAATATTTGATAAATGAGTAAAACATTGATAAAACTTGTACAAATTGTTATCATTATATTCATTAATCACTAAAATGTATCAGACTTTTAACAGCTTGAATAATTGCAACAATATTTTTTACTCGTTTCGATTTTAATTATAGAAAATTGCATATGAAGCATTGAAAGATGTGTTTCTTATCTTGGTGTATAATAATGAACCGTAACTAAGTTGTTCGCATATTATAGATATTAAAATGATCTTCAAACGAAAAAAATCACGATACGCAACATTCAAAATATTCTTTATTGTCTGGAAAAACCAATGCCATTAAAATCAAATATAAAATGTTTCCATAGCATAATATATAAGTAATAATTTCAAGCATATGCTGCTCTGTAATCTAATATTTATTGAATTTGTTATATTTCTGATACAAGCACCTAATCGTATTTGACGTTTGTGTAAAATAAAGTATAAAAATTGCTTTTTTCACACCACACCAATTGATTTGGAAGAACTTTTTCGTACTTTTTGACATTTTGTTAAAGTATTATGTATCAACGTATCATGTTACAGTATAATTAAGTTTGTGTATAGCATTAAAATGGTGCTAATATAATCATTGCACTTTGTATAAAAAAAGAATGAATTTTTTTTTGTCTGGGAATTTCTAATATAAAATTTAACAATATAATAATTGTAAAAAAATATTTGGGGGCTATCGATTATATTTTTATAAACGACAAAGGGATAATACAAATATGATTTGTAACAACGATTTATATTTGCTTATTGAGATCTATATTTTATATAAAACGCCTCATGAATATTTGAGCGTTTTTACCCCTTTTATATTGTAATTTATCGATTTACATGCATTTTTGATGGGCCGTATAAAATCGCTTATTTTATTCATTTAAAATTTAAGTAAATTTTATAGTTGCGATAGATGGTGAAAAAAAATATACAAACAGGAAATTATTTTAAATGCGTAGAAAAAAATTAAGAAATGGATATTTTTTAGCTGAAGGGAAGAATCGATTGTCCAGCAAGTAACGAATGAGTTGCGTGTGAGTACGAAACTGCCAAATTCGAATGTATTTCCTACCCTTGGTTTATTCTCCGAATATTTTCAAACCAACCCTTCATAATATTCCAAGTAGAAAAAAGTAACAAATGACAAATCACAAAACCCCTTTTGCCTATTTTCAAGTCAAATGAAAGCTAAAAAAAATATTCCAAAGCTAAACTGTTTCTTAAATACCAATTTTACAAATGTTGTAATTGAATAATGAACGAGGTTCGACATTTCGGACAAATTGTCTTATTGCACGGTTTGCCTTCCGGTAAATAGAATGTTTTATTTCGTTGTGAGTTATGTCACGCGAACAATATTTTATTCCTTTGAATATTGCTTTAATAATAATCGTTGTACAATTTACTAATGGACGTTCGAGGTGGAATTGTGGTTGTTGGTCAATAATAAACAAAAACGTGTACCACCCGATTCTCGCCATCCCTTGTTGGTTGGGTTTTGACACCCGAGAACGTGGCAGTTTGTGCGAGCAGTTTTTATCTATTTTCATAATGACGAAGATAGCCTTATGACGGTTTATTCAAAACTATTATATATTAAAACGAATGAATTATTCAAATCGATTTGGTTTTTCAGCCAATGTAGTTTGCAATAAATATGATTTATAGCTTGTTTTAATTATAGGTACATAGGTATATAGACAGGGTTTTCATTTGTATTCTTCAAAATGTATTTTTTATAAACCAAACTTTTTTTCTGCAATAATTTTCAGACTTTGGACTTTAGAATTTCAAATTTCCAATCAATTAAATTTTTACGTAAAAATTAATTGTTTGTGTTTATCATTTTTCAACTATGACAAAATTTCTTATGAATTTTATTTATAGTACCTACCATAGATTTTCATGTAATGAACAAACAAAATAAATTGAAGTAATGTGCAAAATACAAAGTTTCAAATCTATCATTTCTCACTTTTTTACTAAGAACCATAATTTCTTAGAATATGAAATGAGTAAGGGTTGTTTTAATAACCCTCCGGAAATACACGAATGTTGAATTTCGCGTCCGAAATGTCCGCTTATTTGATCGATACTCATTTCATCAGGAGGAAATTTTTTCGATTATTTATTAATATAATGAATGTTTTATGATTACACACATTATGTATATAAGATACGTAATTGTGACGATACTAATTGAATTTTCGGCCACGGAAACTATCTATATAGGTCTCATTGTCGATAGATTTGAACGTAACACAATGTTGATGGATTAATTATTTATTTAATTTATATAGGTAGGAGTTGTTTTATTTTCCAAAATGTACACTTCATCGAAAAATACCTCGATAAACAGTTTGTTTTTCCTGCAATCTAAAAATATTTCCCAATATATTTATTTACCTTACGTAAGCCTAACGCACATTGAATCTATTTTAAGAATTATCATGATTTCTTAGCACTCGTCTTGGCGTGCGGTCTTAGAAAATTGGGTTTTGCATTGAAGTCGAGTATGCAAACGCACGTGTCCAGTGCATTTACCACATCGATTTTAAATTCGGTCCACGCACTTTGAACCACCCTTTTTCTTCAGCCCTCTTTTAAAAACATAACATACATAAAATGTACATAATAAACACGCAAATTTGAATTTTAGGTAACGCATATTGCGTGTTGTGCGTGCCGAGTTCCGAAAAAAAAAACTTACCCAATAACTCCCATGGGATATCGTACTTCTTGCACAAATGAAAGACATCGATCTTAATACTTAATTTATTTGAAATTTTAAAAGCTTTCGAAATAGCATAGAAGACTTGCAGCATGAACGAGTAAGTTTAATTTCTTTTAAAGTTAATCAATTTTTGATATTAAGCATTTCAATTTCTTTGTACAAAACAAAAGCATATTTTTGTGCGTGTATTACAGTAAAACTTGCGTGTGCAAAATATGCATAATTTGTACTGAAAAATGTTTTCGATTGAAGAAATTAATTGTCTTTGTGTGTTGGTATTCCAACAGGTATGGGACAAAATTAGTCCGACAAAAAGGTTAGGTGAGAGGAAGGGTGGAAAAATATTTAAATATTTTTTTCGCGCAGGTGTTTTTAAATCTACTTAATTCATTTTTGGTGGAATCAAAAAGTGGCATAGGTATCTGAAACCCTTAAAACGCAATGTGTATAGTTGCAGCTGCAATAATTACGCATTAAGCATTTTTTTGTCTTCCCCAAAATCTATTTCCTAATCAACACTGAAACTTTATAATAATAGCTATAGTGAAATTATACTTTCAAGAATCATCTGTTTTTAATTTCGACATGATTTGACTGCTTTTCAAATTCGTTTTGACGAAGTACTGATCACTTTACCAGAAGTTTTGATCAGGAATTTTGAAATGATTATGTTGAGTTGGTTCGAATTGAATAATGTATTTACTGTTGTGCATGATTGCCTTAGTTGCATTTGAAGATCAAACGTGGCCAATAGATGGGCGACATAGAACATGTATACACGCACACAAGGAAGTGATGCAACGGCCACGCACTCTGCAGCATCTTTGAAACCATCCGTGGTCAAGGCTAACAAGAACCGCCGTGTCCCGTCTGCCCGCGGACACACAAAACATGCATTAAGTACAAAAAGTGTATTATAGATGCTGCACTCGCGTTGTCTAAGCTATTTTTTACATGGAGCCATTTAAAATAGATTTTATAAAATAATATTTTAAGGCTTCAATATACAACTTTCATTATTTCTATTGGTGAAGGTCGAAATTCGAAATGAAACACAAAGACAGAAAACATCGTAAAGATAATTTTCGAGTATTAAATTTACGAATAAAAATTTCTATTTTTTTTTAATCTATTTCATGTCAATTTTATGCAATTTATTAAATTATTTTTTTTCTGAAAAATCGATTTTATTGCAATTTATAAAAACTTCGTCGAAGCTCTATACGTACACTATGTTTTATATTTCTATTATCATGAAGCTTTTCCAATAAAAAGCTCAGCGGGGTAACGCCTTTCTAACACGAGTGCATTGTTGGATTGTGGTTGTATGTGTATATTGCCGGGGCCGAAGACCATTATCATTAGCATGCAAAAGTTTGCCATTAAAGGCAAATCAGTCTATTTATTGATCAATCCCATCATACATAAAACCACTTAAAGCGAGGTCTCATCACATTTTCACAATAGTCGCGGTGAACAAATTGCACAGCAAATAAAGTTCATACATGCCAACAGCCAAGAAGGGTGGCATGTAAGAGAAATTACACTGATCATTAGTCATTTATTTCTATTCATTCAAAATCGCTTCAAATATAGGTATAATATCCATACTAATTTTTTTCTGCGAAAATGCGATAATGAAAATTTTCTTTTTTCATTTCTATGTACAAGAATGAAATTTTAAATATAGTCTCATCGCTGTTATAATAATTTGTTTCAACTGTGCGATAAAAACAATTTTCTGCAAACACTCGTTGTGCGGTCGTCTTTTGTGCAAAATATTAAAAATGCCTATCATCATCCCACATTAAATACGAAACGAAATGCAATTCTAGGATTTGTTCATATATCTGTGAAACGATTGCGATTCTATTTTAGGGACGATAAACATTTCCTTCGTCAAACTGCAAATGATTGTGAGTGTGTGCGCGGATTACGATAAAGACTTCCCTTGCTTTGTGTCCATCGTTTGGCTTTTCGGATGCAAACGTTTGCGCGTTCCTTTATGTCTTCCTCATGCCTAAGCCTAGATATACTAGTAGCGCCCACACTGTTGCGTGTTTCATAAAGTCGCGTTCCAACTATAATACTGCCATATTGTTCATTTCAACCCCTATAATGATGACAATATATCATTATTTTTTTTATGTTTCTACGAGCTGTCCTCTCTTCTTTGCTGTTTTATAAGTAAAAAGTACGGGCTTGTGAATTAAATTTATCGCTTGATTTAATCGTATAATATTTTAGATCTAATTTGAGAGTTTATCACACCCCTATCAGCTTCTCTTTTGATGTAGAAAATAACTTATTGAGTCAAGAGTTAATGCGACTTTACTTACCTATTTAATAATAATCTTATCTTACTCAAAGCTTTTCTTATTTTAATAAGACTTATTCTTAGATATATAAACTTTTAAAAAAGACTAAAGCCGACAATTCTCTTGAACTGAAAATCTCAAACAAATTATAGGTAATTGTTATACTTCTTATTAGTAAGTTTTTAAAAATTAATACACTCTCATCAGTTATGAATTAAAAATGTTTCCCTTTTTAGCTTTTCTTTCGGTTCTTACATACATAGATATTGATTGACCCATAATATGAAGAACTTTTTACTGCGTAAATTGCTAGTTAAACTTTCTTCAGATTATTACCGATATGATTTCTTCTGTTTGTTTTCAGTAACAAATTGTAAAAGTGTGAACTTGTGAATAGTGAAGATAATTTGTCATTTGTTGAAATGTTTTAAGTAAAATTCGTTTACGTAAAATTTTAAACTTAAATATGTGTCAAATTTTTTGAAAGGGCCTATGTAGAGGGTTATGTGATTAATGTAGATATGCAATAATGCATTAAAATAATGGTATTTCCAAATGTCTCTTTGTATACCTTTTCGTTCTTTATATTTCCTCTGTTATGAGTGTTTATATGTGCATAAAGGGATGATTGTTTATTCTTGCATATCCGTATGTCGCATTCAGAAACGCATTGCACTTGTGTTTTATTTTTTTGGTGGAGCTAAAAATAAGGAAAACATAACGACGAGATAGGAGAAAGAGGAAGAGATATTCTAGTTAAGACAACACACGAACGTTGAACGCATAGAGGTGACATTTGGAACTACCCTTACGGGTTCCAGAAAGGACGCATGTTGAAGACACCCCCACCACCATAGGAATAGATTCTCTATCAGAATCCGCCCAAATAAACTTTTTTTTTTCATGCGTTTTCGTGGTGGCGGGCGTTTTGACGAAATGTAGCTCTGCTAACTCTGATGAGTGTTGGTTTCGTTGCGTGAAAAAAGTGCGCATAGTGCGTGGAGGTGCGTCAACATTAGAGAGCTATTCGTTCTATTGCTAGTCTATCGTTCCCTGTCACAATCGCAGTTTGAATGCAACTCCCAAACATTGTGCATCTTTCATCCCGGGCCAAGTTGTAAATTTTTTACATCTTATCTGAATGCCTGGCAAAATTTTTGTTCGTCTCGCGATTCATTGTTATGTCGCTTCAGTGCTAACAATCAGTTTCATACGTTATTTTTAACGTATCGCTAATGCGTGACTTTTATTGCAATTTAAATAGCGTTTTGTGTTACTTTTGGAACTATTTTTATTTTTGTTACATAAAATTCATTTAAGGTGAGTGCAATAAGTTTTCATGATAATTTTTAGCGGTCAGTGCAATATTTTTTATTGTTATTTTGAAAATATCTACGTATGCAATAGAAATTTAAATACCACGCGACAGGTGCTTTAGGGCGCTAAACGCCACACCGCGTAATGTCACCAAATAAACCACCCCTAGGGCGAAGGTTTCACCTATTGTTGTCTAGCGAACATTTCCTGCAATTTCAACTTAATCATTTACCCATGTATAGAAATACCTAGAATTATTTAGATTGGCATCTGAATTTTGTTGACAATCGATCGAACGCATAACTAGTTTTCGTTTTTATTTCGATACGTTCACAATTTGTTGTTTTTTTTTTGTATGCATGTGTCAAAGTTGCATTGTTTTTGATTGTAAGGGATTGTAATAAACTTAATTTAAACATAGCCACTAAAATTAAGCCCATCCTGTTTCCCACATTTGAATCTTCTGCACATAACATTAATTTAAATTCCCCCTTCTTTATTTTTTAAGTTAAAAGCCACGCATCCGGAACTCAATTTTTTGATGGTTTTTGCACCCCCTTGTTTACGCACAACCACCATTATTATACCTAATATGGTTGTGATCCAATTAGTATCTTTGCTAGTTATCTATAAAATAAACCCAAAAAACAAAAAAAAAAATTAAATGCATTCATGGAACTTTTAAAAAAACGAACAAAGCATATTTCGCACACGACATATAAATTAATGACATTGTCTAAACTAGAAAGTCATTCAAAATGTGTGTGTTTCTTTTTTTTAAATAATATATATTGAATATTTTTGAATACTTATTAAAATGATTTAGAATCAAAATTTTATAAAACAAAAATGCATAAGTATATAAAAAAATTCTTAGATAAACATCTTCTCTAATGATTTTAATGGTCGTTTTTTTAAACCTGATAAAAGGGTGGGTGTGGTATAGAATGCAATGACTTCTTACTTTATAAAGCTCGTCTTTATTATGGTTTTTATTAAAAACAAAGCTTTTTTGGTAAGATTAAAACCATTTTTACAAAATAATAAGTTGTATTGAGCGATTTGTGTAATGAAAAGGAGGTCGTTAAGGTCAAATGTGGGACGAAAATCGTAGATAATAATGTGGATTTTGGTAGAAACTTATCAAATTAAACTGCAGTTTTCCTGTAATTGCAATTACTATTATAAGAACAAAATTTTAAAAAACTCAGTTTACATATTTTGTCAAATTTTAAGTCATTCTTTGTGTACTGCATTTTCTTAAATTTTTCCTTAAAACTGCTGCATTAAAAAACATCTGTTTCATATTCATATCATCGATTAATTTCTATTCCCCCCTCACAGTATTAATGATGTAATCTGCAGTTTTTAAGCTAGGTTTGTTCCCCCTCCTTTACTTAACCACTAATGACGTCCATTTGCGCATGCTTCTCAAATGGGAAAGAGTTTTGCATGAAAGTGGGGGAATCGAGTAAGTTTTAAGAAAAGCCATTTTATAAACGAAAGGGTTATGGAATTCATTTTCTTTTGTATGTATATAAAATGGAGATGATTTACAATTGCTGATTTTTATTCACAACCAATCAAGAAAAACTGATTAGATTTAACTATCAAATTATTTTTTAATATTGAATATATAGAAAATTACTGTGTTATAGCGTCAAACCACTAGATATTTTTGTTTGTAGTAAGAGAATTGATTATAGGTATTTTAAAATAAAAAAGAAGAATTTATTTGTCTCTATTTTATTGCCTAGATTTGCCACAAAGGTTTAATAATAATCAAATATATACCTAATATTTAAAAAAATCCTCATTTTTGTATAGATTGGTGTTGCACATATTGTTAGTTCTTAAACCTATCGTACCTATACCTCTCCACACAAAGAATTGATTGTTATACCTACTCAAATTTATTATTTATTAATTTATTTACGAATTATCTATTTTATATATTATACACTTATAAAACTATTCAATAGTTCGTATTTTGCCACATCATTTACATAGTGCCCAAGTAGGTTTCTTTTATTTAAGTATGAAACGGTGTGGATTGTCCCGTTGAAAATGCTGTATGAAAACAAGCTTTTAACAAAAGCTCGATTCGATTAATGCAGTTATAGTTGCATGTCACATAATATGATTCAAAAGTTTCGGAATGTTTCTAGTTTGCTTTTTATTACGAAACACGTATGTATAAGGTTGTAGGTATTTCGATTGGTTGAATGACACATCACTTGACTATACACGCGCAAATATTTCCGCACTCGCAAGTGCGAATAAGACACGTCCAGTATCAGAAGATAGAGAAATCTACTAACTATGTTAGTTGGCTAAATTCGTTACAAAAAATAATCAGCCTATTTAACCTTGAAATAAATGTTAGTTGCGCACAAGATTAAATAATAACGTGAAAACAACAACAAGCGAAAATAACGTTGAAATATTCGTACCCAACTTAAATTAGTTGCAAAAAGTAAATGGCAAAATTTTATTTAGCACGCAAAAGCTCCACGTGATGATACGAATGTGAACAATTTTGAGCTGTGAATGAGGAAAACGCTTGAAAAACTAGTGAAAATTGGTGAAAATCGTTGAAAAATATTATCATAGAAATATTAAAGCCGTTTGCTTGTTGATTTATTAATCAACCCCGTATACATGAAACACGAACAAATAAAAAAGTCCCGGGACAGGGTATGTCTGGCGGTTCAGACAGATATAGGGGTTGAGGGTTAATTCAGTTAAAACTTCGAGACAGTATGGGGTGAAACTTTGCGAGCGTGACACCTGAATAGCATATGCGAATATTTCGTTTCGAAAGATTTAAAATATTTTGCAACTTTGAAATATGAAGTGATTTATAATAAATTGCCAAGAAAATGGAACAATTTCAAAATTTTTTTAACAATTTTTTTCGAAACTGGATTTTTTAAATACTTTTTAGTTGTATTTAACTTTTTTTAAAATATATAGTTGTGGAATTTTAAGTGTAACCTTATTAAAACGGATATTGGAAAAATAATTACTTTATATAACTTACTGTCTAAATTTAATTGTGAATTTTTAAACTTATTTTTCAATTTGTGTAAGTGAAAATTGATAACAGTGGGAATAAAAAAATATTGCCAAAACGTGTCAAAATTTAACCAGTTTGAATTTTTATACACCTATTGTAAATGCCTTATGAAAATTCTTTGTGTAACTTGTTACTTTTATAAGTGAAAATAATAATGACTCGTATTGTTTCAGAAATTAATCTTTCACACTGTTCGATTTAAATGTTTTCTGAAACGATGGGGGACACTGCGCCACCTCAGCAGTATTGTTTACGATGGAACAATCATCGTTCCAACTTGCTCACGGTTTTCGATGAACTTCTCCAAAACGAAGCATTTACAGACGTAACATTAGCATGCGAAGGTGGCTCAGCCAAATGCCATAAAATGGTATTAGCAGCATGCTCTTCGTATTTCCAAGATTTATTCACGGGTTTGCCACATCCTTGTACGCATCCTGTGATTGTACTCAAGGATGTGAAATACACCGAAATCAAAGCAATTCTCGAGTACATGTACCGAGGCGAAGTGAACGTTGCTCAAGATCAATTAGCCGCCTTGTTGAAGGTAGCTGAAGCTTTAAAAGTGAAAGGGTTAATCGACGAGAACAGGCACTCAGGAGTGTCCCATAGTCGGTCATCGGTCAAACGAGAGGATCCACCCTTAGAGCATAGTTCACCGCCTACAATTACCACTTCCAGTAACAATGTGCAGTCGGCTGCACAAAGCAGCAGTAGCAACGGATCACCACCTCATTCAACAGGTAAATATTATGGCACAATAAAGAAACCCTTATGTTTATGGTTGTTGATTGTTGTAGGTATGAATGGACCACATTCTTTTTCTAAAAGTCCATACAATATGTATGGAAACTCACCTGTAATTGAAAGAGGATCAAGAATGGGATTACCAAAGTGGGCTGTATCTGGAATATCTATGCCGCATCATGCCTCGATTATGACACCCCCTTCTGTAGTCGCCGCCGCTATGTTCAGTAGTTGTTATGAAGCTGCTGGACAGGATGTGTCCCCATTAAAAAGGAAAAAGATATCGAGTATGATGATGAACAGAGACACCCCTATTTTAGGCACTTTACTTGGACAAGGACAAGCTGATTCTTCACAACCCGTTTCATTGGTATGTCACCCCGACAGTCACGAAAATTTGCATTCAAATGGATCGACTTATGATAGCGTAAAAGTAAGTAACATAATTTATTTTTTTCAATTGCTTTTTAACTAATTTAGATTTCAAATAAATAGACTCCAAAAAATGAACCCTCTGAAGAAGCACAATCACCTTACACAGATATATCAATGATGGACGAAGAAGATAAACATAAAATGCAACACTTATCAACCACGTCACCCACTTACTCAAATGATATGCGAGGAGTTTCATCGGGAATTGCCACATATGTTCCTACACAGAAACCGGAATGGAAACGATATAAACAGTATACACGAAATGATATAATGTCAGCTATCGAAGCAGTACGTACGGGAATGAGTGCCTTACAAGCAGCCCGAAAATATGGTGTCCCATCACGTACACTTTACGATAAGGTAAAAAAATTAGGTATAACAACCAGTCGACCATTCAAACGTGGCTCGAATGGTAGTAGTGTATGCTTTCCATACGGTATAAGTGGTACAAGTTCGCCTTATGGCGGTCAAATATACGAAGGCGAAGAAGCAGCTCTATCCGCTCACCATCCAAACACTTTGTTAGAAGGAAGTATATTACAACATGCGTTAGATATAAGTCGTTCTGCGGGAACACCAAATGGACCAGGTGGACGCTCACCGAGTCCCAGCCCCAGCATGGTTCAGTATATGCGACAAAACAGTCTCACACCATCGCCGCCTGATATAAGCGATCATCATCGAAGTGAAACAAATGGTAGCTCAGAAAGAGATCGCGACGACGATAACGATGACCAAGTGGAAGATTTATCAATACAAAGGAAAGAGGAGCCTCCACAATCACGCGTTATCGTTCCACCTATGAACCAAGTGTCGACTATCATCAAAAATGAAGAATCACAAAAAGAAAGTATATGTGACGATATGCGACGAGAGGTTCAGGTAGAAGAAGCAAACTAAAACCCATTTTCAGTATATTTTAAATTCCCAATTTTACCAGTGTTATGTTTTGTTGCGTAAAGTTATATTTATATTTATCTAAAAAAATACGTACCTACTCTGTTTTATTTTTTTTAAACTGAATATTCGACAATTCATTTAGTGCAATATAATTTCTTTTTTTTATTTGTCGCCAATTTTCTGTCCAATTGGAGCAGAGTAACAGCTTTAACAGTTTAATTATATTTAAAGAAAGTATAATAATGTTATTCTATTTCTTAGTTGTTTCCGAAATGTTGATCTTTTTGTGTGTTGCAAATGCAATTTGCGTTTTGAAAAAAAAAGATTGACACACGAGTGCCTAGATTTTCTTTGAAAAAAAAAACTATTTTTTATCAAATCACATTTTACTTCGTACTTGTTTCTTTTTTTCTAATTTTGTACTTTATCATAATTACTTGGGACCATCTCACTGCAACTTTTCAAATAAAAGGTGTGACGCACTGAGCGTGTACTAAAATTTATTTAAAAAAAAAAACAAAAAGCTCAATTCGTCATCGTAAAGAATTGCATTGATATGTTATGACCTTATAATTTTGATTGAACTGAGCTAAACACATTGTAAGACTGACTAATTTTTACTTTATCACATAATATATTATATATATTACCTGTAAACTGTATTAATAAGAGACTGATTAGCGCGATACGATCACTAAAAACGTGTGTGAAAATAAAAATCTAAAAAAATATATTACACAATAATAAAAAATATATATATATAATTATTATATTTAATTTCAAACTCAAATATGTGCGAAAATGGCACTAACCTATGTGTAGATAAATTGATCTTTAAAAAAAGATATAAATAGTTTATAAATTCAATACTGAACTTGAAGTTCTTTGTGTTGATTGATTTAATAATTATATGATATCAACATTTATTTCAGACAAAATTTCGTATGAGAACGAAGATGAATGATTTTGTCAAATGTGATTTAATTTTTGTTTTATTAGAATGTTCTACTATTAATATCATAATAATATTAATCTATAAGTTTAAAATACGTAAATATATATATATATATATATATATATATATATACATAAAATATATATATTTAATTAGTGATTAATGTTTGGTTTTGGGAATATTGGTTTAGTACTGAATATTTTAAACAGTTTTAAATAGATTTTAAGTGTTGGTTGATTTGAATGAAAGTAAAAAAAAAAACAGAGAGATGTTGGTACAAGTAAGTGGAGAAATGTACGAGAGTTTAGATGTTTTAGAGGAATTGTTGTGAACACGGGGCTGATTGCTCCTAGAAAGCAATTTGGTAATAGTATCTATATGTATAAAATTAGTTTTCACACACTCTCAATGTACACAACAAGTTGGTTTTCGGCGTGTACACGTCCGTTGGGTTTGTTTTATGTTGTAAATGGGCAGCGTTTGCATTTATAATCAATATCATAATTGAAGATCAATTGCGTTGTTGGCACTAGTTTGTTTTATTTCCACAGCTGTGATTATTTTAGACTGATGCCTCAAACCTCGCACGCACTCCATTAATTTTAATGTAAGAATATATTTTCAGCGTAGCGATTTCAATCTGTTTAATTCCATAATATATGTCACATCACCTCTTTACTCTTATTAAAACACATTTAATTTTGTTGAATACATTGTAGAACTAGTGAAATTTATAGAACATATTATTTACTTAATTTGTATATGAAAATGCACATGAAACGCTCAGCGTTTGAGCTAACACAAAAAAGGATATCTCAATACTAAAGTCATACTGTACATTCGCGAATCTTTTAAAAACGTAGGGCCCGCCTCTTCATAGTGGCTATATACCGCATAGTAGAGGGGAATTTGCGAATTTTATGCGGCCCCACCAAATACCGTTATATTTGCTATTTGTATATCTTTAATGTTTTGGCTTACTTTTTTAGGACACGCGGTCATTGACCTCTCAATATGTCTCATATCTATCTAACATTTCATATTAAATTCATTGTTACTTAAAACACAAATTGGGCTTTATTTAGCATAAGTAATATATTTTTTGATTCATTTATTTATTTAATTTTTTTTTTTGAAAATAGTCCCAAATTAAACAATATACCTGTTAAAAATTATGCATCGAAAAACATTATCTAATATTTCTATCAATTTAACTAGTTCTAATCATATCATATTTTAATTACTAATAAATTTATATTTATTATACAAGTAAACATTTTAAATCAATAAATATATTAGATATTGAAAGGACCAAATCGCATACAACTTACACATTATTCTTTTTAAAACCAAGCCGAATTAAACAAATTGTGTAAATCATGATTCAAATTTTCATTTTATTTTTGAAATAAAACATTGATCAATGAATTTTGGGTATTTTGTATGCGACCGAATTAACATTTTCCGTGGAGACTGAGCTCTAGTCAAGTAAATAAAGTTAATAAGAATTGTACCTCTAGCAAACAGATTAAATCCCGCAAAACTTTTGTACTTGTAACATAACTATATCTATAATTAACAATTTAAAAAAAAAAAAGAAAAAAATATAAAAGCAAATCGAAAACGCCATTCTGTTGTGTATGAAATAATTATGATTTACAATTGTTATTTTATCGTCGTAAATGTATTTATTCAACGATTTTTAAAGACTGAATCAAAACATGGAAAATCAAATATATTATATTGCTATTGTATATTTATAATAAACTTTAATGTAATATCTGTATTTCACATTAGGTCTTTAATCATTTCGTTTTACTTAAAATATTACAAAAGCAAAAAAAAAATTGAAAGTACACAATAATTTTGTTCCCAACACTTTAAACGATTGATGAGTGTTTAAACATGCCAGTTATCTATGTAAAGTTTAAAATACTTAAGGCAATTAAATAAAATACTAACAAAAATATATAAATGAAAAATACGTTAGCGAGTGTTCTCACTTGAGTGTTGCTCAAGTTTAATTTTTATTAGATTTTATATTAAATTTTATTATAATAATATATTTATACGTACAATAAAATCATCGTTATCATTTTTATTTTCATTTAAAAATATTCAAAAATTTCTAAGAAATTAAAAATCGATCATATTTAACTATTATTAAGTTAACGTTTTTTTTTTTAGAATAATAATTTAATTTTTCCACCCCCAGATCAAGCAGAATGTGCCTTAACGAACAAGGATCCCATATAACATTCCATTATGATTATTTAAACCCAGAAATTTTATTGTATGTAAAAAAGAAATCAATTGACAATGTTATATTTTTAAATATATCCCCCATCTCCATTAATAATATCATTTACGTTCATATCTTATTGATATTTTTTTAAAGTAGTTGTAGTCTCAGTTTTTAAATATATTTTTTAGTATTTATATTCCCGTTAAAGGTTTTCATATTGTTGTTTTCCTAAAAAAATTATAATAATTTTCAATGCCATATTAAAGACTGATTTAATGATTTGCTTTATTTTGACTGTTATTATTAGTACATTAATAATTAGACTTATAAATGAATATACCTCAAACAATATTTAATTTTATACGATCTCATAATCGGCACAAACATAATTTCATGTATGTTTTTGTTCCATCTTCATTTTTGTTCTTAAAAGTTATATTTGTAATTAAAATTATTATTATTAATAAATTTATCCAATATTTCATTGTCCTCGTATGGTATAGATGTTACTGTTTAAACTATGTGCATTACTAAATAGATTTATAAACGTCTTATTCATAAAATTTAATAAATATATTATTAATATTACTATTATATTATTAAAAAATTTTGTGCTGTATTGAATCTACCTCAATAAATAAACGATATTAGTTAATGTAAATAAATATACTTAAAATGTGAAAGTTATTTTTTCCTAAACATTTCTAACAAACAAATCATGAATACTATTTTTAGTTAATTACTAATCTATGTGAAAATATCCAAAGGATCGAAATTGAAGACACGGTTAAATGGATACATTTCCGAGCAGTGGCACAACTTGCTCTATAGCCAAGTCCTGTTTCAAAATTTTTGAGGGCTTCGTTTCAGTTTTGTGTAAAGCCTAAAAGGTTGAATGATAATATGGAAACATTTTAAAAATTTTCGTTAACATAAGTTGGGGCTCCTGTATAGCCTAATGGCCCTTTATCATTGATCCAGCGGTAGTTATGCTCCTGTTTCCGTTATAGGTAATTTATTGTTATTGAGATAGATCGCTCAATATAATACTTATAAGCTATACCTCTAGCCAGTGGTGATCTATAAACATTTAGATAAAGGACTCACCCAAAGTTTGTTAAAAATAAATACTGTATCATGTATGTTAATGATGAATTGTTATAATTTGAAACATTTAAAATTAATTTATAAAATACAAAAAATAAGATTTCCAAAAAATTAAAAAGAAAACAAGTTTAAATAAAAAAATTCACACTATATTTAAATAAGAAATAATTTTGATTGAATAATAAATGGTAGTTATGGTAGAATAATAAATGGTAGTTATATATATACATCGTAAATATAGTAAGAAATGAGTACTTTTAAAAAGAATAAAAATATTTTTGTACGAATCAATCACAAATAAATACTTTCATTCTTATAATGGAAAATATTTATATAAAATATTTTGGTTATATAAGGATAAAAAGTATTGAAAATTTCTATTATTGAATCATATGTAGGTAAAAGGTATGTAGGTACCTACAACTTTTCACAGAATCGCAAGAATCAATTTTGAATAATTAAAAGTTTATTGTTTATGAAAAATAAGAATAGGATGTTTTATAAAGGATTGATATATTAGTTTTGTATGATTATCAAATTTTCAACATTAATATTTAATAGTTAAAGTAATGAAGTACCTATTCATCCATTGACATTACAAATTTTATTCTAACAATTAATTATCACTGTTCTGTTTTTGACCTTTATAATAGCTGTACCTTAAGAGGTTTAGTTCACAACAAAACGTTTTATTTATTTAATAAATATTAGCAATAATGGATATTAACAATAATTTTGATAACTTAATGGGAATATCTTCAAAGAATGCATTTAGTATTTACATCATTATCATAATACAATGCTTATACACATACAGTTTTAAATTTCATATTTGTTATATTTATTGTTACAAATATATAAAATTAAATTGTTATTAATATTATTATACTAACAATAAATAAAGTAAAATATCTGAACAATTAATCAACTTTAACAAAGATTTCACGCGAACTTTTATGAACCCCCTCTAGCTCACCACTGCCTATAAGTTATAACTGAATGTCTCATAATATATTATCATTAATTCGAATTCGACATTTAGTTAGGCAATATATAACAACCTTTTTAACCCCCCAAACAGAGGGATGTTATAGGTTTAACAAGTTTAACGTTTGTCTCTTAAATATTTACAGTGGCGCTATAGCTTTTAAACAGGGAACCAATTTTTATTTATTTTTTTTTTGTGTTTAAAAAGTAATTTGATTGGGAGAGGTTTTGATTATGATTAAAAAAAACTGTTTAGCTGATTGTATAGCATCAGTTGATAGAAGGATGTGAGCATTTTCCACAAGTCTAATCGATCGTCGAGGGTCCTTTTGTATATGTCAGAATATTTTGATTTATCTCTTTCTATCCCCTTTTTAACTCTTTTTTAAGTGTTAATTATACTTTTAAATATACTTTTCTTTAATCTATGACTAGGGTTTCTAGTAGTTTCTCGATCTTTTTTTTTTCTCGAGACACGAGAATTCTCGACCAGGATATCTCGAGAAGGCTATTATATACCAACTAAAACTAAACCAGTTTCTCACAAAATAATCAACAAAGAAATCAAATTTTATTTCAAAGCGTTTATTCCTTATAAAATAGGCTCACAAAAATACAATATTTATTGATTTAATTTTACTAATTATTATTTTTGGTTTAATTAATGGCTATTGTACATGTTGGAACTGGTCGAGACCCAGTAATTCTAGAAAAGTTAAGTATTCTTACTCTGCACAAATAAAAAACTGGATTGGAAATTATATTTATGATTTATTTAAATTCGAAAGACTGTGATGTTCTTAACATACCTAATAGTTTATAAATATAAAAGACATTTTTAGTTCAAGTTGACCGAAAAATGTTTGTTTTGTTAAAAAAGTTTTTATAGTTATCTACAGGAAGAAAAATGCCATTTAGTAATACTTCCAATTTTTATTTACTATAGGTACTGTTCTAAACTTGTCTTAACTTGCGAAAGTCTAAATCTCGAGGTGTTGAGTTTTATTCCCGTTTTGACTAAAGATAATTTTCTCGAGCAGAAACCCTACTTTGTCCTTATTCTAAACCTAAATGTGTAAATATCGGTTTATATTTTACTATATTTTAACTGTAATTGCTGTAGAGGCCATTCCTCATCATTCCTTTTCAGTTAATTTCTTTTTCCGATTAAATACCTAATACACGTTAACACGTATATTACTGAAATGCAAAAGTTCTAAGTCACTGGATTCAAGGAATCCCAGAACATCGACCATAGTATCGGTTTTTAGTTTTAAGGCTTTCACGGTCGACGCCAATGTTAAAACGACTCGAGGAAGTTGGTGTACTTTTCGGTTAAAAAGCCGTGTTAGTTTGGGGGGTGGTTAGGGAAAGGTTGGATACAGAACTTCTTACTAAAGAAACTGTTTTGGAGTCCCCAGCCTTGAAGATGCAAGCCGGATAGCTTGCGTGCGAAACGTCAGCTATTGCAGTCCAAGGGCTTCTTATCCAAGGATTCTTTGGTAAAACGTTCTTTTATCATTGATTAATTTTATTTCTCTATCCAATCTTTCTGTAACCGCTCCCAATACTATTATGACTTTCCAACCGAGAAGTACACCAACTTCTTTAAGTTGTTTTAACATAGTTTCAACTGTTTTTATTAAATGTCCATGGTCCATGTTCAATGGTCCATAATCTTGCTAACCTTGCCAAATATGTATAGGCTTATTGTTAAGTTAATCATATTTTTTTATTTCAAATCCGGGACGGGAACTTGTAGCGGGGGTGGGTAGTTAAGTTAAATAACTTAAATATGATTTTTTTTTTAATCAAAATTACTGAGTACAAAACTTTATATTTTTCTGAACTATGGGTCTTTTTTAGTAGGTCTTTTTCGCTTTGAAACATTGTTTAAAATTCTATACAATTTTCTTCATAATTAACTTTAGTAAGTAATATCGCTTTTAGTGTGTCTATTTCAAGTCGAGTCTTGTCACTTGTCCAAAAGCTATTCATTAAAGAAAAGATTCTTTCCGTAGAAGCATTTGGCAGGCAGAAAAAGAACTAATTTTCGTAAATTTGAAAATGGAAGTTCAGGATTATTAAAGGGAGAGACCATTTCAACCCACCTTTGGGTATATCATGTTCAGATATTTGATGGGTTGTCGTAATTTTATTAAAAAGTAATAGCGAAGATTCAATTTCAACCAATACTGGTGTTTTGTTTAAAGTCACCCAGCTATATGAATCCAGGTCCTGAAAACTTATCTTTGTCCATTTCTGTAAATAACTGAGTGCAGTCTGATAAAATGAAATAGCACATATGCACAATTTTTTCGGTTCAAATTTTGGAAAAATAATTCTAGTTGAAATAAATTTATAAAATAAAATATATTAATAAATATTGAAAATAAGATCCTTTTCAAAAATTCGGCACAATCCGAGACAAAAAACCGAAATCCGGGACAAATATTGCTTCTAGAAAAATCCGGGATGCAAGGTGGAAATCCGGGGCTGTCCCGGCCAATCCAGGAAGTATGGTCACCTTATTATTGTAGACATTGTTAGGGTTGTTAGGATTGTTCAGATTGTTAGTGCTGTTGGTCACTGTTGGTTTAGTGCTGCTACCTCATGATCACTAGCCGAACTCAAAAACGAAATAATGGTTTGAGGCGAACATATTGAATGGAAGCGAATGAAATGAAGCTAGTTGATGTAGTTGATTTGAATGAAGATAGACGTAAACGACGTAAATAACGAGGCATTTAATTTGATGACGTAAAATCACCCGATCACATGCTTATTTTTGATTCGCTGACAGAATGTATCGTGATGCACAATATGTATATTCAAGTTGTGTGTTGTGTTTGGTAGTGCGATATTATTTTAAATAAAATTGTATAAATATTTTGTAAAAATGGCAGATTCACAATTACCTGAGGCCTGTGAAATGTTCAATATAAATGATATTCCAGGAATTGAAGGTATGCTTAAACGATTTGATTGTTGTTTGAAAAGTATTAACAATTAAACACTTTTTTTTAGATTTGCTCTCCAATTGCGAAAATGAACTATTGAAAAGTGATCATTTATTTGAACATGATGCATTATTAGCCAATCTGGATGATCCCTTACAGATGGATTGGGTGAATTTTGATTTATCAGACACGTCGAATTCATCTCAACAAACGGTAAATAACGACAGTGTGGATACGGGACAAACTCTTCATCCAAAAAATGTACCCGTTTCACCACCTATCAAGCCAACATTTCAAGCTTTACAAAATTCACCAGTGTATCCACCTGTTGTTAACTCTCCACCAACACAAACTGTGCCGTTATCTCCAAATTCTCAAATTCAAATCCAAAAATCAGTATTAACGCACTCAACACCTGTTATGCTCCAGTCGCATATTCCCGTGCAGAATGTTATGTACTCCTCGTTATCAACTCAACAAAGATCAACAAATCAGCCCCAAGTACAAATACAGTTACAGCCAACAGTCAAACAAACAGTTTCAAAAAGAAGCCCACTCAAGACAGAAATGCCACAACATATTTTACTACAAAGTCTACCTCCAGATAAAATGCAACAAATACTACTACAAGCAAAATTAATTAAATCGGAGCCTCAATTAAATCAAACTGTAATGTATACAACGGCTACACCACAAACAACTTTAGTTAAACCTACCCAAAGTGGAAATGTGGCAGGATGTCAATCGATTCATACTCTTGTAAACGCAAATGGCACTATATTAACTGCAGGAATTCCTTTGGTTTTGGATTCAGAAAAAGTCGCTATAAACAGGCTAGCGCCCAATGCAAACACAAAGGAGGTTCCTAAAGTGAAAGAAGTAAAACGAAGTGCACATAATGCAATTGAACGGAAATATCGAACGAGTATTAACGATAAAATAGTGGAATTGAAAAATATTATTGTTGGAATTGATGCTAAATTAAATAAATCAGCTATACTTAGAAAAACGATCGATTATATTAAGTTTCTTCAAAATCAGAATACGAAATTAAAACAAGAAAATATGGCATTGAAAATGGCAGCGAGAAAGCAAACTCTTAAAGATTTACTTGTTAGTGATGAGACTGCTGTGTTGGATACAATGGAAGATATGACTCCGCCACATTCGGATGGTCCATTATCACCACCGCATTCTGATAGTTCACTACCACCCACGCCAGACGCGTATATATCACAAATCAAAGAAGAAAGTGACGAAGAATTGGGGCTTGGCCTCAACCGAGGAATGTTGGATCAGTCTCGAATGGCTTTATGCATGTTCATGTTTATCATGGTCGCATTTAATCCCTTTAAAACGAATTTTATTTCTACAAGTGATTCAGATAATGATTATAGCAGAATCATGACAGGGCGGACAGTACTAAATGCAGATGGTAATAACTTTTTTTGTTCATTAATTTTGCATTCATTAATTTTATCATATTTTTTATAGGAAACGAGACTTTCAATTGGAATTGGTTCACGTCTTCTATATTCTTATATTTATTTAATATATTTATTTTTGGGTTTTGTATGATTAAAATATTTGTTTATGGTGATCCCATTATGACAACAAAAAGTAAAGAAGCTATTACTTTTTGGCGTCATCGGCAACAAGCTGAGTTTAATTTATCGAAAGAATCGCATCTATCTGCCCATCAGGAGTTGCATAAATGTTTGAAATCTTTTGGAAATGCTTTGCCTACTACTAAGTTTGAGGTTTTCACGGCGACAACTTGGCAGATATTTCGTCAAATCCTTCATCGTTTGTATATTGGACGGTGGTTAGCAAAACATACGGGAGGATTTTTTGTTGATGAGTAAGTTTACTTAAATTGATTACAGCAGAGGTCGGCTTTCTATCCTTTTATTAGTCGTTAAAATACATTTCTAAAAAAAATTATTTTGATCGAATTGAAATAGTCGTATGAAAACATAAGAAAATAACACATGCAAAAATAGGTGTATTATCTACAATTAGAGGGTTATTCCCGGGAAAAATTGATACATTTCCCGGAAAAAAAATTATTATTCATGCCATTTGCCATACCGACACCAAAATCTTGGTTTAGTTAACTGTAATAGTCGTAAAAAATATAAAATGCCATAATTTACATATTAACGAATTTATGAAATCAGCATTCATCACTTTATAAATCAAAAAATCGTTTAACAAAAATTGATTATTTATGTTACGTGGAAAAATTATAAAATGCCATTATATACAAATCTGCACAAGAAATTGGATGATTTAATAACTATACATCCCACATTATTGGGGGGGGGTATATTATTCCTACGTGACATTTTGGTGCGGCTGGTTTTGACGCAGAACGTTTTCTCACGAGGGGTTTCGCTCCACTCTACCGTGGTCTTAAGATTGCGGGGGTGGTTTTTTGTATCAACTTTCAGTTTTCCATTTAAAACATCAGTGGTTCAGTGGCGCCAAAACGTCCTGCTTTGATATATAAAATGTATTCTCTAGGTTTGTTCCAATTGTCCTTCTGGTGATGTTCAAACATCGACCAAAAGACAAAGAGCAAGACAACATTGACCAAGAGACAAGAGTGAGTGAAGAACATAAAGTGACAGGTTCGCTTGAGTTACAAACCGGTTAGCCAGTGCTTAAACATTGACAAAACAGTGTCGATATAAGCGCTTGACACGAAAATATACGGACATGGGTCGACTCTCGGCCTAATGCGGTCGAGGTTTTAACCTGAAACAGATCTTCACTCACTCTTGTCTCTTAGGAAATGTTGTCTTCGTCTTTGTCTGTTGATGGTGTTTGTGATTTCCATGGTTGGATAATTGGAACAAACCTTCTGTGCCATCCAATTTTTTTTCAAGAGAATATCATTTTTAAGCGACTTTTTTTGTTAATTCATTTTTAAATTTCCAGTTTCCCAGGAACAAAAATTATCCTCTATCTACAATGCTTATTTGCATACTTCTGAGAAATTCGTATTCGTTGTAGGCCTTACATTTGTGCTAACTAATAACTATTTTTAGGGCAACGCGATATGAAGCTTTAAATTCCTGTAAAGAGTTAGCGTTGGTTTATCATCGTTTGAATCAAATAAATTTAACTAGCGGAGGAATGCACTCGGGTGGTGTAATGTTAGCTTTAAATGCAGTTAACATGGCTGAAGCAGCTTCTTCAATAATGCCTCCAGTACAGCTTGTTGATATTTACGTGGGACTTGCTCTGAGAATAAAATATTCTTTTCCATCTTTCCTTAAAGGAATACATAGGTATTTTTTTTTTTCTAAACGCCATTACTAATAATTTATAATAAGATATTTTTTTTATTCGTTATAGATTTTATTTGGGCTTAGCAAAACAAGAAAGTCTTGTAGTATGTGAACCAATGCCAACCAGATTAAGTTGGTTATTTACTCCGTATGGCTACAGGTTTTTTGTTTCTTATCAACCCGATTATAAAGACAATATTGGATCATCAATGTTTACAACTCTTGGAAATAAAACTGAGCCTTTGGCCTATGTTATGAGGGTAATGCAATTATTATAAATGAGAATTTCATTTGCCAATTCGATTAACTCTATAAAACAAAACTTTGAAAAAATTCAAGTTATGAAATTTGCTATTGAAGCAAATAGTTTACTATCCTTAAATGAATACTTATAGAAGACATTTGATTTACATATACAGCGTGTCTGTGAAATCATGTTATTTGAATATGGGTTGTTGAGTTTTTTCATGTTTTATGGAAAACCACACAATGGTTTTCTTTAAATTTGCTGTGATTATTACTCATCAAAGCCTACTACTTTTATTTGAAATAACACAGAAATAATTTACAAAAAAAAATAACTAAAGTATAATAGAAAAAAAAGTCCGAGTTTATAAAATGTGAATTATTGTATAGTAATAATCAAATAAAAATATAATTGAAATTGCAAATCACTGCGCAAAGGTATTGAAGGTTCTAAAATAGAGTTCGCATGCTGTATACAGTTAGGAGTCAATCAGATACTTTTTCATTAAAATTTTAAAAGTGGAGTCAATAGATTTGTCAGATGAAATTTTCAAATAGAATACCACTGTAAATATTAATAAAAATACATATAATTTCAGACTTACCGCGAACATATTTTAGAACGTGCTTTCCAAACTTTATTGGCTCCAGGTGGCAAGTTAGACTCGGCCGAACCAGAAGATCCAATACGAAAGACCCAAACAGCTGATGTTTTAAATTACGTCCAATTTCTGTTAGATATTGCTACTTCTAACTATGCCCATCCACTTTTTATTCCTACTCATGATAGTGAGCGTCTTATTACTTTTTACTTTATCAAATATAATTGATATATTTTCCGTACAGGTTACGAAGATAAAATTGCCAATTGGTGGGCAGCCGTTGTTGGTGTTGCTGCGTATTGGCTACTTGGTGAAGATTTCCAAGCCGAAAAATTATACTCCGTTGTGGAATCAATTCCAACCGATTTAGTTAATACTAACGATCCATTGCCTCAAGCTGTACTATCAGCTTTTAAAGCTCGTAAAGCGTTGTTCACTTCAAATTGTAAACGAATGCCAGCGAAACTAATTTTAAAACAATGTGATGCAGCAGGAATTTTATTACAAGACAGTTTACCGTGTATCAGTTGTAATCAGTCTAACTTGATGATTTTGGTAAGTTTTTCCTTTTGTTTGTTACTCACGTTTTCTTTTACAGATCTATTTTCAGCAGCTCATTACATTGGTTTTTGAGATGCATTGCAGTTGCATTGCATTTATGATTTTCTGTGCAATGTTTCTCCTATGCAAATCAAAAATTCAGTGCACTCATCATGTCTAGACTTATTTTTAAATATAATAGGTTTGTTCCAAGCATATTTTTTTCATGGTAATGTGACACACACAACATTTTTTTGTTGTGTACATGTTTATAACAAGTTCAATCAACAAGGTTTAACTCTTAACGATATTCTAACTCTTTGAAGCTCTTAATAGTATTATTATAATGAATCATTTTTATCAATTAAAAATGTTAAAAATTACAGTTGTTTGTTAATTCAAAATCGTTAAAACCTTTATTTCAATCATTACTAGTTCTACTTACTCGATGCTTATTCTTCTAACTCTTATTTACGTGGTTAGTTATGTGGCAGCTATCTGAAGTTGACTAATGAGCTGTTGAGAACACTACCTGTCGGTTGTAATGAAAACTATCTTTAAACAAGCCCCTCTAACCCTATTGTCTATATCATAGCCATAGCGTAGGTATTACGAGTGGTGCCCTGGCACAGGGCGCCAAATGATAAAGATACCGTATCGTAAAGGTACTACGCGATAAAAGCGGTGAACATTAGAAAAATCATTTTAACCTAACAAAATTTTATTCTTTCGCACCAGACCCGTAATATCTCACTATGGCTCTGATATACATCCTCTATGTGGCATGTACTTTAAAAAAAGAAGACCAAAACTCAATAATTCCGTAAGGCAAAAATGTTTAAAAAATATCTAAATATTATTTTTATAGTAGAATCTAAATATAATTTAAATAAATGAGCTAAGGTAGTTAAAAACATTTAAATTAATTAAAATTCTTTAATACTTTTTTAAATTGAAAAATTCCAAACAAAAAAGATAAAAAACGTAAGTGCTAATTATTTTTGTATCATCATTGTCTTTTAGAAATATTACGCGTTTACTAGATATTTATGAATTAATAATTACCATTATGGCGTATGTTAATTTATACAGTTACTATTGAGAAACAGAAATGAACTGTGTACTAAACTGATCGTCACGAAGTCATACGATGTACGATCCTACTTTCGTATGGAACAGAAACGAAACCGTACAATGAATGATAACTTAGTTGCTTGGAACAATCCTATCATAGTACCGCATCAAATTACTGTTTTTTGTAATACGTATGGAGTTATTTAATGCATTACATTTAATAATTTTATTTTAATTTTGCTTCGTTTTGTTTTGTAGTTAAGTCATCTTCTTGTTTCTGATTGGTTATTGGAAACACGTACATCTTTATGGGAAGAGGAAATTTGTGATGGTGAACAAATAAATCCAGTGACTAATTTCGTTCTGACTGGTTTCCAAAGAGACATTTACTCGTTGAGTACCCTAACGCAGTACATTCCAGTAAGTAGTTACTATTCCATTTTTAAGAAAAAAATGTATAACAATAGCTTTTCTTTCAGAGTGCTTTACCGAGATTATTTTTGTACGAAGCAGCTGCCAGATTAATGGCTGGTGCTGAACCTGGCCGTACACAACAGTTATTAGATAGAAGTTTACGACATAGACAATCCAAAACTTCGATAATTTGTGGAAAAGGTATAACTGTCAATGTAATTACAGGAAAACCCGTATAACACGAAACAATATTGTAGTCCTAACTAAACACTATTATGATTTTTCTTTTAAGATGGAAAAAAATATTTTTAGTAACAAAGTTAATTGTTTTCCAAAATTGAAAAAATACTAGCTGTCTGTTGTAAATTAGATTACCGCTCACCCTCGAACCCTCAATTACAGTCACTGGTCATTGAATTATATTGTTAAAAATTCTTTTTTTAATTTAGATAAATCAAACCAAAATAATTTCGGGGAGAGAGAACACGCAGCAGCTTTATATTTAGCATGTAAACATTTACCGGGTCCAATGCTATCATCGCCTGGTGAACGTGCAGGAATGTTGGCCGAAGCAGCAAAAACTTTAGAAAAAATTGGCGATAAAAAACGTCTTCAAGATTGCTATCGGCTTATGAAGACTTTAGGACCCAATTCTGTTACAACATGAATATTATTGAATAACTTTGTGAATAAGCTTTATTTATATTTTATCGTTTTATGTTTGTCATACGTAATAAGTTAAAAGCGATGAAATTTTTTTTCATGAAAAATATTTAAGTGATTATTGTATTTTTAAATAATTTTATTTAGTTGTTTTTATATAGAAATAAAAAGTATTTATTAAAAATGAGTTCAACCGATATTAATTCATTCCCCAATCCCAAATTCTTACAAATTTTAATAAAGTGTATAAATTATGTGTATAAAACATTCATTGCTTTAATTAAATGCAATAAGGTAATTGCGGTAAGCACATGTTATAATAGGCACCCTTTTTCCAAAAATCACAATTTTTCCATGCACACCATCCTTTTGTTTGAACTTGTTGTAAATCATCGGCACCCTTATAGTGAGGATCAAGGATAAGAAAACGTAATTCACCGGTGCCTTTATTGTAATCAACACCAAGAATGGTGTGAGCCAAAACACCTCCTCCGATCATTATTGGTGTGCCAATTTTTTTAAAATGTGTCGCTAACGTAGACCCTTGATTAGCCATTTCTTCTCCGGAACTGACGTTAATTATTCGGGAAGTCACACCAAGTAATGTTTCCAAACAAAAGCTCACTTCAGTGGATCCAATCCATTGTTTTGAATTTATGAAACTAGAAGGTTTATCTCCAATTTTCACTAAGCATTCTTGAATTTCTTTGTGAGTAGGAGGAAGTTTTTCAATGTAACCTTGGCACCTAGGAAAATATAGCTTTTATTAATTGTTCTAAGGAAATTAAAAATATTAAGGTGGAGCAAATTGTCTTTTTTTGAGATGTAATAGTCATGAAAAGTTGTTTTAATATGAATTTAACTTTACCCATTTTTAGTGTACTATTGCGAGACAAATAGCATCTATTGTTAATAAATCTATATGTTTCGTATAACAGCTCTATATTTTTTGTTAATATTTCAAAAGTTTAGTTTTTATTTTACAATTATACTAGCTTACTAAGGGTCATCCATAAATTACGTCACACTTTAAGGGGGAGGTAGGGGGTCAACGAAGTGTGGTATTGTGTGACAAGGGGGTGGGGGTGGGGGAAATTTTGTGACGTCACATTTCAAAATCTAATTTAATTAATCTAAGTGTTAAGTAAAACACGAACTTCGAACTATTAACGAAAACCTCAAAAACATTTGCAACACTATCTGTAGAAACATAAGGTCCAAATTGGTTTGTCGGCCACTCACTCTACTACACTAAGAAAAAAAAAATGCCGCTAAATGCTGCACCGTGCCTAGCTGTAATATTGTTTTTATTTCATTTGACAATTGACTTTCGAGACGATTAAGTTTGATCATTAATTAATATAATTAGTCGTTTTTTTTGTTTATTTCTTGAAATGTTTGATTTGATGTTAATTTTATTAAAACATAATTTAAATGGAAATTAAACAAATTTTGGAACTGCTGTTGTAATTCAATAATTATTTGTAGATGTAAAATATGTGACGTCACACTAAGGAGGGGTGGGTCTCACAAGTGTGACCAGCTTTGACAAGAATGGGGGAGGGGGCCAAAATCATGAAATTCGTGTGACGTAATTTATGGATGCCCCCCTAGACCTATCACTGCTTGGGTAGGGGTTGACAAATGTAAATTGTGTTAAATGATGCGGGTATTAAAATTATCTAATAAACTAACTCTGAAGCATTTGGGCAACGTTTATCGCTCTGATCCATTTTTTACAAAAGGGTTTGCGTGGTCGTTAGAAAAATTAACGACGTCATTAATGAAGCGTGGATACTCAACACAATGACTGCGGCTGCCCTAAATAAGTGAAATAACGATTCAAAACTGGTTTCTAACAATGTTACCACGTTAGTGGAACGTAGCCTTAGAGTAGAATTTACTATTTTATTTATTTATTATATCAAGTTTAAACATCAATCGGAAAAATTGAAATTTAGGCAAGTTTAGTTTCTTTATATTATACTGAAACAACTTCTTGTGACAATTACATTTCAAAATTAAAGAATTTCTTCCACATAATTTTGCTCCACTCTAATATACATACCAGAACCAAGAACAAATTGTTTGCAAAGAACGATAAGCACATCCCCAACCATCATCATCAATATGGTCTTGCATGTAATGATAGTATATGTATTTTCCTTTTACAACACTAACATCACCGTTCTTAACTATAACAAAAATACTTTTAATACAACTTAATAAATGATAACAAAAATAAAATTATAACCTGTAGCTGTGAGACCTTCATGAGGATTAACAAGTTTCCTCAATGCAATAATATCATTTTTGAACATGTACGCATTTTTACGCCTGAAATAAGGTTTTATAACAGGTAAAAAAAACTGATCATGTAAAAATCTTCGCTGAATTTCCAAATCTTTGTCGGATGTTCCATTTGGATACATCAATGTGATAAAATATCCACACTCTTCAGGAAATATATGATAAGGAATTGGTAAAGTGACCTGTGTCTCACTTTCTAAAAGTTGCTGCTCGAGTGATTGTTCAATTAGTTTCAAATTTCGACATAAACTTTCAACTAAAATATTATAAAGGTCTAAAATTTTTGATTTTCGATAAACCATAGCTAGTGCATCAATCATTAAATGCACTTGTAAACATTGAAAATTCTCTGGAAAAAATAAAGTATTAATTAAACACTAACAAGCCATTAACTGCTCTTTTATTTTACTTTTATTATAATTAATTAAAGGAGCATGCTTTGATGAATCATCAACATTTACGTCCTTTGTAGGTTTCCAAAACATTTCAACAGTTAGCATATCCTAAAACGAAAATTAGATTAACATTTCTCATCTGGTTTATGTTTTTTTTTTTTTTAAATTACTATTAAATCAGATTTCTTTTTATTTCGTGAACTTATTATTCCTTCACTTTGCTCTGCAAAGTGATCACAAAGTTCTCCGACTAATGGTTCTCCTGAAGTTCCCGTGAATCCTGCTTCTGTATCATTTCCCAATAAATAAACTGCAGTTTTGGAAAAATGAAAAGATACTCCACCACCTACAGCCTTTATAAAGTTTTTCAGTTATTTGAAGAGAAAATATTTTATGTTTTATTACCTTCTTATGTAAGTTGGAGAATGCTTCTTTAACAGGTTCGGCATTCCATTCACATATAAGTGGTATTCTGGTTTGTAAACGTATATGCACAAATTCATTAAGTATTTGTTGTTCGTTAACGATTTCAAATTGAATTTTTTCTAACTTATCATGAATATAAAAATATGCTGATAAATTAGAATGGTGATCGATTGAACAGTTTAGTAATAACGGATTATCAGTTATGTCTACCTCCTAGAAGAAAAATTAGAAATCATGAATTACTTGTCTAGAGGCAATGTAATTCAAATATTTGTCTCAATAACTCTTCTAAAATTCTGAATAAATATTCTAGAAGTTTCAATAGTTCTGAGCAGTTTTCAAAACGAATTAAAAGGACTGAGTTTTTTAAAGTAATTTACATATGAAAATTTTCTCAAGTATTTCTGTTCTTCTAAACGAATTTTTTAGATTTAGGTAAAAATTATCCAAAGACCTTAAATCTGGAAAATACTTCCAGAAGAGTCTAAATCCTTTTCCAGAGCTATCAAAACTTCTAGAATTATTATTCAAAATCCTAGAACAATTATTCAGGCAAACATTTTGAATTACATGCCCACCAGGATTATGAAAGAATAATACTTTAAAAATATCAGTTGCACTTGTATCGGTGATGTTGGCATTTCCAAACGAAATCACCCCACAAAGATCCACTTCTGTCGCAAAAGTAAACGGGATCTTCAGGCTTTCTTCAGTTGTATTTGACTTGAACCCAATAACTAATAAATTCCCGTCGTACATAACACCATAAAGGCATGCGATACATTCAATTTTAACATCGTCAAGTTTCTAAAGAAAATTGTTTAATTTTTAATAAAGTATAGAAAGCATTTACCGAAACCATACTTTAAGAAAATTACTGGAAATTTTGAGTTGTGGAGCCATGACTGAAATTAACTTTTCTATGGGCTCTTAGCTTTCCAAAACACAAGTTGATTATGAAAATAATTTATATTTTTGAAATAATACATGCCACCATTGGGATACGCGTTTGACCATATGCCACTTAACTAATTGATATTTAGAATACTTATTTGGAATGAAGCACTGCTGAGTACTGTTTTGATAATTTCTCTTAATATGCTAAAATTCGCAATACGGAAAATATGCAACGAAATGTGTGCTGATTAACGTTGCGTTGACTGTCTGTCATGCTGTCATTTCTGTCATTATTGGAATAATTCAAAATCCTTACAACCACGAGATGGCGCAGTTGCTGTTACTTAATTTTAATTTCAACATAATTTAAATTTAAAACTAATTTAGCCGAATTGTGACACAGATTTACTAAAAAGGGCTAAACTCTTTTGAGTAGACAAAGTGCAATAAAATTTTACCATGGAGATGTATACTATACTATTTATCTTACTGAGAAACCTGAGAATTAATGTACGGTGGCAATAATTGAAGGCAATAATGGTACATGATAGGGATCATAGGGATGATAGTTGTAATGGTTGTAACCGTTGTAACTTGTAATAATTGAAGTAAACACCTGTGGATGCATCGTGCTTTTTCTCAATTTTGAATACCCTCAACTGTCAATTTATATAGGACAATTTTAGATAAGACTTAATGGTGACTTAATAATAAAACAATCGTAACTCCAAAATAATCAAAAGCAGAATTGTATTGGAGTTTATTTCCTCAAGGAATTGCTTTTCTTACATAAGCCCGTGATGATCAAATTAGATGAGGGAAGTTGAGTGTCATCATTATGTGAATAAGTCGAATACGGGTTTACATACTTGAAATCGTTTTGTTTTTCTTCAACTCTTACTTATATAAGTAACTAATTCAACGGTAATGCCGGTAATACAATGCCTAACGTTGTTTCATTTATTAGGTTTTTTTCTATTAATAGTTTGCAGTTAGGATCGGGTTATTCATTGTAGGCAACATCCCTATCAGTTAGGGATCTCGTGTTTTAAGAATTTTTTTTTTGAAAATATATTTTCATCGGGTGAAAATTAAGTTTAAAGATTTATATGAGTAAAAATCCTTAATAGCCATATTATATTATTACCTTGTTTTTATATAACATTGTATACGTATTACTTACTATGTACCTATCTTTATATATTTAAACGACCAATTCTTGTATATATTTATTTTGTGTATCTTAAAAACGCCTCTAACGATTTCGAAACTATACAACACAAAAGATTTTGGGGGTGAAAATTTGATCTTGCTTAGTTTTATTTTTGAGAAAATGTTTTCTTCGTATTTCCTTCTTTTTATTATGGGATAATATTATAATCAACATTGATTATTATCAATGATATTATTATAAATTGATTAACACATGATTGCCTATCCATCAACATTATAGTTGTTAGTTGCTGAAAGCTTTGAATGCATATGGATTACATAGAAAGTTGCGCATAGTAACAAAATTTCAATGGTTATTAAAAAGTTTTATCTATAGTGGAAAGAAGTTTAAGGTTGAGAAATAAATGTAAAAATTTGTGTTTACAATCAAAATACTAAAGTAAACAAAGAATCCAAGCTACTCTGAAAATTGAATCGAGCAGAGCTCGGTCACCCAAGTACTTTATGTAATACACCGCTACTTACGTAATATATTTTTATTTCACGATTTATGTAATCAGGATCAAATTTATTTCTAATGTCTTCCTAGGACATTGTAAAATATGCTTCCCTTTTTTAAAGTTCTCAAATACTGTTAAATATATACTCAATAAATTGAATAATCATACGAATAAATTTAAATTATCAGAAAAATTTTATTACAAAAACCTTATTATATAAAAACTATTTTAGTTTGTAAAAAAACTGATAAATTGGGAATAAAACGAAGTTGCTTATAAGTTAGCGTTCTATTTAAATCAAATTGATAAGCAACCTAGGTATAGCTACTTATAAACTAATTTGGTCAGTTTTATGACAAATTTAAGATTTTTAAGATTATTTGTTTATAGCTATAGCCACTTAACCAAATTAAAATCTAGCTAAATCAATTATTCACTAATTAGTCATAATTGATTGTTATTTCAGTGGATTTCAGCAATTGATCAGGAAATTCAATTAGATTTTATAGCGAATTAAAACTTTTAAGATCTTCTATAATTATTCACATATTTCTTTTCGAGATCATTTTTAAACGATTACACTTTCCCCAGAATTTTCTAAAACATCAAGAGAAACATTCATAATATGCTTTCAGTACTGGAAAGTGGAAGACTTTTTTTTACTCCTATAGTTAATTTTAAGAATATTTATGAATTATGGTATAGAATTCCAAGACTGTTTTTCTTAAAGAGTGAACTCCAGTTACACATCGGGACTGACACGTATCGCACTTTATAAATTATTTAAAAAACAAGTTATGGCTTATATAGCTTCATATGTTGTGTACTATATGGAAGATATATTAAAAATTAATTTATTTTTTGTTGTTCTTGTAAAGTTGGTAAACCAAATTTATCTGTTTATAGATAGGTACTCGATTTAATTTTCTTTTACTAAATCATGGTTAAGGGCTCCCCTGGTTAAGCAATCTTATTCCATCGAATAAAGAAAAAAAATTGAATTTAAATGATATATCTATCTAAATGTATTTTGTAGGTGTTACGGATATAGTAAAACCGTTTTTTAAATATTTTTTTAAAATATACTCGTAAGTACTATCTACTCCTATAGATTATAGTTGCTTAACAACTTCGGAGGTATTTATAATCTGTTTTATTTATTTAAAAAATATAAATACATAACTTTATTCTGTCATTTAATGACAATATACTAAATAACTTTATTTTTGTATATTTCATAACCGTAGGAATAGTTTTAAAATTTATTGTGTTTAACTGTTTCCCTTTAATAACTAAGCCAAAATGGATAATCAAATAGATCTCAACAAAAAAGACAAAGATGATTGTCTTTTCAATAAACTGATTGAACGATATGAATCTCGCAATGAAGACCTCTTGAATCGGTTAGATACGCTCTACCAACGTATCGAAGACATGGAATCAACAGCACCAAATGTTATAATTCAATATCTAATGGAATCTACACAGGCTCCAAGAAATTTGGATTTACACGGAATGATTTCTGATATGTGCGAAGCCCAAAAAAGTGTACCTAATCTTAAAGTATCTGAAGATGATATAATGGCGGCTCTTCAATCAATTGGAAGTGATGAATCGATAGATTCGCAAGGCTTAATGCAACTAATTAGGCTGCAGACAATCTTACGAGAAGAAAAATTTTTGAAAGAAAAGTTAAATCGTATGGAGGATCGCGAACAGAAAGCATTAAAAACATTTTCAGAAATGGCTCAGGTAAATTGGAGATCCATGTATTTTATCTTTTATAATACGTTGTGTTATGTGAAAGTTAACTATAGATTTGTTCCTAATAAAAATAAAACTAATACAATAGTCATGCGCACTATGAAAAAGTGACCATAATTTTATATTTCACATTAATTGTACGGTATAATGTATGGTGTAATTTCATTTGAAACAAACCTAGTACATATAAGTAAATTCATTGATTAAGTAAATAATTTGTAATTTATCAATCCCATTTTTTAGACAGGTGATCCGTGTGTGCGTGCACTAGCAAGTGACTTACTAAGAACATTAGCTAAAGTTGAGGTTTGTTCTATAATTTAGCTGTATTTAAATTTTTTTATAATTTATTTTGCAGAGTTGTCACTATTGTAAAGATTTTGTATCACCCGAGCTTCGAGCAACTGTTGAAGGATTGTCAAAAGCGTTAATTTTAGCATGCGATATTGATCCTAATCCAGGGCCTACACCATGTTCCGCTCCTGAACCAACGACAGAAACAATGGGATGTTTTATTCCGAAAGATAATATAATAACCAGTTATGTAGGAGATCAAGACTATCAATTCGGTGAAGACATTGAATAGATTAATTCCACTTAAGTCGTGCAAAATCAACTTGTAAATCGTTTAAAATCCATGTAATTCAGATATAAAACATCGTAAGCATTCGTTTTGTCACTTTTAACAAATAAATAACAATTAATTGTAAAATAAAACGTTTATATAAGGGTTTGGTAAACCTCATCGACCATCTTATCTATAATAAACTAGCGGACCCGACAGACGTTGTCCAGAACACACGTCTTAAATTAAAAAATTTCCAAACTTTTATAAAAAAAGCTTTAACAATCTGGACCGTTTTGATGTACCAAAAAGTAACAAAAGCAAAGACATTTTCCTGAATCTGTTCTCAGCGCTACTCAGCGGAAAAAATAAATAACAATAAATGTAACAAAGGATCTAGGTAATTGTTAATCGAAACTATTGTTGAAAAAAATGTTCTAATTGTAAATCTAAATTCTAAACCATTCTCGAATCTACGTGAACACAAACAAAAAATTTCATCAAAATCGGTCCAGCCGTTTAGGAGGAGTTTAAATACAAACAGACACATAGAAGATTTTTATATATGTATAAAAATAAGTAAAATTTATCTAAGAAAGAATCTTAGATTTTTTTCAAGTTCTGTGTTTTGTTAAAGACGTGCGTCTCCATTGAACAAACAATGGGGAAACAAGTTTGCCAAACATGTTTATTAAAGTACAATTTTAACAAACAATTGGGGTACGACGTCAAACATTAGTCAGTGAAGTTTTGCCAAAGAATGGGTGATTTAAAATGAAATGTAAAAATAAAACATTAATTTCCACCAATACAAGAAAACAGTTTGCAAGATCGTTTGGCTTAAAGTCAGATTGAAGAATAATGACAAAAATAACGCCGGGAACTCAATTCAAAATACCCTCAATGTTAATGAAACAGGTGGTAGGGAAAGTCATAACGGTCGTTACCGTCGTTACAATGTTCGGTCGAAGCAAGCAAAAATACCAAAAATGTTTATTATGGGCTCTTCACACGTTGAGATCTGCATCGCTACATGTCGCAAGTATCAGTATTGTGATACAAATCTCACCGTGTATAGGGTCTCAGTATCGCTGCATCGGCATCAGCTGGTATCGCTCTCTGCATCGCTGTAGTGCAACCTCGATACCGATCGCATGCGACTGATACATGTTGCAACGTGTGTGGTCACACTATTATGTATCACGCTACTAAAGCATAAACATTATGAATAAACGAATATAATATGTAGAACGTGTAGGAACAGTTGAAATAACATGGTTACAAATCTCAGATGGCTCAGATGCATCAGATGCATGTATCGCCATCTGACGCGATGCAAGTAGTGATTAAGATCTCAACGTGTAAGGGCAGTTGAGACAAGAATACAAGTCTCAGATACATGTATCACTACCTGATGCGATGCAGATCTCAACTTGTATGGGGCCCATAAGGTTAACGTTAACGAAAAACAACGGCAAAAATTGTTTGCTGAACAAAAAAGTTTGTTAAAATTTACGACAAATATTTGTCGATGTTTGTTCATTGTTTGTCCCGCGGTAGTTTGTTCAAGTTACCCTCCATAGTTCAGTTTTTAAAGACACTTCCGAAAGATGCCGGAAAAACACGAATGACTAGCCGATCAAATTAGAATAAGCTTTTCTATTCGTCTTTAATAATTTGAAAAATGGCGGACGTTGAAAAAGCGTCAGATGTCAACGATATTAAAAATATTAAAAAAGAAAACACAAAATCAGTTACTTCAAATGACAATGAGGATAATGATAGTATTGATGAACAACCATTAGATATTGGTGAACATTACTTGGTACGAAGATCGGACGACTCATGGCGTAAGTTAATAAATTTCATAACCTAACATTAAATTTTATTAAATTGTTTTAAATGCTTTAAAATAGATCCGGCAGAAATTATCCAGACACGGTTTAACGAAAATGAGCAATCTTGGGATTATTATGTGCATTACGAAGGATATAATCGCCGACTGGATGAATGGGTTTGTGTTTTAAATATCTGAAACGCAGTTTAGAAACAATATTTTTGTATGTTTAGGTACCTCGGGGACGGATAATGTCGGCTCGTTTTCATCTATCTGAAGGTAAACCAGGCGATACGAAAGCATGGAGAGAACGACCCGGAATCAATGATTTACTAGCTGATAGTTCGGATCGAAAAATTACTCGAAATCAAAAACGCCGGCATGATGAAATTAATCATGTACAAAAAACGTAAATAAATAAACGTTAATAATATTTTATTCTTAAATCATATAAACCGATGATCAAAATAACTACATTATGAATTGCAATAAGTCTAAACATTTACAACCTGGCTTCTATGAATACGTTTTTTATATTAATAATAATCGTATAATATTCTCAAATAAATATTATTTTCTGTTATATAGCTATGCTGAAATGGATCCAACAACTGCTGCTTTGGAAAAAGAACACGAACAAATTACAAAAGTCAAATATATCGATCGTATTCAGATTGGTCGTTTTGAAATTGATACATGGTATTTTAGTCCATATCCAGAAGAATACGGCAGACAAAGTAAATTATGGATATGTGAATATTGCTTGAAATATATGAGACTTGAAAAAACTTATCGTTACCATATGGTGAATACAAATGCAATTAATTTATTTATTGTTATTTAAAGAAAAATAAACTTTTCAGAGTGAATGTACATTGAGGCAGCCGTACGGAAAAGAAATTTATCGTAGAGGTACACTTTCAGTTTGGGAAGTTGATGGAAAAGACTACAAAGTATTTTGAAAATAACTAACAAGAAAGGAATTGAATAAATTAATTAAACATTTTTTAGATTTATTGTCAGAATTTATGTCTCTTAGCCAAACTATTTCTCGACCACAAGACGCTATATTTTGATGTTGAACCATTTTTATTTTATATCTTATGTGAAGTAGATAAACAAGGAGCTCATATAGTCGGATATTTTTCAAAAGTATGTACTTAAATCATTTGATATTACTTTTTTATGTAAATAATATTTTTCTTAGGAAAAAGAATCGCCCGATGGAAATAATGTAGCTTGCATATTGACGTTACCACCGTATCAAAGACAAGGCTATGGAAAACTCTTGATTGCTTTTAGTTATGAGCTATCCAGGTTAGAAGGATGTGTGGGAAGTCCGGAGCAGCCTTTAAGTGATTTAGGGAAATTAAGTTATCGTTCATATTGGTCTTGGGTGTTATTAGAGGTTTTAAGAAATGTTCGTGGAACTGTTTCTATCAAAGATTTAAGGTATTGATCTAAATTTTATTGGGTATAAAACACTTAATAACTTATTGAATATTTTCAGCCAAATGACAAGTATTACACAAACAGATATTATTTCTACATTACAAAGCATGAATATGGTTAAATATTGGAAAGGACAACATGTAATTTGTGTTACTCCCAAATTAATTGAAGAACATATTAGATCAAACCAATTTAAACGTCCTCGCTTAACCGTTGATCGAAATGCTTTGAGATGGGTTCCCCGTAGATATGGCCCTTCAAAGTTGGGGAAAAAATAAGTTATTTGTACCTTAATTTTTGTATGTACCTATATATTTTTTAATAAAGTATTTTATGATAAGTAGACGTTATAAGTGTTATTATTAAACACGACTGAGGATGATTTCCATGATCCTATTTAAAATAAAGTGGCTTTCTGTATTTTCATTTTATTTTCCAGATATTTTGTCGTATTAATCTTGATTTTCTGCAATTATTATATCTTGTAACAATGGATTGTCAAGATGGATTGTTAACCTGCATCGTTTCTCAATGTAAAAATTTTCTTTTATTCAATAGGTTTCAGTTGTTGGTTGCGGAACATTCGAGAACGTTTCATGCCATTTTAAAGTGCGGTTCGATCGTGTCTCTATCTTTGTCCGTACGATATATAAAAAACGGGGGTAAAATTACAGATACGCTGGAAGTTAAACCATAAAAGACAATAGTTGAAAGTTTTTTTTTCTTAATAATTTTCCTGCTTTTTGCAAAAAACATCTTTGCAATTCCTCTCATTATAAACAGACGTAAATTTTCTTCAAAAATTTGACTTTACTATTTTTTGGCAAGTTGTACGTGAACTAAGCCTTGCCATATAACTAAGTCACTATAGTTCCATATTGGAAATAATGATCTAAATAGATTTATTTTAATCTTGATAACGGGTTTCACTACTTTTTTGCGTATATAATGGGTATGGATAGATTAGGGGTATGGTCAATCCAAATGACCTTGCAGGCCAGTATGACTAGATATTATATGACTGTAATAGATTTAGATTATACACTTTTTTTGAAATGAAAAATTGAAACAACGAGTAACTACTTGTATTGTGTTTCTTTTAGTCATTATAAGATAAGCACAAAAATGTGATGAATCTTCCAGAACGGAATAATGTTCAAAGTGAGTCGCGAGTTGGCCATCCCCAGTATAGGATTGTACTCACAAAAATAGATATTACGATTTTAGACATTTAAAGTATGAAGAGAAAAATACGAGACATGATAGAATTTAAATCGTGGTAATTCTCGTATCTGCTATTTTAGCGATGACAACTGCATATCACTAATTTTGTAATAAACTAAAATTAAAATAATTTGGAACCAATGTGGGTAATGGGTATATAGATTATAAAAAATAATTGACCTCTTTAAAAGTGCTAACCCGGTATTCTGCCAGGAAAAAGAAAGACAATCATACTTCGGAAGTTCAGTATAGTTTTTACAACTTACGTATGTTTAATTTAAGCTTACTTTTTCCGGAAAATGAATTGAGTGGCTCAGAATTAAAAGAAACTAAGTTCAGTTTTAAAAATACCGTTTTAATTAATGTAACAGACAAAACAAATATCGATTTTTACGCAAATTATTAAGCTTTGTAATGGTGGGCGTGGTTACCCACCCTTTATTTACATAAATATATATACAAATACATATGCCAGCGCTGGCCGAGAGCAGATCATATCATATAGGTTTTATCATATATTTCTCCCAAGTCAGCTGCGAGAGATAAACACTGCATTTTTCAATTTCCAGCCGCCACATCACTCCCCTCCTAGTGACGATGGTCACGATTGTCGTCGGGCCGTGAGACTCTAGGCTGCTGGGGCCGTCGTGGAGCAGAGACCGCTTGGACGAGCTGCTGGGCTCGAGTCCGTAAGACGACGCGGGACGAGTATGGAGTAGCTCAACCGAAGATCAGGATGCAGCTACTCCACCGTTGAGTTCCCTGGTGAGGGGCCAGATGTATGTGGCGTACTGGAGGTGTCCATAGATGAGACGAACTGGCAGGTCCACGCAGAATGACTGGTCCTCGCTGTTGTTGCGTGTTTAGATCACGTCGGGGTCACCAGAATGTAATGGTGGGAGTGGTTACCCACATTTATTTACATAAATATATATACAAATACATATGCCAGCGCTGGCCAAGAGCAGATCACATCATAAAGGTATATCATATATTTTTCCCAAGACAGCTGCGAGAGATAACACTGCATTTTCAGCCGCCAATTTCCAGACGCCACAGCTTCATTGAATTGGTGTACTATTACACTATGAAGTTTTATGGCATTAAGAAATCTAAAGCCATATTAAAACAGCTTATCTTAATAGCCACTAAATTAAGGTAATGATAAAGAAATTGTTATTAAAAATAGCCTTGCCAGAAAATAGGACGACAACCTTACCAATTAATTTTCATTAAACATAGTATTGGCTAAACTCTACATATTTGACCCGGAAAAAGTATTAGGAAAGGTAGACATAGGTCGGGATCTATACTTTATTTCGACATATTTACATTGTTACTTATAAAAACTTATAATATATATACTTATAAATATATTTGTATGTATAAACAAAACTATTATTATTAGAAGTTCCTTATTGTACCATATAAAATATTTCACCTTTAAGCATTTCATAGGTCGGGATCTAGAGGCTAGAGTAATACGGACACCAGAAAATATATGAAAATTATACTGCAGACACTGTTGCTGCAATGCTGCATTTAGTAAGAATGCTTGTGTATGGTAAAAATAGATAAAAACTTTTACATCTTGGAAAATTAAAACTATTTCTATTGTGTACCTACATTAAGTGTTTTAAAAGTATCATTTGAAAATACATATTCTCTTACATTATATTTTTGCCCAATTGCACCAAATTATATAAAAGAAGTTAATATTTTCCTAAATATCATTATTTCTCGTTTACTAATTTGAATTTTGCTCGTAATACCGAATACAAAGCACAATACTATGTATACATATTTTTAACAATACGAAGCATTACAATAATTGTATACTTACCTTGCATACGCTAATGTAACGAAGATTGTCTATATATAAGTAGTTTTGGATTTAGCGGATCTTATCCATTTGGATTTCTAACTAAAAATACATACACCGTAGATAGGAGAAGTCAGTTATCGTTGGGCTCTCGCTCCACAAGTGTGTCGCGTATGTTTGTAAACTTTACGAGTACTTAATTATCACACGTGTTCTTGACGTTCATTTAAATATTTTCGAGGGACATTTTTCAACGAGTCATTTTATTATTTTGATTCGTGCTTTCGTTTAAATTTTTAATCATTTTTTCTTATAAGTCACAATAGTTGTGATTCATTTAATATTATTAACTTATCGTGGATAATAAACAAGTGTTTTGATAAAGTGCATTTTTTTGTCACTAATAAAAAAAAAATTGGAAATTAAATGATTGGTGCATTGGTGAAATTTTATTGTGTATCATGAAGTTTGGATTACAATAGTTGGATCAACAGTTTTCAGGTGAATAAATATTTTTTTATTTTAAATAGTTTTTAAGAGATACCTGTAGTATTTAATGTTTTTCAAAATCTTATTAAGCGCCTAGGAAATAACAAAATAAGTAAGGTGTGAAACGTTCATTTTATTTATTTGTATTTAAGTTAAACTTTCTTAGAGAAATTAAAGTGTTAAATTAAGTATTACATTGATAGTTTTCTCATTTCAACGTGAATGTTAAAAAAATTGTGTATGCTTAATGCTAGTGATCATAAAGTGTATTTTGCAGTGGCCTGAGGTGCCGCATCGTTTCTTTTTACACCGGCACGACACCGCAAAATATCCTTAAGTTTCTTTTTTTATGAAAGGAAGACCAAAAGAAAATTGTTTATAGAATAATATTAATTACTTTATTTTTTAATTGTAAAGAAATTTATATTAACAGAAGTACCATGGATCATGAGCTTAGCCAGCTTGCTAGCTACGGGAGGGTAACAATAAAAATTAAAATGAGACTAAAGAAAGCTAGTTCAGGTGTTATTTAAACCTTTGAACCACTAAACACTTAGTTAGCTTTTTATATTATATGTCTCATTTGAAACATTTTTAAAATGAATGTTGAAGTTCACGTCCATTCAAAAAATTAACTTCTTATGAAGTTTATAAGGATGATGTGGACGAATTGGTGGCTTATTAAAACACCAGTTATTGTCGCATTGCACAAGGTTTCGTCCCAAATTTGTTTTAACCATCAATTCGTCCACATTTATAGGAATGCCATAAAAAATTTTAAAAAATGTCAAGTCAAGAAGGGTAAATAGCCTAATTCTCCTATCTTGGTTAAACCCTGCCATTAGCTAAGAAAGTTTTAGACCCACTGATGTTTCAATAAGTATAATGCTGTAAGATCAAAGATCATTTTTTATCAAAAATTTAAAATTTTTATAGATATTGATTACATTAAATCTATATACTTATTAATTATTAATTTCACAGAATTAAATTTTAAATTCTATCGATCGGTAATTTTAATTCAAATTGAACAAAATGTAAATTAATTGTAAACATATAGAGTTCTGTACACTAACTTCTCATAGTTAAAATGTACCTAGGTAATTTTTATCTTTCGGGTAATTATTTTATTATCGCATTTATTGAGTTTATAGGTACTTTCGTTATAAAACTTTATTGATACGTTTACATACATTTATGATACTAAATTAAATAAATATCATAATACTTTAAGAACATTATCTTTATATATAAAAAGCTTCTGTTTGTGTGTTTGTTATTAAACTCCTCCTAAACGGCTGGACCAATTTTGATAAAAGTTTTTGTGTGTGTTCAAGTGGATTCGAGAATGGTTTATATTTACAATTAGTTTTTTATTATTTTATATTTTTTATTCAATAATGGTTTTGAATAACAATTACCTAAATGCTTTTTTAAATTCAGGAAAATTTTCTTTACATTTGTTACTTTTTGGTACATCAAAACGGTCCAGATTGTTACACCTTATTTAAAAAGGTTTGGACATTTTTGTATTTAAGACGTGTGTATAGGACAACGTCTGTTGGGTCCGCTAGTTAGTTTTATAAACTTATTATAATAAATTCTTACTATTGGTAATGAAAATACTACAGGAAAATTGAATGACAAAAGAAATTACTAATTTAAGTAAAGTATTAAATTATTATCAAACGACACATGTTTACATTGTTAATTTTTGTGTTGAGCTAATACTATATTCTTAAAGATAAGGAAACAATATTTTTTTCTTGTTACGGCCTACTACGGGTGTATTATAAAACTTGAGACTTTTAAAGATTTTGGATACGAATAAAATCTTATTTTAAATATAAGATTATCATTTAATAGAATGCAGAATTTTATTTAATAAACCAAAAATATTTTCTATACATTTGCAAAGGCTTAACAAATGGGACATTCTGCATAGTTACATATTTACATACATAGTAAAATACACATTACACACGTATACAAGTGCATTTGAGGTTTTACATCTTAGACAATGAATAGAAAAAATTAAGTGATTGAACCTCTAAATTATTTCAAAATTATAAATACCTTTTACAATAAACATGTAATTAATTATTTATAATAATTAATGAGTATTTAGTTATTATTAAATAATAATGTATTAAAGCTATTTATCGTCTTATGAATTTCATAACTAAATTAGCAGTTGCTTGGCGTCAGCAAAATTAAAAATTAAAAAAAAAACAATTTTTATAAGAGAATAGTGATACTATAATGTATTATTTCTGTGATATATATTATTTCATTAAAGTATTTATTATATAAAGTCTTCTCATTTTACCGATGTTCATTAAATAAGATGTTAATTAATATTTCCAGTTAATTCATCACATTTTTGCCAAAGGTATCGAAAATCTACGATTTTTTTTTATCACGGGTGGCGTCTAGTGTATATAAAATCACGTTATAAATATTTAATTGCAGTACAGTAGTAGATTACTAAACAAGATTTTACCTTAATTTTTTTAATTAAACCAACATATTCACAATGTTCTAATCTATTTACTTAATGGTTTGTCGCAGTAAAAAGGCTGTTTAAACAGTTACTATATTGAAAGCACTTTTAGAATTGAATACAAAGTGTATAGGCAACCAAAAAAATCATATTTTTGTTGTTCATTCATTTTAATCAAATTTTGATTCAAAATTTTAAGATATTTGGAAAACATGCTATCATAAAGCGCTATTCAATTCAATAGAGTTTATCTTACTTTTTAATTAATACTTTCAAAACCTTAAGTATAATGACAATAAATAGAATAAATCAAATTAGAAGTTAAAAAGATCTAATAGCTTATCACTATTCGCTAATAACCAAGAAGTTGATGCGACATTAAATAAATAAAAAATTAATACATACTATGGCAATTATTATAAACCTCTATGAGAGAATTTTTGGACGTTTATTTTATAAAAGAAAGAACCGAAATTGTTTTTGTAAATCACAGATAAAAACTAAGAAATATGTTCAAAATCAATTTAAAAACGTGAAGTTTATTCGGAATCCGGATGAAGTTAAGTTTATACAATATTGAAATAATTCCGCTATATATGTACGATGTATAAGAAGTAACATTTATTATAATATTAGAAAATGTCATTCAATAATAATATAGTTAAAATAAAAATAAGTGCTAAAAACCCCAAAAGAATAAGTTCGTTTTTAAAATATAGCGTATGTTATCAAACAACATAACTGAAGGGGGGGGGAGAGGTAATTCATTTTTTGTTAGTTGTTTGAGACATTTTTACATTTTTATGTAAATGAATCAATATTAAATCAGTGATATTTAGATTATATTTGTAAATCAAATGAAACATTCATATACAGATACATTTCAGTTAAAAGTTCAACAATGTCAGACGATGTCATGTAAAATTGACACGGAACGTAGATAACAAGTTTAAGGAGAACAGGGCTGGGTATGGAACTTAAGAAACTATGCAAGTTCTAAAGTAGCACACTTGCTAAATGCACAACAAATAATACTCGTAATAAAGTCGAGTTGTCATACTAACTTCTACAGAAATGTATAATATACCTATTACATAATTATCTTGACTTACAAACCGCCATTCGAGAGTCTTCTTTTTTATTAAAAAAATAAATAATAATTTTATATAAGAAAAATTATAAACGTTATATAAGCTTGAGTTCCATCTCTGTTTCCAAAAATCTTTCTTATTTAAGATTAAGATTTAAGACCAATAAATAATAATTCAAATTAATTATCAAAAATCAATTTGATTGCATTTAATTGTAGTTATAAATAGATAAAAACCATAGCGGAAGATAGACTGATTTTTTTCATTCTTTGTATCAATACGGATATGGGTTATTGTTTTTTTTTTTTAAATCTGTTGGACATATTTCCTTTCGTATTGACAGTGAAACGTTAACGGTTTGTAAAACTTAAGATGCGACATGTGTGTTTCGGTTAATGGCGTCAATCTTTCTTCATATTTGATGAAATGCGCTCTTTTTTATAATTAAACTGTTATAATCAATTTGAAATGTGGAAAGTTAACTTTTAAAATACAGAAGATTTTTTTTTTACTTCTCGTAGTTATCAACTTATTGAACCCTTAAACCAATTTCGTATCGATTCAATTTGTCAAAAATATTGTCTTTTTTATTATACATATTAAAATTACTTATTACCACAACTGTAGGTATGTATTTATACCAATTTTTTCAATTTCGTGATTTTGGGAGGATAATAACTATTAATTTTGTATTAGGTCGTGATATAGCATGAGAAATGATGGCTTTCTCCATAAAAATTAACAAGATTCAAATTGAGAAAGAGATATTCTTCAAATAATAAGTAAATTGGAAATTATTTTAATTTTGATTTTTCATATTTCACAATTGATAGCTCGTTTAAATAGTGACGGAAATAATTTTATTTCCATTCTTAGATTGGAAAAAGAAAATCTTGAGTATAGAAGTGAAGGTCTTGACTTAAAAAGAGTTTATTACGTCGGGTCAATTTCCCTTCTATCCGTTAGTTATTTTTTCGATTCATTGATCGATACATAATAACGTACTTAAAGCATATTTTGCGTTCACTTTTTGATTGGATTGCAGCTTTGTTCATACACATACATAGGCTTTTTTTTTAGATAGCGTTGCTCTTAAAAACATTTTCATTGAACAAGTCATTTTTACTTAGGTACATATAGTTTCAATAAGTAAGTGTAAAATTTCAAGAATTACAATCTTTGGGAAATCAAAAATTAAGTATTTGTAAATTCTTACTAGAAACACCTACCATCATCCAGCAGTAGATCTTCCTACGTAGTAATAGAAAGAAAAAATATGCTTGCCATACGAACATCAATTCGCCCACAATTTTCGTAAATAAATCTAACTAAAATTGTGAGTGACGGAAGGCTGTTCACCTTTTAGTTAATAATAAATTACAATGAACATCATAGCTTTCGTATTTTTAAAATAAGCAAGCAATAATTTAATTTACTGGAAAGATTTTAAATTAATTTTCTCATAGTTTTGGCAAATCATTAGTACTTGTAAAACAGAGTTAAATTTGAAATGCAATTTCATTTAAATGTACAAATTTGCTGACTAGTGACGCAAGTAGGTTCATTGATTTTTAATAGAATGTATAGGACATTATATCCTAACACGAGAAATAAAAAAACACCGATAATAATTTAAGAATGTCCTAACCAAGAAATCGCTATAACTTAGGTAGTGTAAACATTTATTAGATAAACTATAGGTAAAAAATGTAATAGCAGTACAATTTTTAATTTTTTTATGGAGCATAACTAATATATTTAAAAAACAAAGATTTATATATTAATAAGTATTGGTGTCATAACGATCCAATAATTTCATTTCGTTTAATTATTATTTCTTACAGCCGTTATCACTCAGTGATACAATTCATTATGTTATATTCTAGAAATTTATTGGAAGTAGAACAATTTTAGAATAACTTTCCAGAACTATTATTTTTATTGGGGGGCATCCTTTTACGTGAGATTTTATAAATTCTAGATATATAAGACTTATGACCTACAGAAATGTTCTGTTTGTAAGACAGTCGTGATATGATCTTAGATGTTAAAGCGACTTAAAACATCCCAAAAAGAAAAGATATTCAATTCCAACATGACTTTATGCACAACTTTTTGTGATAAAAGTTATAACTGCTGACTTTCTTTAGAAGCATAACGCTCTCCTAGACGGAACAGAGGGGAACATCAAAATAGATCTCATTGGTCGCGGTGGTAGGGAAGAAAAATCCCTAGGGCCTAGACTCGTAAAAAAAAAAAAAAAAACTTTAGGCGTATTTTGGATGCTGGTGTAGCTCTATTTACTGCTAAGTTGGTTATTAGTATGTCTTAAGAATGATAATTTAAGGAAGTATTTCGTAGACAAAAGATACTAATTTGTACGAATTTTTCCATTCATAAGAATTGAAAAAAAAATTGACCACCATTTACATCTCATGAACCACAAATTTGAAGTCGATATAGGATATTCTGAGAATCATTACTCTAGCCGGACGCACTCAAATCTACACTTTCTTTGTAAGAATATTGGCAAAATTGCGTTTCTACAATCTTTATATAAGGTACTACACCCATACTTCACTTTGCTTCGTGGTTACGTTCCAAAAAAACACGACCCAAATTCAAACGACGCAAAGTGAACTATGATTTTCTATAGCAAGCATTCTTACATACAAAACTCGAACCCAAAACAACGCAACTTTGAAAACCTAACGACGCACAGTGAAAATTAGAACTAATTCAGCAGCGACGCAACTGCAAAAAACGCAAAACGAAACGACGCAAAGTGAGATATGGGTATATGTTAATCATTGGATGTCAGTAAATAAAAAATAACAGGTTAATAGTACAATAATGATCCCTTCTATCTTGGCTTCACTTTAAATTGTTTTTCATGAATCGCAAAGAAAAAAAAGTAATAGTATATTTTATTTAACGTAAAATTAATTACTACCGAATAATAAAAGACATAATAAGAACATAGCATTATAAACAATAGATATCGTATCAAAAATTTAAAAAGTTAAGAAAAGATTCAACTAAATGAAAAATGAGTGTTTAAAATAATAAAAAAAATTCAAGTTGATTTTAGCGTGATAGAATAGCGAGTTAAGGTTCGTGTTAAGATGACATAAGTCCAACAATTGCCTAAAGCGAGGAGTAAACTAAACAAAATACCTTAACTTTATCAATGAAGGTGACTTACAAAGGAAATAACCAATTTTGAAACATATATTTACATATACGTATACTTACATATTAACGCAAAAAAATATGAGTTGCGTTAGAAATGACTCGTTATAGTTTGAACCTCATAAAAATCCTTTATCGGCATACAATACTTGTGGATACGGTTAAGCCCTTGGAGTAAAAACAAAAAAAAAATAATACTATGTATTTTCAACAAATGTTTCAGTTTCAGTAACAAAAGGAGAAATGTAGGTATAGAAAAAAAAATAGCGTTTGATATTTCAACATTCTAAATGCTATTTTGATTGAAATAGATGAAAGTAAAAAAAAATTGTTATTTTTTTACCATATTAATAGATAATGTTCTCGTACATAATAAGTTTTACGTTGACCCATTTCTAATTTAATTGTGTAATATTATATTTAAATTATTTTAATTTACTTTTTCGATTTGATTATTTTTTTGTCTGTTAAAATAAAGAGATAGAAAGTAAAGTTTCTCACCCTAGATTTTAATTTGGACTCAGTTAATTTAGATTTGATTTTTTCTGTTTAATTTGTAGCATGCTTGATAATTGCTAAATTTGTCTTGTTGAAAAAAAATGACTTTGACGATTTTGCGAATGTTGCGATTAAGATTTTATAACTAATTCAATTAAATAGGTAAAGACATTTTCAATGTGATATGATTAGATAACTTTTTTGTAGGAGTATAACACATTGTTATTGATTGACTATGAATGCGACAAAACTTATTTTTAACTTTAACTTTAAATTTAGATTTTCTTGATTTCTAAAGGGTTAAAATCTTATGATAAACAAATTTTATGTAAAATAACTAATTCAGATCAGAATTTTCCCTTGACCAAATTTAATTTCATAACATCAACAATCATGCAATGACAATCTGATAATCGCAAAATGCAGCATCGTTGAAACAATGACTGAAGTTTTCTTGCAGTTTTATTTTTTTTCATCTTAAAGTTATTGTTTAAAGGCCATCGACCGACAGCCCTGACTTCGACAAATAAAAAAAAGGAAAAAATACACAATACAATTGTAAATTGCAGGAGCGAAACGCACGGTTTTTATGACAGCTAGTAAGTTTTGAAGAAGAAAATCTAACGGTTAATATTGCAAATTTCAAGTTTAAAATACCTTAGAAATGTTTTTTGAACTATTTTTCTATCAATGAAATTAACGATAAAACTTTGTAAGACTGCATTGTCATTTGAATACCATTTTTAAATGAGACTTAAATTTTAAAATTCCTATGTTTAATTTTTTTATTTTTTAGAAATCGTATGAAATACGTTTTATGTATTCTTAACGTTCATTCTATTACATTTAAATTTGCACAGGAGTACAAATATATAAAGAGATGAAAGTAAACACATACAATACGAAATAAAATGCATGATCACTTTCACAGTATTCTCTTTTCCTGTGTCTTTATCTTCAAATCATTTAACGGAAATGTTGTGTTTTCATTTAAAGAGATAGTCATTCAATGAACAAACGCATCATAAATTAATTAATTTCTTTTTAATACGCTATTGTAAAGGTGCTTAGAAAATGTATTTATTTTTGTACACCTCACAAGTCCATATCGCGCTACCTTAACATTCGGTTTATTTAAATTACGCGCCATATAATTAGTGGTAATTATGGTGAATTTTTATGACATTTATCGTTAATTACAGCTTATAATTTCGATTTTAAATTGTGAAATTGACTATTAGAACCATAAAATGTTACAAACTCCCACATATGCAGATAGTTTTTTAATAGCTTCGAAGAATATTCAATGTTAAAATAAAAAAGATGAAAATCAAAATTAGGCAGTATTTTATATCACACCAATTGAACTAAATAATATCACCGGATATATTAAATTTACAAAACCAATGCTATTAAATAGTAGTTAGCATTTGATTTATGTTGTTTTTAAACTTTAAAATTTCAAAATCATTTACAAGAACGGAACGAAATTGATTTTATATTATCCGTAAAGGAAGATTTCTTCTTATTTGTGTTATAAATATGCTTAGTGTAATATTTTTACTTTCAAACTTTTGGGATAAAATGACGAAATTATATAAGACGTCTAGAGGTACTTACCGTTATTGACCAATGAAAATCATTATCGATTTGTTCCACAAAGCTAATTTTTTGTGTATAATTATGATTTCTTTAAAAATCATTGAAAAGTTTTACTCATTGTAAATAAATTTACACTTTTACAAATTAATCATGTGGTAAATTAAACACTATTTGTTTTACTAAATAATTATTGAATACTATTTCTATAAATCTCTTACCTTCGTATTTAGAAATCTACCTGAAAATAAGATTTAATTGGCCTTAGTTCGACTGTAATTATAAATCGCTATTTTTTGTGTGATACATTTACGTTAATTGCTCCAAACTTCGAGGTCAGAAATGAATCTTTTTAAATGAGAGAATTAAAGAATCTGTTTCTACAACTTTCAATTTTATATATGGAAAATAGAATGGAACATTCATTTTTTATTTTGTTGGTGGCAAAAGTCCGCATTATGAAAATGTCATAAATTGAGTAAAACTATAATTTCAAAAAATAAATAAAATGTGTGCTTCATTGTAGTTTTTGATGAAATCACATTGAAAATACAGTGTTTATGTGACTAAATTGCCGAAGAAGTAGAAAGTCTTTTAACAAAATTGCATATAGCACAGTGTATATGCCATTATGCTAATTTCATCGAGGCTTCAATTTCTAGGCCAATGAATACAAAAACAACACAAAAAATACGACGGATCGATCGATAATTTTTGAATCAGCTGCTTTGGGATGTTCTTTTTTATTTATGCCAGACGGTCTTTTCAATTTGAAAAGAAAATCAAATATTGATTTTTTTAATTAAACAAAAGTTCTGAAATAAATGTTCAAACAGATGATGAATTTCTTTTATTTAAATTAACCTCTTTTGGAAAATTGACTTTTACATTGGAATTGAAATCGTTACGAATAAAAAATATATAATTGTCAGTATGTTCATATTATAAAACTAGATCGACTTTAGTCTGTTTGTTATGAATATGCATTTCTTCTGTATTTTGATATGTAAATGTGGTATTGTTCATAAACAATATAATTTAAAAACTATGTACGAGTACATAGCGCAGTTTAAATGAACTTAAGAAAATATAATCACCAATATGTCACATAAGAAAGTGAAATTGTTTGATTGAACATTATTTTATATACATATCGTATCTTCGGTCACTTTCTCAATTTAATTACTTGCAATTAATTGACAGACATACAATGCCTTTAGTATTTACAAAAATAGCCAAAATCATAAAAGGAAATGTACGTTGTATTCTATACACGCGATGAATTGTCGGGCTCATTGTCGGGATGAACAAATGTTAACAATCTCATGAAGATATTTTACTAAGGCCTTAAAATTATAGTATTAATTTTAAAAAATAATGTAGATTTCAATAAATAATTTAAAATTTGCAAATATAAAAGACAAATTTAAACCAATAGGTACGTTATTATTGTTTACTTAATTACACTGTTAGTTCAGGTGCAAATGCCCACTTGAATTGATCAAGTACCTACCGCTCTATTTTTAAGCCTTCATGAGATGCACAAAAATCATATATGTATTAAAAAATTCATAATTAAAATAAATGTAGCTACTTTTAATATTAATACTTATGTTATTATATGAAAACAATTAAGTAAAAACCAATCATGTTTATGAATTGATAAATTGCCGAGGACAAAAACTTTTCATCTGGGAATCGTATAATGTACTTCTAGCCTCTGAGTATCCAGTAAAACTTTTTAAATATTGATCGAAGCGTGAGTTAAATGCTTAACTCAGAGTTGAGATTATGTATTTATTTATTTGTTGTTTTAACATACAACAAACAATGATTTAGCTGATTTTTATTAACGTAAATCTAGTTCATACGACGTTACGATAGCTACCTTAAAAAATCTTAACTCTAATTTATATACTAAGATATTATAGGAAGGACCAGCCCCCTACAACTCCATGTTACAAAAATGTGACCATTTTTACTGGACTTGCAGTCACTAGTTGCCATTTAGTTGCTAACGAGTTGAACGAAGAAGTCGGAGATTAGAAATAATTTTTTTTAACGTCAGGCAAGTTATTTAAATGAAACTTTTTTAAATGTTTTCATTATTATTGTTATTATATGAGAATAATTATGATAAGTATTTTTATATAACAATTATAATAACTCTGATAAGTTAAAGTGGTAGGGGGCTGTTTGAGACGTATGACTCTTATAACAACACCGATTTCCATAGAAATCGGTCACGTTTTTTTAGCCTTTCTCATATCTAAGTGGGAAAAGGACGTTGGTAGTGGGAGAATAAGGGTTGCAGAAATGGCGACTCGGAAATAAAAGCCATTAAGGATTTTTTGGAAGAAATCCATAGCCAGATTTAGACATAAAAACAGCTGGCCTCCAAAAGGAATTGCATGTCTTGAGGAATTGGTTTACGATGGGTTATAATACTATTGGTAGGAGATTATCAGCCAAATTCAAGTGCAAAGACATTTAGCCAACAATAGGAAGTACAGGAATTAAAGGGTTCAATTAGGAAATGGAGAAAGTTGTTCTGTGATCCATAACTGGTACACGGTAAATTTGATACTGAAAGAACATTCATTAACTTCTCTATATCTGGGGAACCTTTGAATCGTGTTGACCGTAGTCTTAAGGGACCACTTTACCACGATCAGGTTTAGTTGTATTTTTTAATCTAGAATCTAGATATTTGATATAGAACACATCTACGATTGAATGCTGTTGAGATTAGTTTTTCAAACATATTTTAATCGAAAGTACTCATACCCAAGTACGTGTACCTACCCAAGTATATTGCTTAAAAACAGTTACAACCTTTTGATCAGTATTTTGTTCAATCTTTTCAGTGATTTCTAGACGATGAGTTTTTAAAAGCCGATTTATATATATTTGTTAAATACAATGATTTGCCATACTAAGAAATTATTTTACTGTTATATTTAAACATAACATATACTTAGGTACCATATAGGTACCATATAGATTGTTCAGTTTTCTAAATGAAGTGACATTTCGTATATTTCGTTTTGAAATAGAAAAATGTATTTATTAACGCTGAACCTCTTACTTTTCCTAATAAATACCATTTGAATTTATTTGAAAAAGTATCTGTTAGATAGAAGAAATTAATTACAAAAAGAAAATTTCTATTTCTTTTACAATCTTAATATTAATCAATCGTTACAAATTTCTTTGAAAAACTAAAATTTAAGAAACGAATAATGTATTTAAAAAAAAGAAATTCCATTGAATAATACTAAAAAAGTAAAAGTATAACATTGGAAAGAAGTTTTTCGTGTTTTGTCAAAAACTTAATCGAAATTTTGATTTTCTACGAATCTGTATTTGCAAAAGAAAGTGTTTTCAAAACAGTGAATTGCATGCTCTGTTATTGTTTCAAGTTCATAGTCCTCATTTGACTCCGATAGAGAGAAGGTGGTGATTGTGACCGGAGCACCCAAAGACCCCACTTCCTCATAAGTTCAACACGACAAGAACCAAAGCCGATAACCGACTGATTTTATAGAAATACATTTTATATATAGCATAAATATTCACACTGAATCCTAAAATATCCGCGAGAAAGTTTTCAAATAGCATCCTATACGTATTTGTTCTGATTAGAAATTGAATAAAGAATCGGAGGAAATTCACAATTGTCTATTTGAATAATACTTATAGATAAAATAATTATTATAAATGACAAAAGATATTTTTTGAAAGTTTTGCACTCAAAAATTGATGGTTGTTATTTGAAAAAAAAAAATAATATGAAATTTTAAATTGTGTTTTCTAAATAATTTGTAGAATTATCTAAGCATGAACGTGATCTTATTTTGCAGCCTAGTTGACAATAATAATCAGTTCGGTGAACGCTAATGTTTAAGCAACATTTTTACTTAGCTTATAGCCGGTTTATCATCCTAATAGCGTTTCACTACCATGTACAAAGTAAGATTTCTTCTCACTGATAAAGTCAGAGTTCATCTGTTCCAATTATACAGGAAACAAAAATAGTAAAATTATATTATAAACTTTCAATGTGCAAGTATGGTTAAGACCTAAACTGTAATACTTTTGCATAATTTTATAAAAGATTTTTTTTAGAAATTAACAACAATTTTTATGAAAAACCAATTGCAAAATCAAAGAAATGTTATTTGACAACATACTTATTGAGTCATTTATTGAAAACCGTGTATACCCAAAAAATTACTCATCTTTGCTTTAGTTTTCGAGTTTTTCGCTAATGCATTTACATGTAATTGATATTTACTAATTAAACATAAAGAGAGCAATTAGTATAAATTCTATTTGTTCTATGATAAATTTAAACTATTTTAAGAACTAAAACGTTTCATAATGTTCTTATGATTAAAAGAAAAGTATTCGAGTAGAAAAATAATCAAGCCAATAAAATTTCCCATCATTAAAACCAGAAAAACTCCTCTCATACTATGTAAACTTAATGGATCATAATCATCCATTTTTGAGTTTCTCACTGTTATAACTTCTTTTTCCCAATGTTCCAAAAATCCGCCAGATTGTAATTGACTTATAATGCGATCAAATTGTTTCAATAATGGAAAGCCTTTTGTTACCAACATGCGAATTAAAATCTTACTGACAGCCTCATGATATTGCTGAATCAAAGGTCGACCGTGTGAATCTATCCATTTTAACGGAATCAAAAATTTCATTTGACGTAAATTTTTTAAAACAGCATAATTGCGTTGAAATGCAGCTTTTTCCACATAATCAAATGTTAATCGAACTGTCATGGTTTTGTTGTACAGACGCATAAACATGGTATCTGTGGGGTCGTAAAAATAGGTTTTCGTTGTAGTGTACACTGCTAAGTTCAAATTCGATTCCAATAACTTTTCATACGTATTAATTTGTTTATCATATTCCGGTGTTGTTAGAAATCCAACCAACTGCGACTGATACAATTGATTCAATGCTAAACTGTACAAACTCCATGACATGAAAAGCAAACGAAGACTGAATGAAATTGGCCAATATGTGATGGCTGCATTGAGGAAAACTCGCCAAACATTTAAAATACAACACATTACCTCACCGTAGTATTTTTTATCAAATTCATTTCGAGAGTTGTGTATCAAAAGTAACGTGGTAATTACCATGCTTAATAAAATTAAGAGCCACGTCGTAGAGTTAAATATAGTGACAAAACTGTTCCAGGTGTCAACTCTTCTTGTGGAAGGAAGAAAAAATGATATATAATCCTCTAAATAAGCACGAGTCGAATCAAAATCTTCATCAAAAGACATATTGTACACGTTCATTCCAATCAAAATATCGCCTTTACGATCGAACAAATCTTTAAACGCTCCTATATACGTTTTATTTGCAATTTTCAATCCCCATTCCGAGTAAAACTTCGATCCATTTACGATTTTAAAATTTAATTTCATTGCAATGGCACGTAAAAGCTGAGTTTCAATTCCTATTTTTTTACGAGAAGGATCAAATTCGACATATGGATCCACTTTTACAAAAATCACGTTGAACGGACATTTGTGATAGTCATCAACACTCTTTAATGGAAATATTGACGAATAGTTGTTGTAAAATGTCCCATTTTTACATTCTCCTGTTATATTTATATTCAACTTAGTTCCACATTGGCTATTGAGATCAAATGGAAACCATGTAAACATTTTTTGAGTGGAAACAGCAAAAACGTTCAGGTTTAAAACGAAATAAGTCTTCCATAAATATTTGATAATAATACGAATTAAAATAATGTTTTCATTTGGAACAAACACAAAAAAGTTTCCATTTGGATTCCAATTATTTCTTTTCGCTAAGTTTTTGATAACATTTTTAAAGTTATTCCATGAGCAAGTATAAATTAAATAAGTAGAAGGCTTCGAAAACTTTCCAGTATTTGCTAAAGAGATAATGACACGTTGGTATAACACGTTTTGGTTTATTTGTGAAAATTCGTAAAAATCTTCACATTTTTGTACGTTTTGCATTGGAAAAACGATTGTGATATCAGTAGTTGTAATTTTTTCGAACACTGAAGTGACACAAGGCGTTATTGACGAATAATTTAAATGTTCAATACCAATTAATGATGCCGTGTTTTGAATGAATAATCCAAAAAATATAGTTAAAATATGCATCGTTTTGTAGTCTTTTGTTGTGTGCTTAGTTTCTTTGTCAAGTTGATGTCTACAAGAACAAGCAGTTTACAAACAAGCTTTAAAAATCTATAAATAATTACGTACCCAATTTGATGAATTACATCCTCGACATTTCAGTAATTATTATTTTTAAATAGGTACGCAAGACACATTATTAATATAGAAATGAAGACTATATATATTTGAGTTTATTCGTTGTTCGGCAAGGTAAAAATCATTAGGTGCTTTTCTGTATGAATTTTTCTATGTTTACATTCGCGATGTGAAGAAATGTGATAAAACTCATATTTCAGGCAAAAGGAAATGTTCGCGTGTTACTTCATTACATCAAATGTAAGCATAATTTCAATAATTATTTTCATATCAACCAAATCTTACTCTAGTTTATGTTATCTAGTTATTTATGTAAACGATTGCCTGAAAAGCTGGATTAAAAAAGCATATTTTATTTGAAGTAGGTACTTACTCATATTTTATAGAATGTTTGATGAAAAATAAAACATGTTCTTAGAACCTACACGAAGAACGAGCTTAATTTTCAAAGGGTTGTGCGATAGCGATTTTTTATATTCACATTTTTACTAACATAAGATATTTGCTGTGTTATATCAAACTAAAGAATAGATATAAGGGAGGAGATTTCTTAGATTTGCTCTAATGATTACATTTATGGGTTAGTTAATTCATTTAAATAATTTTATTGACAACTTTTATTGAAGAATATTGGATATTTGAAGAAATTTAATAGTTTGTAAAAGACTATAAAACTTTCACTATTTGTATTTGTTACGATTTTCATCATATTACGTTTATTTTTTTAAATTTCATGGTTTTTAATCCACTGGCATAGACATGACAGTACAAATTAAGATATTTTAAATAACGGTTTAAAAAGACGTTTAATATAAAGTAAAAGTACGATTGAATATTATGATATTATTTGGGAGTTTTATTTTCTTTTTTCTTTTTGTTTTAAGTCGCTTAAACAGCATGGTCATTTCGCGACTTTGAATTTTCACAGTTTGTTGTGTTTATTAATCACATAAGGGTTTTTAAGTTAGTCACCTAAAATAGGTTTATTAGAATGGTATTTTCTTTTAGTGAACATTGTTTTAACTTTTGTCATTATTCTGTCCACTTTTAGATATTTTACTTTGTTATTTTTTTTTGTAATACTATCTACTATTACCTATATTTACCTAGGTGCCTTTAAACAAATATTCAAACGATCCAAATTTTCATATTAATAAGCATTATTTTGATTATTTAATATAAACACTTTTGTGCAAAATTGATTTATATTTACTTACAGACTGTTCTATAGAAATATATAAAAAAGCCTTTAAAAATAAAACTTGATTATGACCATAAGTTTTTAAAAGTTCAAAGCAAAAAATTTTTTTTTGATAATTTATAACCCAATTTTCAATTTGATACAAGCTGTTGATAGAATAACCGTGATCTCATTCAAACTTAGGGGTGCTGTATTAATTTATTTTTGGTGTATTACATACTATTTCTAAGCAGGTTTCCAAACACTCTTTGACAGTTCCAATGCGAAAAAATCTACATAGATTGTACTTAAGGATGTATTAAATTGAACTAAAAATGTGTTAAATTTAATTGAAATTATCTGTTATATAAGTTATCTGTAGAATATTTTCTTGTTTTGAACAGCATTGATTTTCGTAGTCGGGTTTTAGTTTTTGAAACTTATATTCTCATTTCAATTAATTTTAGACCTTATTGTTTTTAAAACAAACGTTTATGGGCAATAATCAGTCGTCACTCAAATTTGATGAAACATTCATGATTCAACACAGTGACACTTGTTGAACAAGTGTAACAAATGTAAAACAAGTTTGGAATAATCTCGAATGAGTATAAGTAGTGTCTATTTTAATTTTACAACAATTTTATGATCAAAAAATTTAGATCCTATTAGATATACTATGCGACAATTCCCTTAACATTTTAAAAACATTTTTATCTTTCGACAAAAATGTGTAAGAGTCAAAAATACTGACCAGCCATTCATATTTAAAAAATTCTTTTATTGTAGGTAATTAGTCATCTTCATTGTATTCAGTCGAAAACAAAATCATGTTCATTATTATTGCGACTGCTTGTTTTTAGAAATATAAATCATCGCCAATATTTAATCTATTTTACATAAATGAATACCTTTGTAAATAAAATAAAAAAAAAAAATGAATTAAAAGGCACAAGTTAAAGCAGATTTTTTTTGTAAACCTATAGTGTATCTATGTATAATTGTATCTATTTTCCATTTCGAATTGCGTTAGTTATATAAATTAAAACTTAAAATATTTCATCTTATTTGTCTTATTGTATAATAATAAATTATAAACATTTATATTACAATAAAAAAAAAGCTGAGGAAAAGTTACAATATAGGAAACGTTTTTGCATTAAAATTGGCATTTATGTGAGATAAATATAATAATACTCGTAGTTCATCTTCCGTTTCCGCTTTGCTTTGTAATAAAAAAGAAAAAGAAAAATTTTGAATTAGAATAGCTCAACTTAATAAATAGATTCCACATAGTATAGTTAAGTATACCTATTATTAATCATAATGTAACATTTTAAGTGCGTTTTCTTTTTCTGTCATCAAATATTGTATAGCTATGTGCTCATAATTAAAGTAATTTTAGACGACTAAAGAACTCCTTCCGACTTGAAGTGTTTTCAAAAATTTTGATTATATTTTAATGTTTAAATAAAATTATTTTGTCCGTTACGTTTCAGTCATTATTGTCAAGGTTTTTATGATTCATAATTTCATTCAGCGTGGAAACAACCACTTCAATGTCACTTTTTTTTAATTTTCAACATATCTCCCATGTTTTTTTTTTAATAGTTGAACTTTACTTTGTTACCTTTTTATTTATATTTAATTGAAATAATTTACTAATTAATACTTTTTCACAAGATCATAATTGTAAAAAATGTTATTGTTTGTGATTAAATTTTTTCCTATTATAAATAACATTGGTAATTTTAAAGGTTTTTCGAGTTCATGTAAATGTATTTTTAATTGTAAGTATTTATTATCTGTTAATGACTTATTTTATATTGATTTCGAATATGTGATATGAAAAATGTTTTATTTTATAAACAAGTACATCATATCTATATAAATGATGGATATTAATTAATTGACTAATGTTACCTTGTTATGGATTCATGAAATCAAAAAAAAAATCATTTCCATTTTATAGCTAAAAGATAAATTACCTATATATAAATCAGATATGTTTTGATATCGTCGTTTTACACAAGACAACGGATACCATATGTAGGCCTATTCTGCAGTTTAATTTTATCAGATTCATGCGATGCTTTACAGTTTCCCGGAGTTTATCATGAAATTATATATTATATCTATGTAAATCTTGCCGGTGGGAATTTTGAATGCTAAATGTCACTAAGTTATATTTAGTCATTTTTGTTTGTTGCTTTATCATGATCATTTTTATTTGAATTGATAGTAGATTTCATTTCTAGGTCAATGTAGCAGGTCTGCTTTTCTCTTCAATATCTTGTATATCTCTAAGTACTTCCAGTGTATACCGTATAGACTTTTGAAATTAGCAAGATGTTTCATTAAATTTTTACTTCATGTTTAATTACGATAAATTAAAATCAATATTTTCTAATACCTAGGTGGATTCATAGTTGAGGCAATTAACTCGAGATGATAGAAGTTAAATGCTTTAATAGTAATCTATATATTCGATATAAAGATACAGAGTACAGGATTAAAATTACATTGCAATAAATATGAACTACTGAAACAAATTTGTTATATATAACAATTTTAATTTGATCACATAAGGTAGGTACGTGAAATGCTGTTATAATGTTTTTATTGATAATACAACCATTTTTGAAATAAAGACTAAACCAACTTTATATGTAACATAACAGCACTTGCTGTAGTAAATAGTTCTTTTCAAAATCGCAAATTAAGGGTTTAAGAAAGAAAATAGTTAAAATTTGGAATAAAAAATATTTACTTAATTTTAAGTAGATAATTAAAAGAAACAAAGATTAATTATTTATAAGTTACGTTATAATGGCCACAAATCAGTGAATGTAAAGTAATGTTCCAAAAAGTATATATGGGTTTAAGTTATAGGTAATATACCTACATAAGAGTGAGAAAAAGCTTAATACTTCAGTTATCAGATATAAAAACTGTATATCAAATATTTCAAAATATGTTAAACACTGCACTGTTGATATACTTTTTCCTTGTCTGTAACATTCTTTATCTAACGTTTACGAAATAATTGACGTCATAAAGTGCCTTTGGAAAATACCTAAAGCTGTCTTAGCTTGTAATTTTGATTAAAAAATCTTTTTGGTTTAAATCTATATTCACCAGTTTTAAATCCTTATTTCCAAAAGTTTGGTACTCCATGGTACTCCATGGTACTCTAAAGTTAGGTGGTAAAAAATTGGCCCTTTAAATTTATTTTATGTATTTCTATAACTCAAGAAAAGAAAAGTATGATTGTGAATACAATTCTCATAGTTTTCCAATAAAAATAAAAATGCACGTAGGGAATTTTTACAAAAAAAAAAAAAACTCCTATTTATTAAATATTTGAAACCTGGTATTTATAAACAAGTAGATTTATACAAACAAAAAATTTAAATTGAAGAACCATTACACGCGTTACTGATAACAAGTTTAATTTTAATTTTAAACAATTATTATGGCACCGTATAATTGAATAAATTTGTTATGGTTTTAAAGCAGTTAAAAAGAAAAGATTACTGTCTGTTTTATTAATGAAGCACTTTAGATATAAATTACAAATTTCTGTGGTTCCTTAGTAAAATCACGTAAGCCCATGTTGACGTTTTTCGAGACATCCATTGAGGTTTTAAATTTAACAGACATATTTGGAAACGTACTTAGATTGTGTTTTCATATTCTGATTTTTGACAAATAAGGAATTAGGAAGGAATTCTTCTTGGGGCAGTTGATAAAGGGTTGAATTGATTGCAAATCCGCCATATAATCTCATTTTCAAAAAATTCGTGAAAACCAGAGCAATAGACGCCTTTGCTTGCGTTACTGTTATTACTTTATTACTATTTGCAATACGTTTTTAAGTTCGTTTCATTTAACAGACAATATTTTCGTATTTGAACGACAAATGACGTTCGACATAATTTGTGACGTTTTCTGAATGAGTGAGCTTATAAACCAAATAACCTCGTAATTTTATATTGTACGAATCTCAACCCATACTAATATGTACTTGCTCTCCAGAAGGTATCGTGGGATATCGTTTAAAATGCCCAAAACTAATATGAGCCGATATGCGTCACAAAGTAAGAATATGCAATTTCTTTTATCGCCGCGTTAACGTACCAGAAATATCAAATGAAATGAACCTAATATCAGAAAAATAGGACTCAATATTTACTCGGCTAGTCCCGAAATGAAAATTAGCGTGAATTTAAAATTGTTGACCTCAACTTTCAAACCTTTATGGTCTTTAGAGCTTTGTTGAGCAATCAGTCTGGCGCTACACAATAGTTCTATAACCCTTAGACCCGCAAAAGCAAAAACTAGTCTGGCCCTTAAACTAAACAGTTTAAAAACCCTTGGTTAAGTGAAACGAATAAATTCGGATTTGTTTTATATTCCATGGTATCAGTAAAATATAGGCGAGCATTTATAAAATGCATGCTATTTCTAACTATACGAGGAAATAGGTGATAATACTATAATGTGTAAGAAATATATTTTGTTTCTGCAATGCAGTTGTTTTGGCACAAGAGAAGAATAAATAAGACGTTTTTAGAACTATATATGCTGAAGAAAATTATCTATCTGCATAAAAAACAAATGCATTTGAATTAAATTGACCACTTTCATTATTGAGCTACAACTTAAATTTTTTAAATGAAACTGCAAAAAAATATTATGTTATTGATTTATGGAAAATATTTTCTTTTATTATTACTTACCGTTTATACAATATTTAAGGGTCGATCAGAACTTAATATCATTTTCTAATGTAAAGGAAATGGTTATGTTAACAAAAGCTAATGGTTGTTAAATGTGTAATATGAGACAATAATAAGTATTTTTTTACTTGTCACATCTTAAAAGTCAAATAAAACACTCTTTCTTATACAAACAGTCGAGTGCCTATATTTCTGTAAACGTAGCGTTTGATATTTGCGAAATCGAAATAACACTACTTTAAATAATGAAATTAGGTTATTATTTAAATAAATAATTATTTTATCTTGTTTAATATGTTTCTTAAAATGGTATCGGTATGTTGACAGCAAGTTTTGATTATGGTCAAGGAAAGTCGTAGTACTATATTTTGGAGCATATATATTTAACTAAAAGAGTGTACTGTTAGCAAAAATTAATATATAGTCCTTTTCATCTTATACATTTACGTAAGACAAAAATATTTTAAACAATAACAGTAAAAATTATAACTTCTCACGTGTTATCATTAAATGTTAACGTTAAGTTTTCTTTTTTAATTTCAAAAGATACCTCCTCAGTAAATCACCATATAAACGAGAATGTTTCCGGTTTTATCATCGTAAATTAAAAGCATTGATTAATTTTTTTTATCAGTTTTATTATATATTTTGTCTTCTTAAATATTAGATAAATCAAGACTAATTTGTGTATTTTAATCGGTGAAGATTATAGTTTTGATATGAAATCAATTAAGGAAAACTAGGATGGTTGAAGTCGCGATTGGCCTGGTTATAATCGTGAGTTGATTAACAGGTTCGTCTTGTCAAGTTTTTTTTCTCACACATTGTAGGTACGTTTAGGTGATTTTGTGGAAAATATAAATTCCTGTCATGCATTTGTAATAATAACACAAACGATATACGATGACCGAGTAACACTGGCGCGAGAGAATGAGTAGTTATTTTTATCAATGTGACTGACTTGCATGTATAAAGACGGAAAAGACACAATCACGTCCTCCTAAAACCACACCTTTTCACTACTAATTTTTTAAAATAAGTGTTTAATGCATTTGCACGTTAAATTTATGTCTATTTTGCTTATTCTAGACAATGCCGTTGCACCTTTGTATCTAATGAGCATCGTACAAAAAACGGCACTAATAACATTAAAATTCAGCAGTTCCGTATTCGAGAACAAGTAGGTACTTTTAAATTTTGTAAGAATGAATCCTTATTATGTTTATCTGTACGTCTTAAGACTTAGGTAATTTTTTTTTTAATGAAACAAGTTTACAAACAAATTTTTAAATCTGGGTCAATTTATGTTTATGGCCTTTATGCAGATCTAACCTTGGAACAGGTATTTATTGCACAGATGTTTGCACTAGTTGTGATTTTCAAGTGCCTTTTTCTTATTCTTAAGTAGAATGATTCATCATTTTTATTAAATTATACTTAGTGGCCCTTAATAATACCTACTAAAAATACCAGAAATAAAAATTAGGTGATTTAAAAATAGAAGTAAGGAACTTATAAAAACAAAAATCAAAGTTGATGTGAAAAAATTAAACAAAGATGTAAGTATTAAAAATGTATTGTCAAATAATTGAAAATGTAGATATACCTACATATTATTTGAGTGTTTTTGCGCTTATTTATTTAAACACTTATAAATAATGAAAATTCAGTATTAGCTTAGAAAACTTAATTAGGTACCCAATGAACTTATTTGCAAATTTAAACTATTAATCACCTAAATGATGTCTATACTTTTTAAAAATTACCCTTATTAAATAAATCTTATACCTTTAAGAGATTGTCCTTATTTATAAAAATGTGCAATTATTCTTTGATTCATTAATGATATTGTTTTCACAATTAGCAAATCTAATTAAATGCTACTTTGCTAATTAATTGTCAATAATAAATAAGTAAGATTTATTTTCAAAATGGAAAGAAAAATATTAGTTGATTTTGTATGTTTTTTTATACTATGTACATAAAAAAGAATAATATAACTAATGAAATTATCGCTTGTTAACAGAAAATGACCTTATTTTTACATTTGAAACATAAACCGAGTTTCAAAGAAAAATCAATTTCAAATCATTTGGATATTTACTATTGAGTTACTAAAGATACAAGAACAAACAAATAAAAGCTGTTTTAATTGGTCAATATATTAAAGTATTAAACAGTCATTTCGTAAGCAATTACTCAAGGCGCAATATTGTAGCAGTTAATATTATTTTTACTAATTGTAATTAGTTAAAAGCCAATCTTTACAGCCTCTGCTTAAGTCAAATGGATAAATCACAAATACATTTGATTGCTGTTATTTTACCATGTTTTATATGCAAGCAGTAAGAGTAACGGCATTGTGAGTTCATTTCTCCAATGCGGATAGAACTTTTAATAGTTTATTAGTTGATTGAAAAGATTTGAAGCTGAAATAGTTAATGCATCGCTACAACAAAACTGTATTATGGTGCTTGTGTTTTTTTTTAAATTTATCGTTGCTAATCTTTGAGTATATGCATTGCTGTACAGTGTACATAGTCTTATTTTCTATAAGAAACTTGTACTTGTATAAAAATAGGTAAATTGTTATTAAATTAGAAATTATGTAGTTGGATATAAATAGTAAATAAGTAAGTACATTGAATGTGAATGTGATAAATTCCTTAAATATTATTGGGACAAACGTTTCATGTCTGTACGTCCTTCTATATCCATAACGCTATATAAAATATTATCGAAACATTATGACGTGCTTTTGTAAGCGCATTGAAAAAGAATAATGAAGTTTGAACTAGCTTTTGAAAGTTATAATTGCTTTAAAAGGTTCATAAAGATGATTTAACATCTAAGCGTAGGTAATGAATTTTGGAATAAATCTTCTGTACTTCTCTCATGATTTGTTGTTAAGTAAATTCTTTTGTATAAATGTTTTATAATATAGACCGATGAAGTATGCATCCACCAAATTTTGAATAAGATACACGCTACGGAAACTTATTATAGTATAAGGAAGTCAGAGAACCATTACAAAGTTGTGATAATCCAAAATTCTGAGAACCGAAATTTCGATTTTCTTCAAAAACTATTACAGTAATAATTTTTCGTTAAAATTGTTAAAATATGGTTAAAATTAACAAAAATAAATCATTACTCCTCAGCAATTTTTATGTTTATAATTTTTTTTTCTATTGAGATTTAAAATAAATAATAGGTATACTTGTTTTATCTTCAGAGATTTCGTTTTATTGGAATTAGAACGAAGTTCCTTTATTAGGCTGAGAGTAAAATGCTGAAGACCATAACATAACGAAAAGCAATCATTTGATTTTCCCTATCTTTCTCTTTAGTTCTAACTTCCCACTCTTTTTCTTTCCCATCTTCATATTCTCACTGCTTTGTGATAGTGATTGGTGAAATCAAATGTGAGAGAGGGAAAATAGAGATTGAGGGGGAGGAGAAAGAGGAAAAACTGATTCTACTGACTACTAGATGGCTCTTCTATCGATTTTACTTAAATTTTTAAATATACTTATAAATAAATTTACTTACTAAAAAAACTTAAATTTTCATTTTTATAAACAAGAAAATTATAAGAAAAAGTGTTAGTTTTTTTTTTTTTTTTTTTTGGAACTAAAGAGCGTTTAGAGTTGGAAAAATAACATAAAGTGCTAGATTTTTAAACGTTTTTTATTATCCCTAATATCAATTTTTTTATTAGATTTAGAAGTTGGAACATTTCGGTGTCGGGATTATGGATGTTAAGTTTAGGAATGGCTATAATAAATTGGAAACCAAAAACATCGTTTCAATATCTCATAAGATCACTTTAATGAGGATGAATTAAAAATTTAAGTTTATAAAATCGTCTAAGCAAAGGGCCGGGAGTTAGCAATGATTGGGATAGGATTAGGTATACAATGAGAATATGAAAAATATGATTAAATTATTGTTATTCAAGTTATACTTTCAAAATTTACATTAAACTAATTTAAATACGTATTTATGACGGAAAAAATATAAAAATTGAAATGACTAGGCTTGATGGTTCTAATACTTTTATTTTAAACTATAAAAAAGTACATTATTAATTATTACATCATTTTAAAGATAAATCCTTTTCGAGTAATTGGAATATTGTATTATAATAATGGAAATTATTTTAAAAAATTGCATAAGATCACCTAATCTATAAGAAGAAATCTTTTTGAGCAACACTAACAAATCGGTTATATCAGAAATGATTACTATCTATATTATACTTATTTCTTAATTCGTTCATTATTTTTAATGAAATTCATAGTTTTCATTTTATAGGTGGAGTCATCATTTTTTGTCAAATTGACATAAAATTTGCAATAATTAACGTTTATATGATATTGATGACATAGACATTTTTAATTTAAAAATAAAAACAATTTTGATTTTCAAAACAAATTGAAAGTTTAAATTAAATATTGATTAAAAACATAAATACTAGTTTCATTTTTCGATGCATTAAGTACTCGAGTACGTGTAGATAGTTAATTAAAACCTGTCATTATGATCAAAAAGAGCACTAAATTTGGTTTCATTATTGGTAAATAAATACCCAAGAAATCAATCATCACTAAAGCCATTTGAGTTACTTTTACTATTATCATTTTAAACTCACCACTTCTAAAATGTTAAAATTTTTTTTAAAGATAGATTTTTTTTAATTTCAAATTTTTTTAAGGCTCAATTATTGTTTTACTACGTTGGTGGTCCTTAGATTCAATGGCCTCTAGGAGATTCATCTATTTATTTCCATCTTGATGTGATAGGCCCATTAGATCTGTAGGTCGATTAAGTGTAGTTCTGCTACTGATACCCTTAATTTCAATCTTGAAGGGTTTATGACTCAAACTCGTTTGTATACAATAATATTTTTGTTTTAGATACCATATCTCTTTTATGTCAGATTCGACTATAAATTTTATTTAAAAATATTGAAGTTGAGTAAATACGATACTATTTGGTGTTGGGTTTTTCCAATTTTATTTTCATTTTTTTAAAAAATCTGATGTAGATATAACAAATTGGTGATATGTCCGTGTTTTTGCATCAATTTATTCAAAGACGAAGTTGATTTTTATCATTTGATCATTGTTAACAATTCTAATATCCTACGTATTCATGTCTTTATATGTCTTTAAGAAATTATTAATATGTCCACCTACTATTAAATGGTGCCGCATAATAAACATTTTGCTCTCAGCTATTAAATAATAATTCTAATTTTTATGACTTGTTCTTTACCATATACATATTTCACGTGTCTTTCTATATCGCTATCCATATTTGTTGTACTCGTACTTATTTTTGTATTTTTTTCGTACGTACATTTTTTTTTTTAAATAAAGTAGGTTGATCGACAATAGATATAGAAAAGTCTCCCTCTTCACTTTCTCACTTTCTCCATGACCGGTTAGTAAAATATGTTTAACAAGTTCGCAATTAAGCAGCTAATATTTCTCTCACAATTTCAAGTTGAAAAAATCAGCTGGTTATGGTATCAGTGGTATCTGCATTTCTCCGTATTAAGATATTTTTAAATCTATACTAAGTATAATAATATAGTGAAATACTAATCCATAATAATCTTAAATACTAAAATGTTTGCCCTTATAAATAAAATATTTCTTATTTTTACTGGTTTTGACCACTCGAGTCGAAATTTTAGACTTATTTTTACCCTAAAATGGATCTTTTACCCTCATTTCAACCTACAAACAGTAAAATGAACCTCATCTCATCCTAAACGATATTTCATCGTCCTCATTTTAACCTACATGAATTTTTTAAATTCTTACCGTTTTTCGGTACATATATTTTGTGAACATCGTTTCGTCCTAAAAAAAGTTTTATCATCATAAAACTTAAAACTTGGTTGTAAACCTGTTTTTTTTACAATATTGCAAATATTATTTACTAATAAACCAAACTTTGGATCTCTCTCTTTCCTATACTTGGATGCTTAATATAATATTGTGTAGTCTGTACTAGCATAGAATTTATTGTGTATCTGGATATGATCCATTACTGGTTTGATCTTTAATCCTGTCCAATCTTGTTCATTTTTACTCAGCTTTAGTCTGTTGTTGTCAACCTTTCGAGTAGCTACAACCTACGTTAGTCATTATAGAACAATTGATTAAACTTATTTCACTACCTATTTGATTTATTTTTCAATATTGTCTATATAAAAAGGCCTAAAAGTGTAAATGTAAACAAATTTTAAGGTCAAAAAACCGAGTTGAAAAGAAAAAGTGTGAAGAAATTTGCTTTAATTTATTATCTTGAAAATAATCAGAGAGATGTTATATAATTAAATAAAATTTCTAAAGAAATGCGCATGGTTGGGAATATTGTGGATTATAATAAAAGGAAATACTGGAAAAAAATGATGGCCATGGTGACAGTAAAAGTGGCTACGATAAAGCTGGTAAACAAGGACAAGGAAATTAAAAATTAAGAACTGATATTTGTCATATTCTTATTACTTTTAAATTTATCGCTAATAATAATTAATAAAAAAAACAAGTTATTAAAATAAAAATGTTATTCTTTTTGAAAGGAACCCTACCAATAAAACAATAAAATAGAAAGACAAAGAAAGAGCGGAGAAGAGAGAGAGAGAAAGTAAATAAAAAAAAATGTGGACAGGTTAAAAGAGGTTCATTTGAGGGTTTTGCTGTCGACCTCATTTAAGCCTTAACATTGTATTTTGTCCGATATATATGCCATTTGTAGGTTCAAATGAGGAGCAAAATTCAAATGCAAGTGATCCTCTTTTCAATTTACTTGAACCTTTGAAAGCCTCTATTTTAAGGGCGAAAATAGGTTTACATTTCGACTCGGGAATCCGCTTAAAATGTACACATAAGTTCATTATTTTGAAAATGATGAATTAACATAATTTTTTTATCGTTCCAAGTTGAGAAAATTATGATAACTACGTAAACTACTGTTGTCATTTTAATCCAAGCAATTATACACCAATACTACAGTTTTAAGTGGGCGAAACCATTGAGTGCTGCTAGTCATTTATATATGATGTTCGATGCACCAATTTTAAAAAAAATACTTTTTCTCACGGATCCAAGTTAGAAACGTTGTATTTTATTAAAATGTTCAACAAGAATGGGGTTGTGATAGGATGAGGGAAATGTGTCCGTTACATTAGACAGCGAACCCTTGCGTTTTAAAAACAATTCCATGGTTCGTGGATTTATAACCATTTTTGTGAAGAACACAAAAGACTAGCATAAACATGTATGCATCTATAGATATTCTCGTATGTGTGGGTAGGCGTAGGAGCGCGAAAAAACGGAAATAAAGAAAATTATAACATGACGTGACGTCACGACCGGGAATCGACAACAATAAAAATAAATTCTTATGTTACTCTGAAAGTTTAAAAGATGTGTTATACGTTTTTGTGAACCGCTGAAGCGACAAAGAACAGAAACGAAGTCAGGCAGGACATTGTCGATCATCGACCGTGACGTCGACCACAACCACCACTTGCACTTGACCGTTATCGTTTACTTCTTCGCGATCGTTGGGTGTAGGTCCACCATTATAAACATATTCAAGATTATAAAATCCAACCTTATTGTAAATGTAAATTCACACCATATCCATAAGATAATTGTTCAATGACTTCCAGATACATGAAAACATAGACTATATAGAAAACGTTTCCTATTACAGGTCAAAAACTTAATTTCAATCTTAACGGGATGCTCTCTGTTCGTTAGCTCTTCCGTAACTCGTAGCATCTTATTTTAATTCAACCCAAATTTTTAAACTATACATTTCAAAATTTCTTACAAATTATTTGAATTTTGACATTTGTCTTCAATGGAAAAAAAACTATAACATTTTCTTGTTGTTAACATGAACATCAATCATTATTAGCAACAATAGTCTTTTCTGATGCATTCGAAATGAATACAATTTTTACGATAAATACCGTTTTAAGTGACTTTAATGTGATGTAATTTGTGAGATTTTTGTAACATGTCAACAGTTATTCATATATACGAATGCTTGGTATATTGTATATTGAGATAATTTTCTTTTTATTATTACTTGAAATGGTATTTCAAGAGAAAAAAATTCTCTGTTAAGATTTTCGTAGTGATAATAAATAATAAATACTTTTTGCATAATTCCATTTTCATATACACGTTTTCTTGCATTTGTGTTGTAATTAAGTTATTATGGGCGTAAATTATTAACGTTTTTTGATTTTGGCTTACCGTATGTAGATAATTAAAACTATACAAAAAGAAAAAAAACTAATCACCGTTTCATTTTTATTAAAAAAAGAAGTGAATAGATTTTCTTTCTTAATTAGCTTTATTAAAAAATTCGGATTAAATCGTAATAAGTAGGTGTTACAACAGTTTCTGCTATTTTTTAAACTAGTTAGTGTTTTACTGAAACTGATGAAAATTAAGAAATTACATAATTATGCTACGGATTTTTCAACACTTTCCAAAAGTGATTTTAAAAATTTAACTATGCCTTAATACTGATGGCTAGCATATTTAAGTATAAAAATGTGTAATTACTTATAAGATTAAATTTAAAATGTGAGTGAACTTTTAAAGCGTGGGATTTTTTAAGTTTTATATTTAAAACTTTACCTCGATTTTGTTATTATTTTGACTGGTACTTATAACTTTAATGTACTTATTTAGTTAAAAATTAAAATTATATACCCATGAGTTAGGATAGTTGCTCTCCCTTGATCCATAGCTACCGCTAATTTATTTAGGTAACTAATTATGCATAGGTATACTTTGTAAAAAAAATTTTACTCAGAAATACGATCGAAAAAGTTTTTTATAATTATTTATTTTGAAAATTCAGAATTCTAAAAATTTAAAATGTATGGTTCTGAAAATTTCGGGAAAAATCGTGAGAAAAATGAACTTTAGGGTAGATTTTATAGAATTTTATTACTTATGCTACTTATTACTTATGTTACTTATTATCACGATAGAATGATGTAATACAATGATGTGTACATGGTTAAATAACATATTTATATATTAACTACTTTGACAAAGTATTTTTCTAAATTATCAGCCAACTTTTTGACAGATGCTGAGCTATTTGTGGTTTCCCTTTTTTGCCTTGTTATTGGTTGTTCTAATTATCCAGCAACTCTCTGAAAATTGTTCAAAAATATTAATCTTCAGGTTGAATTTAAAATAACATCTTTTATAAATACCTTTGAATAGATTCTAATGTTTTTAAAGTTTGTTCAAATGCAATATAAACAGCGGCAATCTTATCATCAAGATTATTATATAATCTTAAAGATTTTTTCTTTTTTGGTTGGCTCTGGAGGTTTTCAGCTCGTGGTAACACTGCCTCATATTGAACACATCCATTTTCATATTTGATATTGGATTCGAGTTCATTTGTTTTGGTCTTTTTTCTTGCTGGTTCTTCTTCAGAAATCGTTTCTTTTTTATCTAAATTGGCATATCTTATTCGTTTGTCAATAGATTTTGCCAACGTTTCGATTCCATCTCCTACATTTGATGTACCATTCAATTCTTGAAAAGTAATTGGGTAGGTTTGAACGATTTTTGTGGCTATGTGACGACACATTGTATAGGAATGATCTTTAATTTCTGTTTGTAAATAATCCGCCAAAATTTGGACCATCATCCTTCGATCTTTCGGCACCGGTCGTTTGTTTTCCTTCAAATGGCTCATCAAGCGGTTTGGAAATTTGTGCCAAGGAATATCTATGCTCAAATTTTTTTCTTCCGGTCTTTTGTTTAGTGTCATCGGAGAGTGATTACTCTCTGAAATTCATTGATAAAATATAGTTAACGATATATTTAATTTGTTCTAAACATTCATTGCAATAACAAAATAAAATGTGTTACTGTACCTGTTTGTTTAACAATAGTACTTGTCTCAATGCTTCTAGTTTCATTTTGTGGTACCCATGAGTCATTTTGATCCAAAATCATTAAAGTTATTGGTGTTACAGATGCATCACAAAATATTTGTAATGATATATTATCAAGAATTTCACTACCATCTTCTTCTAATACAATCTAAAAAATGACTTTATATATAACATATTGCATTATCATTAATTTAAAATTTAATATCATATAATTTATCTTACCATATACCCGATATCTGCATTAGGTAACTGTAGTTTTTGCTGAGCAGAAGTTAAGAGCTCTTCAAGAGTGTCAGCCACCACGACAACTTTTCGACGACGGTCTTTTCCAACAACTTTAAACACCCGCATTTTCCTATAAACAATGATTTTTTAAAAAAATTAGTAAGTCTATCAGTTTGTACCGGGATAATTGTCATATATATTAAAGAAATTACCTAATGGTGATCATTTATCGGTTCATAGAAATTATCATTTTAATATCTTAATGCAATTCATAAAAATGAAAAACATTGAATTAATTCATGTTACTTATTTGATCAATACATTTATAAGTATTTAAAGGTGAAGCGATTTTGTCAAGTGAAATTCCATTCAATAGATAATAATTAAATATGGATTTTGAAAACTTCAACGTCTAACTTAAAGTGAGTAAAAAAACATTTTTTTTTGTTAACCTTAAAATAGCAAATTCATTTTCAAAAATTAAGAATTTGGATGATGATTTCTGATTTCATCGTTAATTAAAAAACAAACATATATCATAACTAAATTGTATGCAGTTTAATGCAACTTACGATTAGTATTATTTATTTTTTTAACAAATTTATTTAATCTTTAAAAAAATATATACTTAGTGTAGAAAATTTTAATATATTTAAAACATGTTTCTAATAGAATTGCAATAACCTTTTGCACAAGAATAAGTAATTAAAGTAAAAAAATATATTTAAACTTACGTAGTCCTGTAGCTGATAACTCACGACAAAATATAGGTAAATGAATCTTCTGTGTTCAATACTTGGTTTGTAATGAAGAAGGAACAAAAATTTTTTGTGGCTACCTAAAATTGAAAATCCAAGTACCCAGATATATAATAGAATCCAGCCAAACATGCTTTCTAATCCTTAAATGCACAAATGTGCCTGCATTTAAAATTTTTTAAAAATACTAAAATACGCCAGTTAGGTAAGTTTATAAATTCCTAACTACTACTTTCAGAATGCTGATTGTATAATAATAGAATTTTAGAATCCTTATCTCCTGAAATTTTAGAACATTTTTAACAGTGTATAGATAACCAATTGGTGTCTAGGAAATAGAAAATTTTCAGATAATTTTTAACGGGATATAGACAATGCCAATTGGTGTCTAGTACAGGAATTTGATAATGAAAATCATCTTTAATTGTGAGAACAACTTAAAGATAAATCAATTTACAATTTAAAATCCATTTTTCAGAGATTCTCTGGCCTCTCTTAGATCTAAAACTAAGCGCGTCTATTGCTGAAGCTATTTTATATATATATATATATATATATTTCTTCTGTATCTATACGTAAATCAGAAATAAGATGTTCCTATACTGTCATTCAAAAGAAGAATGGAGTTAGTGAATATGGCAGAAACAAAACACGGAAAAAAGGATTTGTGATTTCTCTACTTACACCTACAGTTTTAATATTACAATTCATTTTTTGTTTCTTATGGCTTTTTCTGTTGAATTATATATAGAATTTTTACAACACATTCAAAGATACTCAAAAGTAAAACAGGGTTAAATATTCTACTGAGTACATTTTTCTGTTGGTATAAGTAATATGCGGTATAAGAATACTTCAATTAAGATCCTAATATAATTTATATACGCCATTTATTAGTTCACCCAATAAGGGTGGGTGGAAATAACACTCAACACAAATAGAACTCCAACAACACAGAGGAATATGGTGAACTGTATCTAAAAAAAAAAAAATTCATTAGATAAAGACTAAATTAATAAAAAAAATGTCAATAATTTGCATTATTGAAACTTTTATTTCGTAAAAGTTTAATATTAATGATTGTGAATTTGTTTCCGTTAAATATTTCTATTTTTTCATTAGGACTCATTTGGTAAAATTTAACTTTTGGGGTATGTTTTCTTTTATTTATATCTTGGTTCAGAATTATCCTCGACCCTCAAAAATTAAGGATTTAGTTATATTGGGACAATCTTAAGTTATACTTGGTTGAGATTTCAAGTAAAAAAAGTTTTTAACTTTAAGAAAAAGGGGATATAAAACTTCCTCAACGTATATAGGTTTTCACGTTATCAAGGGTTTTACAGAATTCAAACATAAAAGTGAATTTTTTAAAAGTATTCTTATTATAATTATACAGCAAAAATATCTGGGTACTTATATGTAAATAAACAAATCTTGGGTATATTAAACATAATTTTTTAGGTGTCCTATTGTTGTTTATACTTTTTTCTATTTCAAACAATATTCTTTAGAACAGATACGTTTAAAATTAAACATTTAAATTAGGTACCTTTGTAAATTTTCAAAGTTGATATTATTACGTACCTACATACCTTCTAAACTTGTATTGAAATATGTAAGCTGTTCTTTTTCCTACTTCCTATACGAGGTGATTATTACTAAAGTCTTATTAATTATTATAAGAGTTGATTATTACTAAACATTGTTTCTCAAGAAGGATTAATATTCTGTTTGCTATCGAGACATAAATACAAGTAGGTACCTTACTCATTTCTTTGTAGAGAGTTTTGAAACCTAAGAATTGAGAAAGTAAGGTAAAAGTAATTGTTTCATAAAAAATATTTTGGAAAATACAAGGAAGAGATTTTAACATAGATTTAAAAATATAATTATGCGAATGAATGACAAAATTTTAAATATTACATACTTTTATTTAATGAATTTAAAATCTTAAAATTAAGTTGGTCAATTTGAATCATGGATCGCTAGTTTGAAGGCGTTCACAGGTGTGTTTGTGCAGATAAATTTGTGTATATGTGTGTAGGTATATCCGGTGGACGTTCATCAGACTAATCGTCCGGATGTTCGTTATATCATTTGTATAAATATAAAAAAAAAAAAACGTTCGTCTTTCTCTCCTCTTTAAAATTTTAACAACTAATATTTATCCATGATTCAAAAATCACTTGTATGTAACAGCCTATTTCAAAATTGAGAATCACGCACGTAACATTAAACTTCTCTGTTTTGTTAACGAACTGCATTATATTATGTGATAATACTTATAATTGTTTACATTTTCACTTTTTAAGAGAAAAAAAAAAGATTATCACGATAGAATTAAGATTAAGTAATCGATAATATGCTTAATTGAGATATTATTTTTTTCTCTCTTATATACATCTTAGATACTTATGATATTTCTTAATTTATCTTAAAACTGTTCAATTATGTAGTGTGGCTATTTTTATTCTCCAAGAAATTTATTTGAAAGTTAAATAGTGCTATTAGAGCTGCGCTATTATCATTCTCTCTTTTTTATTTCTTCCCTGCATAGTTTCTTTGTATTTCGAAACAAAACAAATTATGTGTTTATTTTTTTGATTTGTGCAGTGAAAGTTTATTTACTTGTCCATATGATTTATTTTAAGTTTTAAGTATGGCAGCCGTTGAGTGTCAGCTTAATGTTGTTTAATGATAGTAAATTACTAGCATCATTATATATTGACATTTTTCTAAATGTATCGGAAAATTAGTCCGTTTTTTGAGGCGTTTTTATATTTTCTAAATTAAAGAACAATTAGCCTTTGCTATAGAGATTTTTTAAGTTTAAAACTAATATCATCAAATATCGTGCATTTTTTAGAACCACACAATGTGTTAAATATCATACTCACTTTCTTTGTTGGTTATTAGAAATCAGTTCGGACTATAAGCTCTTACCTCATGGAGTACCTACCTTCCTATTAGGTTTTAATTCTATTATTTGGAGTTTTCTTTTCAAGTCTTAAATAATTGTATTATTTAGGGGAGGGTATAAATTCGCATTAGTATATTGCATGGTATCATGGTCTATATCAACCTCCAGAGGGGGAAAAATGGAACGTTATGTTAGTCGATAGCAACTGTACTTTCTGGCAGAAACTAAAAGTTTTATTCCACAGCACCGTGCTGATCATAAAAAGACTTTATACAAACTTCAGTTTTTGATAGTTTGTTTTCAACTGCCAGTGTTGATTTTTTGATTATAATCCAGTTCAGATATTTGATTTTCAAGACTATTTTGCATCTCTTCTTTGTCATACAGTTTCTCCAGTTAGCCTTTGATCAAAATGAAATTTGGAATATTTCACTGAATCTGATTCTTCAGCATGTGAAAAATATTAGTGAGAAAATACGTATCCTTAGTTTAAAGTTGACAATAATCTTGTTTTCGACTAGCAAAGGTTAATTTTTCATTTTTTTTTTGTCCAGACTTCAATTAAATTGAAATGTTATTGAAAGTGAGCTTTGCGACTGTAGGATCCTCTTGACTAGCCATACTGTGTTTTAATGTTCCTGTAACAAAATTGCTGGTAAGTTAGCAATTTACAGTAAGTAAATGATTGACCTAACTACTCTGGGGCTATCCGATTATATTTCAAAGTAATAAAAGATCTTTCTTTGAATTTGAATATGTAGAATGATACAGATTCATTTAAATCCAACTTTCAAAAATTATTTTTTCAATTCCCAAATGTGGTGTAAATTCAATCTGGATTCATCGGGAAAATATATTATGATAGTTTTATACAAGGAAAGCAACCATTCTTTTATTACTAATAAAAGTTCATAATTTTATTATAAATCTTTTAAAATAAGTTTGTCATAACTGATAAAGTATTTTCAGAATTGTGAAACTGTAAAAACCTGTTGGATGGGGGAATAAAGGTTGCATTATTTCTAAGGAAAGTGACCGTATAGTAAAAATACTAGTGTGTAATTGAGTTTATAATTTTATCAAATATTGATAACAAATCAATGAGATCTTAAATTTAATTAAAGTTGATATTTAAATATCAGCTGCGACGAATTAGTTTAATTTTTTTACAAGTCTTTTAAAGTCTTAGCTTAAATAGTTACTTAAATTTTTTTTGTCTCTGGCCTAAGTACTTTCGAAAATTTAATCTAATAAATTTTAATAAGCCTTATAAATGCATGTGTTATTATTAAATTGATTTAATTCTGCAGACAAAAATAATTTTGACTCACACCGATCTGCAGTAAATCTTTGGAGATTTAAATTTTTCAAAATTTAAATCTACGCTGTATCTTTAAAACAGATCTGAAATGATCAATATGGATCTATAGTACAATATGGTAGATATACATTTACAATATTCCTCAATGTTTATAGATACCGCTACAAAAATGTGGGTTAATCAAAGTTTTAATTTCTTCAAGTAAATAATGAAATGATTTTTGGTTGTCTTTGTTGATAATATTATACTTATTTTGAAAAACTGATTCTTGAGTAACTAAATTTTTAATTAATTTTTTATCAAATTACAGATAAATCATTGTTTTTTCATGTTAATGAAATTTGCAATGCAATCTTAAAAGTGCAACCTTAATTGAATTTACCGTAATGTTTATATTAAAAATTGTTTAAAAACAGAAACATGGGATTCAAATGAACATACATGAACGAAACGGTATTTCATTCTTTGATGAAATTTCTTGACATCTGTTCTTTACAAAACATAATTAAAGTCAACGATTAGATTACTGCGAAGAAAGAAGGGCAAGCTATTACAATAAGGAAGAAGGGTAAATGTTAGAAGCAGGTGTAAAGAATAACGTACAATGTGTCTAGTTAGATGGTTCTTGTTTTAATTATTAGCTAGATACAATTTCTCAAAAAATGTAATTAAACCTTTGGTTTAAGTAGAAAGAAAATCGAGAAAGTTCTATTTAATTATTAAAAGGTTTGCGATTGACAAGAGAGGTTTAGATAATTGCACAGTTAAAGCAAAAATATGTCAACACCGTTTGAATGTTGAATTGGTCATGGTATGCCACTGATGCCCATTATGGGCATCTGTTTTGGATAAGTGAAACCAAACGGAATGAAAGGGAAAGTAAATGACGATGTGTTTGGCCCACTGAATAGTCCTGCCTAAAAAGAAGAAAAATAATTAATGATTATCAACAGGGGGGTGCAGGTTTTCTTTTTGGTTTGATATTTAAATTTAACCTTCAAATTTAATATTTACTTAATAATAATGATTTTTATTCTAATGAACCTCTATATAAGAAAAAGTCGTGGGCTTATAATTTTAAAGTCGAGTATTCCTAAGCTGATGTTCTAGTTTTTTTTTCCACTTTATTGCCTGTTGAAAAGTTTGAGATGAAACTTTTTAATAACAAGTAGTAAGAACAAGTATTAAGTATGTTTTTATTTGCTTTATGAAAGGCGAACGAAATTGTTTTAGTTGAAGTGTAACCAACTTTTTCATGGTGACATTTTCTTAGCATTTTATATGGACAACGAAAGTTGAACAAAATTACAACCAATATTTAAATTTATGAAATCATTGTACTATAGAGAAATTTAAAACTGGAACATTTTATTGAAATATCATTGACAATGAGTGTAATTAATATTTTTTATTCAGTCGTATAACATTTAAGTATGACGGTAACATTTCTTTAATGATTTTTTTAGCAATAAAAATCTCTTAACTCTTAATCGGGAAATAATAAAAATCACAAAGATTACTTGCTGGAAGCCACAAAAGGTTTTTTTAAATGTCTTATGCAATGATTTTATGACTTAATGTCATTTCATAATGACAATCCATTTTTCATTTTCAAATTTTGATTGAAAAAAGAAAACACAAAGTGTCTTTTATTCTTGAAAATAAACTTTTGTACAAATGTGTCGAATTAAATTTAAATTAATTTTCTTCTTTGGAAGTTTCTCGACTATAAAGGAAGAAAGTGAAAAACAAAATTGTAAGAAGGAAATTTCTCTTTTTTTCGTTGCATGCAAGGTTTCTTGATATTGCATAAACTTTATGAGTTAACCAGGCTCATAAGTATACTCTTTATCTTCATATTATAACATCATTTTTCAAATTGTTGTCTACTCTACAAGAGGTTAAATAACTGCTGCTTATTTCTAAAATCTTTCAGTTTTAAAATTAAAATTGAAAAGTGAATAGACGTAATACGGCAAAGATCTTATTTTTATTACTTATACCTTCACTCTTTTGAGATTTGAAAATGTTGTTTTAGATTGGATTTTAGTAAGACAATATTTATGATTAAACAATTATAAATCAGTTACTTTCAAAGTGACTGTACTATATGTGTCCTTGGAATAGGATTTATGAAACATTGTAAAAAAATTAGAATTGTAGCAGAATTAAAAACATATCATTTAATTAAGTTTTAAAAGGTTTTTGTATGGTCTATAAAATCATTTGTAATAAAATTAAAAAGCAAACTTTTCAAGTTAAAATATAAAAGAGAACAGTTTCCATGAGAAAATATTTTCTGTTGTCTTTAAAATTTGGTGACTCATAATTGATAAGTTTCAATGCTGTGTATTTACTAATTACTAATTAATTAATTATCAATACCAGTTATCTTTTATACTTTAATAATCTTTACATATACTTAATCCAATTTACTAAAAAAATATTGCACTTAAGCACGTTGGAATGAATCATATATTTTTAAATTTGACAAGTCTTTGAAATTATCTATTTGATTGTTTAATAACAATTATATTTTACATTCAACATTATTATATCGTGAAATTTGAGTTCAAATAATTGATTTTAATTAAAAAAAAACCGCCAACAATTATGAGCATTGATGAATCTCAGATTTAAGTTTTGGTAATAAGTAGTCAACGTCAAAGTATATCAGACTTGTTGATAGCAATTAATAAACATACTCGTAAATTATATATTTGATGGATGCGCCCACAATGTTTCTGAGCAGAATTGTTTCTTTGAAAAAACTTATTCATGCTAGAAATTAGTGGTGGCTTATTAGGGAGGCAATGTAGGCAGTGCCATCAAATAAAAATTAAGTTATTTTCATTTATAAGTTATAACCAATTTAAAAAATTGCTAATGATGGTCAAACTGTTCCACTGCAAAATTTGAAGTCTATGTTTATAAAAACTAGTGTCCGACCGAAAGTTCGGTTTCGGCCAAAAATCAAGTTTCGGCGACAGTTTCGGTTTCGGCCAATATTGGCCAAATTTTTTGCCGAACCCAAAACTGATTTCGGAAGTTGTCGTGCACGCTCGCCTAACTTCGTTTCTCGCAGCAAGCTTTAGTATTAATGAAACAGTAACAATTAATGATTTGGTTTTTGATAACTGATAAACATTTTGCTATGAGAACTTATTTTGAAAAATAATAAAAATATTATTAATATTTTTTTATATTATATTAAATAAATGATTACAACAAAATTAATATACTGTTTTTCCATTTCATGTTCTAATTAATGCAGAATAATGGGTAAAATGCACCAAATTTCAGTATTTTAAGGAATTTTATACTTGACCACGTGAGTTTCGGTTTCGGCCGAAACTGAAGCCACGGCCGAATATTCGGTTTCGGTTGGTCTCTAATAAAAACTCATGTTTATAGGGTTAACTAAATTTTCTAATTTTTGTGGTTTTTTTAATCTTCCACTTTATATTTTTAAATTAATTTTCAGTTAGCTTAATTTTAAAATCCCAAAAACAAATTTTACGCTATAATTGACTACAAGAAAAAATATTTGCTGCGACGCGTCACAGAACTTTCTTTTATGTGAAACTTGCTGTTGGTTAATACAACATAAATAAAGTCCACGGTTGGTTAAAAAATTATAAATAAAATAATATATAAATATCTATAATCTATATTCTCTATATAAACAGAACTTTATGTATGTACAGCCTCTATGTACGTATATACAAACTCCCATCTTCTCCCTACCCCAGAGCCCTCTTTATTTTTCCAGCAAAAAGTTTCAAATATAAGTTGTTGGCCTTGATAAGTCTAATAACCATAGGAAGTTGAAAAACAATCGTTGGAGACGTTTTGAGAAGAAAAAAATTGAAACCAAAAGCTTCGCGGGACAGTTAGATGAAATATGAAGGCAAAATTTCAAGTTTGTTGAATTTCGGATGAGGCTTTCGATACCATATGGCTGTCACACAGCCACAGACATATACACATACACAGACATTTTTCTAAAAACCGCTTTTTTGGATTTAGGGAACCCCAAAGTACCCCCTGTATTTCCAGTGAAAACTCGAAATCGAAAATTCGACCCGATTACAATACTTCATTTACTATGAAGTAGTAAAACAGAGTAAAAATTGTTTCAATCTATTGCTTTGTGGGTTTGTGTCTGAATTCCGAATTACTATATAGGTTTTTCATTTTTATCTAAGTTTCTTGGTGAAACAGAATCCAACTCCAGTAATGAAAATTATGTTTTGCTATTTTTTGGAATTAAATTCCTAACGAATTTGTGAGGAACAATTTGTATTTAGACAATAGAAATAAATAAAAATAAAATTAATATGTGGTAGCTATTATCTTACGAGTAAGAACATGTTGATGAAAAATCTTAAAAAACGTAGGTTTTATGTGACAGCGAACTTCTTTATTATTCTTCCATTTAAGTTACTAAGTGATTGTACTTACTAAATGTGTTTTTGTTCTTATATCAACACGAGCAAAACCTTTTAAGTACCTATTTATTCTCTGTATGTATTTGATCAGCGTTTTATAATTGATTGTAAAATACGATAGAAAATAATTTATTTCTATATTAACAAAAATATTTCGAACGTTTAAACGATACATATTATTTTAAACCCATTGTAAAATTTACAGCAACAATATATATTATATCATGTTTGTTCATTATTGTAGGCTTTCCAGCATTTAACTCTAACTGTATTTCTAATCGCATTTATGTAAATTGCATGTAATACATTATTTTATTCGATCAAATACGATTTATTTTATTATTGTTGTTTCCAATGAACTTGCGTTGTGTATAAATCATTTTCAACGTTTATTTATATCGCATATAATAAATCATTCTCGTCTTGTGGGATGAATGTAAGTAAATACATATTTTCAGGTTTCGTTTTCGAATAAATATACGATATTGCTAAATTGTTTACTAGTGCTTTTATATTACTAAGAAACTAGAAACTAAAGTGCTTTTCATGTGTTATATTTTTATTTATCAAGAAATAAAAGTTTCAATTTTAATTTTTATAATATTAATAATTTTGGATAATAATTCATTTTATTGGAAATTTTAAAATGTATATATTTACTATTGGAGGATGGTACTTTGGCCTAAAGCTAATGTTTTATGCAAAACTTCTTTTTCATAATTATTTTTAAGCTTTAGGTTTTTCTAATAAATGAACTTTTATAGTTATTAAAAAAAGTAAACAAAATATTTTGTCATCAATTTTTCTAAAGAAGAAAACATATAAGTATGAATTTTAAATTAAAATGTATCAAAATTATTAACATAGTTAATGCGGGTGGAATACAACTAGAGGGCTTCTACTTGCTGAGACCTGTTCTAATTATACACAATAATAATTAATCTTTAATGTAGGTGTTGAATATCTATTTTTAATTTTTGCGAAATATTAATAAATTAAATGTTAGGATTTGAGGTTTATTTTTCATGAAATTGGATGAATGTTTTGACTATAGTTATAAAGAAAGGGATAAGTGCATCTAACATTCCGTAAATGAAGAATTCTGTGGGCGAAACAACATTTCATAAACGTAATTTATATTTTAAACTAAAACAATTTTCAAAAATTTGTAACTATGTTTGTGGTGAGCTATAATCATTAATTATTTGTACACCAGCTAGTGTATAGCTGCAACTTCTATTTGTCAATTGATACACCTTGATATATCAAAAATGACAAAATATATTTTATTCAAAATAATCTTAAAGGAAAGTTTTTTTTTATTTCCTACAACCTTATTCCAGAATTTTCAAGCATATGGTTAAAAAAATTAGTGATACTGTTTTTACGATTTTAGAAGTAAACATCTCAGAATCTATTACTTTGAAACTATTAACATAATATTAAATTTAAAAAAATATTTCAACAAGACCCTTACCTGTTTATATAAACTGTTTTTTATCTTCTAGTTAGATGAGTGAAATGCCACCCCTACTTATTTAGTTTATAACATCGCTTTATTATTGTGTCATGGTTTATAATAAATTGACACCTATTTTCTAAATTTCTATTTTTAGTGCTAATAGTTTCTGCAGAAATAAGCTGATGCACGTAGATGCACGTTTTCAATGGAATTCTTATATACCTACATAGCTCAATAACTAACTAATTCCAAAATCTCTCATGCTAATATTATCTAGCATTTTTCAAAGTTAATAATTGCTTTAATAATCAACATTGAGGTATGGATAAGACTATGACAAAAATTCTCAGGTTATGTGAAAAAAAAATTAGCTTGTAAGTCCCAAGTGGAATAGATATAAAATTTCCACGCGAAAATAAAACCGTACAGTTACGATACAAGGCCTGCGTAACTTTTTGTTCATTGTGCATCAATTGTATCTAATGGGCTCCACACACGTTGAGATCTGCATCGCCACTTGCATCGCGTAAGGTGGCGATGGATGCATCTGAGATTTTAACTTTGTTGTTTCAACTGTTCTTACACGTTATACATATATCAGTTTATTCACAATTTTTATATTTTAGTAGCGTAGAGTAGCGATGCAGATCTCAACGTGTATGGGCCGGTCTTAGTATCGCTGCATCGGTCTCAGCTGGTATCGCTCTTTGCATCGCTTTGCTGTAACACCGATGCAAGTCTCATGCAACGGATGCAAGTTGCAACGTGTGTGATCTCACTATGAAGTATCACGCTACTAAAATATAAAAATTGTGAATAAACTGATATATGTATAACGTGTAAGAACAGTTGAAATAACAAAGTTACAAATCTCAGATGCATCCATCGCCACCTTACGCGATGCAAGTGGCGATGCAGATCTCAACGTGTGTGGAGCCCCAAAATTGTACCTACGGTTTTAATTTCATCTGGAACAGACCTTAAGTACGCGATTGGTATGGTATAGTTATATTAGTTATATAGTTATATAGAAATATATAGTATTATTCAAGTCACAAACTGAACTAAAAAAGATGTTTTGAAAAGCTATGTTATTATGGTAATGTACGTTGTATTTATAGGTTGGCTAAATAAAATAAGTTAATGTACATCAGACAAAAATTTTCTGGTTTAGACTACGTTTACGACTATACATTTACATTTACATTTACAATATTACGTTTTACAGCCTATGATGAATTAATTTACTTATTTTACACAGATTTTTTATAATTTTTATTATTACACATTTCTTATGTTAAGGATAACTAACTTTTCTTATTCGAAAACGCTTATTAGTATATTTTATTATTTCGAACTTCCAAAAAATTGTATTAAAACATTTTTTTTGTTTTTATTATATTATTGTAAAATATTTACATGTAATGAAAGTTAAAAGTGACGCTACACCTCCTCAATTTTCAAATATGTTTAGTTAGATCAGGTAATTGCTTAAGAAATAAGAAAATCCCATTTGAATTTCAACGTATGTATTAATTTATATTCAATTTTTTTTACTTTTAATTTCTTCAATTGAATTTTGGTCAAACCTTATTTAGAAACTTATTGGCGTTGGGCAGAATTTAATGAATATTCATACTTTAATTAAAAATATTTGGCTGATCCATTGATTATTTTTATACGATTTTTTTAAAGTTATTTGATTCTGAAATGGTTAAATGATGTTTTATTAGTACGTCATAGTAATTTTTATTAGTATTAACCAAAAAACTCACTTATCTTTTCAATAACTTTAGTATTATTGAAAAAATAGCATTTTATTAATCTATTTACGGTACCACATATTATGATTCCATTTAGTCATTCATCAAGTCAAGTAACTGAACATTTTTTGTTATGAATTGAGCTTAATTTTTAAAGTGAAATACCGTTTAAATTCAGTGCTTAACTTGAAGTAATATTTAAACATTAATATTTTATTTGTGTTTAACTTGATTTTAAGTAAACTTTAAATCAAGTAATTTGTCACGTAGCATCAAGTCAAATAGCTTGAAAAACAAGCCAAGTAGTTAATTTTTAATTTAATTATAACGGTGATACCAAGATGTATTATTTTGATTTTACCTATATGTATTATTTCAGTTGATGATCTATTTGACAATATTACTTGAAATACAATAATAATTAAACCAAAAATGTTTTATAAAAAATATATTTAATGTTCATTCTACAGAATTTTACCTATACATATTGTTTTATATTATGTATTTATTTTTTCAAGAACAGTTTAGTATATATATAGCCTTCTGAAATTTTGAAACAAACTAAATTTAGATTATTTTTATATCTTTCATCGCATTATCTTTTGATATGACCTTTGTTTTTTCTATCATTGCTGACTCATATGCATTAAATTATATTAGATTGGTATCATTTTTAGTTGATTATCTTTTGCCTTTCGTTTTCAACTCCCACACTCACAACTAAACTACAGCCATTCGATCAGACCAATTATGATCTCCAATTTCCCAAATTTGTATTTATCTAAACATACGTGAGTATCATTAAAATCAAATTAAAATCACTTAGACCTTTAGCTAATAATACGTAGGAAAAGAATAACAAAAAACTCGTTTTAGCTCGACAAAAGAGAGTCCTACAAATGATACTTTTAAAATCTATTCTTCACAGTTTTTATTTTTTATTTTTACTTTGCAAAGTTTAAGATGTACAAATAAACCATTTTCTACGCTCAAAATAATTATTAAATGTCTCTAACAATAAGTTAAAATTAACGTAAATAATAAATTACTAAAATTTCATTTCATGGTTGTGGGTTTAAATGACAAAAGTTATTAAGATAAAATAAATTGAAATTATTATAGAAAAAGAAAAGTCACAGTTGTTTCTTCATTAACATTAGTTACGAATATAAAATAAAAAATAACAAATTATTCTTACTCTAAAAATGGTTACTATTTTATTGAGTATCTATATATCACAAAGATAACGGACTAAAGGATTAAATATTGCGTTATAGGCTCACACGTACAATCCAAGTACCAGTATCATACATTCATAGTTATGGAGCAAAAATATATTTCCTAACTAACACACTTAAAGAACTTATGTAAACCCTTTCATCATATAACATTGACAACTTTTGAATTGTTAATAAAAAAATGACCCATAAAATTTGGTTTATGAAAACATTTTCCTTTCTTGTGGTTTTAAACGCATTCAAGATTTTAGGTAACGCTTCAAAAACCAACTTTCTTTCCTGTAACTTTCCAGCAATTCCGATTGATTTCCAATTGAAAACAAATTTCATCGTATAAATATGAGATGAAAAATTAATATCAATACGACACTTTCTAATAGAAGAAAATTAACGATAAAGCTTTAAATTGTTGAAGATTTTTGAAAAGAATTTTCAATTAATAAATAATCGTTTTCAACTTCTGTTTATCGCGTTGGAAGATTATTTTTAGGATGATTTATGGCTTATGGAAAGTGTTTTTTTCTCATATATAAAGAAATTAAATGGTAATTAGGAAGCTAAATATATTGAAGGTCTTGTGATTCTTTTCGACAACCTTGCAGATTCTTTTTCTTATCTCGTTAATTACACATTACGTTATTTGATTGCGGTAGTTTAGAGAATTTTGAAATACAGGAAAATCTTCTTGATTTTATTTTGCTTTTAAGTTATTTTTAATTGTATCTTAAATTAATAATGGTTTGTATATTTTTTTTTTCAATTGTGCTACTTGAACCAGAGTTTTCCGTTTTACTTTGAACTTTGTAAAAAACATACAGTACGTTTTTACTAAAACACTAATTGTTTTTATAGTAAATTGATATTGTAAACTTTTAATGCATTTTGCCTTTGCAATAATTATTATTAAAAATATTTGTCGTTAGGTATTTCAAATTGAGAGGAAATGCAATTTCCGATGTGTAAATGCTATTTGTTTTGACTTTTTAAATAGTAAATGTATAGTTATATATTATAATCGTTGTAATCGTGTCATTGTCATTTAAAATGATTAATTTATGAATGAATTCTCAAATGTTTATTGATTTATTGTAAAAGTTAAATATATTATTTTTTTTTTTTTTTTTGGTGTTTTAAGTCGCTTTAACAGCTAAGGTCATATCACGACTGTCTAAACACAGAAACTTTTTGTTGATCAATTATATCTTAGGTCTAGAATCTTAAGTCTAGGATTCAACGGGAATCGAACCCAGAACCACTTGATGCATGAAGTGGAGAGAACTATTGCTCTAGCCACTGCGCCAATAGGTGGCCTAAATATATTATTATTTTGAATATATTTTCACCAATTGCATAGTACTGAAATGCATGTTCAATATTGATGTATTATAATAATTAGGTATATACCTACAATGTCGGTATTGAAACAATTTTTTTTCTTTACTATCTAATTTGTAAAAAATATCAATGAAAAAATATTTTAACCTGAAATTAATATTTCTCATTCCAAATTTTTAAAAAAATGCATTACTTACCTAATACCTTGCACTCTATATGTAATATACTCATTTGAATCATACTCGTATTATACAAAAGTATCTACATAAATTTTAGAAAGAATAAAATATTTGAAATTTGTAATTGAATCACGTTTTACTGATTATATTCATTTTATTGGTAGGAACAAGTTTACGAAGAAACCGTCAGTATAATTACTAAGCAACTAAGCATTATCAGATGATTGTGTAAGTTGATAGAGCTTCTGATTGCAGAGAAGATTCCTCTTTTCTTATAAATTTCAGCTCAATTATTTTTATTGTTTTGTGAGCACAACTTAACAAGAAATTCCTTACAAGAGATGGTGGTTTAATGCCCGTTAAAGTACAGAACTTTTAATCTTCTCGATAGCTTCAATGGCTGTAATAATTTACAAGTACTATACAAGTTTTAATATATAAAACACGATATTATTTTCTAACAACATTACACTGTTTCATTTTACTTTAAGTCTGTTTAAATTTATTGACAAATCACCCATTTATTTTTGAAATGACTTTTGATCATGAGTAAGTCAGGAAATTGGCAGATATTTTTTTTTATTTTATAGAAAATCTTTTAACTGCAATGGTTATTAGTGAAAATATTGCAATATTTTAATTTTAAGACGTTTAAGACTACAGCTTCATAATTTTAAAACTTATTGAAGAGTTTGTTTATCTTCTGTATGCAGTGGCAGCTCGTGAAAACATGTTTGGGGAGGTAAATTTTTTACATTGTAGTTTTGCAGTCAAGTCAAGGTTTAGTTTTATAAGGTGTTAAGTAAAAATTTCGTTTGTATTTTAATTTTATAGAACAATATATTGAAGTTCCTTATAAATAAAAATGACTTAATTTGTATTTGAGGAGGCACTGTGGCCCTTATTACCTTATAGATGAGCTACCATTGTTTCTAAGAGTTATTTTTTTTTCAAGTTATTTAAGATCGCATTAATTACTATGTTTCACTATTAGCGATCAGAGAGTTTAAAAACCCATGAAAATATTTTAGGCTCTTATTGGAATTCGAATCTAGGACCAATGTACAGCGCGACAATCTAGTTACTACGCCATTAAGTGATGCTATAAGAGTTATGTTTGTCTGACTTCTTTAAACATTCTTAATCATCTTTGTGTCTATTCTTTTTTAATAAATCTCGAAACTCCAGGCCATTATTATGGAGTATCTACATTTTAACTCGTCTTTTTACGAGATTCCCAAATACAAATTTGTTAACTTTAAGTTAAGCCAATATAAATTGTTACATTTTGATGCAATTTCTCGTGCATTCTCTCAGTTACATAACAATTTTTGTAACCATTTTTCTAAAGTGTAGGTCTAGCCGCTAGCGTTTAGGGGATACAATCGATAGCCAAAGTATTGAACACTAATTATCCATGAATATTTACCATTTGCAGCTAATTATCACGAAGTAAAGAAATAGTTTCAATACTAAAGGTAATAAATAAATTTACGTCATCTATGACCAGTAAATCAGATTTTCCATATGTTTTTAATTTTTTGCAACAACCGTTTAGTCAATGTTAATCAAATTTTGCAAAATTGTTTTACATAGATAGTTCATATACTCGTACTATAACTAAATTTGAAATATTTTCCATCTTTTTACATTAGTATAAATAAATGCTATTAATCTATTGAGTGAACAAATCTTTATAAGAACACATGTTTAAATACGGGATATTTAAATTATTATAACTTTTGAACGGGATTTTCAATCAGTTTTAACAATATATTAAAAATTATTTATAGGAATTCTTTGAATTCATTTGAATTTATTCTAGTGAATTTCAGTTTTTTTTTGTCATAGTTTTGATTTACCTTCCAAGCATCCTTAAGTTGCTTCCTCTGCTATCTTTCTTTTATTGTTTAAACATTCTTATCGTACTATAGATACTCTACTAAGATATTAATTATAAATTTTAATTTAAATCGTTAGATTTTCATTTTTAGAGCATTGCTAATTAAGATTCGATAAGTTAAGTAGATACCTATATTAAGATTTGACTTAAAATGAGTTTGCCTTTTACTTTTATTATATTAAAAAAATTAGTTCCATAAGATTTTTGCATTACTTGAACACATGAAGGATAAAGTAAATAAAATATTATCAACTAAAGTAAGTAAAGTCCAGATTGATATAAATTTAATAGTTTGCATGTAGAAAGTGCTGTTTAAGAATTTTATTGTTGATTATTTAATCTTTTTTTAAATATTATACAAAATTGTTTGAATATTAAACGTTTGTATAAGAAACTAATGACTTCGAAGTACAATAGTTGATGATATTTACTTTTGGTTTGACATTTTTATTGTCAAATATTGATCAATTGAAGTAAATATTGCAAATGTATATAGTGTATATGTACGTTTATCTAACAAAAAATTTTTATTTGAAGAAAGTTACCAAATATGTTATATTTATATGGTTTTTACATTAATTTACATTTTAAAGCCAAAGTATTTTAGAAGTCATTTATATATTGCTTGAAACATTTAGGAGGAGAAGGTGTTTGAATAAATCTTGCAATAAACCATAAATCATACGGTTTGAGCCAGAAAATACTTCATGGAGAAGCGAGGAGAGAAGTAAAATTAAAGAAAAAATATCGTAAAAATTGTATCTTTCTTTAGTGCTTTACCATATTATTATTCTTTATTAAAGCATAGAAGTTAAAGTAACTTAAAGTAGCATAAGTAAAGAAAACGTGCCTAAATTATTACTTATTTAAACAAGTTAATGTTAAACGTAAAATTTTATAAGTTTTTAACTAATATTTTTACTAATTTTTTCTTACTGATAAGAGGTAGAATTATAAGTTGAAAATGATTTAGTGATATATTGATTTAGACTTAAGGGGATAAGTCACAGACGTTGAGCCCCTACTACAAGTTACTTACGAAAACTAAGTTTGAGGGAGACAGAAAATACCAGACAGAAAAAGACAGAAAGATAAGACAGAAAAGAAAGAAGAAACATTTTTTTATTAAATTAAATTAGAGGAAATTTGCAATAACTTTGAAACCGAATACAATTAATTTTAATAAAATTTGATTTTGAAGTGAATCAAGATTGTACAAACACAGTGCATTTTATCAGCACTAAACTTTTTTCAAGTCTTTGATGAAAAAATCTCCAAATTGGTAATTTATTTATAACGATTATACGATAATATTTAAACGATTTTATGCTCCTCAAAACAAAGTATTTTAATAATTTTTCGTACTTAAGTCAAAAAACTATTTTCTTATTATTAAATTTGTTGAAAATATTAGAAAGTTTCTTTAAATATTGAATAGTCCATTAGTTATTATCATTCCAATCACCTAAAGTTAGTTAATTGTAAAATCCACTCTGAATAAAAAATAAATAAAATCGATATTAAGGTTCAAAATAATCAATTCTAATGTGGGCAAATAAAATTCATACGAAATAAACAATCTTTATCGAATAAATATTTTACTATTTAACTTTGCGCTATTTAATGAAATTACCAAATAATTTAGTCTAAATGTATCTATTTTTGTTATTTTAAGACATAATTTTTAAAGAACACTAATTTGAAAGTTAAGAACAATAACGTCATATTCGTTTTTATGTTTTTATTCTCTTTTTTATTTAAATAAACGGTCATGGTTTTTATTACGTTCGTGTTTTCGCTCTTATATTATATTTATTTGGTTATTTATTTATTTTTTATTAAGTAGATATTTACAGTAGGAAGTTAATGATACCATAAAATAAGGATATTAATCGGATGGTTGCGTTCAATCTGTGTAAAAAGTTTGTATTTTACACGCAAGGAAGATTACAATTAGAGAAATTAATGATTGCTGAACGATATTTTTATTTTTTTTATTTATTAACAAGCATAAAACTATATAAGAATAAAATGACAAAAATTATGGAATATGTAACCACTTTTAGGAAGAGAAAATAAATTAGGAAAGCATTTTTGTTGTTGTTTAATAAAGAAAAAAGATTAAACACATTCTTTACAATTATGTCATTATTATAATATTTTAAAAGTCGCCATTGAAATTCTGTCTATATGGAGTAATATCACTAATATAAATTGTAATAATTATTATATATACTACAATATTGGGAAGTGTGTGCGGTATAACGAATGTAGTTGGAAATTAACAGTTTCGAACTTGAAAACAAATCTATAATTGCTAAAATTTACAAGTACATTACTTTTTGCTAGAATTAAAATTTCTTTCATGGAACGTTTCTTACAAACATTTAACCACACAAAACTGCTTAGTATTGCGTTCCTATGAGCTTATTTACTTGCGCTTTTTCAAAATGTTTGGTTACGATCCAAAACTTCTACCCACAAATACCATAAATTATTTTTATATAATGTTATATTATGGACATGAATTATTTTTATTTTATATATTACTCCTATTTAATTTCATTCATTACTTATCTAACAACATAGCTTCCTATATGATTAGTTAACTACTCGCATTGTACTGGTGTTATATGTATTGCCTATACAACCGAATTAGTTAAAATACTATTCGAATAACCAGAAAATCCAGCAGAATTTAAACCAAATAATTGTTAATAAATATTTTAATTTTATCTACTAACGACTACAAGTATTTCGTTCTTAAAAATAGTTTTGAAATTATAATTTTTTCCATATTTATAATTACGTTAAAGATTTATAACAATAATTTTCTTTTTGATCTTTTAAGTCGTTTTTACATCTAAGCCCTAAGGTCATATGGGCATTGTAGGGGTCATAGTATGACTGTCTAAACACAGCCTGTAGGCCATTTAATATTGAGTTTTATATTAGGATTCAATGGGGGTCGAATCCAGAACTACTGACGTATGGAACAATAAATTACAGAGAATTAAAAATAGGTTTTCTTTTGCTTTATTTTTCTAACGATGGACTATCGACTCTAAGGGCGCGTTCAGACGGTTCAATTAAACTCGCCCGACTATTTTCAATCTTTTAGACCGTAGCAGGGTAAGCGACGCGAGAAGTGAAGCACAAGCGAGTTGAATGGGAAGCAAATTGAGCAGAATTGAAAGAAAACTGATCAACAAAAGTTTGATTCAGTCAATCTTTTGTTGAACGAGTTTAGTTGATCAGTTTTCTTTCAATTTGCTTCCCTTTCAACTCGCTTGTACTTCACTTCTCGCGTCGCTTAACCCGCTACTGTCTAAAAGATTGAAAATTATCGGGCGAGTTTAGTTGAACCGTCTGAACGCGCCCTAATGCTGGTGCTAATGTGGTCACGCCCGTTACGTCATTAATGCTGTTTTATGAAGCTAAAGTTGAACACTTTTATGTGCTTGTTTAGTTATGCTATTGACTTGTAGAGGTAGCACTTCACAAAGTTATAGCTCAAAGTTTTTTTTAAACTTTAAAATCAATTGTAATTTTATTATTATTACTACAGCTATGGATTTAATTTATAATTTCTACTCCATTTAGGTATAAACTTTTAAGTTCATATGATTTTCATGAAGATATGGATAATTAATCCACTTTTATTATGCTCATAAAAGGCAATTTGTATGATGAAGCCAATTCATTATTGTTTTTACATCTCCTTTTTCATTCTATTCAACTAAGTTTTTGGTATCAATATTGTACGATTAATGATTTTGTATGTATTTTATGAAAGAAAACAAAGTTCAAGAAAAGAATTTGTTTGCGATAGGTTTTTTGTTATGGAATTTATTAAGGACAAAAGTTAATTGTATTCGAATGTGGTCGTTAATAATTATGAAGATAATACAGCTGGTTTTTAGTTGCAGGTGTAGAACATTCACAAAAAAGCTGCTTATATCCTAGAATATTTATTGCAATAAACACGTTTCATTTTATTTTAAATTTAGTGAAACAGTTCGGTGTGCATTAGTAACAAGAAAATAATTACGTAAACCCATTATCTTAGAATTAATGTTTTGCTCAAGTAAATTAATATGAGTCATGGTTTTGATTTTGTTGTTTTTTCCACTTCGTGAATGATACCTACATAGTGAATTGGTGTAGTAATTTTTGTTTTTACTTTTATTATTTATTAGATGTATTTATTTTAAAGTATCTACTGAAAGAATTTAATATTAAATAAAACATGTAAAACCGTGAGTTATCAAAAGAATAAAGATAACCATGCGGCTGTAAACTCATTAAATTGCACCAGGTGATAAAACAGTTAGGAGATATTCTAAAAAAAATGTGAAGTTTTTTAATTAGTTTACTGGTTATATCTGTTGTGAACTCAAAAACTATTAGGTGAATTTATTTTCGAGCGAGAACTGTCGAGGTGCTAACCTTTGCGCGAAAAATATGTTCCCCTCTTAAAACCCTTATTAGTTGAAATATTTTGGAGGGTTCCATAAAAATGTGATGGTGGACACTGACAGTTAGCGGATGGTACGGTTGGTGGCGCATATGTGCGTTGCGGCGTGACCATACACTTCCGGTGTCCACCGCCGCTGGGACAAAGGTCCCATCCAACAACACAACAGTCTCACTCCCCACCTTTTGTTATTTCCTATGCCATTGAACTATTTTCAGTTTCATTTTATAATAAAACTTATTTTATTTAAAATTTAAGGATATTTTAATTTTTTAATATCAATGGTGCAACCTTAATATTTCACAAGAAATCATAATTAAATCATTGTTATATAATAATTTTTTAAATAGTTTTCTAAACAAATAGTTAGAACAATGATATAGTTGTTTAAATTCAGGTGGAAATTAATTTATAGTTCAGTGGAATGGCCTAGTTTAGCATGCGCACAGGTAACAAACGAATACGATTAAACAGTTGAATGCGAATTACGACATTTAAACTGCGACACGAGCGCCCGTAGTCTCGTCGTTCCTTGATACGAGAAGCTCAGCGTCGTAGTCCTTATTGTGTTTCACAGCTAATTTTTGATTTACCTCATTGTTATTAGTACAATATATTTAATTTTTTTTGTTTCAATGAGTGTGTGTGCATTATTTTGGACAGTACATGTGTATCAACATTTTGTCCTCGGCTGGTAATCGTGAAAAATTTTTTTCCTAATTTTTTTTAATATTTATGAATATTATTTGATACTGTCTATTATTATCTTTTATGTTTATAACTATTTTAAGCTAATATATAAGTCATAATTTTCATTCAAATTTTTTTTAGATAAAAAAGTATTTAAATATGTAACAATAATGTTTAGAATTCAAAAAATGTTTTTCTTTGATATAAGTATGGCCTTATTGTTACTGTTAGATATATGTAAAATATTTTATCATTTTATACGGTAAAATAAATTTATAACATTCTGGTGTGTAGTTAATAAGTAAAATGAACAGATGAGCAAAGAATTTTCATTAATTTAAATGAATAATTTAATTTTGAAATTCTAATTCGGTTGTTTGAAAACACAATATAACATCTAAAGCACCATTTTTTCATATAATAAGATATAATATAATTTTCCAATCGTATTCAAATTAATTGTTGTGAGTTAATTAGCGATTTTTTTCATTAATTGAGACTTTAACTTATTTTATCGATATGTATTATTAGAACACGTTCAACAACGTAAGTATTATATTATTATAAATATGGAATAATGTATTTAAATGAGCTTGATCTTACGTTGAAATCGTTAATAATCTAAACTGCACTTTTATCATTTCATTTCGATCTCTTTAGATGTTGTCGCGATCAATTGAGTCGCCATCTGTCGTTATCATTTCAATGATCTATGTGAAATTACAATAATAATATACAATTTGTAAAAAAAAAAATGGAGGGAAACTTGAAAAAAGGCGTCTGCATTCTGCTCTTTTTTTGGTCTTGTTACAATGTGTGTTATTCTTTATTTTATACAATCATGTAATTAGTACATCACCGTTAAAATACGCTCACACTTCGTTCTAGCGTTACGATTAGCTTCCACTCATTTACACTAGGTACGAATCGCAAAGAATAATTTTGGTAGTTACGAAAAATTTAATTTTCACTCGTAAGATAACTTATGCACGAGACCTTGTTCGTTTTGATGGTTGCGTGCATTTTTTTATTATTATTGTTTTATTTGTAATACAAAAGTACTTGGAATTGTAATTTAGTTAATATGAAAAAAGCGGAAATAAGAAGGGAGAATAATTTAGAAAAACGGTAGACATTTTTTTTATATTATGTATATTTGGTATAAAATCAAGTTTTTTACCCCTTTGAATTTTTATTTTCATGTATACTATATACACTATGATATCTATATGTTGTACCTAAATACAAAATGATATTATCGTAATTTATTCCAATCATGTTAATAAATGAAATGTCTGAAATTTTAAGTAATTTTTGATATGAAATTTTTTAGAGAATTGTTAGTATTGATTTTGAGTGCTTAACTTTTGTCTATATTATTTTGATTGCTATTGGTTCATGTTTGTAAGGGATTGGTAGTTAATTATGTACGCCCGTGTAATTGTCGCTTCAATTATTTGTGATAGACATTCGAACGGAAATATTACACCTTTCTAGATTAGTATCACCCGAGAATTGAATAAAACTCTAACAACGGCAATTATGTAATTCGAAAAACTTGGCATGGCCATTTCCAAACGTTAGTGTCGACTTTTGTTATCATTATTTTCATTTGTACAGAAAATCGATTTTAAATTTTTTCAGTCATAAAATTTCTAGCGTTGACTAAATTGAGTTTTAATCTGAAATCAATGGTTGATTGTGTTGATGATTTTCTACTTGCAAGTGAGAAACCCCACTCGCGTTGCCTAAAGATTTAAATATGTGTTTTGACTAAGGGGTTGGAGGGCACTTTTTCGGAAATAAAAGCAGGTGGTTTTGATTTTCTTGTCACCTATCGAGGCGAATAGGGCTCAAGTTTGATGAATGCTTCGAGTTAGGGGGGTTGGTAGAAGAAATAGCGGATGAAGGTAAGGGTTGTATTTCCCAGCGAGTCATTTCAAATAACAGCTATTTTATGCAGTCAGGGGAAAAATCAATGAGAAAAGGTCATTACAGACGGGCTTAGTATTGATCCTGAGTTAGGTTTACACGATAGACGCAGAACCGGCTTTATATGCATATTTTTTGAATAAATAACCTGGCAGGCAATAGCAGGGAGATTGGAGATTGTAGGCAATTTGAGGAAAATGGAAGATCTTGACCCTATATAGAAGTTAAGTTTCCTGACAGAGTGCGTGTCCATAAATGTGATTTTCAACATTGTTGATTTATTTTATGTAAAAATAATTGTAAATGGCCGGTCCTGTGATTGGTAGCGTGACTGAATGACGTCATGGCCGGTGATTGCCGGTTCAAACTATGGTTCTTTAATCGTATGTTGTTTGGTAACTGTTCGTGTCCCTCTTTCTATATTTATAAATGTTTTTCACATCGATCAATCTCAACCATACTGCAAAAATATGGTGCCCACATCTATAAAAATGGCTGCCCAAATTACCCGAGTTTATGCTCAGCTTTTATCGACTTTCATGTACCTATAGCGAAAGCATATAATAAATCCATTAAAACTTATAGTTAAAAATTATGACAGACTCAACAATTTAAAATGAAATTTTTACCGACCGATGTCAATTTTAAAGTGCTTAATCATTAGAACTAGTTATCGGAATGGGTTTTGACGATGATCGAATGTATGTGTTTTTTTTTATATTTTGTACCAGTAATTACTATAATATTGCATAAAAAGAATGACAAATGCACTTGATGCAGGAAACAATGCACGGCTGGTCAAGTTGATAAAATGACCATGCTGATTATTGTCATTACAAAGAACACAATATTTCCATTATATATGTAGGCATAGGCTCTTGGATGCGTTTTGAATGAAGGCTTAATCGTACATTATTTTCTTTACAAAAAAAAAAAAAAATGTAATCTCATGCAAAGCAAGTTTTCTTTCGTGTACATTTTCTTTTTTTTCTAGTTTGGATTGGGTCATATGCGGAAAATGCATAAAATGCACTTTTACAATCTGTTGATTACATTTCATTTTGTGATTAAAGGTTTAGGTAATTAATTTTTATTATGTCCTGGAAAAGTTTAATTAAAATGTTACCTTTTGTAAACTATAATAATGACAAATTGGCTAGTGGTAAAAGTGGTTTGGGTGTTTCGTGTCAGGAATTTAGATGGCACTATTTGTTCCTTGAATGACTAAAGAAAATTTTTTAAATTACTTTAGGTAGGATATACCAAACTATAGCGATATTGAAATCCATTTTAAATGTAATTCTTCGGGATTAATGAATTATCAATTTAAATAAATTGATATTTTCTATTATCCATTAGGGACCAACGTACCTACGTAAGATTATGATAAATTAGGTTTACAATTTTCTTTGAATTAAGGTACTTGATTTTTAATTTTCTCTTTTGTTAGTATATATAGTCAAGAAAGTATATAAGGTTCCATTCGGTAAAAGTAATTGATTATATCAAGAAAAATGAACTTGACTAAATCTATTAAAAAAAGGTAGTTTATCTATATTTTTCAACATTAATATAATAATATAAATAAATAATAACAAAAATTAACAGATTACAGTAATATAGTATATGTACTTATATATGTTTCTATTACTTCAAAGAATATAGCTTTGATACTTCCATAAAACATTACATTACATATTTTCTAATAATGCTACCAAAAGGCAGAAATCTTACAAATTTGACTATAAAATCTTAAAAAAATTAAAAGCTCATAGAAAGGACAAAAGAGGGGGGGGGGTAAAAAGCTCAAATTATATTCCATGGGTAGATATATTCCATTGCTTCCCGAGCTTCAAAATCCTAAGCTAAAAGTAAGCTTGAAAAAAATTTAAATAAATTCAGTAATTATGAACGTTTACAAGTAATAAGTGTAGGTGGACTGTTAAAGACCAAACCTCGTTATTTCTTCTCTTCAAATCAAAAAAGGCGTGGCAAATTACATTTTAATAGTTTTGAATGACATCCTATTTCTCTTTTTTCACTAGCATTGAGAGGTATAAGCATAGGTACTTCTTATATATGACTAATTTCTACTGTTTTTTAAGTAAGATACTAATATTAGGACCAATCTTATCACTTTAAAAATTAACATCTTTCATTTTGGAGTATATTGGAACATCGAACGTTCGGAAAAGTTGGAACGTTGGAAAGTCATAAATACAGTATAGAATTCAGTAGAATGTCGTTGACGTTGTCTAACATTGCAGGACTATCTCAAGAACTTTGAGAGTAAATATTTTAAACGTTTAAAAATTTTGGCTTTCGTATAAATTGAAAGCTATGAATACCTCAAGATGTCAAAATAAAAAAGATTTCAGAATTATTAAGTTGTTGATGCAACGATAAATAGAGACATAAGAAATGAAGTTTTCTAGAATTAAATCGTCAGTCTATTTTATATTTTGAATATGAAAATATTCAAGGTTTTGAATTTGAATTGCATTAACTACGTGAGTTATTATTAACAAAATGATGAATACTTGGAAAGATTTCTTTAAAAACTGTCAACAGATAAAAGGTCATAATCGATCGCATCTATTGCTGTCATTAACTAACTTTTTGTCGAAAATGAACTTAAACCACCTTCAAAAATAGTTTGGTTTATAATTTGAAAATTTTAGTGACGTCCTTAAAGAGTAAAAATTACAACTTTCGCTAGAATTCTTAACAATAATTTTGTGAGAGGTCCTTTTGATCCATTTGCTATCTGAGTTAGATAAAATTTTATCAACAATAAAATTTTTTAATAATTATTTATGAAAAGGTAGAAAATACTTAAAGCGTTTGATATAAAATCATAGATAAATTTTACCAATAAAAATAATTGAATATACTAAAATTTAAAGAAATGGATTTATTTGACGTATACTTAGTATCATTGATTCTTTACCAAATAAAATATTTTCTGAGCTTATTGTCAATCGATATTTATTAGCATAATGGGGAGCATAATATTGGTTTGCAGTGAAAAGATGAGCTTTAATGAAATCCCATAATTCAAAGAAATAAAGTATTACTTACATAAAGTTTGCTCTAAATCTACATAGTTGTTTGAGAAAAATCCCTATCATTTTATAAAACTCTTTGGCATTTTAATTTATTAATCAGACTCGAACACTCAATGGTTTCCAAATATTCCTATACTATTATCGTTGTTCCTCATACGAGTATTACAAAAAATTTCCTTGTAAGCATATCAAAAGGTTCAATAAAAATATTTTTTTAACAAATCATATAAAATGTTTTATGACCAAAAAACGAAGCATCTTTCCTTGCCATCTAATATTTGTCATAGTAAATATAAAAATTGAAGCAACATCATATGTTCAGTATTGATCGTAATGTAAAATATTTTTATTGTCAAATTGAGTTTTCTTACTTATTTAAGTTGTACAAATACTTAAGGAAAGACATTGACAAATACGTTTTCTAAAATGAATATTTGTTAGAAAGTTTTTGAGTTTCAAAGTTCAAGAAACGTATTCTAATTAAAAGTTTTACAACGCTTTAATTAAGTTGTGATATAATTAACGAAAGATTGAAATTAAAAGGGACGAAAGTGTGATTACTTTGCTGTGAAATGCAATGTTTTCATTTTTTATTTTTCAATATTTTCGTAAAATTTACAAACTTAATTAAATTATTTTATATAAAGTTTTATTACACTTTGTTACATTATATTTATATGATATCTATATACCGACATAGAAGAGAACTAAACAACTCGTGTTAGTAGTTCATAAACACATTGAAACCAATAAGATTGTTATTTTATATATTTTTTTCTTGAAAATTTCATTACAACTGCAATTTTCTTATCACTAACTTTGTTATTGACGTCTACAATAAATAAAGGCGGGATTTTATAAAGTCATTATTTTTAAAGTAACACATGTGATAGTTGTAGGTGCACGTACATATTATCGAAAACATTTTTTCGATTAAGGGGTGATATACAATCAGGAGGTCCAAAACAAGCGATTTTTCAAGAATTTTTCCTGAGAAAATTTTTTAATTTACTAATTTAAATATTTGTATACGTAACATTTTATTTTAGCTTTTTTGTCTTTGTAAAAATAATAATTTTGAAAGCTGCTCTAACTGAACTTTAAAAGCTTTTTGGACTACTAAAAGAAACTAGAAGAATTTTGTTAAAGTAATGTATCATCTTGTGATTTAAATAGCGGCTTCTCAAAAAAATCCTAATTTTGAAACAAAATTATTTATTAAAATTTTTTATCGATTAGCAAAAACTTCGATTATTTACTAAATGTAATTATAGGTATATTTAGAAAGATTTTTTGGTATTGTTCGGTTTAGCTGTTTTCGAGAAATTTTGGTCATCAACTTGAAAACTTTTTTTGAGAAAAATGCGTTTCAAGTTTCAAAAGCCCTTTACATAGAGTAAAAACTTCCTTTACAAATAAGCGTGTAACTTCGAAAATAATCGTTGAATTGACTTGTATCTACTTTTCTGTGTTTGTACTTAAATATATGTAGGTACATTACGAAAATTAAATAAAAAATCGATTTTTTAAAAATTTTATCCGTATATATAACCCCTTAAAATAAATAGTTTCTGAAAATTCTTTGCTCAATCTAAAAATATTATATTATAATAACATTATACTGCCACAAAACTTTTGTATGCTTAAACATTTCTATGAACTGAATTTCAGGGGTGTAGAAAATCAGTTCTAGGAATTAACATATTATATATATTGTCTACATACGAAATTGTTATTTGCGAAATTGAGGATATATGTAGATTATAGATAGTTTGTGGCTACAGCAAAACCCTTTTGTTGTATTTTCGTATATAACTATACTTATATTAGTTCATATATATATAGATATACCTATATGGTATATACATACTTACGTTTGTAATGTAGATGTTGTGGGTTTTCCACCTCTTATATACCTGAGAACATTAGTTGAGTTTTGGCATGGAGGTGGAGCTGTTACACGCACATCGCCACCGTCGCCGCCACTGGTGGTGCATTGCGGCGTCCCGACGCTGGTCACAGAACGATGGTTGACGACAGCGCCAACAGCCAGAGGAGGTTTTCACTCGAACCGGGTTCCTTTTTCAATTTGAATATTCCGGTTTCAGCGATAGTTTGGTGTGAAACTTGCAAAAACTTTTTAGTGCCAATACGTGATTTCTTCTACTCTCATTACATTTAATTATTTACCATTTTCAAGTTTATTTATTAAAAGATACCGCGATAATACCGATTATTTTAGTGTGAACGTGCGATAAAAACAGTTTACGGCATTTGAGTGAATTTTCTAATTTTTTTTACAACTTTTTTCACATCTTGTGGCTTGGCACTGGAAGAATTCACAGATAGTTTCGAAAATCGTGGTTCTTTTAATGCCATACTGCAATTTGGGATGCTTCTTCTAGTTTTCTTCGAATTAAATTTGCTAACTCGATAAATATATAAGTTAAAATTTAAAAATAAAACTTACAATTTCAAATATTAAAAACATTTTTTTTTTAAATTTACGTGTGTTCAAATAAAAAAAAAAATTGCAAAATTTTAAGAAAATTATTTTGTATGTATAATTAATTGTTATATAACTGTCCTGATTCACAGAAAAAATAAGTTTTTTTCCTCATGTAATTTTCATTGTTCTTGTAAGTTTGCATATATTAATAGAACTACAATGAAATTAGCATTGAAAATATTAATAAAAGTATTTTAAATGTATATCTGTATCAATTTATCGATCCCACTTCTTTTATTTCAGTAGAAAAAATATTTAATTTTAGATGCACAACTTTAAGACAGGAACCTTAAGCATGGACTACGTGGTATTGGTGGTACAAAGAGAAACAATTTTGTTAATATTTCTTAATAATTTGAGACAGATTTTGGACTTGGATGTCTGTATTGTAGTTGTAATTGTTCATATCAAACAAGAATAGCTCTCTGTAATTATGTTGAGAGTTACTCAGCCGTGATTCGAGGACGTTTAGATGAAACCTCCAAGGTTTGATTTACGTAGAAAAGAAATATATTGTTCTGTAATAGAAGTGGGCAAAATAAGCATAATTTTTGGATTTTTGCAAGATGAAAAATTTAATAATTTTTTATACATCCATTAGCTGGTCGATTTAAAATAAACATCTGAAAAATCTCCCTTACTTAAATACCAATTTTTAGTAGTATTTTAATAATTAAAAACTAAATTTTTCTGATTAGAAATTAACCTCAGTTTCGATTCAATTGATTAATTTAGCTTCAAAGTATAAGTAAATTAGCCGTTGTGGTTTTGAATAAATTAATTATGACCCTCATAATTTTCATTATGTACCCCATCAAAACTACGGTTAATCATACAAGCCCTCGACAAAACGACACGATGAGCTTTTCGCCCGATGCAAATCAGGGGTGGATAAAATTTCTGCCATTTACGGCACGCCAAAAACGTCTACCGCCATAAACACGTCATAACGAATAAATAAGAAATATTTTTAAACGATTAAAAACACGTTAAAATTTTATTATTTTTGTTTCAGAATGAGCCCAATCGAGAACATGGTACCAAACCTGAACACTTTGCCAACCAATAACGATTCTCATTATAAACAAAATCGATCACGTGATTTATTTGGCGTCCAATTAGAGGTGAGGCTAATAGTAATAACAAAGCGAAGTTTTTATTAATGAGTAGTTTTGACTTGCTCATAACTTGGCAATTATCTTTATAAAAAAGTCAAAGAAACTCGAAGCTTTCATTTGTGAGCATAATTATATTGATTCTAGTTTTTGAAATGTTTGCAAGAAAAGCGAGAAAAAACTATTACAATCGTAAACAGTTGTAATTTAAAAGAAAATCTTTTCTTGAAATTATTATTTTTTGAAATTACTAAGTTGAAGGTTACAATTTTCTTTACTTTTTTAAAAGTTTCTTTAGGGTTACAGAGTTATTGATCTTTTCACTATAAATTTAAATTGTTTTCGCAGAAATTATAGGGGGTGAATATTTTTAATGAGGTGCGTAAAAATTATATTGCCGGGTCTCATATAAAACTTTGTGACCCGTTATTATTTTGTACCTATAGTTATTTTCGTCTAGTTTATCGTATATTACATCAGACACGAAAAATTAGCAATTTTTTTAAACAGCTCTTAGGTTTTTATCAAGTTCTTTAAAAAAATTTATATAAATACCTATATAAATACCTATAAATGTGTAACACCCGACTTTATTTTTAAAATGTTCATAAGCAATAGATTTAAATCCCTTTTAATATTTTATAAAATTTAATATCTTTTTTTAATATAAACATAAAAACGATTTAGATCATAATATTTTCTAAATATATAGATACTTAGGTATATGGTTTGTAATGCATTAGATGGTAATAGGGTTTTAAAACAAAATACTCGTTGTCATTTTTTAATAAGTTGGAAGTGAAAAGCTGTTTTTCTGAAATTATTTAAAATTCTTTGTTTTATAGTTAAAAATTTGGCAAGCACTATTCTGTAATTGGCTTGTCCACAGAAAACTTTAGTAGAAACCACGAAAGCTTCAAATGTGAACAATTTTTTCAATAGAATTCACTTCTTTGCAAATGTTATAACAATATTGTATCAATACTTACAATAGTATCAATACTTTAAGTAATATATTTCATGTAAATTTTTTTAACTTTTTAATTTTACTACATACTAATAGTTTGTTATTTTTTTTCTGCACTAAGTATAGAAAAGTCTTCTTGATCATCATACCTTAATTAGTTTACTACCATTTCGTAGTAAAATATCTGCTGCGAGGCGTCACTGCAGTACTTTCTTTTACTATAAAACTACTTTTACGTACATACTTTTACTATGTACTTACTCATATGAAACTCGCTGTTGGTTAAATAATATTAATAAATACCCACGATTGGTTAAAAACAATTAATTGAATATTATTTAAATATCTTTATAAATAGAACTTTATTAGCTCCCACCCTTAACCTCAAAGCCCTCCTTATTTGATTTTTCCCATCAAAAAGTTTCAATTAAAAATTGTAGGCATTAATGCGTCTAAAAATTATAGCAAGTTTAAAAAATTCATTGGAGCTGTTTTCAAAAAAATTTGAAAAAGTTCAAAAACCCATATAATAAAGTGGAGCTTTCGGCTAATCGATTTTAACTAAAAGCTTCGCGGCACAACTAGATGTAATATAAAAGCCAGATACCAAGTTTGGTGAAATTCGGATAAAGCTTTTGATACGATATGGCTGTCACTCACATACAATACTACTTACAATACTTCCTTTACTATATACGTACCTAGTAGTAAAAGAAAGTAAACATTTTGTTATAAGATATTTGATATAGATATTTAAGACATATTTTGTAATAAGAAGTTGATTTTTCAGCTGTACCTAAATTTTAGTTATTTCCTTACCATTTACCCAACAATTATTTTTTTTTTGGCCTTTCAAGGTAGGTGCCGTGTAAAATGTTTTATTGACATAAGTTACATTTTTTAATTAACTATTATATTAATCATATAAATATCTAACTTATTTCAAGATATCAAAAGTATTCCACTTTTAGTTTTGGCAGAAGCTGTTTTCAAAAATAAGTTTCTAATTAGTATTACAGATATAGATAAGACTTAAGAGAAGTAATTTCATCGCACTTTAAAACAAGTGTCGATAGATTTAGTTACAAAGCCAAGCCAATGTAGAATACCGATAAGTACTTTATTTAGGTTCATACTCGTATATGTATTTTGCAAAGCAAAATAAAGGTAAGTTATATTGACCTTTTGATGCTGGAACAAATTTACTAAAAGTAATCAGTATTTAATTGTAATCTAACTATATGTTTGCAATTAGAGGCATTTTTGTATAGGTAAGTACATAATGGAATAGGGATAACTTACAATCAGTTTGGTAAGACAAATAGTTCTCGAGAAAAAATTTCCTGAATTGAACACTGTAGAATGTAGATTATCTTTAGCTACATACCTTTAAACGAAGAAAATTTTTTAAAAACCGTTTGCACCTTATCATCACACAACCACCATATTAAGTCTTATTTGTCCCCAGAAGTTGTCTATTTGAAAAAAGGCATGCATAAAATGTGTCACATTATCGTACTTGTAGATAGTATGCAATTACTTCGTTTTTTGTGTGTATAATTAAGACTAATTTAAAATGATTCAATAGCGAAAACGACTATTAAAAAGTTATACAACTGAAAGCAATTCCTACCCTGACAGAAAAAATTGGAACTTTTAATAACGAATAAAATAGTTTAGAAGATTAAACTCAAAAAATAAAATTCAAGTTGTTACAAGGGGTAAAATTAAAAGTCTTTTTGATGGGGAAATTGGGAGAACTTGAAAAATAGTACCTATTAATATTATAGTAGCGATGACAACGATTTTATACAAAAAGTTAAGTAGTTTTTAAAACAGGCAACTTACCTAACGCTCAAATAATCTTATCAGGATATATACGAGTAAAATTGTTTCTGCAGATAAAAAACTGAACGTTCAAAAGTTGTTATCTATACAACAATCAATCAAGATTTTGTTTTACTCCCAAATAGAACTTTGGTCAATCTAAAATGTTAAAAATCAATTCATGTTTATATCAATCCTAATATTTGCTAGTTCAGCACTTTAGTAAACATTGCGGTTTACGGTAGTTTCTATTATTTATTATTTACTGATTGAGCTTTAATAACTTACACCTATTATCTATACTAGTAATATTAATAGCTTTTAAATTCATACGACAATGTTTAGATATAAGAAAAAAATTTGAGACGTTGTATAAAAAATTTCACTTTAATATAATTTTCTATCAAGATTTTCTTCATAGCTTTGTGGTATTATCTATTAAATGAGAATATTGCTTTCGTGTCTCTATGCCATGTTTAAATTTGTTTTAAAGGGTTTTTCTTAGGAAAAACGTATTTTCTATAATTTTACCATATTTTTATTTAAAACATCTTACATCTACCTCAGTAACTTGTCTTTTATTTTTACAGACAAATAATTGCTGAGGGAGGAAGTCACAATACGTTGACGAACCATCCAACACACTTTGAATAAAAATAGATATAGGAAAATTCTAGAAAATGTCCTTTTTCTTTGAAAAAATCCGAGGTACAAAATTATCTTTTATATTTTTCCAGGTTGTAGTTCAATAAATAGTCATATATAAAGCCATATATGAATTTTAAAAACTTTTATTCTTTGTAAGAGTAGAAACTTTTATCGCTATTATAGATTAGTTCTTTTTAATATTCTAAGTTCGTAAGCGCTTGCTTCTCTTCAAGAGGTGGTATTAGAAGAGGTACTCGTATAAATGCACTTCTTGAATACAACAAAACGAATACTACATAGAAAGTAACATAGTCGATTTTGCATGGGACAATTGTGTGGTTTAGAATTAAAATGAACCAAATATAATTTTTAATGCAGCTTTATGTCAGCAAATTATTAAACTTTGTTTATTTGGTTGACTATTTACACTAAAATTATATGACTTTGATAGACCTAAATCTGCATTAAAATAGCTTTTTAAAAAATTGAAGTTGATTTATTTTAATTTTGCGACGCTCAATTTTTCCTTCAAGGTTTTAAATACAGAAATAAATAATAAATTTATTGTTTACACCTTACAATCAATAGTTTACAAACATAGTAGATTCCAATGTATTAGATTTTTAAAGTAACTATTTTCACCTCATATTCCTCAAGTTAAATGCTAGATGCTACATAGACTTGCAGTTTCATAGTAGCGCATGCTATTATTGTTCGATTGACATTAAAACCAAACATTTATAAGTTAAAAAAAGAAACTCGAAATAACCCATTTACTTTGTTTTCTTTTTAAATCACTTGGTAATGCCTCGTGGAAAATTTTTTTTACAAAGTGTATTTCTTTCTACTTCAGTTCTTTTCTTTTCTTCATAATATGTATTATAATTAGTCGTATAATATGTAATTCCTTTAGAAGATAATGTAGATGATTTAATGTTAAGTAAATTTAATTTATTCTAAAATTTTGTTTAGGTTCTAAGATTAGGCAACCGAAAAGTTGATTCAGTTTTAACATGCAAAATTGCAATGTAAATGCAAATTGAAGTTAGAACGTATTAACTACTTTGTTACAATTCACATATTAGGAAAAATGCTACTACCTACTGCAAACGTAAATTCAAATGTTATAAAGAAACAGAACTTGATATATCGATTATAAACACTGAGGATTAAACAATGTGTAATGTTAGGACTATACGTGAGCTGATGATTTATAACGCGCTCCTATGAATACGAGTGTGAAATTAATACAAACCATCAGGCGAGTGCTAAAAAAGCTCTAATTATAATAGTTTGAAATTATTTTTATCATTACTGATGTACCTACATATTTTTAAAAAGACTGCTTACTATTTAAATTACTTATGTCTTTAAACTGCATCAAAATTTTTACTGGATACACAGAATTTAAAATAGAAGTAAATCCATTTAACGGCACCACGGGTAGATCAGTTGATATCCGCTCCATACGTCAGTGGTACTGTGTACGAATTCCTAGATATAAGACTTATGACCCAAGATTTATAACCTGCAGAAATTTTCTGTTTTTAAAGCATTTATGATAATATGGTCTTAGATGTTAAAACGACTTAAAACGCTAAAAAGAATAAAATAATCAGAACGTCTAGTTTTTGATACCTATTAGTCACTAAAATCACGGCGAATGGTAAGATCTAAAAAATATACACAGCTTTTACCTAATTATATGTAGGATGAGCTTATTTCAGTAAGCTTGATTCTAATATACGAGTATTTGAATGCAAAATTTACCATTTTATTTTTTTTACGGTCTATTGATACATAATATACAAAAAGTCATAATTGCATACTGTACAGAAGTTATACCGTAACTGTACGGATTTATTTTCACCTGGAACAGATCTTCGATGTTTCCATATTACGTTTGAGAATCAAGCGTACAAAAAGTAAGCCATTTAAAAAAAACTTATATACCTATTTGTATTCAAAATTGATTTTTTTTTATGGTAATCGAGATAAATGTATATAACTTCTTGAATGAGTAAAAGAAAATCATTATTTGTTTGATTTATAATACAAACCTAAATCATGAATCAATTAAGTACAAGGTTTTTAACTTGAAAGAATTTCGTATGGAGTTGGAATCATAAGCCATTCCGTTCTTTTTCGTTTGTATATTATTGATTATACAAATTTAATACGTTGAGAAAGGGGTATATTTTAAGCCAATGAAAGCTATTGTTTGAATCATGTGAGAAATTTGCGAACGTTCCCATCCTCTCGTGTCATTTTCGTTTATTTTTAACGCCAATTTTGGTGAAACTTGACGACGTTAGCGAAAATTGCTGGACAACCTACAAATTATGAGATTTTGCATTATCACAAAAATAAAATATATCGTATAAAAATAATTATAAAAATTCACTAGTTAAAAATGTATTCCTAGTATGTACAGTCACAAATAAGTACGGAAATATTTTCATTAAAAATCGATTAGGTTGTGTTTTAAAATGTACACAGTTAATAAATTTTTTTTTAAATAAATTGGAATTTCAAACTATTCTTTTTAAGGACAACATAGGTCAGGAATAGCAGCTATATTATTTATAGTCAGCAAATAGACACTTATTATCTGCGTGATTGTCTGTTTATAAACGAAGAGAAAACTCGATCAATGTAATTTAGTTCTAGATATAAGGTATTTAGTTTTTTTTATGAAGTTTAATTATACATACAAAAAATCAATGAAGAAAATATTGGAAAGTCCAAGATTTTCTTTAATTTTTCATTACTGTCAAGTTTGAATTTAGTTTTTATTTGTTAATTTTAAATTTTGTCAAACGTAATCCTTCGTTTTATACTTTTTGATTTCGAAGAAAAAAGCAACATTCTTTAATTATGATAAATATGTTGATAAAATTTTGATAAAATCTTAATGACTTTTCTAATTCAAAAAAAAGAGCGCTGCCCTTTAGAAGTTGGCCCCTTCTTCACTGACCAGTAGCGGGCGATTTGCATGACAAATGTATTTTTCAGAATATGAAGGGAACTGAAAAATGTCAATAACATTTCCTTCACAGGAGTTTTGAAAAATCTACATAACTCGACACAGGGTTCTAAGAAAAGGTAATCAATAAAGCGCACCGAATCACGCATGTACTTTTTGTGTCAATAAATGTACTACGAAAACATATAGTCATATCAAAACGGATGATCTGTAATTCCTACACACGCTATATCGAAATACGGCGCCAACCATCGACCATGCCAAACTACAATCAGTCTAGACTCATATTTAGATCGAAATCGAAATTTGATGGAAAACAAACAGGGAAAATACATTTTTATCATTTCCGAAAATCAAATGTACATAATAACTAATAATATAAAATCCAATAAAATCAAATGAGACACATAAGTGAACAGAAAAAAAAACGCTTTTTACTCTATTACTGACTCTAGATAATTAAATAGCCACTTTATCTGATTGCTTGGCTCTATTTAAAATAATGTTTCAAGTTTCACTAGGCTATTGAAAAGAATATTTGATAAATGATGGAACGTTTATAAGAAAATTTGCCCCTTGAAGAGAGAATTTGGCAAAAGCACAGCGTCTCTATCTATTAGGGAGGATTGCCAAGAGGTATTTGATTCTGAAATGCAAAAAGGAATTGAAGCGAACATAAATTTTTTACAAACCACCATTTGGCAGCCTTCAATATTAGTATAAAGTCTCACAAATTGTAATGATTCCAAAGATTTTTTTTCAAGGAATAGGAAAGTTGAAAAACTCTTTTTTAATGGACGAATTATTTTGTACTTAACAGAATTTATTTAACAATTTGCTGTCTATGTTAATTATTTATAATTTTGTTAATTAAAAAGTAATTTTTTCTTAAATTTTGATTTAAATGGTTAGTTTGATTATTATTAATAAAAAAAAATTAAAAATATAATATGTACATGCTTTCGTCAGTTATATGAAGCTAAAACATCTAAAAAACTGTAAAGGTATAAAAAAATTTCTTTCGACTATTGCAATAGTTCATAGATATTAAATAACTATAGTAAAATCTTCTTAACGTAGGTACATATCGATAATCGAAAAAATTTCTATAACCCAATAGCATTTTGTGTTTCACTTCTGTTAAGGTTGAAAACTTTTTTTATTTGAAATACAAAATAAAATTAGGTATCACTTAAAAAATATGAGTTTTTTTCTCTATTAATCAAAATAATTAATTGGTGACTACCATACCCTCAAAATAAAAACTTAATTTTTGATGTGCTCGTTTAATAGAGATAATGATTTAAGTGCATATGTAACTATATTTATTAACTACAAGCAGGGCCGTGCCTGGGTATATGGCCGCCTGCGTGCCAGTCTGTATGGCCGCCCCCAGGATAACATTAAAAAAAACTACTTTAATTTTTAATGTTTATTATTATACACAGGGCATCAAACCGGGAAAAAAATCAGTTTTTGGTTAACCGAAATCGAGAACGAAAAAAAATATTGGTTTTGTTCCCAAAACACAAATAACGATTTATCCTCGCTAGTCTATAGACTAATACGACTAATAAGACGAATAAGACCGCTTACGCGACGCCGGTCAATTGAAAAAACTATTTCGGCTCGTCGCTCGTGCAATGTTCGAAAAAATTCGGATTCGCTGCATGACTAGGTATATAAATACTACAACGACCTAATCAGTTTTTATACATTTCTTATTTCTGAGAAACTCTTTTTAGATAGATTAGATTAGAGAAACTGTTTTTACTTCGTATCTTAATGAAAACAAACCGATTGTATTTTTGCCCAGTAAACAACTTGTAACGATTTGGCCGCCTCTTAATTTCGGCCGCCTGCGTGCGGTGCACGCAATGAACGCCCGTCAGGCACGGCCCTGACTACAAGGCAGGAATGTTAAGGAGCTCCGTAATCGTAACTGGAACTATCCGATATCCGAAATAAACTCTATTCCCGTAACCGTAATCGCATCTGACATAAAAGTTTCGGATGGATAGTTTTTAGTATGAAAGTATATTATAATTTTATTAGTAATTACCTTTTTTAAGTAGAACACTTAAAATTTAGTAACTAGCTATAGTACTTACTTATATAAATGATTGTAGTACCAAATGATAACTTAAAAATGAAATAATACCAATTTCTTTTTTTGTTTTACAATTTATTATTTTTTTTTATAAACTTTTTTGTCACTATGCAGTTGACTATGTTGGTGACTATGCAGTTCTGATAACACTGTGTTGGTAGACCATACTTCTAAGTAACGTGGAGCTTGTACCGGGTTCAATCCAGTGATTTACCCAACTTTGTTTTATTTTGTCGTTTCTTCAATCTAGGAAATCCACATTCTGTTTCCTCTTCAGCTTCCTTTGCTCTTTGGCTGCTGGTTACGTTGCTGGAAGGGCGCTTATCGTGGGATTTCTATGCTCGGCGAATGTTGAGTGCAGTTTCCTGTAGTCCTGCTGGGTGACTTCCGATACCATTTCAATTTTTAAGTCGCTGTGCAGTGTTGAGCTCTTGACATACCCGGGGCACCCTGTTATGAGTCTGAGGGTTCTGTTTTGGAGTACCTGTATGTGGTTGATGTGACTGTCTGCAGCTGTACCCCACATTTCACAACCGTATCTCCATATTGATAATTTATTGAAAATCTAATATCAGTAATCAAAACTGTCCAAAACTAACGGATACTCCTAAATAATTTCATACCCATAACCTTATCTAAAACCGTCATTTAGTCTGTTCAAGTTAGCTAGAAAAATAATGGTCAAATAGCAAAAATTCGCACAGAACTGAAATTTGGTAGAGACTTTGAGTACACCATTATTAATAAAATATCATAATAATAACATTTCTATAGCCGTACCCGTATCAGTATTCAGATCCGACATTTCATATTCTTAATATCTCTGCTACAAGGTCTTAAAAAATATACTTGTTTACGTGTAAACCAAATCCTCTAACTTGGGTCTGCAAAACCCATAAAGAAACTTCACATGATACACAAAGCTGTTATTTAGAAAAACTTTGTTGTTTTTCTTAGTTTATCCAAAATCCTCCTTTGCTCAAACTTTTACGTTTCCCTTAAACTTAAACTTATTGAGGTTCTACTATACCTACATAAAGCAAATAGAATTATTGACTTAGATACGAAAAAAAATAATAGCATACAATAATAGCGCTACTATCTAATAACAGAGAGTTTACGATATTTTGATTTTTTGTTATAAATATTTTATTCACTTTGTTGAACTATGAATATTTGTTAACGTCTTAGTCACAGTAGTTGTTTGAAGCTTGATCAAAACTTTTTTGCTCTTGTGTCTTTGCTTTAGATTTTATGTACTTCTGATGATTGTCGTTTGAACATCTCCTTTGTTGCACAGAAAGCTATAAGCAGGATTATGACATGGTTTGACACAATCTTAACATGGTTCAGAAACAAGAGTAGGACAGATCTTCGACAGTGTATGTAATAAATTATTTAATACCACTAAGTGAACCTATCACAAAGAATATATTAGTAAGTATATCTATCATTTATCCAAGTAAAGTGATAAAAATTGAAATGTGTGTCTTCCAATACAGATTAATGCAACTTGTATCAGCTTAATGAAATAAAAATTAAAATAAAGCTCAATATTTAACTAAAATCAATAAAAAAAAAAAATATAATTGGTAATACATAAAAGCATAAAGTTTTTGATTTGTTTTACATATACGATTACTTTAATTTTTTCTGTTGGTGGTAATTGAAATACCAGAAAAAGTTTTACAGTCTAATTTGATAACCAAGAGCAAATATTAAAACATTAATTATTGAAATATAAATCCCGTTATTTATAGATGGCCTCATACCAATTTACTTTTAGTGGTTAATTTTTACCAATTACCAACGTAAAGTTTTTGATCTAGCTCGAAAAAATGTTAAATCCAACACTGGACAAAAGGTAATATATATAATTATTATTTTGAGCTTCCAATGACAATCACAATCAATAGACAGAATTGCATTTTCAATAAAACAGTACTTACAATACTGTTAAAATAATTATGTTATATTAAAGCTATGTTAAACATTATTTGAAGCACTATTTTTAATATAGAACTAGTTTCTATCCTTTAACAATGCTTGTTAAATTATAAGCATGTGTCAGAGAATATGCCAGCTTCAATTTGCAAACTTTAATTTTTTTTTACATTAAATAACTAGACATAAAATTATAACTTTAGCGAATTTGAATGCAATGTTGACGATATAATACGTTTGTAAATATTATGTTAATATTGAGTATTTTAACTTTTTACATATTTACATCTTAAATATTGTATTTAACTGCTTAGCTATAGGCAATTCAGTGTGTAGTTAAAATTTAAAGTTGCCTATAAAACACCAATGTTAATGTTCTCTTTAGAGCAGAGTTAAATGACTACAACTGTATTATGATACTTATGTGTAGGCGTCAGTAAATAGCACATTAGAAATATAAAAATTACTTCTATTAAATTATAATATGTTATTTTTTAATTTCAATAATGCTGATTACATTTTTTTCCGTAAAACTAAAAACTGGATCCATATATATTCATTCATTTTCACATATTCATCGTAATTACTTAATTATTATTTGGTCAAATAAATTTAAAAAATTTCTAGTTTTAAACTTGAATCGTAAAGAATATGAAACATATCGAAGAAACTCAATAATACAATAAATAAAAACTTTGTATGAATGCTTATGAACATTACATAAAATACACACCTTATTGCAATGAGCATTATGTTTCATACAAAATGTTGGAGTTTTACGTTATGAAATGGATTATGCTTAAATTTGAACAAAACATATTTTATTTCTCTTTTAAAAATAACAATTAATGTTAATTTTGAACTTGATACATATATATTTTATGAAATCTTGGGATTTTGGACAAAAAAAGAATTATAAATGTTTTATTTTAAAAAGTGCGACGTTTCGGCAACTTTATTTCGGCTTCATCAGGCAAACTAACATATAACAATTTACAATTTACAAAGTAGCGCAGTTTTTCTTTATTTACTTTGATTATAGTTTTTTTTAAACTATTAAAGATTATAATGTTTATTGATTTAATCAATCACATATCAATGTTACATATTTTTAAATCTTGGTTATTCGTCCATACTCTTGTTTTTTTAACAATTACATAACACTAACTCAACTAGGTACTATAATAAATACAAAATAATTAATTAATTTAATATAGAAATATCTTTAAATGATTTAACTTTAACAACACCAACAAAATAAATTATTAATTTAATATATAAAATAGAGCGATTATTAAACAACAAAGAACGGGCTCGACCGTTCGATTTTCATGCTGGGCCTAAACTGCCTTGTTTTTCAAAAATCCACTTTTACTTAAAAACAACAATCATACCTATTGCTACCTATTGGCGCAGTGACTAGAGAAGTAGTTCTCTCCACTTCATGCGTCAAGTGGTTCGGGTTCGATTCCCGTTGAATCCTAGACTTAAGATCATAGACCTTAGAGTAAAAATTGACCAACAGAAATTTTCTGTGTTTAGACAGTCGTGATATGACCTTAGATGTTAAAGCGACTTAAAACACCAAAAAAAAAAAAAAAATCATACAAAAACGAACTGAACGAATTGTGGCTGAAAATTGCATTTTCTACGCCGCAACAATTCAATTATGCTGTATTCTTAACAATAATTTTCCTGCTTACGTCATTCATACAACAATGTGAGATAATAAGTTTTTACATGCTGATAAAATCGATTTTTTGACTATACATATTGGAAAAACTACTATACACCTTCAATGTATTACCTATATTTTGTATAAACCTTCGTCTCAAAACCCAAATCATTTGCCTGATGAAGCCGAAATAAAGTTGGCGAAACGTCGCACTGTTATAATAAAACATTTCTAATTCTTTTTTTGTTCAAAATCCCAAAAGAATTTTTAAAATAAATATTTTAATCATGGATGAGAACGTTAATACTAATTAATACATATAATTCATTTATTGATTAAAAATCATAAAAAAATTATACCATTATATTTTAATAGATCGTCACTGTTGAGCTTTCAACTTTCATATTAAAATGCACTTAGTTTTGGCAAAGATTTAAGGTAGTTGTAAATAGTTTACAATAAGTCTTTGGTATATAGTATTAACATTTTAAAAAATTAACGATTTACATACGTGATACGTACGAGTATATTCATAAATTTTCCTTCGCCATAACTGAAATTATATAAAAATACATCTCTTGTATATTTGTCCAAAGTGTATTTTTATTCAGGGTTGATAAATGTGCAAAATGAAAATATGCAAACAAAATACACCGGTTGACTATTGTTTACAATACTGTCGATAACATGCATTAAGGATATACGGTCGTTGGTCGGTAAATAACCGGTAACAGAACATATACATACCTATATTTCTTTAGTAAAACCGTTATATTTGTACAATAAAAATATAGATATCATAGAAAAAATGATAAGTAAATAGTTTATATATTTTGAAAATTGGGGTCACAATTATTTTTGAATTATAAAGAAGATTAGGTATTCAAAAAAATGTCTCGTTTGATGTATCGCACTGTTTCCTTGAAAAAAAAATAGTTATTGTAGTAGTATCTATATTTGTTAATGGTTTTTATAATAGAAGTTATCATTAATTTCCGGGTTTTAGACGAAGGTTTATACAAAATATAATACATTAAAGGTGTATAGTAGTTTTTCAAATGTATAGTCGAAAAATCGATTTGAATAGCATGTAAAAACTTATTATCTCGCATTGTTGTATGAATGACGTAAGCAGGAAAATTATTGTTAAGAATACAGCATAGGTATTTTTATTAGTAATATTATAGTGATATGAAGGATAATGAAAAAATCTATATATCCACCTATAAATATGTGTACTGTGTACCTATATAGACAATGTTAAGTCTATTAATTAGAGTCATTACGTAGTTATTATTATACTTTTATTATTTGCCTTGGAAAAAATATGATGCGAGATTACTTTGATTGGCGTTGGGGGGGTAACATTTGTTCATTTGATGGAATAGTGGCAATTGGTGGTGAAAAAATAATCCTTCATTTAGTTTTTATGGATTTTAAATGGCGATAGTGATTTGCATTTTCAGAATGGGCCTCAGAAGAGTCAAGTCGTCATTAAATTGGGCAGCTTGGTGCGTTTTATTGATTGAGCCAAGCGCACAGCATTAGGCAGCTTGGAATAATGTAGGTTACTTTTAACCGGTTTTCACTGGTTTTCCACAATCAATGCTTTATGTTATATTGTTTGGTTTCTGTTGTCATAACGACCAAGGTATGCGAACTACTATCCCCCTTATTACCCAAACCCAAAACTGGTCAATTTATTTTCTACACTTCCACAAACTTACAAGCTGCTTATTTGATATTATTCTGGAAAATCTCGTCATTATTTTCGTTTGCTCTGAATATAAGGGAAAAATGACTTATTAACTATAGTCAATTTTATCTGGCCATTTTTTACGAGAAAGGTGATGATATACATAAGAATCTCAAGTTAATTATTTAAGTTTTATGAGCATCGGGGGTCGATTAAATTTCCCTGCGGTTTTCTGTATTTAAATGTGTTGTAATTTCCATGCAAATGACTTTTTAATTACCGGGAAAGAGTACAGCTCGATATATTAATAATGTAATTTTCGAAGGGTTGTTCTTCATGTAAAAGCCCCAATTGTATCTTTTATAAATAACAAATTAAGAAAATATTGACACATAACAAACACAAGCAATTTTGGGGGAATTAAGAAGGAAAGCGAAATTAAAGTTATTGATGCTTTTGATTATCTATATACTTACTATGTACATATGTTAGGTATATAACATTTATAGGGAGATATATTTTCAAATTATAAGAAACTCGACTAAAACTAACTATTGATGAGTACTTTAATCGATTATAATAATACGTAATTTATGTAAATATTTTTAGACGTACTCGAACTATTGTTAGTATATTTGTATCCTTTTCTTTCTTCGATTAAATTGATATTTTATTCAATTATAAAATAAATTTTATATTTGATGACTATAAATACAATGTAAAGTAATTAATTTTTAAATATCGATTTAATATACGTTTACTCACATTTTTGATAAAAAATCACGTCCTACTTAAAAGTTATAAATATAAAATAATTAATCAATGCTGATTAATTGTAAGTAGTATCCATCTTTAAATCTTGGTAGTTATACTTGGTAGTCATATACTATCCTTTATTAAATCCAATAAAAGTTGTTCAAGATGAAAGATCACAATATCATTTTATGTGGTAATTAGTAATTTAATGGAGATACATAAAACCTTTTAATTTTATTTTTACAGGTAACGAGTTTAATGCTTGAAGCTGAACGACGCAAATTGGCCGTTTTACAACGAGAACTGCAGATCGCTCTAGCGGAGGGTGGTTCAATTAAGGCGAAAGAGCACCAAAAGCAAGAGCTTTTGTTGGCCATCTCGTGAGTATAATATAAACTTCTAAGCTTTTCATTCTAAAACTTGCACCGGATTTTCCCATGAGAAATGCATAGCTATATTATTTGTTGATAGATATTTAATAATACAAATAAAAATGGTGTTAGTATTATTAATCGAACTTATTTGGAATTTTAGGAGAATACAAGCTCAACATGATCATTTGGAAAAAGAATATCGTCAGCATGCATTGGGTGCACTTCTTTCTGTCAACACTCGTGGTTCTGGAAAAGTAAGTAAAGTTATTTAAATATTTACACGCGGGTATTTTTCTAGTTTATGTTATACAAATACTAAAAATATACGACACGGAAATTAAATATTTATTTTATCTTAAATTACAAAAATGTTTAAATAGATGAAAGAAATTTCGAAATAAAAATTCCATGATTAAAATAGGTGGCTTTTTATTTTCTTTGTTTTTTTTTGTTCTTGTAAAACATTTTCTTTGTGCTAAAAAATACCAATCAAATATATATGATTGAAAAAATATAATTTGTATAGTTTGTTTGTTCATATTAAAATTAATGTTTTATTACTTGGGAACATAGTTTTACATCAGTTTAAAAATAAAATTTTAAAAGTTTTGACATCTCTTATATTGCAATTTGCCTTTGATTCGCATTAGTTTGATGCATTAACACATTTTTAAGTAGGTACACATTTAAGTAATTTTAGAAAATAAAGTTTTCATATTATAACTTTGGGTTATGCTAGCAATAGTAGTTTAAAGTTTCAAATAGAGAATTCGCATTACGTCAAAAGAAATGCGCTGTGTTTATACAGAATGAGTTGAAAGTCATGGAGTTTCTTGAAAGGATGGATCGGGATGAAATTCTAAGGCGAAAAGAACTTAAACATTTTTATATCAGACTCACCATTAGTCAGATATTAATCAAAAAATGCACCAATTATATCTAGGTATAGGTAATCGTGCTAAAGGGAAAATAGTCCAATTAATTGTTTGTAAAGTGCGTTGGAAGAAAGAAAATTTTTGACTACGGAATCTTGTTAAGATTAGTTATGAGGTAAACATATTAACAATTCACATTCCTGAGGGCCGCGCTGAGTGGAGGATGGTTCTAAAAACGCCTCGTTTTTTGCTTTATCGTTTATATTGTATATCAAAACTGTGGGCTAAAGAAAAAAATATTTTTAGTAGAATAAAAGCAATTAAAATTCTCAACAAATTTGATTCTTGTCATTATTTTTCTCTACCTGTACTTCTCTCCCTGAGAAAACGCCCGTCATAGTTGCAAATTTTGAAAAACAAAAACATTTCACCTCTCATTTTTGTTCATTGTTTTGTCTCTAGCACCTCAGCTTTTCATTCCACATTAATATTCTCAGGATAGAATTGTACATTTATACATTCATTTTTAATAAATCAAAAATTACAATATTTAATTTTTTGTAGTAAATCTGTTGTATGCATTTATAAACGCGACTGTTTATTTGTACCTTTGAGGACTTATATATCTCGGAAACTAGCAGAAATAGAGAAAAAAATTAAAAGACGCAATTTTTTTGTAAATTTTATTATCTTTAATTTGACGGAGATTAGGTATATTTTTCTTAAACTTTTCGTTTTTGAGTTATTCTTAGGGGCCTAGTTAAACCCACCCCTCACTCAGCGTGGCCCACAGGAATGTGGATAGTTAATATGTTTACTTCATAACAAATCTTAACAAGATCTCGTAGCCAAAAAGTCTCTTGCCTCCAAAGCACTCCATAAACCATTCGTTAACTGAACTATTATTCCGTTAGTGCGCTTCTGTAATTCGTTTTTTTATTTAATTAACTGTGCGTCAATGCAAAAATGTCCAAGGACTTGTCGTCTTAAAATTTCATCCACTCTCCATCCTTTTTAGAAACTCCATGAGTTATAACGCATCCTGTATATACGTGAATATTGAAACGATTTGATGACGCCTAACGTCGTCTATTGAACGACGCCTGGCGTCGATGCAGGCGCCGCCACGCGACTTTCGATCACAATTAAAAAACCACCCTTACTGCAAGGGAGTCCACCCAGTGTGGTTATGACATAAACAACATGACATTTTGATTAGATTTTTAAAAAGATTTTATAATATAATAAATTAAAACTAGTTTAAACAATTACAAATGTGCCGTATTTACTTTTGTATATAACTATAAACAAAAAAGTATGTGATAAATTTTCCACAAATGTTACCTCGTAATTTAAACGGAAGTTAAGCGATTTGTTCGTATTGTCATAGTGGTTCATTTTTTAATAAAGCTAATATTTAAAAAAATCACTGCCGTTTTTAGAAAATTTTTTAAATTTATTGTATTTAAGCAATGTGAATAGTTTAAGTTAGCTAGTTTTTGTATGGACTTGAATGTGTTTTTAATGAATTAAATATACCTCAAGTGAAATTTTTTTTATAAAAATGTTACAAAAAACGCAAAATTCGCAAGTGTGTTCTACCAAATCGTCCGATATTCAATCGCCACGGCCGCCTCAAATCGGTCCAAAACCGGTGATAGCCTCAAAACCGCGGCATATTCCACCTATAGCTATTAAAAAGACAGGAATATCCTCAAAACCCGTTAGTGAAGTGGCCAAGCAGTCTAACGTTCTTACAAGTAATCGAGATCAACTCCCACGGGAACGCCACCCTCGCCCCATCGATTATAAAGTCACTGACCTAAGCAAAAATAATGACATCGACGACAAATGCATTCCAACATACTCAATTTCATTCACGCATCCTACGGATGTTACAAAAGGTGAAAATGAAAACCTAAAAACATCGAACTACATTATAACACAAACTAACGATTCAAAAAAGCCAAATAAAACTTCTAATGATAAGAACAGCCAAGGGCACTCACAGTCACAATCAAGTTCGAAAGATAATTCCGGATCAAGTTCACCAAGTACAGTATGTTGCAGCATCTTACCAACAACATCCGCAAGTGATTGTTGCGGTGTTTTAAGTAATTCCGCTTACAAGAAAGAAATTAACAACCAAAAAACAATGACAGTTGAATCGGCAGACTCGGTATCATCTGATTCAGGTGGTTTTAAAGAATTTATTTTACGTGACTCTGAAATGAAACGATTAGAAGCCGAGCAAAATAAAGCAGCTAGTGTTCAAAACTTGCCACTAATTAACAAACAATTTGTACCCTTAAACCATCAACAACAATATTACAGTCAACAGATTTATCAAGAAAATCAAGAGTATCAAGAATATCCCGAATCTGATCCTATTATGTCTTCAAGGCAATGCCCAATTCAGTTTAATCAATTAGAAAATGTTCCAAAAAACATTCTCGATGAACAGTTCCAACAAAAACGGCACTTAGAACATCAACAGTTGTTACTACAAAAAGCACAACGGCAACAATTGCACGAGCAAACGCAACAATTAATTCAACAAACAAAAGAAATGAGTCAACACTTAGAGTATAAAATTCAGCAAATGACAAACACGGGACAAACAACACAACTTCTAACAAAACAATTCCAGCAACAATGGAATCAGCAATCGCAAGAACTAAATCAGCAATTGCAACAATTGCAACATCATACTCATACTCGTAAGATATCTCAGCCAGATTTTTTGACAAATGCTGAGAAAGCTTCGCAATTACAACACCACCAACGTAAAATTTCCCAACCAGAATTTTTTGAACATTCGGTAGCAGAACGAGCGCAGCTATTGAAGCAAAGCATTACGCATCAACGACAAAAATCACAGACTGAAACGTTGCCGCAAGATTTACGACAAATTGTTGGTCAAAATCGACAAGTTTTTACATCGAATCAAGCAAATCCTGCTCCCATACCAAAGCCAGCGCGGGCTAAGCCACCTGTACCCCATCATGATCAAAATGTATCAACCGCGACTAGTTTTCGATCAGGCTCAGGAATTCTAACAACAGCGACCACTACAACGCCTACAGTCACCACCGACTCTTCGAAATCATCAAATCAACTAATAACACCCAGCCAGTTTAAACAAAGCACTAAAAAGTTAGAAGAACTTTTAGCTCAACGTGCTGAGAAAGAAAAGCAGCTGAAATTAAGAAAAGGTGGTGTCGTGCTCGCAGGAGATGGAGCCGATTCACCTGCAACTGATGCTGTACACCGACAAATTCAACAAAAATTGCAAGCGGATCTTAAACAACATGTGAAACAAATTCAGGAATTGCAAAGCACAGAGCTTCGATTACCTCAGAACCGACCGTGGAACAATGAGGTTTGTTTCTAAAGTTTTGTAGGTACGTTTAATTAAAAACAACGTTTTCAATTAACGTACAAATTTTTCTCTATAATTATGTTGTGCATTGCGCATAGATAACTAAAACAAACTTGTTATATATACAATGAAAGCATAAGGAAACTGGTTTTGTTTTACAAAGTTCAAATATTAAATACAGGAATAGTAATTAAAAGTAGAAAAAAATTCTATTCACCACCTATTGAAAAAGCGTAGATATAAAGTATCTTTTTCAATTGTATTAAAATAATGGAATTATGTTTCGAGCATTCACTATTTATTTATTTCAATGATATATTTTGTACTATCTTAATTAAGGGATGCATTGGAGTAGACTCGTTAAATTTGAAACTGATCATTATTGTATTATACTCATTATTTTGTATAGTTAATGGTTTACGTATAAGGTTACCAAATGTTCAGTACGAACACTATGAGATTGTGTTGTTTTATTCTATGTCTTATTATTTAAAAGAACATTTTGAAGTAATAATTTTTATTTTTATTTTTACAGAGCAACCGAAGTCAACCTGCTATTGGATTGAAACATACACCAAAGTCTAGGGTAAGTCAATTTAAAATAATCTTATCAAAAAAATACAAACATGGAATCATTTTTACAAAGTGTTTTTAAATCATTTACCTACCTTTAATTGTCGTGGGAATTATGTACCTATACGTCTAATCCCTTTGTAACAAAACAATTTAAATAAGAAAATTATTTTTAATCGATAGATTGCTAAGATTAATTTTAGTAAACTATTTAAAATAATTATTAATTTGTTATTATTTGTTAAAAATTAGCACCTTTTATGATAACGTCGTATAAAGCATGGTCCATGAAAGTTGCTACGTTATAATTAAGCTATTAGTAATACACTAATATCTAATTACAAACTATGTACCTATACTGTCTTGTATAATGAACATAGATACCTACGCTATTTTTGTAATATGGTTAATACTTTTTTCGCTAAAACAAAAACTGCATAAATGGTCAAATAACTTTATTTGACAAATCTTTAGTTATTGACTTTCATATTACCTTGGCTAGCAGAAATTCGATTGATATCAATTTTCCATTTGCTAATAATAATCATTAGCGTAAATGATATAAAGCTAACAAACTACAAAAAATTATTCCCATTAGAAACTCGTTTTCTACGAATAACATTTTTTTAATGCTCTTTCTACGCACGTTAAATCAGTCATTCACGATTTATAACTAGGTTTTAGTAGAAGATGTTTATAATAACAGTTATCAAAAGTACACATTTGGATCAGATCATCGTCCTTATATCATCCCACACAACTATTTGCCATACTATATTCAATTTGAATAATTCATTTTATTTTATACAGTTACATCTCTTTAAACAATTTTAAAATAAACTGTTGATGATATGTTTAATTGACTTAAATCACTTTAAAGTGTTATTACTTTTATAGGTCAGCAATTGTTTCATAAAGTATTTAAAAATTCAAGTAAAATTTTTAAGGCAATTATATATTTTTATTTGGATTGAAATTAACATGGTGTTAATTTTTATAGTTACCTACATTTTAATTTTTGAAAGCTAATTTTATATAAGTAAATTTTGTTACCAAAAAAGATAATAAAACTTAATAAAAAATAATAACAATTAAATTTCAAACAAATTTTGTTGTAAAAATTAAAATAAAATAAATTTAATCATTCACCCATATAAGAGGAATAGAAATTAGAATACCTAACTACAGTCTGAGCACTGTTATTTCCAAGAATATACCCATTAGTAATTGGCGTCAATATTTTATTTGTATTTCAGTTCAATTAATTTCTTTTGATAAGATTACATATTGGTACTTATTCACGCGTTACTTTATTTGCTTAATCAAATAACCATATTGTGTCTACTAAATAGTATTTATACGTGAATGATGTGCATACAAGTGTAAGTTCGAAGTAATACGAGTATTAAGAAGTATTAATTGAAAACATATTTTTATTAAAATTGACAAATGATTATTTTATCAAATCTTAGTATATATAATGAACTCAAATTTCACACTCAAGAATGAGATCATTTCTTAATATAAATATATAAAGCATATCAATACTATTACGATTTATATTCACATCACAGTTCATTCAAGAAAATTTCTGGTTTATATTTTTAACTCCTGTTCATATGTGATAAAAAAACTTTTTACGCGTATCTTAATTTTTATTATAAACGTTTTTAAATTTTTCAGCAAACGTATATACACTATACAAGTTCGAAGTTAACTAATTTTTAATTTAAAATATTATTGAATAAGTAGATATCATATAAAAAATAAGAACATTTAAAATTTAGAAAATGACGATTATTAGCCCTTTAAAACCTATTAAGAGTGGTTGTTTGTAATTTCATTCATTTGAAATTTATTATGAAAATTCAGACGGAATTCTGTTTTCAGAAATTACACCTTTGACGATGTAGGTATCCATGATAATAAAACAATAACTGATACTCGTTCCGCACACACTCCAATATTTAAGTATGATTTTTTAAAAATATATTGAAGGAAACGAAAAACTAAAAAGTAGTTCGTGATAAGAAATTAAGCAAATGGTATAAATTAACTAAAAAATATTCATCAATTTTAAAACTTAGATATTAACAATTTCTTAAAAATCTTTAAAACCCTATTGTTAAAAAGTGCAAGAATTAAGGATCTTTAAATTTCTACGATAGTTACTGACTGTTAGAAGCACAACGTAATAATATCTTAGTTATCAATTAGTTCTTAATACCATTTAAAGTATAAAAATTAAATTAATGAAACTTAGTCAAATTTCTCTCATAAATGACATTCTACCATCATATAATCTTAAAACTTTGAACTTTCTAGTATTATCTAGGCTGAAACTATGAGACTTAGAAAATACAACGAAAAGCTTCGAGAAAGATATAGGCAGTGTTTTACTTTTTTTTCATTTTGCAGGAGTACTATCGATCTCGTTTCGTTCGATTAGCTCGTTCAAAATTAATATATCAATTTTATATAATTGACAAAAAACGAAAAAAAGGAAAAAAATTTAATCAGTCGTCATTTTGTGAAAAGTCGAAATAACAAAAATTGAATACGTACAACGATAACAAAACAGTAACTTTGATTTTTGTTTTTCAATTAATTCGCTTTCAAGAAATAGATGCGACCGCGGAAAAAGAATTTGTTAAGGACTTTACAACATGATTAATCTCTTTGTAACTACAGACAACCCCGTTATATGCGGATTATTTTTATGCGAATTTGAAATAGCACGCTTTGAAGAATCAACTATTTTAAATTTGACTTCTTCCTTTACGTCCGATGCCTGCGCATTGGATCCATGAATTGAATGTACAGTACGTATTTTTATGCAGATTCCCCTGACACCAATCTGTCGCATAAAAACAGGTTTGTCTGTACTTATTTAATATTTTCCAATAAAATTTATAAAAATTATAAATAAATAAAATCTATACTAATATATAAAATTAAAGAGTTTGTTTGTTTGTTTGATTGTTTGGTTAAACGGGCTAATCTCAAGAACTACTGGTTCGAATTGAAAAATTCTTTTAGTGTTGGATAGCCTAATTATCGGGGGAGGCTTTAGGCTATATAACATCACAGTATGGCCAATAAGAGCAGAGCATCGATGGAAAATGTTGTAAAAATCAGAAAAAAATTTTCCTTTTGAGAGCATTCGTGGTCTGCCATGCGTAAACGGTTAAAGTTACGCAAAAATCATGTGTAGCGAAATTGTTCCTCTTAAAAAGTTCTACAAAAAAGTCCGCGACGACATATGTTTATCTTTTAAGCTTAGCCCGCTATAACCTTTTTAACGGTTATAAAGGTTGTTTGAAAAATAATTCATTATTTGCGAAATTGTTTTTAGAAACTTATTATTAATTCTTACCCAAATAAATACGGTTTTTAATTAAATTTGGTATGATGATAAATGACAATCTGAGTCATTTAATAGAATACTTTTTAATACGGAAAAATGTTTCATTTACTCGGGAAATTGCAAAAAGGGTTGGAGAAAAAAATTATGCATAAACTCTATTTTTAGTTGAAAATGGATTTTGGTGATATTTAAGTATGATAAATATGCGTATCATTATCTAAAACACGTTTTATTTCGGAACAATTTCTCATTTCATCGGGAAAATAGAGAAAAACTGGTTCGAAGAAAAACCATGCTGAAACTAAACATTTTTATCTGAGTATAATATATTTATAGTAATAACTCATAAGGTCCTCAAGGCAAAATCATAATTTTTCTTTTCATACAGTCCACTTTTTATCCAGGAAAAATGTATGTTCCCGTAGGATAGATACGTTTTTGTTTTTCACAGAACAAAAGATTACCATAATTTCTTGCAATATGGTGGTTTAAGAGTCAGTGAATGATATGGGCTACTTTTTATGTTAAAATATTGTACCGCTCCCGTAGGATAGGCTAAAAGTAGTATCCTTCAGGAACTGTGTATTTCAAAGGAGTTTTCTAAAAGTTCATGAATAAGAGTTTAAACGAATTTACCTCAGGAAGGCTTGATCTCTTTTTTATCCAGGAAAGATGTTCTATTCCCGTGGGATAGATATGTTTTTGTTTTTCACAGAGTAAAAGATGGACATGATATTTTGTAATATGGTAGTTGAGGGATCAGATAATAATATAGATTATTTTTTATGCTAGAATAATGCACGGTGCTTAAAGGATAGCATGACAATTGTATCCTGCAGGAACCGTGTGTTAAAAAAAAATTTTAAAACGTTGAAATTTCTTTCATTGTTAATTTTTGAATGTCTATAATATTTAGAAACAAGCGTGTTAAATTATATTTAAACAGTCAACAATTACTCTACTTACTCAACTTTTTCACAATTGAAAAATTTGAACTTGGCGAAAAACTCAGTTAAATATATAATACATTAACATTTTCGATTTAAATTGCTACTTAAGAAACACAAGTATAAGTATTGTATAATATTCATAAAAACGTATAGAACCTATAAGATAGCTCTTCTAGATAGCTATATGGAATATCTTCCTTGAAAAGTAGTTTATGGGATTTTCATGAACTTTCTATGAATCAAGGATCTAAAAATATTTATAATCTGTCTTTTTTTGTTGATGGGATGAAAGTTTCTATTATTCAATCAGTATAATTTAGATACGCTCAGCGAAGCGGGCGGGGACCAGCTAGTAAATTAAATATAATTTATAATATGTAAAAAATAAATACCTACGTAATAAAATAAAAATTACGTGACTCCTATATTCTTTAATTATCCCCGTCAAAATTTTTTTGAAAATCACTTATTTTTTCGGCTGTCACAGTGGTTATCCTCCTTAAAATATTCATAATTTTATCGTAGAAGTTTTTTTAGACAACTTCTATAAATAGTAAATACTTCTAGTAAAATAAAATTTTTTTTAGTTTTTGTAAATTATTTAAATATAAAATTATTTAATATGCTTAAATAATATAATGTAGGCTATAGAGGGGGGTAGTTAAAATTTTTTTGTAAAATTTATACGTACGAGTACGAATCCATTAGTGTAATGGATTTCATTTATAAACAACTCAGTTCTAATCAGCTTCAATAGAAAGATACAACAGATACATTTAGTATTTAACTTTCATATGAAAATTTTTTTAATGCAAAATACTTATACAGCTAATAAGTTAGATTGAGTTTCAAAATTATTTGCGAACGTTAAAATATACAAAAAAAAAGATGTCAGCCAATAATAATTTCTGCGTTGCGCATTAGTGGCTGCCAGAAGCCGTAGTGGCGCTCAACAACGTTTATATCGGTGCGGCCGGCGCGTCACATCTTCTATGTATATTTTTCAGCACCACTCGTCAGTCTCAGTGTAGCTGTACGTGTGAGAGGTGTTATTGAATTTTTTACGTCTGATGTGAAACCGCGTTTTTCTCATTAATCACAAAATGAAATATAAACACGTTGTTTTAAATCGAATTATTTTACCATAAAGTACTTAAACTCGTGTGTCAAACAACTGGAAAGTTGCTTTGAGATAAGGAGAACGATTTTTCAGTTTGTTTTGTTGTTGTTTTCTTAATTGACAAGTGTGATTTTGTCGCTTGGTTTCATATTAATTTTGCCGGGTTGTTGATTTTTATCCTTATGTGGTTTTAAAAATTTTCTTTTATTTCATATGTAACAGGTAAAATTTTTTAAAATTTTTTTGTAAAAATATATACCACCGTTAAAAGGATTTTCAATATATACTTTGCAACATTAAAAAAATTATCTTATCAAAAATTATCATTATTTTTATTTAATCTTTATAATTTATTCTTTTGCATTATTTATTATAGGTAAATAAATAATTTTCTTACTTGGAAAAGTGACTGAAACATTTTATTCTTTGTATTTTTATTGATTGGTATATTTTGTCTTAGTATGTTTTCGTGGTTATTTTTCCCTCGCATCTATTACTATTGGAGACATTCCCTCGCATGCATCGAAGTCATTCACTGTTTCTTTATCAACCCCCATAGATTTCTTATGTGTCGTAAACAGAAATTTTGCTCCCTTCAATCGTTAAGAATCGTAAGAGTTCCTCACAATATTTTTTATGAACGTTTCTGTATTGTTCGCCATTTTTAGTAAAAACAGGTTTTATGATTTTGATTTTTTTCTTAGGTGAAAAAAAATTCTTTTAAAAACCTTGGACTTTTAAAGATTTTTTTACGGGAGCTATTCGAATTTTTTTGGGGTTCCAATTTTTTATTGCTGTTGTGTTTATTTATGGGATCACACGCAGCCTAAAATTATTTTTAAAACCACATGGAGTTATAATAGAATAAATTTACCCCTTATATATTAAGTCTTTGTGTGTGAGCTTAGGGTTTAAGAGCAGGAGTGTCAAAGATTCAAAAGAAAAAAATAGACCCATGAAAAAAAGGAGAGGTATACAGTTAGGGTATGTTATGCGGGTTATTAACATCTTTTCTTTACATGAATTTTGAATATAAAATTTTCCACTGTAAAATATACTGATTTTCTTAAAAATTTTTGAAAAACTAGAAAAATATTTTACAACCCTAAAAATTCTTTAACATATTCTTTACTCAAAATGCCCAACCCTTTACACAACGTGACAAAAGATTTGAACAAACATTCGAAATATTTCTTTTCCTCCCTTTAAAGTAATTCTTACCATTTCCTGGATGAGTGTCAAGATTATGCATATTTTTGGGTACAATATATGTACCACATACCAAAATTCCTCTTCTATTTCTATCTAAAATATTTATGAGTCTCAACAAAAAAAGGCTCAAATATCAATGTGAAGTCGATTTAAGTAATTTCTTGAGGACCACATAATCTACTCTTTTGTTTATCTTAAACGTTTTTTTATGATAAAAAAAAAGTTCACTTTTTCACATTTCGAATCTCAGAACGTCTTAAATAAATTTCCCATCGATTTTTTTCTTCGAGGCAACAATCGGGCTTGATTGTAAATCAAACAAGGCGCTTAAATAAACTTGTTTATTTCATGTTTCTCGTTCAAGCGTTTTAAATTTGGCACTTGAAAGCCAGGTGGTGGATTTTTTTTTACTTACGTGAAAAAAATCACGTGTACTATTTTATATGTGTATGAACAGGTGTTTCGATTTTATTTCTGGATTTTAAATTTAATGTGTTTATTTTTGACCTAATAATATTAAAAGGGTTAGCAAAAAGTTTAAAGCGTCTGCAGTACCTAAAATTTGCATAATTGAAATATTTTACATTTAGGAGATATACAATTGAAAAGCGTTTGCCAAAACGAGTTTATAAATAAAATATTCAGAGATTTTTATTGCTTCACAATCTACCAATGCTAAAATGATTGCAACTTGAAACTCTCTTTTTAAACAGTTAGGAACAGTTGTAAAATTGTTACTATCAAACTTACGAGAGATAGATGTATTAAATTGTTTCATTATGTAATTTTGAAGATTTGGGTTGAGAACAATCCTGACTTAGGATATAACTAAAACAATTCATACTCCAGAAGTTAAATTTTCACATGAGTACTTATTTAAAAATGGACATATCCGACAGAAAAAAATTTACTAAGTATAAATAAACAAATTACAGAAATCGACAAAACTGTATAGGAAAATGACAAAATCATTAAAGAATATAAAAACACTTTATTTCTTGCCCTAGGATATCGCAGTACTCTTAACAAATTAATAATTCTTCAAATACTATAATATTCACATACGACGAGAGAGAAAATGACGAGCGGGAAAAGGCGCGGACTCTGATCTAGTAACAATTTACATAAGTAACGTCGAAAGTAAGACGTATAATATGCGTATATGTCAACAGCTGATGAAGGAAGAACGTTAATAATGAATTTTAACATACGTAATATCTTTGTTTTTCATAGCCAAGAATCCTTTAAGACAAAATGATAAAACGTGCATAGTGGCATATGCTTAACATGAAATTCGGTTAACACGAAATAATACTATAATCCCAATAAACAACCACTAAGCCCATACTTTTTTTTAACATGAAATCTAGATCAGTTAGTATGAAAAAATTTATTTAAAAATGACTAAAATTAATATCATTGTTTAAACTTTTTTATGATGTTATTCATGACATATGTATGGATGTCGTATGTCCGTCGAAATATAGGTACCTATACCGAAATCGTTTACAATGCTAAATTGGTTTTTATACAATTAAATGGCTATGCTCTGACTGAAGCTCCATAAACACCTTTCTATGTAAAATATCATCTATAGCATCAACTAAATTCTTTAACCCTCACAACCCAAAATAATCCTCTCATCGATCCAGAATAAAATAATTTATCGATAATCGTAGTCAACATTATAAGATCATTTTTATTTTAGGCAAACTAAAGAATATAATCTCAATTATGTTGCGAAATTCCATACTATATATTTTAAAATATACATTTTGGTTTAATATTATAAAATCGAGTTCTTAGCGATAAAATTTTTTTCCTTAAATATTATAACACTTATGGATTTATGAACAGACATATTATATACTTACATACCATTACGAAAGTATTAACCATGTACCTAATTTAATTTTCGAAATTTGATCACACAAGAATACTTTAAGGCATTATTTATCATAAAAAAAGTTCTCCTACTATGCCTATTGTATATAACGAATATCTGTTAAAGCGTCCCTATAGGTCCCTTTATTGTCGTTGTATAGGATTTTGACTTAGGGTATTTACAATCAATTAACATTATAACAGTACAGTAGCTGTAAACAGGGTCTATGATGTAAAATATAATAACAAAAAATGAAACTTAATAAGCGGCTGACGTTTTCAAAAATAGATTTTTTAGTACGAAAAAATATTTTTGTCGCTTAAGTTTTAATTTGGTTTAACCGATTTATTGAGAAGGATAGCATTCCTCTTACATTACTAAAAAAGGAAAGTTCCCTTACACCTTCGTTACTATTTAAATATGCATACGTATATTAGTGGTTAATAATCAAGCTATAAACATCTCAATGCTAGTAGCTTTTAAAGTTAATAATTTACCTAACGAGGAAAAAACTTAAATTGCAATAAGGCTTAGGTACATTTATTTGGATTGTTTAACAATTAGTTGTATATACCTAACCTATATACATTTTATCATACTAATGGACAGCAAATGAATGAACATTTTTACCCAGACAGGTCAAGATGGTTTTATTCTTCTTAGTTTCTTCAAAGTGTGCACTGATGACAGTTGGCAACTGTCCCACGATCATCGTCGTCCCAATGAGCACAAGGTTAAGAAAGGTTGAACATTTTTTTACGAGACGCATCTCATTTCATCATTCATCCGGAACATGAAACGAACAAAGCCAAACAAAAACTCTTCACTCTTATCTTGAAAGCCTTTTTTTGAAATTTGAATTTTAGCGCCATTAGCAAAATTAAAAAAAAACTTGAGCCAGGTAAAAAAGTTCAAATCGATGCAGTTGAGTTTCTTTTTTCATTTTTGAGTCTTATTTTTGAATGTATCGGCTTCTTTTAATTTAAATATTGTATTTGATGAATGGTGTTTCAGAAACTCGAGCATAATGAAAACATTCGATTGCACGCGATCGTTTTATATTCTCCTGATCTCATTTCATTTTATAGAGACTAATTTTAATTTTTCCAGAAGCCAAGAATCTTTATGATCTCGTATACGTGCACGATATTAATTCTATTTTTATCCATGTTAATATGTTCAATGCTAAAATAATAATATTTTGACATTATCAGGATGCCACTTAATAAAATTATTATTACTTTAAAATACCACAACATTAGGGTACCATGAATATAATCTACCATTGCTATTTAAAAAGAGAACATTAATTAATTTTGACTTAATAAAACTAACAGCATAAACTAGTATTATGAGCTAAGGAAGTTTTTTTCATATTAATTTAAGCATAGTTTTTTTTTTAAGAAAAACAACAAACATTAATATTGATTTCTTAGGTATAATACGAACAAAATTAGATAACTTAAAGCCAAAGAACTTGACTCTAGAACAAGCCAAGTATTTATCATTTGAATCTTGAATTTGTTATTGTAGAATTAAAAAATAAAAACGTTTGTTTAATTATTCTAAGTTTCATCCAACGATTCTATTCATTTACCTTGATAAATTTCCATTTTAAAGCGACGCTAAACAAGTAAAGTTCATTGTAATAGAGCTATTATAGGTGCATGAACTCGAAATTCAATTCAGGGTCATAAAAGTACAACAGAAAGGTTTATGCATCTCGTAATTTTCACTTTGCCAATGGTTTTATTTAAACACAAATTAATTTGTAGGTATCTAACACGTAGAAGATATTAAAATACACATTCTATGAATATAATTCATTTAGAATGCCTACGTCAGAGCACCTTCTTAAATCCTCCTTGTCCGTATTTAGGATTATGACTCGATTTATTTTTTCCGTTCCATTATTTTATTATAAACATTTTTCGCTAATGCAAATCAGTGTCTTGAAGCCATACATAGACACAAACTGGATTCTTCCAACACAATCTTTTTATATGTGGAACATTTAATTCTATTACAAACAACATGCATGTCGTACTCTTTGAGTACTCACCTACTTTGAGCAGAACTCAAAATTACAAAGCTCAACTTTCAATTTGTTTGAACACCTATGTGCTAAAGATCACGTGGCATTTAAAAAAATAATAAACTAGGCACGTTTTGCGGCAAATACAGAGGCCTACTAACCTTGATGTAATTAATTGAGAAAACTCGCCACTGACCCAACCGAGCAATTATTATTACAAGCAATGACATTTTTACACCTTTTTATTTAAATGGTAAATTGAAGGAAAATGTTAAATATTCAAGTGATTTAAGACTGATTAATCTTAATAGGTCTTTAACTGAGTCAAAGAACATATGTATTTTGCATTTTTTTATTTTCTTAACTCGTGAACAGCTAAGTTAAAGCTAATGAATAAGCCATATATAACTATTGCGTTTTTCAAGAAAATCAAATGTAGTAAGTAATTAGATTACATCAGCTTTTCATGTTAAAAGTAACTTTAAATACGATAAGTTAAATAAATATATATATATATATATATATATCTACTTAACTGAAGTCATTGAAGCAACCAACTTTAAATAAACAAACGAAAAAAAACTAAAGAAAATACCAAATATAATTTTACATTTCATGAGAAATATCAGAAGAAAAAATGTTTTCTTGCAAATTTTGAGCTTGAATATTTAGCGCACTTGAGATTTTAGGAAATTTAAGCACAATTTTAAAACATTTTTTTAAAATTAATCTAACCATTTTATCTTGTTATCTTTCATTTTGAGATTGAATCTTTATAGGTTTGTTCCATTTTTTACACTTTTCTCATGAGTAACTTTGGTCCACCTATATATCTGGTAATTACAAAACTTTTTTATCCGTATTAATGAACCTTAATAAAACAAAACGCGTCACAGAACTTTATTTTACATGAAACCTGCAATTGATTAAAAGAACAAAAAATCCACGGTTATTTAAAATAAAATTTAAGTACAATGTTTCGTAATTTTTACCAATAGGTTTCGCTTGTAAGCAGAAATTAAGTTTTGATGTTATTTTCTAGAAGCTCTCACAAAACCTCTACCTCAAAACACCTTTTATTTCTTTGAAAAATGTTTCACATAAAATGTACAAGCTTTGATGAGTCTTATAACTATAGCTAGTTTAAAGAAAATCGTTAGGGCCGTTATCGAAAAAAAATTAAAAAAACCCCATAGAAACAAATAGGGCTTCCTGCTAGCCGAATTCAACCACAAGCTTCTAGACATAAGTAGATGAAACATGAAAGCAAAATTTCAAATATGGTGAATTTTTGATAAAGCTTTCGAACTTATGTCGCCATCACACACAAGCGCACGCATACAGACATTTTTCTAAAAGCAGCTTTTTTGGATTCAAAGGACTTCAAAATGTCTATTTTCGGTGAAAACTCAAGATCGAAAATTTAACCCGATTACAATACATACTTCATTGAATATGTAGTAGTAAAAGAAATTAAAAAGGGGGTAAATGCTACAAAATTTGTACTATATAATGTCATTAGTTGTATCTGGTTGTAGATGACATGATCTTTTTATTTATGATCCACAGAAATTTTCTTTGTGTAAGACAGTCGTAACTTTAGATGTTAAAGCGACTTAAAACAACAAATTTTTTTTTCCAAAGCTCCAAGTGTGAACTTCATTGTTATCGTGATAAAGTAGAAATTATCTTTTTCAAAAATCTCTTATACATTTTTCGTTTGAAGTAAATAATTGAAAATTTAACAAATACAAACACAAATTATATAATTATATAAATGTTACATACATTTATGTTATTTCTTTATTTTGTTTAGGTACACATTATATTATTATGTATGATGAACAGCCAATAAAGTTCTTATTTATAATTTGACAATATTTAAAAGCAGTGAATGTCATAGCAATTGTACAATATCATTCAAGTTCAAATAACAATTACAGTATGGCTGATTTAGTTTTAATTAATTTTCCGTTCCATTAGCTTTATTGAATCATATTATTGATCGATTTATATAAATTACATGCAATACAAATGTGCAAATTATGAGCATAGCGATTCGAATCTTATAAAGGTCAAAGAGGCATTGGAAAAAGGAAAATCTATGAGTATAGGGACGACGAAGTACTTTAAATACAATGTGACATTGAAATAATTTGGTTCGTAATTTTATGAATATATTCAGGGTCTTGTATTTTTGTCGCTGCGTCGCCCCTTTTGACTATGCTTCCGTGCTTAAATTTTTTTAGGATATAGTAATCGCCATTATAATAATGCTAATATGCAAATTGTTGAGTTATTCAAATGTATAACATTCGTCGACAATGTGTTCATTTTGTAATAAACTCTCTATTCTAATAAGTACCTCATACATAACTCCGCGATGAACACGTTTCGTTTACGTTACTATAAACATGTTAAATACTACTGTGTTGTAATAATAATCAGACTAATGTGTTTTACATGAGTTTGAAAACTATGTATGTATGTAGACAGAGAAAGGAAAAGACTCATTTTCATTAGCATTTGCTGTTGGATGGTAATAAGTGCAGGAAGACGAACGCTTAATTATTTATGAACGGCGTGATTTTAACATATTTCTGTTTTTATCGAGTTTAATTAATTCTGTTTCACTATAACTAAAGAAAAATTACAGTCCAAGACGATTTTAATCATAAAATTGTTTCTGTCTTTTTAGGTTAAAATGAGGCCTGTGTTAGGTATACATTTTTTTTAATTGGATTCGTTTGAAAGAACAAGACAAACATTTAATTGTTGAAAAAAATTAATAAATCCATATTTGATCTAATAAAATTTATTCAAAAATCCAAAAATCTTTTCTTTTGAGGTGTTATATAAAATTTATTTAGTATAAAATCAATATTGATAAATTGTCGATAAAATGCGTGTTTTTTTTTTTATAAACGTGTTATTATGTGGGAGCACCTGAGGTCTTGTATTGATGACTATAGAAATTAGATCGTAGGAGGTTTTGATCTTTCAGTAATAAAAACAAATAGGTAAATCTATTAGGATATTGTATTTTTTTATATTTATTTATGAATCAAAAGTGCGCGGGTTGTTAAATATGTCGTGTTTCCATCATGAACGCCTTTTCTAAGAGGACACTTTCAGAGTGCTTTGATTTATATACGAATGACTCGCAACGCCATTTGATCTACCTTCATGAAAAATTGCAGTTTCTCACAAGATCTTTATAAGAAAAGAACTTTCGTAACATCTATATAATTTACATATGGCGTGTCTTAAATCGATTTGTTGATGAAATGCTTCATTTAATTATATGATTTTTTATTGAATCGATCCTTTTATTTCAATTTTATTATGGCATTGTGTATGTCGAGAAAAGAAATTTCCAGTTTGTCGTTGTCATGACATTGAATTTTTGAATGTTTTTTTTTACATTTTTATTTCGCATTTGTTAGGTTGACCTATATTTCGCAAACTGCGACCTTAATTTTATTTAAAATGGAAATATAACCTTTGAAATAAATTGGTTTTATTCTTTTTTTGATGTATATACTTTTAAATGTTGTAATGATAATTAGTATTTTTATTCCTACATTGATCAACTATTTCACATTTGATCTAAATAAAGGAAACATCAAAGAAAACTTTATACATTTTATCTTAAAACAGTTAGTTGTTTGTATAAAATTTATTGTTGTTTGTAATAAAATGTAGCATACTTCAAACAACGATGGATACTTTTCTTCTATTTTAAGTTAAAATTTTCAAAAGTAACGTGTTACGTGTTTGAGACAATTGTCTTTTGCGTCAAGGCCATGGGTCTCCAGACGTGATTAAATTTTAAATTTAAATACGCAATATTTAAATTTTTAGAAATACATAAGTACGTGTATTATTAAATTCCAGATGTGGATGGTATGTGTAAAGGACAAAAATTTAGTCAGTTTGATTTGAAGTGAGTCATAGGAATCAACACGCTTTATTAAGATATTTGGGCTATGAATTTAATATATGTTACGCAGTTTTTAATTAAATAAATAATTAAGAGTTTGTTATTAATTTTTTCTGTAACTGCTTAAATAATGTTGCATTTCCTAGTTTTTTAACAACTTTATTAGTTATATGCATTAAAATTTTTCATAAATCTATATATGAAAATTATTTCTATTTTACACACATTGTATAAATGATGTAAGTTCATGTGTCATGATTTATATTATGTACGTGTCATAAAGTAAACTATGCGTAAAAATATTAAGGCGTATAGTTTAGCCTCCGATTTACAATTTTTTCAAGTGGAGCAAAAACTTAAACCTTTGATATCCAACAAATAACTGCGAGACCTAAAGAAATATATTGCCTTACAACTTTTGTATTTTCCATGATTCACGCTTCTGGCAAGGGTTTCTCTTTCAATGAATTTAGTAATTACCCAGAGAAAAAAACCGAGATTTACTCGTCTATATTGTAGTCAATAAATCTAGTTCCTCGGTGTTGTTTTATAAATTTAAGTCGAATTATGATTAAAAATAATACGAATTTAGTCATAGGATCATAAATTTTAGAATACAAAAATTTATTTAAAAATTATTACATAAATTTTTTTTTTTTTTTTTTAAATTGCTTTGATTTGTTTTTCTAGGTATTGAACACATAGTGCTCCTAGCCTAGGTTATTGCAACTCTTAATACTAACAGAAAAAATTCATAGTTTTCCTGACCATAGTCAGGGTAAAAGAATTATGGCTACTTACAAAATAAATAAAGAATGTATAAAAACTTAATTAACGTAAAACTTACTATGAATAAAAAATCGTTAAAATTAGTAATTTAAAATTAAGTACTTAATTAAATAACAATTAAAATATTATATATACTTATTAAATAAAAATGACCAGATGAGATTCACAATTTACATATTATGCACCCATATACATTATACATACATGCATACATACAAACATACATACATATATACAGTTACACACATATATAGATGTCTAATTTATGAATTGATAAATTCAATAGGATCCATTCGCTTTAGTCTTTTATAAGGTGTTTCTTGAATAGCTCCAACAGCTAATTTATTTGGGTGGACTTTAACTCGTTTTAAGTACCTGGTTCCTTGTCGCTTAGCGTATTCCACCACCGTTTCTACGTCTAGATCACGCTGTATGATCTCGTTTTTAACGTAGCGACCAACCCCGAGAAGAGATCTTAATATAACCGTCTGCTGTCTCTGGATTATTACAACATTGGAGGGTTTAGCGGCTGCCCACAGATGTGCTCCATACGCCCAGATTGGTCTGAGGAAGGATTTGTAGAGCATGACCTTTGAGGCTAGATTCAAAGATGATCTCTTTCCGGTTAACCATCGGAGTTCTCGGTGCAGCAGTTTTAGCTGTGCTACCTTTTTTTTTATATGGATCTTCCATGTTAAACGTCGGTCCAAGTGAAATCCCAGGTACTTCACCTCTTGTACGCTCTCAACAGGGCGATTATTGATGGAGATCGGCCCACACTCTCCTTTGCGAAGAGTAAACGTAATGAGTTTTGTTTTACTCTCATTAATATTGATTCGCCATCTCCTTGCCCATTCCATGATTTCATTTGCATGAGACTGCAGCTCTCTCGTGGCCACTCGCGGATTAATGTTTGCGTAGAGTATCGCTGTATCATCGGCAAAAGTCGATGTAATTATATTTTTGTCGGTGGGTAAGTCAGACGTGAATAAGTTATATAGAGTTGGGCCAAGCACACTGCCCTGAGGAACACCAGCAGCCATACAGTAGAAACTACTTATGGCACTCCCATACTGGACGTAGAACTTCCTGTCACGAAGGTAACTGCTGATAATAGCATAGTACTGGTGAGGTAGATATTTCCTTACCTTGTGCAAAAGACCTTCGTGCCAAACGCGGTCAAAGGCCTGGGCTACGTCTAGGAAGAGGCCCACGCAATATTTTTTTTCTTCTTGAGATCTTTTTATATAATTTGTAATACGGTGGACCTGCTCAATAGTACCATGGTTTTGTCTGAAACCAAACTGGTGCAAGGGCACAATTTCCCTTTTTTGCATAATTGGCGCTATTTTGTAGAGAAGAAGCCCTTCATACAACTTAGACAGCACAGGGAGGAGACTAATTGGTCTGTAGCCATCTATACTTGTTTTATCTTTTCCCGGCTTGTGTATAAGGATGATCTTGGCTTTCTTCCAAGCAGGTGGAAAGTATTTATACTTGCAAATTGCATTAAAGATGAACAAAATTGCACGCTTGCCGCTGGTGGGGAGTTCTTTAATAAGCCTGGGGTTGATCATATCAACATCAGGAGCTTTATGTGGCTTTAGATCATCTATTTTCCTTTTCAGTATTGAAAATCTAAATTTTAGAGGTTTCGCATCGGGGGTTGTACAGGTAAGGTGTTTGAGGCTGATGGAGACACCGCAAGCATTATTACATAAATTAATTACTTTTTTAATACTATTCTACCACCTATTGGCGCAGTGGTTAGAGGCTGTAGTTGGTACGGGTTCGATTCCCGTTGAATCCTAGACTTAAGATCTTAGACCTAAGAATAAAATTGACTAACAGAAATTTTCTGTGTTTAGATAGTCGTGATATGACCTTAGATGTTAAAGCGACTTAAAAAACACCAAAAAAAAAATACTATTCTACTAAAGTATATTTCTTCAATATATGAAAAGTTTTAATAAGTACTTCTTAATTATACTTCTGTAACATGTATATGCATAGAAATGTTGGGTAGCTTTTATAAGCTTTCTCTATAAGCTATTGTCTTTAACGATATGGTATCAGGCGTTGTAATTCAATTATATAAAGTAGAATTGTAGGACTCTAATAAATCTTTCAATATCAAACGTTAATGAAGTATTTCACAAAGATTTTAACGTCCCTTATATATATATATTTTCAAACTGATTTCTGATAGATTCCTAAGATTCCATGAAAAATTATTCTTCCATTCTAATCCAGAACTTCAAATTCTTTCCTCTACTCAGCACCTGAAAAATCCTCTACGTTGTTTCAAACGACGGTGGCCTAGAGACCACCTTCCAAATTCCTAGAGAGCTCCAGTGCTGGCTGATGCCTCTTATCAAAATATTTTTTGACTCTTGAATTATTCTCGACTTAAAAGTCTTTTATTTTTTATCTTATAACTCATTACATACATGGATCATAGACATTAGACATAGTAGGTACATATAGACAATAGTTGCAAATACATTTTTAAAAAATAATTTAGTTAGTCCACCAATGTTTGAATGTGTTATATACTAGGTATCTGTAGAAAAAAACTTGCAAAAATAAATTGTAACATTAGTACCATTGAGTAGTTCGATTAATCTGAATAAATGGTGGTCCCATTGTCAGTCTTACCATACGTAATAAATTTGGAAAAAAATTAGATGTTCATTAATTGAGAACATGCCTTGGCGCCTTACAATGGACAGCCGGATGATTTTTTTCCGATCGATTACATAAGTTCATTTTTTATGATAATAATAAACCGAAATGCATTCCATTATACTGAAAAAAAACTTTTCTTGATTTTCACCAGCATGAAATTTTTATTTTTGTCCCATTGTAAGCTATTTTTCATTTTCCAGTATACAATGTGAATAATGTGCTTACGTTGAGAAAGAAGTAAAAAATTCATTTTGATAAAATGTAGGGAACTTGTATTCTTAAATTTATTAGGAATAACATTTTGGAATTCTCGCTTTGTTTAAAATACCCCATTTTCATGAAATGTGAAAAATTGTGCTGTTTTTATTTGTACTGTGTACAAATAAAAATACAATCTCTATAGAATGTGTAGTGTTAAATAAATAACGTAAAAATGTGTTAACTAACTGTAAAAATCTTGGTTTTTATTCCTATTAATAAGTATTTTTTCCCAATTAATTGGTATTAATAATATGTATATTATTAAATATACATTTTATACGTTAGGTATATTTTTACAAATATCTAAAATTTCATTAGTTCTTTGTAAGGAACTTTCTTTTTAACTAGAATTTTTTTTTGCAATCTCTGTGGATTTTATGAAATTCAAAACATCTAACAATAACCGAGAGAAATCAATTTGTCATAAACATCAGACACTGGCCTTGTTCATCTCAAATTTCCTCGGTATGTGTATTCTGAAAAAATGTAAAAAAAAACTGATTCATAATATAGATACCTATATCACGTGGTTTTTGAAGCATCAGTACATTTTTTCTAACAAAAACTTTGTTTTAAATTTATTCGCATATATCTATTAATTATTTGTTTCATTATTATATATTATGTAATGCACTTATTTTATATCTTTTAATTTTTACTTATGAAAATTGCCTAAATTCTTTGTATTTTTAATAATGACGCGTGTGGTGTTACATACTCGTAGTTGCAATTAAAAAGCGAATAAAATTATTCGACATCTATAAAGTTGAAGGCCATGTTTTGACGTCTTCTCATGGTCAAAAGTATTAAGTAATAAATATTTAAATTTTTTGCCGACTCAACAAGAACTTCAATTAACCATAATCTATTTATGAATAGGGTTTTAATTTTACTCAATCATTTTGTGGTTTTAGCAAAGTAAGTAAATTTTGCAAAAAAAAAAACCAAAACAAATAGAAGTACATTATTGTATGCATTGAGAAAGTGGATCATTTTGTTTTCTTTTAGTATAATGAAAATGTATTTCCTGATTCTTGATTTAAATGTGCTGTATTTGTCTGTGTGTTTTTTTTTACATTGAAACAACAAAACTAATAAAAATCTCATAATAATAAATCTGATTAATGGTGCATACAGAAATGCGTTTCATTGTAAATCATTCATTCATAAAATAAATATTGGATTTCGTTTTGAATGGAACTTTTTATCAGTTGACATGGTTTTAGATTTATTTAATTTGCTGGAGATAAAATTTTGATTCTATCATGTTAAATAATAACAATTAAATATGAGAAAGTTTGAATCAATGTTGGGTATTAGATTAAATTAAATTATTTTTGGTGTTTAATTATTAGAGTTTTTTTTACTGAAGAAAAAACCGAGAGATTTACTTGTTCGTTAGTAGGTAATAATAAATTATGTACTGCATTAAAACAATAAGAGGTTTGGATCAATATAATGCCCATGTAATTGATGCGATTTCCTCGAAATCATAGTTAAGATTGAATGGAATCACAACGACAAAAAATGAAGTAAAATTAAACACAGTTTATGAATACAGGTATTGTTCTGATTTGATGAATCACAAGTACATGGCTTCTGAAATGTCGGGGGTGGATTTGTATTTTATAAACATTATGCGTGTTTTATTTGAGAGAACAAATAAATTGTTTTTTATTTGGGACCTAAATGGTGTATGTAGAATATTAATTATGGGTGTATTATGACTTGGTTGTACCACAACTCGTGTGAGTCATTTGAAACTTTCTGGCCGCCGAAGGTGTGTTGAATTTAAATAAAAAAAAAAAATTAGGTTGGAAATTCATATTACAATGTTTGGAATTTGTAAGACAATACACATTTCAACCAATTGAAATATTCATACATTGTAAATATTTGCAAGTGGAGTTGCTTTAAATATCACCATCGAATAAGTTGGTTCATGATTTAAATGTTTTATTCATTTTTATAATGAATCCTGTTTATAAATCTTAATCTCATTATTAACAAGCCTAAAATTTTCGGCAAATATTAGTTATAATTATTTATAAAAATATCGTTAAAAATTGTATTTAAAAAAATGCTAATTTGATGTTATCTTGTTGAAAAATCTACGTATAATTATAAAATCGTGGACCATAAAATTTTTTTTAAATTCTAAATTTTAGACGAAAACTTGCGAAATAAACCACTTTTATGTCTCTTATAATTTTTAAGTGGATCTTAACTAGAATTTTTTTGACTTTTAAATTTTGAAAAAATTGATTTAAGAGATACCTACTTAAATACACAAACTTAAATCAGTTCAATTAATTTTAAGAATTAATTCTCTTATAAATAATCTTCAAAATGAAAATTAATTTAAATTCCATTGAGTTTAAAATAAATCAAATTGAAATTTGACCGTCGTCAAAAATGTATTTTGCTGAATATTATATTTATTTCACGACATCAAAAACATGTAGTCATTTTCTCTTTTAGTGACTTAATACCACTTTACGTTCTGGCGCCTAAAGCGTCGCTAAATCAAAATAAATTATGTTAAGAGATTTCAATACGAGATCACGTTTTTCAGGGCCTCCCTCTTTTTTGATATGTTGTTATGTGCTGATATTTCCTGATATATATATATAAAGACATTCGAATGTTTGAAAAGATTTTTAAGTTTTAGTTAAAATAGTAAAATTTAATTTAATTACTTACTTCGAACGAGTTTTTATGAGTAGTTTCTTTATGAAAAGCATTTTTTTTATTCTTCCTCCGTATTCAGGCATTTGTAAATGAACATTGCCAACACAAGCTGTAGTAATTTAAATGTTAAAAAATAATATATTCATGGCATGTTAAACTCGTGATGACTATCACACCCAGTTCTTCTCAAATAAAAGGGTCGTTTCGAGCTTTTATTTCACACGTACATTTTTTGCAAGTCTCGTGTAATTTTTACATTTCACTGTACGCAAAATGTAGCGGTATGTAATCAGAGGTAGGTTCACGAACGTAGTAGGTAAAGTGTAATGATGTTAGCTGAATAATAATTAATTAACCGTACACCAATTCTCGTAACATGATGAAACTTGATCATGTAAAGTTAAATTTGTTGCACATTAAATCTCCGTTTAGATATGATGGGTTGCAATAGTATGCACATGAATAGTTGGGGGAGTTGTTAAATTAATTACAAAGTACTGTTCAGCTTGCATTGAAGGGTTGTTGGTGAATGTAAATATTAAATACCTGCGTTTTCAACTAGTTGACTCAACAAGAACCAATCGGGAGAAAAGAAATTATTTATGTTGAGTTGAACCACGACTTGTAATATACGTATAGTGAAAGTGGTTTGCAATTTGTGACACTTCTTCAAGTCATTTCATTTAAGTTCCGCGTTTGAAATAATTTTATTATAAAAATTTTAATCGTCTCTACGTGCCTTTTTATACTAATGAAGAGATTATTTAAAATTACTTCCTCGGTGAAAGATTTATTTTTATTAAGTTTTTTTGCCAAATAAATATTTATCACATTAAGTATAATATTAAATTGTAAAGTAGGTGTTATTCTGATCACATCAGAAGTATAATTTCACAAAGCCGATATTTTCTAAACTGTTACATTTATGAGGAAATATGTGGGAAGTTAAAATAAACTAAAAGGATTACATTGGTGGGTGAATGAAAGTGTTATAGAAAAAATTAAGGTTAAGAGGTCAAAGATCGCTTGATAGAAAATAAAATTGGCAGATGTAAAATTTGAAGATTTACTTTTAACATTAATTACTTACGGTGTAGGCTTCTTAATGTATACTTTATATATTTCTTTATATTCATGAAAAACCATTTAGACAACCATATTTTATGCTTAGACTTATGATACCATATCTTATGAAATCAGAAATCATGAATTTTTTTGCAAATTTCAATGTCTTCGTGCATATTTCTTACGCTTTTATATCCTTTACGAAGTCAGATACTTTGATTGACATAGAACGTGTGTTATTAAATTTCAACGAATCCTTTTCAGTTCGTATGATTATGTTTTGAAACTCGTATATTTTTATTTGTGTTCTCTTCATGGTAATTTAATGTTTTATTCTCAACTTTGAACGTGAAGAGAGTGCAATGAACGCGGTGCTCTTCTGCACAAATAAAAATATTTCAATCTAATTGATTGTATCGGTCACGAGCTATAAGTTTTGAAATAAAAGCAAACTGGATTATAGTTGGATTATATTTCCAATTACAATAATTCTATTCAAAGTTTTTCTAAGTAGAAAATCAGCTATATCTATTTTGTACAACTCGTACTATTTTGAGGAAAATATATAACCTACATCAATATAATTTATAGGTACATTGTCTTTAAATCAACAAAATTTGTTGTTCTATCTGTTTAGTGGTATACTCATAAAGATTGTTTTATATTAATTTTTTATTTTATTTTTGAAGTTATCTTACATAATGTGTTGTCATCTTAAGTAGAAGCTTTCATCTTTTACATGTTACGAACCCTCCGAACTCATAGTTTTCTTGAAGGAACCACATGTTCAAACGCATATAAGTAGTTTAATAAAGATAATAGAAAAATCACTAATAGCAAAATAAATAGTGTAACGAATAAAGATAGTGACGACGAACAGCGGTGGAAAAGACTGGAAATTTTGATAAAGTTCCAGTTTACACTGGAAATTCAAATTTTCATTCCCGATAATCAAAAGACGTTGGAGTTTTGTGATTGAGATAAAGTGATTTTCGAGATAAATTGTTTATCAACGAATTAAAATAAATAAAACAGTTTGGTATATTAAACGTTTGCCAAATTTTCATCCAAAAAAAGAACCCTTAATGAGAAGGTTAATAAATATTTGATAGTGACATTTTCTATTACAATAGTGATCACTTGCGTGATCACGGACCTTTGATTAAGATCTTTAATAATAAACTTTGCAAAGATTCCAAATAAAAAATTTGAACATACAAGAAAGGTAGATGTTAGTGTAGTAAGTCCCTTAATAATCAAATTTTAACTGAAAGTTCATGACAAAACGTGTGATAACACTTAGGAAACTTTTGAGAACTTTGGTTATTTAATAGATAAGTAAAATAAAAACGTAGTAGGTACAAATTATTAATTGAAATTCGTTTATTTTGTTTAAATAAGTAATTCATAGACACAAACTGTTTAGCTCAATAAATTATAGGTAGGAAGGCATATACTGGGAGAGAAACTATCGGTATACGTCTACGCTCAAGACCACTATTCTTTAAATAACTTCATAACCACACATTTTGAGGTTGGGAATCGTGTTTACCTACTTATATGCCTAATAAGTATTTTTCTTTTACTTAAAATGTGTTTTATTACAATTTTGCATTCACAGTTGTGCCTAATTCCTGAAAACAATACGTAGAATTTTAAAAAATTAAAACAAATTCTACATTCAAAATAAATAGAATAAAGAAAAAACCGTTCGGGTTACCTGTTCGAACTAAAAATTGGGTAGGGGGCTCTTTATAGGCTTTTTATGAGCCAGATTACCGAATTTGGAAAATCTGCAATATATAGTGGCAGGGAAAGAGCCAAGAAGAACAGAAATTTTCAGTGAGAGTTAAAAGTTTTCCCCGACTGGTTACATACGTTTATTATTACAAAAATAATAGAATAAAAGAATACGAAAATTTTAATTAATTTTTTTTCAAGATTTAATAAATTTTTAAAGCTTGGAAATATAAAAGATAATAATTGATATATAACACCTTGTATACAAACAAATAGACTTTATTTATTGAGACTAATATTTTTTTAATGGTCTTCAGAGAGAAATCTCAGACTCTTTAATTTAACTAATAACAGCAATTTATATATAAGTGAGAAAAACGTGATAGTTTCATAAAAGTAAATGTTCAGGAAGTTTTCATCTTAGAGACAGAAATACAATCATTAGAATAGAAGTCAAAAAAATTAATGTCTCTAGATATTGCAGCCTTAACAATTTATTCTTACATCACCTATACGTAATAAGTAAACATTCATTTCTGTTATCGTCTTATTGATTAAATGAAATGTCAAATTAAATTAAAATAATCACATTGAAAACTGTGTTTTCCCAAGATGTTAAAAGTCTCATTTAAATTAATATGTCGTTTTGTAAAAGTGTAGACTCGTACCTATATGTTTTGAATATACTATGCTATGCACTAAAATGACACTATTTGAAAAACCTTTCCTCAAGCACGTCATCGATCTTATGTTTAAAAGTCGTCTTTTTTGTTTTCTCTTTTCCATTTTCATTTATATGTAAATTGAGGTTGTAAACGAGGCTCTTGGTGATAAGTGATTATTAGTAAGAGCTAGTTGAAGGGTGGTTGAATGCATTTTTCCGTGATATTTATATCGTAAAAACACATTTATGTTAATGATACATTAAAACGTTTATGTTTCTACTTTCAAATGAAATGCTTTTACTATTGTTTATGAAAGATTTTAAGAGATCTTAATAAACTATTAAAAATAACAACTTTTTGTAAAATTATTTTTATGTCTATTTTTTTAGTAGATTAAATGTTTATATAAACTCCTACCTTCGTAACAGTAATCATTTGTTCACCTTCAATTTCAAGAAAATCAGTAATTTCCTCTTTTTAATTAAGTTTGGATTGAATTAAGTAAATTAAATTCTAATTTCCCATAAAAATTGTGTACCTGGTACAACGATATTACGTCAGTTATAAAAATAATACGGTTCAATTTATTTAATTTTTTTTTCATCTTTAGTTAGTTTTACGATTCGTATGAGCAACTCTATTTGATGAATAAGTCGGAAATAAAAAAAAATCTATTGAACTAGAGAACAAAAACGTGGCAGAACGATGTGACATAAACACAAAGAAAATAGAATGACACGCTTGACAATATGAAAGCCAACAAAAACGAAAATGTCAATGTCGGTGGAAAAAATTAAGATAGCCAAGAATTTTCGTGAATATTATAAATGTCCAATGTTTTTAGATAAAAAAAACTATCATAAATTGAAACGAATATGAAATTTCCACATTTAATTGCAATGTGAATTTTATTCATATATTTTTCAAGGAAATATCTTGGATTTTTAATAAGCATAGTAATATATTTAGCCATTTATTTTAGTAAATACGATTCAATAATATTTTTTAAAAATCCTCATAAAATTTCTGAAGCTGAAAACGATATTCTTCCCACGATCTTATCAGCGTTTTATTATTTGTTCAGGTTCACTCTTAAATTTTGTCATTAAAAATTGATTTAAAACGTTAAATTGACGTATAATAAAATAACTTTTTTTTCCTCGGAATTAATCACGGTTTATTATTATACGCTCCAAAGTGAAAGTTTTTATCCTTTCCAAGGTATTTGAATTCAATAAAACCGTTTTCATTTAGTTCATTTCTTTGTGTTCTGTTTTACAATTAGGAAAAAAATCGTGATTTTACACAATCGTTTCATTCGAATAATTGATCAAGAATCTAAACTTTCCTTATACCGAGAGAGTCTTAATAAAAACTAGTACGTTTCCAAACCAGAAATAATTATAAAATCAGTTATCGTTCAAATGTTGAAATGCTCACGTAATACCCCTCTAAATGATCTAGTTTTTTCTTTATTTATTTATCATCGAATATATGGACATTGTTCGATTTTAGTTAATAACTGCGATATGGCTTTTAACAAAATTTTACGATGCTCGTTATTTAAAGAGATATTTTTAAAAGAAAAAAGAAAGATAACAACTTTTTTTTTAATTTTAGATTACTTTGTCTCTTGGCATTTCCAATTTGTGTGTTTTTTTTGTCTAGCCTCTTTTTACATCTTAGAATTTTTATAACTGGTTCGGATTGTTGATGTTGGTTGATATGTTGAAATTTTTGTTCAAACATTCATTTAATCATTTCAGTTATTTGTAAATTTTAATTTAAGTATATAAGGCTATGCGAATTTATGCCCTTGGATATTTTGTTACGTATATTATTATTTTTTGAGAATTCTTATCTTTCGCATGCTTGCTAAATTAATATATCAGGAAAATTTCTTTATTGTAATGATTGAAGGACAAATAAAAAATTACAATGGTTTTATAATGACCTGTATAAATCAAACAAACAAAATATAGTTTCAAAATTATTTATAAATTAAAATCGGTCGTGGGATTTATTGTAAACGATAAAATTAACTCTACTGTAATTTTTCCTCGGAAATTTTGAGATCCTACACTAACTACAAACCTTTTATAGTTGGAATCTTTGCAATATTGTAAATCTGAAAACATACATATGAGCCGTTCAGTGCGCACATCGATTAACTCCGTAATGCAAAAAAATTGAGTAAATTGAGAAAATAGACTTCTGAAATACATTGTCTCTTATGGAAAAGCTAAAAAGCCAACTGTCATTTAGAGCTGTTATTACTTATTATTAGTATTTTTTTCGGATATAGAAATTTAGGAGTCAACCAAGTGTTTTGTCATGAAAATTTGTAAAAGTTGAAAAAGTGGAGTTAATCGATGTGTGCATTGAATGGCTCATATTTTACTCCAAATGTAAAGTAGAGAACTTTTTTATAAGCTTATGTTATTTAAAAATAGTTTATGTCTTTTTTTGTTTAAATGTTTGTAAATGATATGAATACAATCTGCAGTTGAGTTTTTATCTTAAGAGTATAAACAGATCCCAAAAAGGTTCTTCAATATTTGCATCAATTTCTCAATACTATTATGGAGTCTGTCCCAAAAGCCAAGCTTGGCTTTTGTCAAAAACAACACGAACACAATTAGTTCACATTTGCATTCGTGATGATTTAGCGAATGTGCACTATTAGTCCATAGATAATGCATACACTTATATATTATACATTAAGGTGGACTTAATTCCCTTCCAAAGAGAACATATGAACAATTTATGATTAAAAGAACGGTCAAAATCTATGTTACACTTGTGCTCTTGCTTCCAGATTTTTATAACTGTTACTTTAACTGTCATTTGTACTTCATCCTTTGCACATTGAGAACTAAACAACAAAAATAAAAGATCTGAAACCAAAAATTTAGTTTTGACCCTATCTTTGATCAACCTAGAATCAATTCAAAATCGAAGTAGTTCTTTTTCTTTTAATAACCTTTTCAAACTGTATTTCAAATATTTAAAAATTTCGGAAATCCAATCAAAAGTACAACGAACTTTTTAAATTTCCGTAAAATGCTATAAAAACCATCAATTAGTTTATTACCTTAAAATGCTTAAGAAATTTATTAATATATGTTTTGTCATATGTACAGTCTTCATATTGCTAGTTGACCAAGAAGTTTTTTTACTAATTAAAGCTATTTGTACACTAATTTAATTTGATACTTTAGATTTTTACTTAATAACGGGAAATAATTAATTTTTAACATTCTGAAGTATATAGGCAAATATTCTTGTGTTCAATTCATATAAAAATGTACGCTATTCTTCCAACGCAAATGTTTTAAAGGTATATTGCGTTTTTTAATATTTGCTTAGTTAATTTTAGCATTACCTTTTTACCAAAATCTAAAGTAGAATTTTTTTCTGTTACTTATCATAACTAAAATTTAAAAACTAGGTTTTATGTGAATGTTAATAAAATCTAAAAAGTTACTATCAAGCGTTAGTCAAAATGAGAAAAATATGTTATTATTACTGCATTAATTTAGCATTAATAAGCTCGGAAAAGATAGCATTTTTTAATTATAATTTTTCTCTGTATTATAGTTTTTCTTTATTTTAAAGTAAAATTTAAAATAAAAATCTACGCAATGTTATATAACCTTAAAACGAACACGATTTGCTCGGATAATATTCTCATAACGAAAGCATATGAAAGTCATAAATTTCAGTTGCATAAATCAATCGTTCAAAACCGTAGGTACTTATCCATTTTATAATAGCATTCTGTAAAAGACATTTTCAATTACATCAGCCATAAAGAGATTCAATTAAACGCACTATGAAAGGAGATTATATTCGATTGATTAAACCTCAGGTAATTTAAAGTCTCCCAGTTCATTGCACTAAGAAATGTTTGGAAAATTTCCTACACTGAGACTTACTTGAAAGAAGCATCTCGAAAAAAAATACAGGAAGGACATATCGTATTTCTTACTGAATAAAATCAATCGATGCACTTGTTATGTAACAAGAGCCCATTTTGGCGTACACGAGGGTGGCGAATACGAGAAGAAAGTTGGCGCCATAAAGGAGGGAAAAGCACCGTCTGGAACCTGCACAAATAAATTCTTCAATAGTGCATCGTTAATCACAATTTTATACCATACTTGGATTTAGAACCACATCATTTCAAAAATACCAGAGGATCGCTAACGATAAGCGTTTCAAATATTTTCCTTTAAAAAACTTTACTTCTCCATGAATATGTTATAGGTTATTTTTCATAAAAAGTTTTCAAGTTTCCAAGAAAATATTTTCCAAATAAATATAGCATTTTAGCATCTCACTTGTTCATGTTTTTCATCAGAGACCAATAAAACCATATAGTAAAAATTCATTAATGACTTCAAGTGGATTTTTTTTTAAATTTAAATATGTATCGTTCTATACTCCTCATAAATATCCACTGATCGTATTATAGTGTTGAAATTAGCGATGGGTTATTGAACTCGGAATTGTATTTTGTTTATTTGATACGCATATAATAACAACCATTGTGATACGATCATCGAAACGAAAGGGAAAAATTACAATCTTAACGGATTAACTCAAAAGGCAAGTAATTTTATCATCCAATCAATTTAAAAAAAAATAAAGTGACATAATTTGCTGCGTTTCTTCGTTGATGATTAAATGAAACCACTTTCTAATGTTTTAATTCAAGCCTTTACGGTTTGAACTTTTAACGAGAAATTTTCTATTATTAATCATTTTTTGTATAAACAATTCATAATTTGGGATTTATAAGATTTCCTTAGAGAAATCAGTAGATGTGCATAGATGCGTTGTGTTTCATGTCGAAACAATATAATTTCATTAAAATTTTAACAATGAACGAAATGTAAAACATGTAATTGGAAAAAAAATTAAATGGTATGATGGACCTAAACATGGACATACAACTAGTCTCTTGTGTTCATCCCCCAACATAAATGGAATATATATTGCAAGGGGTGTGTTCCACGATCAATACGTATACAGCTTCCTCTGATCTCTGGGCTCGTTTATATTTCGTCACAATGACTGGAAAGCTTCATAAAACGTTCAATTTTAATTATACTAGGATTTTACCATTTACAGCAAATTGTGAAAGAATCATTAACTTATTTTCAGCTTGTTTCGAAACGACATTGATTGATTTTCGTAGAACGATCGGGGCTTTTAAAAACGGTTTCTAAGCGACTATGATTGATGGTTCAAATCAGCTCGCGGATTTATTCAAATTTCTATTTTTTATTACAATTAATTTTTTAATCGATTAAAAACTATCTAAATATCTATCTTAAAAAAACAAGCAGGATCATCAAAATTATATTGTCAAAGATAATTCATTAATTTTTTTCTGTTTTGATAACCATTTTCATGACTAAACTAATCTTTTACCATAAAAATAATGGGAAAAACCATCTGTGTAAATTAAATTAGATATTTTTCAGCTGTCTCTAATGTTTTTCTAATAAAACTCTAGACAACGCTTTTGGGTTTTTTTCTTTGCTAGTTTTAGAAATATTTTCATCTTATGAAATTTCAAAATCAAGATTCTAATTTTTCCTGTAAATAAAAATTAAAAAAAATACATTAAGTATTTATTTTGTTAGAAATCTAAATTTTAAAGTAAGATTTTTTTTAATCATTAGTAAAGAATTTTATTTATTTTTGTTATTAAAGCAAGACCTAAACACGTGGAATTTTGCAATCATAAGCATTCATTATATTTACGGGATTTGCAAACATATTAAAACAGTAATTAGTTGTAATATTTTTAAAAATCGACCAATTGCGTATAGAAACACGCACTGTAAAGAGCTCTATTATTGGGATGAAGGTTCGCGGTTAAAATTTGTATGATAATTAGTTTTACGTATCACAAAACCCTAATTTGCATGTTCTTCATGAATCACTTATTTTATTTATTTATCGTCCTGCTTTTTGGTTTCGATGTAGACGGAGTAAATATATTCGCTATAATAAAAAAATGAAGGGGCATAAACAATTGATTTTCCAATAATTTAATATGTTGGGCATTTTTCATTCTGTCAGTTTGTTTATCGTTTATTTTATTATATTCTGGAATTTATAATAAGAGAATTAATTGAGAAATTCATAAAGAATAAATTGAAAGTAACAAATATAATATAAGAATATTATTTTGTGGAGTTAATAAAATATTTTAATATTAGGTATATAAAATGTTTTTTATTTCGTTGAAAAAAAGCTTTAAGGAATGCGTGTTGGTGCATTAGCTCATAGTGGCATATTACCATGCTTTCATTAAAATACTTATGTATTTTATCGGTTTTGAATATCTTTCTAAAAATATGAAGAAATAAAATGAGGTTTGAAAGTATTTACGGTCTATTTTTGTAGTGGGTGAATAAAAATTTTATTGCGTCTGTTCAATTTGAAAATAGCATTTTTACAAAGATTCTATGAAACAATGAACTAATGTTATAAGTTTTTAATTTTGGCAACATCAATAATTTTTTTTCGCTTTTATCAATTGGCTCCTAATTATTCGAAAAAAGAAATGTAAACAGCTGCGTTAGATAAAAGGGGCGCACATCAAAATCTGTTATGTACCAACCGACCATGTGTCTGATAATGCTCATATTTTATGATGGGGGCGTACAACGATAACTCGTATGTGCAAAATATATTAAAGAAAACTTTTAAATAAACAATAGATTTAATATTTAGTGTACGTATGTACGTATTATGTACGAACACGTTTTAAATTAACTCCACATTCTTCTTTGAACGCGTATATTTCTTTCATGATGTGCACATAATTTTTTTTCGTATAAAAAGGGGTCATATTCAAATTTCTATTACTATTAGTTAGCTTTGTAATAATACTCATATTTTATTAGAAAGAAACTGATTAGAGACAGATGTTAGAAAATTTTACTTTTTTTATTTTAGCAAATATTTTAAAGGTCTGATCTTATAAATCATTTTTTATTTTTTTTTATTTTTTATTTTTAGCCCTGTGAAGTGGAAAAGTTAAAATTAAAAGACTTAATGAAATACAGACAATAATAACAAAATGTTTTGATATTATTTGAATCTATGATGGAAAAATATATTTTATATACCTAGTATGATAGTATGATATTACATGATATATATATATATATATTTTTTTTTTGTTAAAATTTAATATACTTACGCGAAAAATTCAGGGTATATGTATTTGACATGAAAATAAACATTTGCTTTATTATAACATTTCAATTTGAAATGTACAGTTGTACCATATAGATTTTTCAGGAATGAATGGATGCACCCGTTCAAATATATTTTGCTGAAAAGAAAATACGATGCAATGATTTTCATGCATCAAAAACGATAAAAAGTTCTGAGTGAACCAAATCTGAAATTTTTCATCGATATTTTGTTCACGAGCTTAATAATTTTCTCTTTGATAAAACGAATAATTGAAAAATATTTCTTTTACATTAGCTTAATTAATTTTTCAACGTGTAGATTAATTAAAATATAGAAGTAGTAATATAAAGTGGAACTTGAAAAAGTCAAATATTTAAAATAATTGAAGAAGATAATGATAACGTAGAAAGTGATATCATGTAATTAAATTCTACATTTTCCCTACTTCACCTTTGTGGCTTTTGTGAATACCGTTTTAAATCACCTCTTCAAATTCTTTAATATGAAATGCCTCAACAGCTAAGGGTAATAGCACGTTTTTGGCTAAATTGAAGTTTTCTGTTTACTTTCATGAATTATTGGAAAGCTGAATATTTGAGGGAAATTCAGTAGAGTCATTCACATTTTCCCCCCTGTATTTTTCAGAGTCTGCTCTTCCATACCTATTATAGGGTATTTCTATTCGTCGTTGGGGGATGAAAACGAACCCTAAGTTGCGTGTCATCGTGACAGCTCTCCTCTTGCACACAATAAGATAAAGTTTTCTTCCGTATACAAGCATATAATAGTATAATGGCCGATCATGAAATTTACTACCTAGAACTAGACAGGAAATTTTCCTCATTTTTACAGGTTTAATCCTATTTCATGTTTGATGTAATAAAGCGATAATTTGTATCCGATTCAAATGATAAATAGCTCCATTATTGATGTCACGAAAATGTCAGGGCTTATACTTAGGTACTCGTAAATAAATACGGATTGCTACAAAAATATAGAAAATCTTTAGACCGTTTTTCTTTTAGATCAAAATAAATATCGAATTAATAAAGTAAATAGCAATTAATAAAAACATAAATAAATATAAAACTTTTAGCTCCATATTCTGAGTAGGTATAACTTCAATTGATCTTATAAGAGTGATAGATTAATGGTTTTACTTAAAGTAAAAACTTAAAATATACTCTAAAGTATTTTACATTTAATACTTACTTTCTAGGAAGTAATTCATACGTTTTATCTCAATAGTTCTACATTAAATAAGGTAAAAGAGGAACTCAAGCTGTTTGAAAAGTAAACACCAATTAGTCAAGAACCGAAGAGGCAATTTGTTTCTAATAATTCACAAGCCATCTCCACCAGTTACTTTGCTATAAGAATAAACTAAATTACATTGATATCATTGGTTAACAAAGATTTATTTTTTCATCCAACAATTTGATAGTTTTAGGTCTTAATGTACATCCACTGAATTCCAATTGGTGGGTACTCGTTGTTCGTAACGGCTCTAGTTTTTTTTTAAATATTTTCAAATTTCCTTTACAAGAGTTATATGCAGTTTGTTAAATTCAACACGAGTAAAAATTATCTTACCTTAAAATTAAATAAAGTTCAAGTCCAATGTTGCTTATATTTAAGCATCAAGTTAAGTCAAGCATTGACTTTGCAAGTTATTTCATTTCAAAGTTTAATTATTAAGCTCAAAAATTCATTGTGAAAAATTTTAAAAACACTTGACTTTATAAATCTCTTATTCAAATAGTTTTATTGTAATTGTAGAAAGTGTTTTAAAATATATCGATAATCTGTAGCAACTTAAGTTAAGACTTTTTTTGTTATTAAAAGATAATTGATTGATCTCGAAAAGTCTGGTCTCAAAAAACTGACAGTTCGAACTACATAGCTACTATTATACATTGAAAAAGGATTGATAAAACATTTTACAATGGCCCTTCACAAAAATTGTAAAGGTTTTCCATTTCTATGACAAAAATTCTCGAGAGAAAAATATTGAAATATGGTATTTTATCTTGTCTGCAAATTAGAGAACTTAAAAAAGTTTCAAACTTTGTCAAGTGCATCAATAAGTTCAAGTCTGACGTTTGGAAAGTTTGTTGTTGATGATAAAACCTTTTTATCGAAAATAATATGTCTATAGCTTTTTGCTTAAATTGAACGTACCTTAAATATAATATTAAATTTAAGATTTAGGAGCCCTAGGTTGCAACAAGATTAAGTTTCATCACTTACACTCATATTTAGATTTGGAAATTTTTTATGAATCTTGTAAAAACAAGACCAAATATTTAATTATTATATACGTACAATGAAAAAATATATCAAAAAATATAGACATTTCATATAACTAAATCACTGAAAAATTTATAAAAAAGTATTTTAAGGATAGATATATGTTTTTTTGAAACAGTTAAATTTCAAAAACTACAGTCGTTACAAATAAATAAATTTTTTTTTTATTATCATTGCCTTAAATGCAAAAAAGAATTGCAAGGAATTAGAAAAGATGTTAAGCTTCAGGAAAAACGTTCAGTTTTGGTCAGTGTAGTTAATTGAGTTTTGTTTCATATTGTAAACTAAGTAAATTCAAAATTATTAAGAATTTCAAGTTTACATATTCGGAACTCGAATTTTTTAAAAAAGGTTAAATACTGTGTAAATTGTAGTCGTGTAAAAACGGCAACATGACAGGATTTTTAATAATTTGTGTAAAAAAAAAAAACTTGTGAAAACAGGATAAGTTTATTATTGTAATGCATGTTATTACGAGTACAAAATTGTGCACAAGCTGGATTTAGTACACATTAGTGTAGTCTATTCTAGGTAGTTTCATCAAATCAAGTATCTGAACATTTTTTGTAATTTTATATTTAGGTACGAGCTTAATATTTAGAAATGAAATAACTTATGCAATTATGCATTCAGTACTTTACTTGACATTTTAATATTAATATTTGATTTGATTTTATGCCAAATTTAAGTCTAGTTGCCAGAAACCCAAGTCAAGTAGTGAATCTCTATATAACCTACAGAAATAAAATTGACTATCTATTCTAGACTAATCTATTTATTTATTTAAATGGTACAAGAAAGGATATCACAATCAAACTTTTTATTATCAAAATGACAAAATAGTATTATAAATTTTAAGTCTTAAAGCTCTGATTATACCTATAGGTAGGTATATTTAAAAAAATACATAAAATATTTCGTTTAATATACAATTAATTTTATAATGAATACAATTTCAAACGAAACATTTACATCGTGTATGAATTTAATTATTTTCCTTTATATTTGCCCTTAAGAAACATTTTTTTCTTTTTAAAAGTCTGAGATTATTCTCTGTTGCATTCATTCATGAGTAGGTACACCTTCGTATAAATTTCCTCCAACAAGATCATGCAGATATTGTAATTGAAAGTCTTATATCAAGAAGGAAGAATGCTCTCCACTTGAATTTAGCATTAACGATACGCGAGTGTAACGACTATAATGGTTGAGCGCCTCTAACGTTTTGTTTATTTAATACGTTGATTGTTTTCAATTAGAGCAAATGAAGATTTTCAAGACGTTCACATATGAAGACAATTTAAATTTACTGAGGGCTCAAAATGTTTTGATAGTTGCTATCAAAATTAAACGAAATGTGAAACGAAATCAGAAAAATTACGTTGGTCGTTTAAGGAAGAAATCTTTCAGATTCTGATAAACTTAAGTTTGATTTGAAATAAAACACATTTGATTGAATCGATCACAAGTGTTCTATCTCTGATTTTCAACCAGAGTGTGCTACAATGCCCTTAAACTTGTGAATTGTTTTGTAAGAAGAAATTATTATACTATACTATTACTGTTTTCAATGTAAATATTTTTGTATATACTAATTAACATGCAATAAATCAGTTTTTATTTGCATTTTACTATTTTTTATGTTTGTTATTTGTATGACCAATAAATTGTTACTTATAAAATATTTTGATAAATAACTCAATCAAATTACGAAAAAATCCAGCTCTTGAAAAGAAAATAAAAACGGCACCGTCTTCTCACAAAGTTTAGTCTACCAAGCTATAATGAACCAAAAATCATTAAGTTTGATTGATCGAAATAAATAGTTTATAACATAAAGAATACTTTCATTTTTAAACATCGCACTAAATTACAATTACATGTCGAAATTCTGAAACACACCAACATTAAACATTTCAAATTTGTTTAAAATCAATGTGCTTCAACTAAGAGTACCTATATTTCACTTCTGTCCATACGAAATATTTTTCTTTACATTCTGTGTTTCAATGAACTGAGGGCAGTTGAAACAAATGGGGTAAACGAACTTTTTTCTTAAATCCAAAGCACGTTTGTCAGAATTTAAATAGTTTACTACTGAAAGCTTTCTAAAAGTGATTTAACTGGCCATTTATATTAATGTATGTTAGGTATGAAAGATGTGACGAATAAAATGAAACGAAACCTTTCAATGTCGGGGGCGTAAACTGTTTTACACCCCGTCTGACATACGTCACCGGAGACATATGATTTAAGATAGAGGTACATGCCATTCCAAAGAAAACTAATCGCTCATATACTCATGTGTCAAAAGCGAGAACTAAGGTCCTTAACACTAACTTGAACTTCTGTGTATTTTTTGCTGTTTTGAATTGCTCGCATCACTGGAATCGAATTCTTTCATACTGAATGTGAATATGTGAATACTCATAGGTAGTTATAAAACTGCCATTAGTTCTACAGCTTTCATTTCAAGCGTAAAAGAAACGTCTATTCATGTCGAATGGAATGAATCATGAAAGAGATGTTCAACCCTTATTTTTTGGTGTACATGATATTTTTTACGTCTTGAGTACTTATAATAAGATTAATATATTTACAAGTATAATCTGCAAGTTGCGTGCATTAGCATTGGTTCGATAAATGGATTTCCGGTGATGCAGCAGTTTCCGTCCGGAAATCTATTCTAATTGAACGTGGTAATTTAATGATTGAGATGAGTCATTTATTCGAGTGCAAGTATACTATAATTCATGTCCACATACATCTAAATTTCATATTATCTTTTGGTACAGTTTCATGATTTTTGCGGGTTTCCCTTAAAAATTCTTTCTTTTCAAATACGCTAGATTTAAAGAAATAAATCAAACGAACTGATTTTTTCTTTTATGGTTTATTCGACTGAAAAGCATCTAAAAACATTGCCATGTTTTTGTATATTAAAAAAAAAACGCTTTTTTCTTTCAAATACCGGAAAAATAATAAATTCCAACGACAACCGCATCAGCGTAAAAGTCTCGACGCCATTATTCAGACGTTAAATCGAGAACAATACCGTTTCATAACGACCCTCATAAAACGGTTATCAACATCATCTGTTTATATGCCGGTTTTTTGTTACTATATGTTTAAAGTTGCATCTGAAGAAGTGGAGATAATAACCACTTTTTAGGCTGCATAATATTAATATGTAAATAAACTGTTTTGAATACGGGAAAAATGCAAGGAAACTGTGTGAACCTCTAAGGAAAATCTCCGTTGAAGTTTAATCATGCGTTTGATTATTTTCTGGATGAACGCTTCATCTATTTTTAAATACATGTGTTTTGTATATTTTATCTTAGAGGTTTTAGTCTTAGAAAATTTATTTGAACAAATTAATTGTGGATGCTTTCTAATTTTTACTGAAAAATTATAGGTTTGAGAATCATGAATAATGTTCTTAATCTGATATGTTTTAAAATCTAATGTGAGCTGGAGTCTTAAAATAAAACTTTTAGAATAATTTATATTTTTAATTTTCAAATAAGTCAATATTTTTACTGAGTTTTAGGAGGGTGAAAAGCTTGTTTTTAGATTCAGTTAAGCCGATGCTATGTTAGTAACGATTTCAGCTGTGAGTTCAGGAAACGTAATAAACGTAGTATTTTAATTAAAGTCGACTGTATACCAAAGAAACTTATAAATTAGACAAATAGTTTAATTTGATGTTGAAGTGTTTTTAATACGTAACTATATTAGGTATGCGGTTTTAAGGTAATAAAAGGAAAGACAGTTAGTTATTTCATTAGCAGGTAGATATATTAGTTATTAGTTAACACAGTTATTAATTAACACAAATTAGTTATTTTTATGCATTTAGTCTAGTCAAATCAATATAGGTACCTATATAGATTTTTATCTCATTCTTTTTATACCTATATTTTTTGCTATGTTTAATCCAAATTTCAATTTTATTGAATACTCACATTCATATACTAAAGATATTCTACAAAACGGGATAGCCAAATGCGCGCCAAAAATTGCACCTCAAAATCGCTACGGTAAAAGCGCGAAAACAAGTATAAATTCATTTTTCTTCTACTAAAACAGTTGAGCCAAATGTGAATTGCTAATGTAAACTTTATATAAAATGTATTAATATACTTAGATGTTAATATCATGTAGCACGTCACCAGAATAATCCTTAAGATTTTAGGATTACATATTGTTTATGTACAAATAGGTAATTGCAACAAAACATTTTTATATTCACTAATTTCTGGTACGAATATTCACGCTCGCATTTTTTTTTAGCAGTTAATTCGGATGAAACGATGTTTGGACGACAATTTGAAAAGGATGTTTTATATTATGAAATGTTACTTATAAATGATAGGATGGTCCCGATTTTTTTGGCGTTAGTATATTTGCCGCTTTTTTGTCGGGGAATCTCACAGATATATAGTTTCACAACGTAAATAGTAAAAAATCTCAAAATTTTCAACCTCTATTTAATTATAAACGAAAAAAAGTATAAAACTATGCTTTTTTTATTCTATCCAGAAACAAAATACATATAAGAGGTACACATTAAATGTTCTAAAAAAATATTTTAATTAATAGGTTTCGTCACAAGAGCTCGCTAAAATGACCAATTTTCTGCTTTTTAGGCTATCCACTTTTCGTTAGTTTTTTGTTTTTAACTCAAAAACTAAAACTTGAAATTCTACAGCTACGTTAAATCTTAAAATAAATCACACAAATTTATCTTAAAAAAATCACAAAGTTAACAAGATAAATAAGAGATAAATTTTAATCTAATTTGTTAATATGTAGGTAGATCAAATTAATTGAGACTAATACTAAAAGTAATCAGAACTTGTTTTAGAATATGTTTTATTCTTGGAACATCAAACATGTTTTTGTACATTTATTTACATCACGTGTGTCGCACGTGTGAACTTTTACAGTATCAATCATTTATTTATTTTCAATAAACGCAACATAACAGATTTGCATCTTTACCTATAAATATTACTCACGGTTTTACATACAATTAAGATTAACAGTAGTAAGCTTAAGTAACTCGTAAAAATTCAATTAAAATTTTATAACCAGTTTTTGTTTAAAAAATGTGTCGTCAAAATTGCAACAGATAAATATAAAATAAATATAATTAGGTACATCCTGATATTTAGGATGATAGTAAAAATAAATTTAATTTTTATCTGAATACAAGTTGAATTCTGTGATTTAAAAGACATGACAACATTTTATCTGTCCTTCATTGAAAGTAATCATGTGGAAATCAAATTAATTACGAGAAACATTACTAATCGTATACGATCGTTTAAATTGCAATTGCAATTTCAAGTATTTGAAAAAAGTTCCTCGTAATTGCATTGCTATGAACGTCGATATGTTGTCACACACGTGTCTATAAAGATTCAATGAAAAAATTAATTTAATCATTATAAAATTGGTTGGTGAAAATACTTTTAAAAATTTTTTTTTTTTTATTACACTGAACGGATGATCTCTTTTTCTGGTTCGAATCATTTGTGATGTCAAGCTGGAGGGCAATTGATAGTCGTTTTTAAGACGTACGAAATACTTAAGAGATATGCTATGAAATTGATGTAAAAACACATCTGTTTCGAGTTTTACAGCGATAAAATTTTTATTGGAAAAATTGAAGGTTTAAGTTGAATGTAATTAGTTTTAAAAAATAATTAAATTTCATAATACTCCTTATATAAGATGCATTTATTGGCGTCTATACAGCGTAAATCGCATGCGGTTCCAATTCAGTGAACTGAAAAGAAGAAAATCTTTGTGTTTGATTTGTGTCATGATAGATGATGTTTTTCAACAATACTTTTCTCTATTTCAATTTCCTTTTTTCAATAATAAAAGGAAGATTATTTGCCAATTCATTCATAACTAATATTACCGTTTTAAAAACGCTTTATTCAATGCCTAGTTTATTTATTTTTTCTATTTATTGTAGTAGAGTTGGCTTTTTTTTGCGTACCTAGATTTTAAACTTCATAGGATATAAAAATGTTATCGTATAATATAGGCCCATAAAATATATAATGCACATTTAAAAATAGCTTATAATCTGATTTCACATGTTACTAACCGTTCACGTGTAAGAGTTTAAGTTGAATAAACTTTTCTTAAAACATTACACATGACCATGTCAAAGATTTCAAAACTTCCACAGGTTGTACATATATTGGGACTTTATTTACACGAAAAACTTAGTTTTTAAACGATGCTTTGTTTCGATGCTTTTAATCAATTAAAACAAACAAGCTTTTACACATACATACGTATATGCTCTAAAAGTACCGCTTGTAAACTTTTAGGTATGTACTTGTTTACTTTTATTGCGATATTTCCTTCAATTGATTATCAAATATTAATTAAAATAATAATTAAATAATAAATTTCTAGATGAACAGAATATAATTTATTTTATCCTATAGAAATCTATTCGTAAATTAACTTCTTTTAAAGCTTCTTTTAATATTGGTGTAGGTTAAAGTTGTCATTATTTATATAGTTATTATCCTCTTTTTTATTTGAAGTTATTTTTTTTAAATTAGATAACTTAATTAATTTTTTGATGCCTCACATACAATAACCAAATTACACATTGTCTTTTTTACTTCTTCACCTCTTTTTTTTTGTTCTTCTAATTTTTCACTTGTTCAGCGAACCTCAAAAGTCGCTACTCATAGTGCTGATATGAGTGTTTTAGTATTGAAATAACTAGAGGTTTAACATTAATCCTTGAGCATTGTAATGTTTAAATTTTTTTTAAAATAATTTCCTGGGGAAGTCTTCTCTTCAGTCTTCTTTGAGCTCTACACTGACCCAAGTTTAGCTCAACGGCACTTGAACAGAGAGAGATATTTTCAAAAAATCTTTTTGCAAGACTTCTTGTGTGCTCCTTTATGCCTGTAATGTCCAGTTCGTTATGGATCTGAGAGTTCCGAATGTACCATGGTGCTTTTAAAATGATGCGTAGTGCCTTGTTTTGGATTATTTGTAGCTTTTTAAAATTTCCCTCGAAAGTGTTGAACCACACAGGACAACCATAAGTCAGTATGGGTCTGATCATAGCCTTATAAATCATTAAAGAGCTCTCGCTGCGAAGACTTGATTTTTTATTTAAAAGGGGGTAAAGCTGAATTAAACGAATATTTGCTTTCCCCCTTATTTTTGAGATGATATGGTCTCTCCAATTCAGCCTGCAGTCAAAGGACACTCTGAGATTTTACGGATTTATTTTTAGGGCACCAAGGAATTTCGCTTTCTCCATAAGCAAGGCTATTTTGTTGCTCGTTAAACTTCCGCAGAGTGAATATCTTGGCAGAGCTTTTTGATGGATTTACCAGGATACTCCAGTCACCATGCCACGTTTTCATTATGTGCACCGACCATTGCTTCACCTCTTTATGAAGTGTTATAATCTAAATATGGCGTATATAATTTTAGAAAGCGCAAATAATCTCGGTTATTTATCCAGAAGTTTCGCCGTTTGTCAATGGATTTTTGGCTAATTTTTTTTCACAGTAATGAAACTATGAAACGGTCGGGAAAAATTTTTAGTCTCCCTTGAAAATTTGTGTTTTTACTTTTCGAGAGATATATAATCCAATTTTTCTCAACAAATATTAATATTAATAATTTCAAAATTTAGTATGCTGACTTATATATGGCTGATTCTGACTCTTCCCGTCAACTTTCAGAGTGAACGGATCAAAATGAAACTTACGATGTTATTTAATTCTGTAATGATGTTAATAATTAATAGGATTAAATGATAATATTGTTACATGTTTGTACGCTAGGAAATTTATAGATTGACAAATAAATTCTGACGTCACATTAGCAGCGGCAAAGCATCCTTTTTCAATATACGAATAACGAATACAATAAAACATGTTATATGTATTTGGAAAATAAAATATAAAATTACTGTTGTACATTGAAGATAAAATGCAATCTATGTAATAACTTCTAATGCTAATTTAAGAATCATAAAGCAATGAATCTCTCTGTAAATTTTCCTGTATTTCCTTATGGGTCTTTCTTTTGGTGATTCGACGCTATATCTCGTACTTCTCACTTGGTTCAAGATATACCTACATAAGTGCTCTGTATCCGAGTATATTATGCATTCAAGATACTCATAAGATTTGATAGAATATGTGTAGATTTTGAAAGCTTTCAACTTCCTCTCCATCGCAAAATCAAGAGTTTAGCTTATCTATAGAACCGAGAAAACAAAGCGCCAACTTAAGGCTGCTTTCGTGAATAATTTCCCTAAGCTTGCTAAAGTTGTTCTACCTTGTTCAATTTTTGATCTAATTTTGCTCCTTGAACCAAATGTTTGTGACAGTCCCCAGGTGTTTGAAAGAAGATACCTCTTCAACTAGCGTTCCATTAACAATAAGATGAGCTTTAGACGTCTTTGGAGAAATCAAGAATTTTTATTTTTTAAATCACATTTGTACATTATTTTTGAATCTAATCATATTTTTATGAAACTAATCATAATTTTTTTAAATAAACTCACACATAGATTTCAGTATGAAAACAAAAACGAAATGTATTATGTATTTGGTTAAAATAATTAAATTAAATATTTAAATGATAAACGTTTTAATAACCCACTTGATGGCGCAGTGGTTAGAGCAACTGCTCTCTCTGCTACATGCGCCAGTGGTTCTGGGTTCGATCCCCATCGAATCCCTAGGTATAAGATTAAAACTTAAGATTCAAAACCTACAGAATATTTCTGTGTGTAAGACAATCGTGATATGACCATAGATGTTAAAGCGACTATAAACACCCAAAAAAAAAAAACATTTTAACATATTTTTAAAAAATCTACATAAAAATTGTACGTATAATTGTACCTAAGGTCACTTAGTGGCGTGGTGGACTAGATAGTTGCCTTATACGCCAGTGATCCTGGGTTCGAATCCCAATGAAAGCCCAAGAATTTTTTCTGGGTTTTTGGATTCGACGGTCGCTAATGACCATAGTAGTTGATGCGACCTTAAATAAAGCAAAAAAAAAATTGTACCTACATAAATATTGAGGATAACAATTAATAATACATATGGCCGCGTGCTTTATGTTCCGGCATGCAGGAAATAGTTTTCTTTTCATTTTGCTTCCATAAAATTTCATGTATGCATTTCATTCATGTAATGCAATGTAAATATTTTATTTATTTATGTTATTATGACGATATTATTTATAATAATCGGGTTGAAAAGTATGTCAGTGTTCCGCCTATTCATTTATGAGACAAATCATTTGATACGAACAGACAAAATATATCAATGTATAATTATTCATATCCAATATCATTTCGTTTTTGAATATTTAATCACATTTTGTTAACGCTTGATTTATTTTAAATCCCAAATGGTTTTACAGAATACCATTTACAATTAACGTTTGATACCACCTACAATATAAGCACTTGGTGGTAGGTAATATCAGTTATCAGTAATCCCTTTAAATTGTTTTAAATGTTTATTAATCACGAATATTTTAAGTTGTAAAAATGATCTTTGTTATCTAAATATGAACATAAAACTGTCTGATACCTACTTTTCTTTTAATAATACATTCCAAAATTGTTAAAATAAAATAACATACCATTTTTATTTCAGTAACAATGCTTTTAAAATACTGAATACCTATATATCAAAACATTTATTTTTAGGTTGAATTTAATCTTTTGCACAGTATTTACTTATGTAAGACTGTACTTTGAAGTGATTGCACATTTAAATATTGTCTTACGTGCAAATATAAATCTACGTCTATACGTCATGCATATACATTTATACTATAGCCTTCATTGTACACAAATTAATGCAAAAGGGACTGTCAAAAGTTCACTCAAATGCCGAATCATTGATAAAAAGGAAACTTCCAAAATTGCAATTTAAAAATAAATTAAAAACTCTAATGTAAAGGGTCAACTATATGATTTTTTGAACACCTGGTCTTATACGTATGGTATATACGTTTAAAATATCAAATTTCAAAGTTCAGAATTTAGCAGATGGTTCAATAATATTTTATTAAAGGAGAGTTATTAACGCTATTAAGGATAAAAGAACTAAGGGTTTATATTTTTTAGTTTGTTACTGACGCATGTAACATTATGAAACAATAAAAGTAATTTATAATTTTCTGTAAAATTGATGTCAATAACATTAAAATTGAATAAGTAATCAATTTTTTAAGGGTTAAAATACGTTTAGGGAAGTACTATCGTATATTAAACGCTAAGAATCGTGTTAACTGAAAGAAGATAAAATTCAAAGTATCTAGTTTTCAGTAGTTACCAAAAAGTTATATTAAACTGTTCAAAAAAAAAAAACTCAAGTTGCAATAAAAATATTTACAAAAGTAAGATTTTAGTATAGCACATAGCTTAGAATCTTAAAATAAAGATAAAACTTTAGTTTAATGCCTTTACTAATAAATGCATAAAGCTGAAAGACTAATACAATGCCAACATCAAATATAAAAATTTCCAGCCCTATAGATGTTAAGTACTAGGAGTATATTTTTACCTATCTTTCTAGATCTACGTTTTATGCTATTTAAAAGTTAAATTTTCTTCTAAGTTCGCTATCTTTGGTTTAAATTTAATTTTATATTACTTTACGAATACTTAGTGTGTATATTCAGGATTTATTTCCTGCTGTTTTTAGTTAATACATATTGTATAAGTGGAAGTCTTAGTCCTTTCTGTTTGATTAAATTAAGTATTATAAATAAGAAACATTTTAATCGCTTTAAAACTTTTTATTTCATCTGTTTATAGTCAATAGTGTGATAAAAACTAGAATAACATGGTTTCTTATTTTAAAAGCTATGCAAAATATAGTCATCCAACTTAAATTGTCTACTCTTAAGTTTTTTTTTAAATTTATAAATTCGAAAAAAATACCTCTCTTTGCCTTCCTGATTTCTTAGTTACCAAACAAATATGCAACGGAATTTTTATTTTACACAGGTGAGGGGAGTATTACTAGTAATGTATAAAAATGTACCTACCCTGTAAATAAGATAGATAATTAATTAATTAAAAACAAATCTATTCGTAAATCAACATGACAATGGCGAAGCTAAATAAAAATATGTCTGTAAACAACGCAAAGTATTGAAAATCCTTGCGGTTCTCGAATAATAACATGTAATTGTGTATTTTTTTTAAAAAACAGCACACGATAAAGGGTTAACACGCCTCGTCCATAAGATGGACGATACGGAGATTCAAGAAACAGTCGAGGCCATTCTTGGTAAGGGCACCAAAGTGGTCGACTGTGAAAAGAAATCTTCGATAAAAGAAGAGGAGGTGTTGCTCATTAATGGATTACCTGTCGCATTAGAAGGTCGTGATGGCATGGCGATTAAACAGGCCCTGATAACGGGTCAAGTGCCTCCATGTGACCTCCTCAACACGATCTTAATCAAAGCTGGAATCCTTCGCGCGCCAGTACAATTAGAAACATCACTCTCGGTGAAAACGAGTGTCGTAACCAAAGAAGAAATCAGTGTGTCAAAGGGTGGCAAAATAGTCGATGAGCGAAGTCGGGAAACTAAAGAAAACAACTTTTATACGAGTGCGACGAGCGAAATTTGGGAACCTGTAAATATTTTACCTTCAAACCAATTGCCAAATGACTGTATTATGTCGTTAACGGGAAATCCAACGTCTACGTCAACATCAGATTCAAGCATACCAAAAACCAACTTGAGAACTAATATTTATCGAAGCGAGACCGAAAGTTACGGGCCAAAAGACAAACGAAAATATAATTCAGTTTGTACAGATTCGAGTGGTTCGAGTTATGAATCGAACGATGAAAACCATAGTCCGATCTTGTTAAAAAGTGCCGCTTCCATTAACAAAAATGATTATTTTCCACATAGTCTTAGTCGAGATTCGGGTCACGAATTATCGGAAAGCGTATCCATAACAAGTACTCGAGTGCCAGGGCCTGATGGCCGATTTTGCGGAAACACATTCACGCCAACCTCTGTAAGCTCGTTGAGCTCTTATGATGAGACTGATTTTACCACCGATTTATCATCACGATTTAAAAATGGATGTGATATGAAAAATAAAACCCCTACGAGACCATACAATGGGGTAAGTTATTTAGAAATTTCTCAGATAAATACTTTTTAATCAAAAATTCCATTTTAACTACAAAAACTTTTTTAACGAATGGTATCTAAATTTTTTCTTGTTTTGTTTACTAATACAATGTAGCAAATAATAGAAAAAAAGTTCCAAGTCACTAATAAATTCGGCTTTGATTCAATTGTAAAAGCCGTCGAACTTCTTCAAAGACACGAGTTGACAAACTACTATTTAAGTTGTGACAGTGGCGTACAAATATCATACACCACTCGGAATCCAATTTTATTAAGGCAATATTTTTTTAAATCTTAAGTTAAAATATTTAGGACATACAAATTTTGATTCAATTTAATGCTCAGTTAAAAAAAAACGATAAATCATAGTTCTAACAAAGCACAACAAACTTGAGTGGAAATTCTTTAGTCTGTAGCTTCTATTTTCATTCCCACTTCATAAAATTTTCAAAACTAGCCAATTTACGATATGATAGATCGGTTCTTGAACCAAAATTATTTAATTCATAAGTTTTTAAACAAACAACAACACAAAACCACCTATTGGTGCAGTGGTTAGAGCAATTGCAATTGCTCTCTTCGCTTCATGCGTCAAGTGGTATTGGGTTCCATCCTCGTTTAATCCTAGACTTAAGATAAAATTGACCAATAGAAAGTTTCTATGTTTAAACAGTCATGATAGGACCTTAGATGTTAAAGCGACTTAAAACGCAAAAAAAAAATACACAAACTAGGTAGGTAGGTAACGTTATTCTTACTTAAACTTATCCTAAAAGGAACATTTACACTCCGGCGTCCAACTTTATATGGCTGAATTTAAAATGAAATAATGCCGCAGCTAGAAAATATTATTTCTCCCTCACTGACTAATTTCACTCAATATTTTATTTACTATTCTGAGACACGATCTCGTCTTTATGCACCGCTTTTTCCTTATATAGAGTCGTTTGTGAACGGTTTTTGCTTTTGCTTCATTGTAAGAAGAAAGGCTGAGAAACCGGTTGAACGTATTTGAAAAAAAATATTTTAATGCACGAATAAGCCAATATCTTATGCAGATAGAAAATCATTTGAGATTGCATCGATCCCACACCCTCAACGGAAAACTAGATTTGTAATTAATTGGTTGGATATATTGACAAGAATGTCTTTAAAACTATGTTCAATACGTTCTCAACTAAAGAAAAATAAATAAGACATTTATTGATGTATAAAAAATTTTTTAAACATATTCTTACTAATCTGTTTTACACTAAGATTTCTGATTACACTAAGTTTAAAGCCAAGTTGTGTTTAACTTAAATATTTAAAATGCAGATTGTTTAAAAAATAATACCCAAAAGAAACAAGTTTATATATAACAGACCAAAAAAGATGTGGTGATTTTTTAAATGTAGATTCTACAGTCCAAATGGATTCATAAAATGTTAAGGTCAAATGCTGAGGTTAATCATAAGCGGGAGTTAAACCAGACAAGTTTAAAATACTAAAACTGATTTTGTTAAACCATACTTATACAAAATATTTCCAACACAAAATATTATTTGTTGGGGTTAATTTTCGGATTTAAATAAATTATTTTTAATTAAACGGTTTAAAAACTACAAATGATTTCATGTTCAAATATTTGTTTAGGTTATAAATAACCTTAATATTGAGTTGTACTTATTGGATTTGTTTTCTATTTTCAGCCTACAATTTTTGGGACAGTAGCTTCAGATCATACTCCAAAAGACGGAGCCAACAGAAGAGTAAGTATAAAACGTTATAATAAGCATGCCATGTTATACTAATATACAAACTATTAATTATTTATTTGAGATAAAATTAAGAAATTGTGACTTTACAAATTATAAATTTCTCGATCCATAAACAGAAAACTTATTAAGAAATATTTAAAACGTTTCTATGAAATGATAAATTTTAACCTAGATAATCTGTATTCATTTTAATCTTTAACAATAGCCGTGTTTTCTTGTTAAAATATAATAAAAATAATAAAGTTCAAATATTTTTAATTTAAATTCATTCTTTATTGGTTGATATTAAAATTAAATTAAGTTTACTATAATAGTGTATTATTATAAAAAACCATCAATGAAAATTTTCATTCTAATATAAATAATTGATAATTTTGTAATTGCTGTAAAATATCTTCTTTTAATTATCAGTAATTTTTAACTAGAAGTTTCAAGGCTTAACTACTCGTATAGGCTTCAAGAAATAGTAAACGGGTGCAATTATAAGAAAGGAAACAATTATTAATACAATTACATATCTACTATTTCTCCTTGAAGAAAGCAAAACCGAAGGACTAATATCAATTTATATACCTATTTTACCAAATCAATAGCTGAAATTTAATTGGATTTTTTATTTGGATATGACAGTTTTTTAAAAGGGCTTTTGACGAAAATATTCTTTTTTTATTGTCTATAGAAATAACCGTTTTTATTGAAATAAACATTATTCAATTATGTTCCATTTTATATGCTAACTGATTTATAACATTTTCAATTAAATCAGTGAAAGAGTTTATGAACGACGGTGGACAGTTAAATTTTTGTGCTTTTTTTCTTTTGTATGTATGATATCAAACAGTATTTGGTGATTCGTAAGAAAGCCTTCTTTTTAAAAACAATTTTTGCAATTCTGATTACTTATATAAGTATAGTAAAATAGTGGCTACTCGGGACTTCATTCACATATAATTTGACATAAAAGTAAACCCGAAGGGATTTATTTTGGGGGTACTAAAATTATAAATTGAAATTATGGATTTGATCCATTTATAGGTCAAATTTTCCTTTCGCTCGAAAAAACTTTTTTTTTTTTTGACAATGCATAACAAGGTTTATATCTTATGTCGATAACATTTAGTATCTATTGTATTACGTATTTACTACAAATGCCTATACTATTCAAAAATATATATGATGATATAAAATTATGTTTGAAAAATGGTAATAAAAATTATGCCATACACAGGTAAAAGGGTCAAGTCATTGTTCTGATATTGTTATCTGAAACATTTTTAAGACTTTTTAGACTAAGTAAGCAACTGTATTTCTTGTAATTTATACAAGCGTTTATGTTATAACTATTAAAATCATAAAATGCCATTAATCAGTCAGCATATTACGAATCTCAAATCATGCATTTGATAAGTTTGTTATATATTATTATATGAATAAAATAACACGTGTTTTGCTCGAACGTGACATTTATAAAATATTTATTTTCTAATATATTTTTAAAAATGATTAAGCGTATTTATTATTTATTTATGGTCTATAAATGTTCTAATATGCTTGCTTTAAAATTTAAAACTATGATTTGTTGTACAAATGATTTTTCTATACTTTGGTGCTGTAATCATTTTTCAACGCTAACGAAGACTTAAAACTCTTAGCAAATAACAGTTTCATCTTGATGACAAAACTTTTTAGTACATCATTAACTAGAGTAATTAAAACTCGGCTTTGATTTTTGCAACTGATAAAATATACGTGTCCTGAAATCGGAAACTTTTCAAATAATAAAAATCTACGTTGCATGCTTTTAGAAATTTAATATCATCCGTCAGAGACTACTTCATTAAATGACCAAAGTTTGAAATAAACTAGAAGTTATTTCCGGTTACTTTAATTAGTAAAGTATAAACTAGAAGTTTCATTTGGAATTTGTTTAATTAATTCTTTTTTAAAATTATATATAGGTTTTTCAATAATTAAGAATTATATTTATTCAATATTTTGCATAAATTGCAATTACATAAATACCTATTTAATTGATATAATAAATCTTAATAACCGCGTGTTATTTGCACTTATTTTTGTTTTAATGCCATTTTCCTTTAATATGCATATAATGGCTTTTTATAGTTTTCAATATCTGGTGGCATTTTATATTTCTATCAATTTAAATATGGCAAGAAAAAAATGTTTGGTAGAAATTAATTAGCTAAGTAACAATAAAACCGCAAGTGCATTTTGCATGTAATAATGCCATAAATCATTTTTGCGATAGATACCTACATTGCTATAATAAATTTATTCATATTTTTAGAATTTATTTATTTTATTTTCATAGTAATTAATAATTATATATGGTTATTACTTTAACGTGTAAATCAATTGTATCAATTAAAATTTACCTATAAAATATTTTTTTGCAGAGTTTACCTCAGACGCCTCAAAGCAGTAAAAATTTTTCTGCGTTATATAACGGAGGTGGTGAAAATGGCAGTGGAAATAATATCGAAAATATTTCTGAGTCAGACTTTTCTGCTGATAATGTAAGTCTTAATTACATCCATTCAAAGGCGATTTTTCATTAAAAATGTCAACAATTTTAATCAGTTCTTAAGGGTTCTAAAGATTAAAAAGAAAGTAAATTTCTTCTTTTTTTTCTTCTGAATATTAAAGAATCGTTTAACTTAAATTAAGTTTTAACATTAGTATGTTAATTTGTTTAAGCCAAATCTTGGAAACTGAAAAATTAAGTTTTTTATTCGTGAAAAAACAAATATATTTTGCCCTATACGCCAGTAGTCCTAGGATTCAATCCTTAAACTTTTTCTAGGTTTTTAAATTTGTCGGTCGCTAATTACCATAACAGTAATTATGACCTTAAATAACCAAAAAGAAAAACGGCCAAACGGAGCCGTTAGGTCTTGTTTCAATGTTATATGTCCTTATGGTAAAGATGATGCTGATTGTATAGGACAGCCTACAAACAAATAAAAAAAGTTAGATTCATAGATCCAATCTTTGGTTTCGATTGTATTTTTTCGCTTAGCAGAAATCTGTGAAAAGTTTTCTTCCAGCGCCATTCAATTATCAGAACATTTTTGGTAATTTCTCTGTCACAAAAAAAATATCTGACCGAGACATGCCATTTATGATTTTCTGTGTAACTGCTAAAACTTCTAACAATATTTGAGAAACTTGAAGAAAATGTACATTGTTTGTAATTCACTTGGAATATATCTGTACCTTGGTTCTAAAAGGGTCAATTTCTATTTTTACCATTCCCAGAAAATACCAAATTAAATTTTACAATTTATATAGTTTTCATTATCTTCGTACATATTTTATTTTCTGTTCATTTCAGGTATTAATTTAAAATTGTTTTTTACAGGTATAGCAGTGATTTGGTCTGTTTTCTTTTTTTTTTCTTTATTACCAAGTTTATGGACATTAGCCCTTTTAGAACCAAGATACATATGTAGTTTTCGGTGATTTTATGGACGCTGAGCCTAAATCAGCGATCAGTTTTTCTCCAGTGCCTTTCAATTTTCAGAAAATCTCTGGACCAGATACTTTTATTTGTGTCGCAGTAAAGTTTTGCACCGATTTCTTGACAATTGAAGGATGCTAGAGAAAAATTGTTCAAGGATTCGTGCTAAGCATGAAAAAAACACATCGGAAATCATAAATTGCATCTCTAGGTCAGAGTTTTTTTTTTTTGTGTGGCAGTGTAATTAAATAAAAAAAATTACAATAAAATGAATTTTAACCCACGTAATCCTCTTAAACAGTTAAAATTGATAGGATAAATTTATTTTTATTATTTTAAATGTATTTATTTATACATACTTTCAGGCTTTGGTTTATCGAGATGGAAATTTAGTGTCGGGTTCATTGGAGGCTTTGATTCAACATATGGTTCCGACTAATCAATACTACCCGGATCGAGCGTATTTATTTGCTTTTCTTCTTAGTTGTCGTCTTTATATTAAACCGCATGAATTGCTTGCTCGAATTTGTACTTTATGTGATAATCAACAGCGACTTAAAGATTCTCTTTTGACGGGAACAAATACGACTGCCATTGATGGACATGATAGTAAGTTAAATTTAAACGTAACATATTTACAGATTTATTTTGAAACCCCCATTTTCCTAGAAATTGATAGTTGTTCAATAACAACAGTCGCTCCGCCGGCCGCATTTGCAGAAGGGCATAGTAATTCGGAGACGTCGGCGGCGCCAAGCAGTTCATTACAATTCACGACATATCTGATTCAATTATTGGCAGAATGGACGGAAACGTTTCCGTACGATTTTAGAGACGAGCGCGTAATGCAACACGTACGCAATATAACGCAGAAGTGTGTAGCATTGAATCCAGTTTTATGTCGTGACGTATCCAGTCTACTTCAAAACCTCTTACAAAGATTGACTACTTTAGAAAATTATGAAGAGTTTTTGCAAAAACTAAGCCAAATGGAACATGAAAACGACCATAACGGCGACATTACAGAAATATGTCCTGACGCTGGAATTCTCGCCCAACAATTAACCCATATTGAGCTAGAACGACTTTCTTATATAGGGCCGGAGGAGTTTGTGCAAGCTTTTGCGAAAGAAAATCCACACTTAGAAACTTCGTTTAAAGATATGAAAAAAACAAAGAATTTAGAATCGTATGTCCAATGGTTCAATCGTTTAAGTTATTTTGTGGCCACTGAAGTTTGCAAGGTAAAAAACATATTTTTTTTCAAATAATAAAAGCTATTATCGTAATACTTTTAATTTTTTTTAAGCACCCCAAGAAAAAACAGAGAGTTAAAGTCGTTGAGTTTTGGATTGAAACAGCTCGTGAATGTTTTAATATAGGAAATTTTAATTCATTAATGGCCATAATCGCTGGCTTGAATATGTCACCAATATCTCGACTTAAAAAGACGGTAAGTTTTTTTTGCTAAAATTATTCCTCTTTGTTATTTGGATGAAATCTTATAATCGATAATCAATCTCTATGTTCAACCATACGTGTTCTCTCTGACAATTAATAACCAATTACCAAATAGAAATTGCTTAATTTTCTGATTGAAATATGACCGTAATTTCACATTAAAGTAATTTTATTGAGTTATCTGGAAAAATGTACAGAGTAAAAACCCTAAAATCCGTTCATCAATTTACCAAAACACGTATAAAACCAAAATATTTTAAAATTTAAGATTTTTTCTCATTCACAAAATTTTTTTCCGGTGATTCTAAGCGGTAAAGAAGACCCTTTCTTATGGAACTTTAGTTAGAAAAGTAGTCAGCTAAAGCGTAAAATAAATATAATACTATAAAATACTATATATTATTATTTATGTAGATAGCAAAATTCTCTTATTTATAGAAGGAAAAGGCCTAGGCTCTTTTTTTCGAGTGAAACATAAATATTTGATTTTTTAGAAGTTAGCTCTACTTAATATAACGTTCATATGTATCTTTTTTAATAGATTACTTAATTTTTTTGAGATAAGTATTTTCTAGGCGTTTTCTTAAACTTATTTTAAAACTTTTAGTGGAATAAAATTCATTCCGGCAAATTCTCCATACTCGAACACCAAATGGACCCTAGCAGTAACTTTTCCAGTTATCGATCAACATTAAAAGCAGCTATGTGGCGTTCAGCGGGAGCCCGTGACGAACGGCAACGAATTGTAATTCCATTTTTCAGTTTACTGGTCAAAGATTTATACTTCTTGAACGAAGGATGCTCTAATAAGTAAAACTTTTTAACTAAACAAATAAATATCTATATATTAATTAAATTATTTTTTCCAGATTACCCAATGGTCATATTAATTTTGAAAAATTCTGGCAACTGGCAAAACAAGTCACTGAATTCATGGCCTGGAAGCAAGTTACGTGTCCTTTCGAAAAAAATTCCCGTGTCATAACGTTACTCCAAACCAACACTGTGCTAAGTGAAAATGCGCTGGCGTTAGCTAGTTTTGAATGCGAGCAGCCTGAAAATAATCAAGAACGAGAAAGATATAAAAGCTTAAAAGCAGAAGCCAATAATTCTTAAAATAAATTTTGTTTACTCGTTTTGATAACAATATTCAAAAAATGAGCTTTATCACAATCACGTAGCATTATTCAAAAAAGAGGCACCCATTAGAGAATAAAATATTCCAAAAGTTATTTAACAAAAATACGCAACACAGTTTTGAAATGTTTGCCATTTAACTGAATAGTTAATATTTTCTGCTTAAATAGATTTATATACAATTGACTTTCAGTATGATATGAACTAATGAAGTAATGCAATTATTTTACTTTTGCATACTATATTTCTGCTGCCATTGATACGATGAGGATAGTTATCGACACGATAAAAACAAAGTGTGATTATAATAATTGTAATAATTTTTAATATTTTTTTAACTCTTAATAATAGAGCTAATTGTCTTTGATTGTAAATGTACGAAAATTTTTAAAAAATCTATATTTTATCGTTATTTTTCAGGCACATTGATGTAAGTTTCCATTTAAATATCAGTTGCACTTATGGTTTTTACTTTTAAATTTTATCAACCTTTTTTTACAAATAAAATACTTAAGATAATTTATATTTATATTAAAATTAACGTCTTGGTCGTTGTTCTGTATTATAACTAATATTCATGTGGTTGATTTGTCTATTTTTATAAAATTTTATACTGAAATTTTTCAAATAATGAATCTTTTTATACTCGTATATTCAAATCATTTCATTTAAACTTAAGGCTATTCAAGACCAAGTAAATTCTTTCCGTGGAACGGTTAAAATTAACACCTTAGAAAAAAACGAAAAAAAAGTTTCACATTCACTTAATAAAAAAGTCCATTAATAGTTTCATATATTTATGTTTTCTTAAACTGCTGATAAATTTATATCACTTAACCTTTATTTATTTATTTTCAAGAGTTATTATATTGATGAAAAATAACATTCCTCAAGCAAGCAATACACTTCTTTAGTGAAAGATTTTATATAACAGTCTCGGATTCATTTTATATTATAAAACATATTAAATATACCTACCTACTATATATATTTAAGAAAAAACAAATATATACACAGAAGGAAAATATGAGAACTTTGAAATGCTGTACAATATACATACATAATTAATTTAATTTTCAAAATACTCGGAACTATTTTCCACGAAAAACTTTAATATACACTCTTATTTATGACATATAACTTTATAATAAATGAGATCACAAAAGACTTAATATTATCAGTATTCTAGTCATTAGTTTTTAATTTAGTTTGTGACAAATCTAAATGTTGTACTTGTAACATTAAAACAATATATTGTAAAAAATTATTTGTATTATGTATTCTTTGTTTAAAATAAAACGTATTTACAATAATTGTATTTAAGTGTTATTAATTATAGAAAGAAATTGAGCGTGATAAAAGTAACTAGTGGCGACTTGACGTTCGTTAAGCTAGCCTTGGCAACCCATCCCAATCAAATGAAACTATGCTAATGATTTAGTGCTATTTTTGTTCTAATTAGTTGCCGTAGTTTAAATTTTGTGGGTCGTGAGGTTTATGAAATTTTTGTAACAATGCTAGCTTTCACGTAAGCATTGTTATAATAACAGCTGACATTATTTTTTTTATTTCGCGGACCTCTAGTTCGTTTTTTATCGAGCAACTAATTAGTTTACGCATTCTTAAGCTTGTACAGGTCGGACAGCTTACTAGTACACGTTTAAAAGCCATTCGGTACCATTAATTGGCGTAAACAATACTCCTAAGTTCTAGGGTTTTAGATGTCCATAGGCGGGATATAAGCTAAAGCCGTCTAAACTTAATTTTTTTTCAGTTTTTCAGAACCTTACATGGTTTTTCTCAAGCAATTTATTAGCAACTAATTAGCAAAAATAATTTTACGCATTTTTATCAAAATTTTATTGCGCTTTAGTGTATGTTTTGCATCACAATGCTATCTTTACGTGAAAGCTAGCATTGTTACAACAATTTCGTAAACGACACGAGCAATAAAATTTAAACTACGGCAACTAATTAGCACATAAACAGCACTAAATCATTAGCGTAGTTTCATTTGATTGGGCTAGGTTGCCAGGGCTGGCTTAACGGACGTGGTGACTTGTGACAGTAAATTTTGAAAAAACAATTAATTTTTTTCCATTGCAATTTTTTACGGTTATATGAAAAGTACATTTTTTAAAGTTGAGTAAAGATGTTAACAGTTAAACCCTTTAAAATTTAAATCGTTATGATTAAAATAATTATTATTGCGCGGGCTATAAGCCTATAGCATTACTTGATTTTTCTTTGAGAAAGCACTGCCACCCGTGTTCACTTCAAAAGTCCTAGTCCTTGACTCATGAACCGCTTCGGCACCTGAGAGGCTTCACTTAAATTCCATAACGTAACAAAATATAACATAATTATATTCTCTCTAGATTATACGTTAAGTTTAAAAATAGTTTTCTTTTTTAATAAATATGATAAAACATGATAAACATAAACAATAAAATACCAAGCAATAGCTAAGGACCTTGCTTAGTTTTTTGCTGGTTCTGTAAATTAATTTAACTGTTAGCTGTGGAGCTTAATACCAAAAACTGCACCATAGGCCAAAATGTTATTTCAGGATATTAAGCCAGACAAATCTGTGGCGTTTGTTAAATTAATTAAATTTTTAATCCGTTATATACGCTGGTAAAGTATCTTTGGCAGGTCACCTTTGCGCCACCTCGAGTTTTATTTTTTTAAATAATGGGTCATCCAACCTCAAAAAACAAATGCGATTATAATTTATAAAATATCTGCTGCGAGGCGTCACGGTACTTTCTTTTACTTTTATTTGTGAAACTCGCTGTTGGTATAAAATAGATAAAATATAAACACACTATAACTATGCATATGAATAGCACTATATATGCATACAACCTATATGTACATTGTACATATAACGAATTCCCAACCTTCACCCTAGAACCGTTCTTATTCGAATTTTCCCGGGAAAAAGTTTCAAATAAAAGTTGTGTTACTACCTACTGGCTACTACCTACTACTTTTACTATTACTATTACTTACCACCAATTACTTACCTATTACTTACCACTAATGAGTCTAAGAACTATAGTAAGTCTGAAGAAAATCATTAGAGCCATTTTCGAAAAAAAATGAAAAAGCTCAAAAACTCCTGGAATAAAGTGGAGCTTTCGCTTAACCGATTTCAACCAAAAGCTTCGCGGCACAACTAGACATAATATGAAGGCAAATTTCCAAGTTTGGTGAAATTTGGATAAAGCTTTCGATACGATATGGCTGTCATACACAGACATGTTTCTAAAAAAACACTTTTTTGGACTCAGAGGACCTCAAAACATGTATTTCCGGTGAAAGCTCAAATTTGAAAATTCGACACGATTACGATACTTCCTTTACTATATAGAATAGTAAAAGAAAGTAAAAAAATTAATAAGTGCTTTTATTTATCTATTATTATATTATTATTATTTATCCAGGAAAAAGGTAAAATTGCACTTCTGGATTATATATGAATGTGAAATATACAATGAACAACACAACACTTTCGATTCGATAGTTTTTTACTCATTTAATTGGATCAAATCTTTATTTAATTCCACCTGTAACGCTAGTAACTATATAATAATGATCATGTTAGTTGATGCACCCTTAAATAAAAGCAATTACAAAAAAAACTTTTTATGTTTTAGTTAAATTAAAAAAGTTTGTATTGTATTCTCATACGCTTTGATAAATAAAACGTATGCGTTTTAATAAAATATTATACTTTTATTCCTGTAGATACAAAGTGTTTCACTCAAATTCAATAATTTTGAATCCTCTTCACGTCAATTTGAATCTCCACGACAATAGGTCTTTCACAAATAAACACACATAATAAGTCTTTCAGTGCCACGGCTACTTATTTACTTTGAATCTTTTGAATTTTATATTTCTAATTACCTTTAGATGTACATTTTGATCTCCTGAAAAGTCGAATCTCGAGTTAGAAATAACTCGCTTGTTATCTTCTGGATGGTTATCATTGGATGGTATTATTCAAACATAAATTAATCAATAAGTAGCTGGTTTTGAGTTAATGAACTATAAATTAATAATTCTAGGTGAATTTAAACACTGACAATGAGAGTTAACAGTATTATTTTATCAGAACGATCAAGTCTTTTAACAATTGATTTTAGTTTAATATTTTTTCACAAAGTACAAAGTAAATTTTTTCTAACTTCCTGTTTTTTTTTTCATCCATTTTTATTCCGTAAATCGCATCAAATCATTCCTTTATTATTTTCACTCTTGTATACTAAATCAATGATACTAATAAATCATCCAACTTATTAATATTGAAAAAGTAATGTATTGAGCAATGTCATACTACTAGTTATTTTATGTTTTTTTTTTGGAATAATTTAATTATATTTGGCTCGTAATAATTTATTTGATTGCGAGCATAAAATCCATAAAATAGAATAAACTTTTATTTAATCAATGTAATAATACAATTTTTCAAATCCGCGCTCACTTTGTAACAGTATAGTAGCGCCATTGAATTGAACTTTGGTAACTATATTTCTTCGACAGACAGCGACAGAAAGAAATTTTATCGAATTCTGTTTAATTTTTATCAGCGTGTTCCCGACTAATTATATTAAATAAAAAATGTTTATTTATTAAAAAAATTATTTGTGTAAAACGCTGCAACATATAATTTGTTTCATTTTTATTTTTATTGACATTTGTTCTGTGATTCGTGTGCAGTAATTTTATAATGGGAAATATCCATGCTGCTTCAGGTCCTTCAAATCCCAATTTGAGTATGCCCCAAACGGATTGTTTTGATCCAGTTTGTGAGCCCAAACTGGATAATCCGGGTACTATGGAAGATTTACATAAGAAATGTAAAGGTACGGACAACTTTTTAACCTACCGGGAATCTAACCTAAAAATGTAAAATTATCGATAGCTGAGATTACATTTGATTCTTAATCTTTTAGATGTGTTTCCAACATGTTTTGATGGTGCTAAATTACTTATTAATAAAGGATTGAGCAGTCATTTTCAAGTTTCTCATACAATTAATATGAGTAGTGTTATGCCAAGTGGGTACCGTTTTGGAGCAACCTATGTAGGAACGAAACAGTTATCTCCGACAGAAGCTTTCCCTGTTCTGTTAGGTGATATTGATCCCTCGGGTAATTTAAACGCAAACATAATTCATCAAATAGGCAATCGTATTCGTTGCAAATTTGCCGCACAAGTAAGCGTTTAATATCTTTTACTAACTAGTAAATAATGCGAACAAATTTCATTTGTAATTTATTTATTTCATTATTTTTCAGATTCAAAGTAACAAATATACTGCCTGTCAATACTCTTTAGATTATCGTGGTGACGATTTTACTAGCAGTATAACATTGGGAAATCCTGATGTATTCACAAGTTCTGGTGTTGCTGTGCTGCATTATCTTCAGTCAATCACAAAGCATTTAGCATTGGGTGCAGAACTCGCGTATCAACGAGGTCCTCAAGTACCCACTGGAGAAATAGCCGTTTTGAGTGCTGCCGCAAGATATACTGGTAACAATTGGATAGCGTCAGGAACACTTGGACAAGCCGGTTTGCATATGTGTTACTGGCAAAAAGCATCTGAACAGTTACAACTTGGTGTAGAATTGGAGACAAATTTCAGATTGCAAGAATCAGTTGCAACGATCGGTTACCAAGTAGATTTACCGAGAACAGATTTAGTTTTTAGAGGTAATATAATTGAATAGCGCTTGGTAAGCTATTCATAAACCACGTAACGTATCTGGGGAGGGGTTTAAAGGATATGCTCTTATATTAGATTTTGCTAAGTTGCGTTCATTGTATATCGAATTGTGCTGGTCTACAATGTCCAATCGATGTAGTTGTTTTAAAAAGCATTGCTTCAATTATGAAAAAGCCGCGGGGGGGTACCTAATATCTACATGACCTCACACGAAATGAATGGGGGGGGGGAGAAGATTGGGATATTAAAACATACAAAAACGCGTTAAGTGGTTTATGGATATTCCCTGGATATTGGTTTTAAAAACATCTTTTCTTTTCAGCTATGGTTGACTCGAACTGGAATGTAGGCGCTGTATTTGAGAAACGGTTACAACCGTTACCATTTACGTTTGCACTTAGTGGTACAATGAATCATAATAAAAATCAGTTTCGATTAGGAGCTGGTGTTGTAATTGGTTAAAGTATAATTAATAATTGACGTTAGACATAAATAACCATTATCCAAATTTAATAAATTGCTATTCTATTCAGTTGTGAGTCATTATGTCACATTTCACTTTACAATAAAGTAAAAGTCATCTGTTGCATATACAACCAATATTTGTTCCTTTAAATTTCATTCTTAATTTAGTTACATTTAAGATCAACTGTACAGTATAAACCATTTTCAAACATGTCCACGCTTATCGTTAAGAGCAAACAAATATGTTGAGGTTCAATTAAGTCGAGAATCAACTGTGATTATTTGATTCAAAAACGTCGATTTTCCAAAACCGTGCAATTTTAACCCATTATTACTTAAAATGAAATATAGCATCATACAGTTCCTAATCATTTACAGCTGTATTGTTCGTAAAACGCGCTATATTTATCAAATAAAAAAAAGTTTGATTTAAAATATTTTTTTGTACCTTAAATAATTTAGCTAAAATCGTATTATGCATTTATGGCATTTTTTGTTAAAATATTCTGTACAGTACTGTAGAAAAAATTATTTGAAATATATTGTTGAAAAAAATATACTTAGTATTTATTAGAGTAATACTGAGAAGAATAAATACCAGGAGCCTGAACTTAAGTAGAAAAAATCTATAGTATTAATGGGTATCCGATAAAACTTTGAAAGGTTTGGTTTCAACGTTAGCCACTCGTTGTGTCCTCCGCGCTTCAAATAAATGAAAAGTAAAAACGGGAGATATTTTATTATTCACATAAGAGAATCGACAGTGCAGTTAAAATAGCGATAGGCCTACTCAGTGATATTTTTTATTAGTTAGTGATAAGTAATTGTTTTCGATGGTATACGAGTATTATTATAATTTATAATATGAAAGACCTAAATACCCGTGAAAAAAATTATCCCTATTTTATTTCTACATCTTTAGTATGGTCTTAAAGGAAAATTAAAATACCACTCAGAAATTTAAAAAAGACGAAAATATTAAATTTGCTCTACATTAATACATGTGTTAGATAGCATCATATAGCTTAACACGTACCTATAGAGTATGGGTGGACAAGTAAAATTTTAAATAAAAATCTAATATTACCCTAAATTTGAGTTAGTACTTTCTTATCCTTTCTATGCTAACCGCGGTGTTGTCAACTATGACTTGGGTGGCGTCAGCTGCTGCTGACATACACGAAGTGATTAAAGTGTGCAGACCTCTATATTTCCCCTTCTTCAGAACTGCTATAGTTTGGCTTATCATAAGAGTTGTTCCAACTTCCAATCATCCTGCTATGGCGATGCACAAACATTGACAAGCGTGAGCGAAGAACTGTTTTAGCTTAGGCCGAGGGTCGACCTAAACGATGCCGCGTCAAAAACTAGAATCGGTTAGCATGTGTTTAGATCGTTCAGATCCGATCATCAAAGTTCGCTTGAGTTACAAAATCACCCGCTCAAGATACGTGCATAAGCATCGCCAAAGCAGTGGGGAACGAGTTTTAAGCGCTCATCGCGCTTTTGCACGACAATGTTAGGAAATGGCCGTGCTGGATAGTCGCATGGAATGAACTTTATAGGACTTATAAGGTTTGTTCCTATTGTCAATCTGATGATGTTCAAACACTGCTACGAAAGACAAAGACAATGTAACAATGCACATTGACCAAGAGACAAGAGTGAGTGAAGAACATAAAGTAAAAAGTTACCTCTAGTTTTAAACTGGTTTTACGGTGTTAATTTTTTATTTATTTAATATTTTTAAAAGTCGCTTCAACTTCCCAGGTTATTAGCGACTGTGCATAGTATGCAACTATACCCGATACATAGTATGGTTTATAATTTTTTTACAGTAAATTGTTAGGTAGCGTTAGTTGATTATAATAATAACAGTGCTGATAATAATAGTAGTGGTAACAGTATTAATAACATAACAATAAACATAATTTATGTAAGAACAATAATAAAATAATAATAGCAATAATAATCCTTAAACACCGTTTAAACACCTCCAAATCAGTGTCGAAATATGCGATTTTCACGAAAACGTACGTAAATAGCTCAACTCTCGGCCTAATGCGGCCAAGCGGCTGTAGCCTATAAGCTGAAACATTTCTTCACTCACTCTTGTCTCCTGGTCAATGTGCCTTGCTCTTTGTCTTTCGTGGCAGTGTTTGGCATCAACGCAACGTATAGAACAAACCTATAGTTACATCCAGCGAGTTTCCACTTTTCCCCCTCCACTTTCTTATTTAACTATCAGTTCAGTGTCAATACCACAACAAATTTTTAAATAAAACTGGTTTATTATTGGTTAAATCAGGTTAAATTTAAAATGAATTAGTTTACTTGTCAATCAAGTACGCTGAATAATGACAAGGTTCCCACCAAATGTGGTGGAAAACTAAAAATATCTATCGAAATTTGAAGATATTAAGGCTAAAGTGAATTGAGTTGGTATTATTTCAGAACTGATAGGTCAAATAGGCTCCCTAGATTCTTTAGCATTGAATGGCAGCCCACTGGTTAAATAAAATTATTAGTACGAGAGCTAGCGACGTCGAAAAAATAAAATTTTAGGTCGGCCAGTTTTTATATATGTTATCTCTCGCATTATCCCGGACATCATACGGGCTGTCTGGCTGTTGGTAGGGGTTGCGTTTATTAGTGCACATCGCACCTGTGCAGGTAAAATGTTGAAATTTTCAGAAAAAAAAAAGTTTTAGATGAAATTTGTAGAAAATAAAATTTTACATAAAAACTGTCCAGTGACTAATTTTCGTATAGTTTTGCTAGTTTGCCCGCTACAAGCTTGTAAAGTTTATTTTATACATGTTGGCACAACGACTGTATCTCTGAACTGTCGGCCACTCAAATGATGTCAGGTCGAGCCAGCCTTTCCTAGCTTGTAACCGGCAAACTAGCCACTTTACAAATGTTAGTCACTGGACATTTTTTATCTAAAATGTTATTTTCTACAAATTTCATCTGAAACTTTTTTTTTTCTAAAAATTTCAATATTTTACCTGTACAGTTGCGATGCGCACTAATAAACGCAATGCCTACCGACATCCAGACAGCCCGTATGATGTCCGGGATAGTGCGAGAGATAACATATATAAAAACAGGCCGACCTAAAATTCTCTCTCGAAAACGTTACTAGCTCTTACAATTAGACTATATAGGCAATTCCAGCGATGTTTTTATTTATTTCAAGAAGGTCCTGGTGTACAGATTAGGATCCATTATCTTTTGATTTGCTCTTTAGGCAACTAGGGTACCTTCAACAAAACGGGAAAAAAACTGTATATAATAGAACTATTCATGAACAATTCCGGCTCCATGCTACTCTCAAAGTATCCGTTCGGGCTTCTGATCTTCAGTCTTCATAAGTAATACTGTATCAATCTTACAGTTAGTTAAACAAATGGTGCAAACTATTTTAAATACACTGATTAAAAAAATAGTGTCAAAATCGCAATATTTAGGGATGAAATTGGTGCCTAGGAAATACAGAAATATGTGACACCTTGGGTAGTTTGTCATTAATTGGTTTAAATGTTTTCCCAATAGTAACAACTTTTGGTGAATCTGGCCGCGGAGGTTCTTTCTTGTTGGTCGCTTTCAAATCTTGAACTTGATTTTTTTCCTTCTGTTTGTAGTAAAATATTTCACCCGCCAAAGTAATCATAGCCAACGCTAATCCGAATAGAGTAGCAATAAAAACGCCACCCAAACTTCGCAAAGTAATTCCTTCGCTTTCCTCGGTATTAGCACATTCACCACGAGATGAAAAATTCCAATATTTGGCGTTCAAGTTTTCAAAGAAACGATCTCTTTGTAAATCTAAAACACTGTTAAAATTATTACTAGTATTCATCGTTCTTTAATGTTTTACACTAATATACAGTTTACTGATTTCTTCTTGTAAATGACTGCCTTGTTGGACAGCAATTGCATAAGGTTGTTCTGCGAACGTTTCACCAACTGTCGAAAAGTTACAATTACGACTTACTTCATATCGAATTTCAGATGAGTCATGAATAAATGCAAAATCTGCATCCGCGTGTTCTAACACCTATAAATTTTAAAAGAATTACACGACGAAGCTTATTTTATAATGATCTTACCTTTTGAAATCCTACAGATGCATTAGGTACTGGCTGCGTTTCCTCAATAGCTAAAAGAATATGACCATACTGCTCTTTAATCGGGTAGTCCCAAATTCGATATTTAGTTTGATCACTTGAAGCATTTAAAGTTAGCTCTTTCCACATACTATATTTATAAATATAAAAAGTTATAGGAGATTATTAAAAATCACGGTGGTACCTATTCACGTAAATCGTGTTTTTATAAAGTTTATAAAGTACAGGGAATGGAGCACCAAATACACATTTAGTAGAGCTTACTTTCTTAAATTAATTGTAAACCAGATGAACAGGGTTGAGAGTTTTTAAAACAAGCCACTAAATGAAGGTGTATTAAACCAAAAATATTAGCGTAACAATTAATTTGCTACCTTTATTTTCATACTTTAATAAAACTCTGATACTGTTTCAAATAAAAGATCTAAGGCTTCGAGGTTCAAAAAATTTACCAAGTTGTGAACGTATTTCAACTCCTTGTTTAGGATTTTTCTCATTTTCAACTAATTATTTACCATCACCTGATTTTACAGGCAAAATTAGTAAACTTAACTGTTGCGTGGTACCCGAGGTTTTGGCCTTTTTACCTTTTATATTCTATGGCACTGAGTGTAACGAAAAAGAATATTTTTCATATGTAATTATTTACATCAGCATTCATAGTCATTAACAATTACTGTCTAAAATAAATTTTTCATTAGATTTCTTTAGTTTATATGAATTCGAACTGATAGACAGTCTATTAGTGTCTAGTGTGTCGTATTATTTAAAAAATTTAAATAAAATTTTTGAGAGTAAAAAATTGCAATGATGCTTTTCAATGCTCATTTTTTTTTAAATGCCGTACTCGTATAGTACTGTGTAGTCTTTAGTTTATGTGTAGGCAACCAAGATGTTATCAAAGATTTTCTAAATAATGTCCAAATCAGGTACCTCTAACTTTTGAAATAATACTTAAAAATTACGCATACTTACATCGATACTAAAGATAAACAAAAATTATTTCTCTTTCATAGTATCCTTAATCGGCTATAGGTGAATTTGCTTATAGTGCTACCTGGGAAGTAATACGTAAACTTTTATTGTATCTAAATAATCGTAAAAAGTAAGGGAACTACTTGTTATACCCCAGCTTTAGGCTAGTATAATTTAAACATACGTTTTTCGTTTCACAGTTTACAAAACACAGATTTACGTGGGCACCACAATATTTTCACATACTTGTACAATGTATCTTCAGCATTCTTCATATTAAGAAAGTATTGATGAGCCATAGAATCTGCGACAACCGTATAATTAATTCTTGATTGGCGGGCAAGTTGTTCCAATGATTGAACCGGAGTCTAAAACATTTTGTTTACGTAATCAGTTTATAAAAAAGATATACTTTAAAATAAATCTAGTTTCTAATGACCCTTACTTGCATTCTTTCCACTGTTAAAAAGGCAGCCAAATTGGCTGTAAAAGTCGCTAACATCAATACAACAAATAGCCAATAAGCAGCGACGATAGTACGACCAGAAAGAGCTTTTGGAGCTTCGCCGCCTCCCTGTGGAGTGAACGATGTAAGTGCAAACCAAAAGCTCTCTTTAAGTGTAAAATCTCTGTAACATATTTTACAAAATTAAATGTTTGAGTAAAATGAGACACAAGAATATTTAAACCTGCAGGGATATGGATAGAGTTTTTTATTATTTTTAGCGGAATAGGGTGAATATTTATCTAAAATCCATATCATGACTGCAGTAACAGTCAAAGCACCTAAAATGCTAAGCCATACTTCCATTTTTAACACAGTCATAAACTTAAAAAGTGATGTTGACCTAACTGGTTTTCTGATCACTGAAAAATATTAAACTTTACACTGCTTTATATATTCTTTGGGAAAATTCAATAATTACCAATTAATATTCCAGTTTGTTCAAAATATGGAGCAACGAAATCGATAACTTCTTCGCGATCTGCTGTCATTGTTAAGGCGGCTACAACCAAATCAGTTTTCTGAAATTAAAAAAAAAAATACCAACAGTGATTTTCTTAAAAAATATGTATCTTATATTTACCCCTTTCATAAGATCTCCCACAAGTCCATTCCAAGTTCCGTTACTTAGCTTTCTTCCAAAACCTCCCACTTCTGGAAAAACTAATTCGTAATCAAAATTTAATTTTTCTGAAAGAGCTCCGATGAGATCAATACAGTATCCTGTCCAAATAACAGAACCATCGCTATTTAACATAACTTCCCCGGTATTTGGATCTCTCATTTTCATAGTCCAAGGAATTGCCTGTAAAATGTTTCAATCGCAAAAACATTCAATCAATTTACATAGTAATTTGATTCATCAATTTACCTCGACGGTTCCAACCCGAAAAAACAAGCGTGTCTGTGTAATTTCTTTGTCCGGTTCAACTTGAATTCTTTTTTCATCAGACCAAGTAGCAAGTTTATTCGGTTGGTTATTTGAATCATATGTGACAATTTCCATTTTCAGTTTAAATACAAGTAATTTTTTTAGAAAAGAAAATGAAAATACTTCAGAAGGTTTTATGTCCTCTGCTATCTTATCATAAAACATTTTTGTATAAGTGCTATTAAAAACCGACGTAGGTTTTTTACATTCTTGGATTTTTGTTGACATATCAATGTCTGCAGTTACCAAACTTGATACTACTTCCATAACAAACTCCAGAAACGTTTTAAATAATTCTTTTTGAAGATTGAAATCATCAGGACAACCACAGCCTGTTCTTTTTAACAATGCACAACATACTGAAGTTGAAGGGTAAATGTAAGTCATATTTTCATTAAATGTGTTTGTCATTATGCTTTGTTTAAAGTCTAAATTAACAAAATTCCATCGGTCATTTCTATAAATAAGACCACGTTCTTTCGCCTAAAATATTTTATCTTTAATTACTTAAAAGTTATGGAATTGTATTTGAAAAATTACATATTCATATAATGTTTTTAAAGCATCAGTGGGAGCAATTATTGCCCAATAGGAAGGAGGAGGATTCATATTTTTTAGTCCAGCTGCAGATTTGGCATCCAAACCATCAACAACCATGATTCTCAAATTTGAATTATCAATAAAATAAAATAAGACTTGATCAACACCTGCAAATTTCAATAATACATTAATTCTATATTGAGTTGGTGAAGAAAATACTATTTAAATTTTAAATGAGTAGGTACATCTTTGAATTTCGGAAGAAGAAACGAAAAATACTTAAAAGCAAAATAAAATGAATTTGTTTAATAATTCATTTAGCTAAAACTGTGAAATGAACACATTTATGTCGGCGAGAGAGCAGAGAGGTTGTCCAGAAGCTGTCGTCCCTTGGACCGTAGTTATCTTCAATTTATTTAAACAATTAGTTATTTTTCTATCATTAAAGACTGTTATATTTATGAAATTTAAATGAAATAAAATTTCTGAGTTACTTATGGACTGAGTTACCTATTCCCGCCGGGTTTCTAAATTAAAGCAATCATGGAGACGATTCATAATTTTTACTTTCTTTTACATACTACTATATAGTAAAGAAAGTATTGTAATGGTCGAATTTTCGAATTCGAGCTTTCACCGAAAATACATGTTTTGAGGTCCCCTGAGTTCAAAAAAGTTGTTTTTAGAAACATGTCTGTGTGACAGCCATATCGTATCGAAAGCTTTATCCGAATTTCACCAAACTTGGAAATTTGCCCTCATATTATGTCTAGTTGTGCCGCGAAGTTTTTGGTTGAAATCGGTTAATCGGAAGCTCCACTTTATTCTATGAGTTTTGGAGCTTTTTCGATTTTTTTCGAAAACGACTTCAACGATTTTCTTTAAACTTTTTACAGTTCTTAGACTCATTGATGCCTACAACTTTTATTTGAAACTCTTTTCTGGGAAAATTCGAAAAAGGGCGGTTCTGGGGTGAAGGTTGGGAATTCGTATATCCATATTAAGTATAGGCTGTATGCACATACAATAATAGTTCTGTTTATATGTATAGTTATAAAGTACTTAAATAGTTCTTTTAACCAACAGTGAGTGTCATAAATGAAAGTAAAAGAAAGTACTGTGACGCCTCGCATCAGATATTTCTAAAATGTATTATAACTTCCATTAGGTATAATTTACGCTACTGAACGTAAATTCTTGTCGAATATTCCAGCTTTTTATTATAATATTATTATAATATATAATAGTAGATGTTACCTACATTTTAGTTAATCAAAGTTAAAATGGAAAGGGAACTTTAAATACTCATTTTTTTTAGCAAATCATTCTTTTGCTGGTAATTTTTTTTAATGTTCTATTTTATTTAGATATATGACGAAAGTAGTGTTATATGTTATAATATTAGTACAGATTAAGAGATATTGTCGCAATGCAACTTCATAAGGAGGACGTGGGTTCTAAAACATCGTTTATTTGTAAGTATTTATACATACCATAAGGATTAAAATATAAATCTAATCTAATTTTGATTCCAAATGAAAATAAAAATAAATTAAATTATGAGTTGCTCCAAAAAAAAAATAAGTAGATACAACAAACAAATGGCAGTAGTATTTTATAAGCAAAAAAAAAACGAAGGGAGAAATAATGAACCTAGTGCAAAAGTTAATTGCATTAAAATGATCAAGTTCTAATATGGCGGTCAACAAGCTTTTGAAGCATTTACACTTAATTTTTTAAATTATTTTTTCTTTTTTTTTTTCACTTATTGCCAGTTTAAAGATGTTCTGGTATTATGATTTTTTTAGAAAGTTTTGAAAACTATTACCTTACAAAAGTTTTTTTCATACAAATATAACTTTTCAAAATAAAGAGTTATTGTTAATGTTATTCCTTACAGAAAATTATAATAATCAATAACAATTATTTATTATGTAAACCTTGACAATACTAGATAAGGATATGCGAACATCAATATAATTATATTATTACTGTACTTTATTGAACTGCGAGTATTGAAAATGTATGTATTTTGCCAATAAATAGTTCATGAACATGAATATGAACTTAAAATTTTGATTTTTAAGGGTTCTGACCAGAGCTGTGAATTTGGAGTTGAAGTCGACAATATTTTCACTAACTCCCCAGCATTGATATTTGATCTATAATTTTGAATTAAAAAAAGATAAAATGTTATTACCTCTTTATGATTGATAATATGATTTCACACTATGAGTTGATTGTGAGTTCCAAATTCTCATATAATAATATAGACGTTTTTGTACCTTACATAAGTACAAACATATATAAACATTTAATATAGTACATAATACAGCCATTTGGTTTTAGAATAAGAGGTTACTTAGAAAGATTTTCGGGAGTTTTGAAAACTTGTAATTTACAGCTTTCGATGTGTTTTTTTTTTTTCGAATTTCTACTTTGTCATCTCGTATATTTGTCGCTCGCGTCGCCATATTGGAAAATGCCACCTATAACACTCTTTCTTGATCATATCTCCTTTAGATTCATTTTATGACAAAAACATTTATAAAAAAAATTATAGTAGAGAAAATGTCCTCCAATGCATTTATTGCTCGTAAAATCAAAAATATTGGCGTACGAGCGCCGCAAACTTTTATACATATACGCCAACCCGTGGCATTCAATATAACTGATTACATTTGTGTATTGTAATGTCACAGATTGGCGTTATAGATATATAGAAATTTGCGGCGCTCGTAAGCCGAAATTGTTACTTTTACGAAAAAAGGCTATTACATAAGTTGTAGGAAATCTTCTCTACATTATTTTGCATGTAAATGTTTTTGCCATAAAATGAATTGGAAAGATGTTTTGTCAAGAAACAATATGATGACGCGAACGGTAAAGATTCGAGACGACAAAGCTGAAATTCAGAAAAAGCACATCAAAATCCAAAAAATTTACAATTTTCAAAACTTTCCAAGTAAAACAACACGTAATTTGGTTCATAAATCGACTTTTTTGAATAAAATAAAAAAACGAAAGTTTTTTGTAAATTTGCACTCCTGACCAAATTTTCAATATAAATTAATAAATGTGAAATAAATTAAAGATTAATTATTTAATATTTTTGGTCAATATGAGATATTTTCATAATTAGGTAGTGAGAAATCTGTTTGCGCCAATGTAAAACCTGATTTCATAAATTTTAAAATTGCATTATTATAGTGTAAAAATGTATTTTTATAATTTTTTTTTTTTACATTTTACTTTTATTTCTTTCGCATACTTATCTTTTCTATTCCATTTTAAAACAAAAAAGCTATTTAGAACAATTGAAAAGAGATATTCGTACCTATGCTTATAGCTTTAATTTTAAGAAATATGTCATGATTATAATCTACCTCTTAAATGTTAAAATTATACTAAACTTTATTTTAGGAATTGGCATCGATTTTTTTATTATTTTTGGAAAACTTCATTTCGATTTTTGGTGGACAAATGTTGATATAGTTACCAATAATCAAACTTTTGTCTAGGATGAACATAAATATTTCCTTGGTATTTCAATTAGAAAATAAGCGATTATGTTATAAAATATGTAAGGTTTTTTAATTACCTGTTTCATCTTCTGTTATTATTGCAGTATCTGTCGCATTGCGTTGCTCAAGATATTTATCAAAAGCTTCTACAAATGGTACGATAGATATATCAACTCGTAAATATGGAATATTCAAAATGTACGTGGTTTTTTGAATAAGATCAAATCCATAGATTGACAAATCTAAAACAACACTGACCCCAACTGAACCAATAGTGCTGCAAACTAATTGAATATTGAGTCATTTTTATACTCTTACAATTTCTGATAAAGATAAATTACAATTATCATAAATTTCGTTTTCTTTAACTCGATCAAGTTCAATTATTGATTTAGTAATCTTCATATTTTTATTAATTTCTTCAATATCATGGATAATATCAGTAACCCACTCAGAAATCATTTGGTACGATTCTTCCACAATAAAAACTAAAATAATTTTGATTTAACAAAACTATCAATAACGATATGTATTGTAACTACCAATATTGTACTCCATCGTCGACTGACTATTTCCATTATTTATTAACGTCATTATGACAAAGAAATAGAAAAACATTTTTTGTATGTAAAAACTTAAAATTGCCTAAATTTCGAAACACTATGAAAACAATTACGATCCTTATCCGGAGGACTAGCAAAATAAGTCAAATGAAACGATGCTACTATGTCTAATAAAAATTCTGTTTGAAGAAATCAATTGAAGTTAAAAAAAATAAATTATTTGTCACTCATATTTAACTTTAAAATTACTCATTTTATTAAAAAATGTCATGCGCTTTTTTACAGAAAAAATTGCCCTATTTTACTTTGGGATAATTGGGTTATTTAATAATTTGTCAACAGTAGTGCTTTTATTGTTAACATTGCTTTCACAAACATGACAAAATGCGTCAGTAGAGAAACGATATATACCTTAATACGTTACAGTACATTTTTATCTTTCTTATTGAGAAATCGTATAGTTATGAAATAGAAATCACTTACAAGACTGTCAAGTATTATGGACAGATTTTAATATTTAACACACTATACTTATGTAGGTAGATAATCAATATTGTGGCCATAAATTCCTATAATCATATTACTTTTTCAATAGATTATAGCTTTAATAAGCTTTACCTTGAAATAAATAGAGGTACGCTTTTAATGAATGGGTTGAGATTTATGGAAATATAGGTGAAATTCTAAAATGTAAAAAAAGGAACTTTTAACGGTTTATAATATATAATTTTTTTTATTTTTAATATACGTATTTATTTAAGAAAAGTAAAGAAGCTCTAATTTAATATTAATTATTAATTTTCATAAACAGGAGTGGACTGGGTGGGCTTTTACATAAACCATTTCTATGTCAGTGTAATCGATGTACTTACTCTCTACTGTTATGTGGACTAATTGGGTACATGGCTAGTAATGCGCATATTCTTTATACAATTTTAACAATCCTTATTACGAAAAATTTAGATTATGGGAAATATTCCATTTTCGGGATTTCGTTTCTTTGGTATCTATTCCTACCTATTAAGTTACATAAAATATCAAATATGAATACACAGATTTTCTATATTATTTTCGCGAAATTATACTTGTCCAGTATCCACTATACCTACCTATAATTTATTTTTGCATTTCATTTTAGAATAAACCATTTTTTTAATGATATAACGTTTTTTACTTCAAAAGATGAATAGTCTGAAATTTCACGTCAGAATTTTGGGCTGTCGGGAATTTGGTTTTTCAGGATTTTAAGCTGTCGGGTTTTTAGGCAAGAACCGCCAGAATTATGGGTTATTGGAATTTTGGGCTTTTGGGATTATAGCTGTCGGGATCATTATGAATGTCGGGATTTTAACTCTCGTAACTTTTGGTACCACCGGTCGAAACTTTGTTTTTCGATTGTTTTGCGAAATGGAAACTATACTTAAATTAAATTTATATTTTTATTTGTGAAAAAAGTACAGGCTAAATATTTACTTATATAGAGTTCTAATTTCTTTATTAACAGCGTTTTTGTGCTTTTACAATGATGCAAGAGTGAAAATATATTTAACAAAAATCATCATTTAGTTTTCGTAATTCTATTTCAAAAATAGGCATTTATTTCATATAGGTACTTATACTGATTAATTATCTATAAAGTTTAAATCTATATGAAGCAGTGAATAAAACTTCACCCGTATTAATATTCAAAAAACGTGCTTAAATATTCAAACCAAACCAAAAATATTATTTTTAAATTTTCAATCTTTTTCTTTGTCTACTTCTTCTGATTGGTCCAAGGATTTATTAGCGTTAGCTTTTGAATTTCCTTCATTCGTTATTTTATTTTTTTCTTTACGGCGTAGGTAAAATACTTCGACTCCCAAAGTGCACATGGAAATAAATAGTCCGAAAATTGTCGCAATGAAAACGCCACCCAAACTTCTTAACGTAATGCCTTCGCTATCAGCAGAATTTGGGCATTCTCCTCGTACAGAATAATTCCAATATTTGTTTTTTAAATTTTCAAAGTAACGATATTTTTGCCATTCTGAAAGGCTATAAACAAAATAATTTGAAGTTATGATAACTATAGGTCTGTCTTATTTCATTACAGTTGACCGATTTCATTTTGAAGAGGACTGCCTTGTTGCACAGCAATAGCATATGGATGTTCCCCAAAGGGCTGACCAATTGTTGTCAAATTACAATTTCGGCTAATCTGATATTCAATTTCTGCAGAATCATGAATTAAAATAAAATCGCTATTTTGATGTTCTAAAACCTAGTTTTTTTTATTAATTTTACTAATTAACAACATAAAATATTTATTTACTGTTTCAAATCCTTGTTTTGAAGTTTTAATCGAACCATAATTATAAAGACTGTCCATAAGGGGAAAATACAATTCCGCAATTGGGTAATCCCATACTTGATAAAGGTCTTGGTCATGATCCAGATTTAGAGCTAAATCTTTCCATACCCTGAAAAATACTTGCTCAAAAACACTTACACATAACAAAGTGTATTTTTTTACTGATAAAGGTTTTCTTCTGCATTTTTCATACTTTCTATGAATCTGTATGTTGTTGAGTTAACTACGACCGTATAATTGATTAATTTTTGTCTTACTAATTGGTCCAAGGATTGTACGGGAGTTTGCATTCTTTCGACAGTAAGAAACGCAGCCAAATTTGCTGTAAAAGTAGCCAACATCAGAACAACAAACAGCCAATAAGAAGCTACAACTGCGCGCCCCGAAAGAGCTTTTGGAGTTTCTCCACCACCTTGAGGAGTAAAGGACGTAAGTGCAAACCAAAAACTTTCTTTCAATGTAAAATCCCTAAAATATTTTATTATTATTTAAACATATAAAAATGATTGATAATGCCAAGGCATATATTGTGTACCTGCATGGTTCTGTGTAAAAAGATTTCCTATTTTTTGCTGAGTACGGTGATAATTTTTCAAGAGCCCAAATCAAAATGGCTGTAATCGAAAGAGCACCCAATATGCTAAGCCATACTTCCAATTTAAGTACAGTCATGAATTTAAAAATTGAAGTTGTTCTGTAGGTTTTTCGTATAACTAAAATGAAAGAAGTAGAAAATATAAATTTAACTTCTTTGCTCTTATCAATGAGACCAAATGAATAATTAATGAACAATAATGAAGGTCATAGAGTTCTAGATAATAATTTTTTAAAAGAGCAACTATTTAGTTAGATGAAAAGTATTTTTGATGCTTAAGATGACTATAGTGAATGTAAAGATAAGACTACAAAGATAGCCTTTCTACATTGAAAACGTTTTTGATATATTCAATAGACACTGGAGATATTCGAGTTGTGATGTTACAAGTGGATTCTCCAGATATCTCGGTTTGACTGGATATGGAATATTGGTGTTAGAGCTTTTTGACAGAAATTCACTGTTGCTTTATGATAGTGAAACACTGTTTAGTGTTTCAATACAATAACAACAATCAAGTACAAAACAATAGGAACATCACTATTGGGGTCAAATATATGTTTCTGAGCACCATTATAAAGGACAAAATCAAAAGAAAACGGTGAATTGCCACAAATATTTGTCATGGTTATGTAACAAAGCGTTTGCCAAAATGTAGGCCGTAGCTGTGCTGGCTTACCTTAAGTTGTCTTTCCAATAGAGCATAAACTTTTTTTTTGGTTTTTGTCGTCTGCAAAAATCAGGAGTATGACACTCAATGTATTTCTCCTATCGTCTTATCAGAGTGTTGAGAAGAAATTCAAACTATCAATAAAATGCAAATTCTAACTACAGTGGAAGCTAGTACCAACATTTATTAAATGATACTGATTGGTTCTTAATTCTCATTATGAATGTCTTAAATCTAGTAGATTGTTCAAATTTCCAAACCCCAATGGTACCAAAATAATGGATAAATTATGTCTCCTTTACTTTCTTTTTTATTGCAGCTCTTAAAGCTCCTCATGTCAAATCAGCCGTCAGGCTCCTGACGTCATCTGTCAGCTGAATTTATAACATTCATGATAAGATCTAATTGGCATCGTATAAATTATATTGATAATAAGTAGTTACCACTACAGTAAGATATTGTATGAAGTTGTTTGATTTTCTCCTCAGAATTAATAAGAGGATAGGATAACTTTCGTTAAAACAACGTTGTGAGGAATAATTTCAAATGAAACAAATTATTAATAACATTAAGTTCGCCCTGAAATAAACCAATGTTTTGCCTTGGGACTGCCTTTGGAAACCACTGATATAATATAAGTAAGAAATTTGTGGAGCTTGACTGTTAAAGACCTTTTCCTCCAGTTTGAAGATGATGAATTTTTCAATGAAATCTTTAGGATGGTCAATTAAGCTCCAATACGACCACGACACCAAAAAAACAAGAAGTAACTATTCGTTATTTGGTAGCAGTAACACCGAGGGAAGGTACCAACCATAACTTTGTCATGAGCCTAATGTCTGAAGGAATCAGACTCTCAGGCTTCAAAATACCACTTACTCAAAATTATAAATTTAAAGATTTTGAAAAGTATTTTTCACCCAAGAGAGAATGGCGGCTTTCACCGAGTGTATTATAAGTTTAGAAATTTCTCACGATGGCACTGTTTGGTAGTCAAAAAAAGTTTGGATCATCATTTCTTTACTATCTCTAAAGTCTAGACTCTAGGGTAACCTAGCCTCCCTTTACTCAAAGATTAGTAATTTTACTAGCATTTTGAAATTTAGATCTTAAAAATTACTCACCTAAAGTATGGCCTGTGAAACCAAAGTAAGGAGAAACAAAATCAACCACATCTTCACGTTCCTCAGATAGCGTTAAAGCAGCAAAAGCCATATCTATTGTCTAAAATAATAAATTATAATATACTTATAATGAAATTAAAAAAACTAAGTGTAGATATATCAAATAGTAATCAAAATAAGTTAAATATTTAAATACTCGATTCATTAATTCTCCAATCAGCCCATTCCACTGTATTGTATTAGTTCTACGGTCTATTCTCGGTTGACCATATGCTCCATCTTTAGGAACGACAATTTCATAATCAAAATTTAAAGCAAGTGAAATATCACGAAGAAGATCAATACAATAACCAGTCCATATTGGTTGTTTGTTAGCATCCAAAATAAGCTGGTTAGTTTCTTCAGATCGCATTCTATACGCCCAAGGAACATACTAAAGTACAAAAAGTTTAATGAAAACTGCATTTTAATATCTCAGGAGATACAAACTTCAATGGTTCCAATACTAAAAAACCGCTGCGCTTTTGAAATTACTGTTTGATTGTTGATTTGAATACCATATTCTCTACTCCAATTTCCAAACACATAAGGTGCACCTTTGTAATTATATTTTACAATATCTAACATCAACTTTACATCAAACAAAAATAATTTTGAGTCATAAGAGAATATCTCAGATGTTTTAATATCTGAGAAAACCGTAGATTGAATCATTTCTTTCAACGATACGTTGAATTGTGTTTCAAGATTCTCACACTTTGTTACCAAATACGTAATATCGGTGTTATATTTTTTAAATTGTTGATATATTATTTTAACAATATACTGCATTGAAGCAGCAAATAAATTGTCCAGCAATGCATATCTTTCAGAACATACACAATCAGTTTGATATCCTTGTAACAAACAACAATATTTTTCTTGCGGATATATTAAACTCATATCTTCGTACATGAAAATATCTGCAAGATGTGTGCGTGATTTGAAATCGATAGCGACCCAATTCCATTGTGTGTAATTGTACATAAATTTTTGTGTGTGAAACTAAAAATAAGCATTCAAAAAATATAAACTCTCTGTTGGCAAATAATTAATTATTAGCCAATAGATATGCATAAATTACTTTTGTGACAGAGTAATTCCTACATAAAAATTTGTTAATTAATTTTATTCTTACCAAGTTATAAATTTTAGGTATACTTAGAGAGTTTAAGATAATACCATACTGTTGCACAGGAGGGTTGAGTTTTTTTAAGTAAGATAAAAATTGCAGTGACAAATCAAATTGTGAAACAATAATCAAATCCATATCGTTTTCATTTTCAGTGAAGTATGATAGTACCAAGTTCACATCTGAAAATTTCAATTTGAATTGTTATTGTTTAAGTTGCTGCTCTTTAGAGTTTATAATTTCTAATTGTTACCAAGTTGCGATGGTAGAACTAACAGAGCATTACTTTCACTTGATTTTTTGTATTCAAAATAATTGTATAACGCCTTGACGAATAATAAGTTTGAAACATCAATTCGAAAATACAATGTATTTAGTTTTTCCGAAATTTCTTGCAGTCTTGTCCATCCCGGTGTTGTCATATCTATAAATACTGTAACTCCCATGGTTTCCACCAAATTACAAACTGAAAAAATTATTCATGTGTTTGAATTGAGAAACATTCTATATACTAATATAACATGAAATTTTTTCTGTTGTTAAAAATGGCTTTTTAAGTTAATTATCAAAAGTTATTCATTCTGTTTTATAGCTTTTAGATAAGAAACTTTTGCTAATGTAGTAAGAAATTTGTTTTATGAGCTTTAACGCAATATAAGTCAATAACATGCATTTTCAATTTCAGTGTAACAGCACTTCTTTTCTCTGAAAAGTTCATTGTAAAAGTTGGAATTATTAGAATATGATGAGTTATGTAGTTGTAAATAATATTAAGTAAAAAAGAAAAAAAACTAAATATGTTTCAAGCTCACTATTAGGCTATGTTCCACTTACGAGGTAACAACGTTAGAAACGAATTTAGAACTGTTCTTTTAGGCTTTTATATATCGTATATTAGCCATTTAAAAACAACTACCATCGTTGCGTTGAGAGAGATCAGATCCATTCACCATCAAAGGATGGATCAGAGTGATGAACGTCGCTCAAACGCTTTAAAATTAGTGTAATAAAAAAAAAACAACGACAATAAGCGTAATCCTTGTAAATGTGTTGTGGAACATAGCTTTAGGGATGCGGGGATGTGGGGACCATGGATGTTAGAATGGCTTACATACATAATTTTTTTTAAATATTGGGCACACCTCGTATTAAATCAAAAGGAATCAGAATCATGAAACGCAACTGAAAAGAAACTTCTTCCGCACCCAATTAATATCAAACCAATGTTTTTATAGTTCCCAAATAAGAAAAACATTCAATCATAATCAAAATTCTTAATTATGAATAATATGATTAAAAAATGATGTTTTAATGATAAGAATCCAATTGTTACTTATTTTTTGTCGGATTCGATAGTAGTCATTATATGACTGCAACTAGTGAATATCGGTTTTTAAAAATCATTTTGTAAAATATCGATACCAATATTTTATTTAAATTTGAAAATTTAATTTACTTGGAACTTATAATGAGCCCAATTTAACCTACATGAGGCACGCTTGTAAATCCGACTCTGAATAAAACTGCCCTTATAAAAATCATGCATTTATTATTATAAATTTCTAAGTCATTCAGAATTTTTTTATTTTTAAATAAAATTAGTTACCTCTATTGTAGGAATACATTTCATTTTGTCGATTCAGAAGAACTAGTTGAGCATCGATTTGTAAATTTTTATAGGTATTTTGGATATTAACAACAACTTTTCCAACGAGGAGAGAAAAATCACCATGATTTTCTTCCCCAATCAAGACTTAACAGATAAGAAAGAAATTAGTTTGCTATTTGACATCATTTTAAGTCAAACTTACTGATTTTAATATTAATTTCATTTTGAGCATGCACTGAAGCAGCGATTAAGATTATTAAGAAAATTAAACATTTTGGCATAGTTAAGCGATTTTAATATGTACAATTGAAGGCTATTATTAATAATGTTCATAAGGAACTTCAAAACTTTATACCTATTTCACATTTACTACTTCAATGAATAAGTATTTTTTATGATAATTTTCAATAATTGACCTAAGAGTATAAAGTTTTCTAGATTATCGTTAAAATATAATATGTAGGTACTTATTGAAAACATAATAAATCAGTTGTTAGTAGACCTTTTTTCGATATTTAAATACATAAAGCTTTCAACTTTAATGAATTCATGTTTTCTTGTAGATATGTTCAAATGCTATAAAAGAATGAAAAAAAAAAAGATTCCCCATAGATTATTTTACGAATTATATGCTGAAAGTGTACATTGAATTTTTTAAGTTAAATTAATATAATGTTGATAACTTTCCTTATTGTTATAGAATTGTTATAACTTATAACAAATTTAGTCTACTTATGAGTTGTCGTAGACAACGATTGTAGAGTAGACATAGACTTAGTTTTTTGATTGATTGATTTTTTTTTTTTCACTTCAAAAATAAAGTAAAAATTTGTAGGCTAATTGGAATAAAAAATTAAAATAAAGCTAAACAAGCATAAATTGTAAACTTTAAAAGTGTATTATTTCAATAAATATTTTTGACTTTTTTGTCAATTTTATTTGTTCGTATTTCCCATATTAAGAAAATAATGGCAAATAAATAGATAACACCAGCAATTATAAAAATTCCGCCTAAAAATACAATTAATTTATTGATGATAGAGCTTAAAACTCTAAGGGCTCAATATTTAATCTTACCAAAATTTTTAAAGCCAACACTGTATTCATCTGATGCTAACTCTCTGTCAATACAATTAATATTTTTTCCTGAATTCCAGTATTTTTTTCTTAATGAAGAAAAAAATTTTTCCTCATGCAATATCGATATACTAAAGCCAAAAAATGTTGATGTAACATCGAATCCTTACACAAAATAAATCAACCTACATTTCTGTTAGATTATTGGTGAATAAACTTTCTTTTTGCACAGCCAAAGCGACAGGAGCACGAGCAAACATAGATCCTAATGTTATTAAATTGCAATCTAGTTTCGTAGCATACTGTACTTCGTCTGCGTCATGAACTAAAATATATTCACCTTTGATGTCATCTAAAAGCTAAACAACCATTGGTAATAATAATCTTAATGATTCAATAATAAATATTCACTCTTTGAACAGCATCCGAGAAATTTTTAGACAAATTGTAACGTTTCATTTCACCCAACATGGAATTGAAACGATCTATTGTTGGATATTTCCAAATTCGATATTTTTTACGATTGTCCATTTCCTTTAAAGTTTTATTCCTCCATAATCTATGAAGACATAATACATGTAGTTATTAATTTTACAGATAAAATTAAAGGACGCTTTTAATACTCAAATATAGTACTTTCGGCATCAGATGATTTTTTAAAATGTTGTAATGTGTATGAATTGTTAACTCCTATAAGTTGAACTTCTTCTTGAAGTAGCACTTCATCTATTGTATTGAGTTTTAACTATAAATTTAATAAAATGTTTCTTAAAATTTTAAGAAATATATTGTAAGATGTTTATAGGTACTGATTTTTTTTCAGTAGTTAAAAACGACGCAAAATTTGCCGTGAATGTTGTCAATACCAATACAGAAAAAATCCAAAAAATAACCACCAACAATCGTGAAGATAATGCTTGAGGTGGTTCACCACCCCCTTGAGGTGTTAAAGATGTCATTGTAAACCAAAAACTTTCCGGTAGAGTAAAAATTCTAAAAAACAATTAATTTAAAATTAAGTTAGTAAATGAATATCAAATCTAAGTCTTTACGTACCTCGTTGGGCTTTTATTTGAAAGCCTTTTATTTCTTGCAGAGTATGGTGAGTATTTGTCCAAAAGCCAAATTGAAATTGATGAAATAACAAGACCAAATAAAATTGCAACCCAGACTGCCGGCTTGAGTACAACCGAAAATTCGAATAGCGAATGATTTGAAACTATCACTCGTTTTACTAAAAAAAAATATTTGCTGTGAGGCGTAACAGTATTTTCTTTTATTTTCATTTATGAAACTCGCTGTTAGTTAAAAGAAATATAGGTAAGCACTTTATAACTCTACTTATAAACAGAATTATATGCATACAACCTATAGGCTATAATACTAATACTATAATACTAATAATATAATACTAATACTATAATACTAGGCTATATACAAATTCCCAACTTTCACTTCAGAACCGTTCTTATTCGAATTTTCCCAGGAAAAAGTTTCAAATAAAAGTTTCAAAAAGGCATCAATGAATCTAAGAACTACATAATGATTAAAAAAAATTGTTGGAGCCGTTTTCGAAAAAAATTGATAAAGCTCAAAAACTAAAACCTCAAAGCTTTAAAGCTTTTAGAAACATGTCTGTGTGTGTGACAGCCTTATCGTATCGAAAGCTTTATCCAAATTTCACCACATTTAGAATTTGCCCTTCATATTATATCTGATTGTGCCGCGAAACTTTTGGTTGAAATCAGTTAACCGAGAGCTCCTCTTTATTCTATAAGTTTTTGAGCTTGCTCAAATTTTTTCGCAAACGGCTCCAACGATTTTCTTTAAACTTTCTATACTTCTCAAACTCATTGACATCTACAATTTTATTTCAAACTTTTTCCTGGTAAAATTCAAATAAGGACAGTTCTAAGGTTTAGGGTGGGAGTTCGTATGTTGAAGAACTGTTAAAGGGCTATATATTTCTCCAATAATGGAATAATGGAAAACATGTTACTAATAAGTAATAGGTATTTATAACAGTTTCGGTTGTAAAATCTATAAAATGATTCATCAATTTTTTAGAATACTTTACTTACACATTAAAGATCCAATTTGATGAAATGAAGGAGTTATGAAATCAATAACTTTCTCAAGATCTCTTGTCATGGCAAGGTCTGTCACAACCATATCTAAATACTAATGTTGAAAGAAATTCGTGTTTAAACAATACACTTTTAACATCTTTATTTAAAACACCTTTTCCGATAAGTTTCCAATGATACCCGACCATGAACCATTAACAAATTTACCGTAATCGAATTCCGAAAACCGGATAATTTCATAATCAAAAAGCATCATTTCTGCCAATTTTTTAATTAGATCTACAGAATAACCTGTTTCTATTTCAGTGTTGTCGTTAGTTGGATCTTTTACTAAATAATACCATGGTTCTTTCTGGAATCAAAGAAATATAATAAGTTAAACAAAATAATATCTAGCTTCTTTTAAAGTTATTAATTATATAGATTCAAAATTTCATTTTATTTTTGCACCACTTGATTTAGATTTTCAAGGTACTTGACTTAACTTTGGCTTAAAATCAAGTCAAATTAAAGACACGTGTAAAATTTAAAGGTGAAATCAAGTAATGCTTTGAATTCACAAGTTATTGTAATTATTATAAAGTTTAATTACTAAGTATTAATAAGTTCAATTCATTGAACGAAATGTCCAGATATTTGACTTGATGGATTATAGGTACATACCATTATTACACCAATGCGTAGAAAAGGTCTAAATAAATACATATGATTAACATCAATCATTCCAGACGAGCTTTTCCATTTTTTTATTAATGTTGGTTTTAAGTTTTCATTTATTTGAAGAATATTAATTTCTACAGAGAAATGAATATCAAAATTTTTAATATCGTATGCTAAAACTCCGGGCTTTGAAAAATATTCATCCAACATTTTTGAAAATAAGTAAGACATTTTTCTATTAGATGCAGGCTTTTTTAAATCACTGCAAACAAGCGTTATTGATTTTAGTTCAGTGGAATACATTGCTGAAAAATGTAATAATATATCTGCGATTGTTGAAAAAAAAGTTTCTGTTATATCTTGGCGAAAATATTCATTTTCATCAATACAATCGCAATCAGTTTGCATGTACTTTACAAGACAGCACATCGCTATATCGATTTGGAAAACAGTCATTTTTGGCAGTAACATTTTTATATTTTCAAGGTTACCGTAGTCTTCCAGTATTAATATCCATTTCTCAGGTTTTATGTAAGTTATGAGTGGCTTAATCTTGAACAGAATTTATTTCTTAAATATGTTTTAAATAAATTATCTATCAAAAAATTAGAATATTTATTTCACAAGGATTAAATCAAAAAATTAATTTAAAAAAAAATTAAGATGATACCTTTGTAAATAGCGCGGTAATATTATTTGAATGAGCAAAAATGACATAGTGTGAAGCTTCTGGCAAAATGCGTGTTGAGTTCAAACTGAGCACATTTATTATTCGAATTTCAGATTTTCCAAAAAAGAAGTTGTAAGATTGAAATGGTTCTAAAATTTAGGAATATATACATTATAAGCCAATAAGTAAAGCCAAACTTGAATAAGTGAGAAAACTCTAAGGAAGAAAGACGTTTTTCATTCGTGGATCTCTAAAACGAGACTGCTGCTTAACTTTTAGGATTCATTATTTAGGATTCATTTCCTTTTCAAGTAAAAAAGACTTAAAATAAAGCAAATAAAATAAGACTTAAAATTCCAAGATTTAAAAATGTCTATTTTAACCACAAGACTAAAAAGTTCTATACAAAGAATTCTTTCAATCCATTAATACGTTTGTCATATAAAAGGGCCAACGAGCACACACATTTATTTATCTACATTATTCTCCTATCACATTGGATTTATAAAATGTTAAACTTTTAATTACAGTTTTTCTTAGAAGCTTAGCAACCAGATTTCTCAGTTGATCCTATATATGATTATGGGTAACCATAATATGTATTTTTATATAAAAAAAAAGTTCTTACCTTTTTCATCTTCAAAAAATAAAACAACATTTTTACTATAAACTATTTCAATATACCGTTTTAAAGCTTTTAAAATTGGTATTAAAGATGTATGAAAATGGACGTAAGGAATTCCAAAAAAATTACAAGTCTCTCCGGCAGTTTTTAGACCATGCCAACTTACGTCAAACACAATACTTAGTTGAGTTGATGGTAACTTACTACAAACTGTTATTCAATTACCTAAATATCTAACACTTCCATTCAAAAATTACAAAATTGCGTTTCTTACGTTCAATTGAGCTCATAGACACGTTATCATAAATGTAAAGTAAGTTAGTATTTAATATTTGTTGCGTTTTATCAATTGTCTTTTCAACTGCATTTGTAACCCAATTCAACTCTTTAGAACTTTGCGATTCTAATATTATTACTAAAAAAATATTTTGTTAGTGAAATCTAATATTATACTATATAAAAACAAACAGTTATTAATTCTAACATAGTTTAGTAACTTTACCTAAAGTTATATTTAGTTTAGAATGAGTGTTCGGTAAAACAATTATGAAAAAAAGTAAAAAACTATTCTTTAGAAGCCACATAATTCTTTGAAGAAATACAGCAAAATACTAATGTTATTGAAAAAGGTATACTTGTAAAACTATGTATATATGTATGTCTTGATGACTATTTTATATATTACTTGTCACTATCATAATTTAATATATCTTATGATAGTTATAATAAATCATTCTGATAACATCTTATTTTTAGTGATTTATTAAAAAATATTGATTTTTATTCCACTATTTAAATATGGTGTCATAGCTGAGTAGTAAATAAAAATAAATATAAAGCCACTTAAAAACTGAAATAATTAATATTGACAAAAGATCTTTGTTTTCTACATATGTGGTATAACTTTCAATTAATAGGGGAAAGTGGGGAATTTGAGAACACCTAACTTGAAATTATCTTATTATGTTAATAAAACAAAATAACAAATATAATAAATTTTGTTATTGCATAAATATAATAATTATTATCTAAGTACTTTAAAAATCTGAAATCAAAACTTTTTAAAATTAACATAGGAAATAACAAAAATAAAGAATATAAAAAATAGTGCAAAGGTCACTTAGTGGCGTGGTGGACTAGATAGTTGCCTTATACGCCAGTGTAATCATTAGACGTGGAATGACCGCTCGTGCACTGGTCGTGGGGTAAGTTGTTACATTTGTTACTCATCATCCAATCTTTTTTAGGAGGTGTTTCATATTTTTACATGCAAAATATACAGTAGAACATCGTTTTCAAATTTCTAAGACCGCTGTACTCTTAATTTATGGTGGCTTCGAATTTAATGTTGTACTTCTTCGTTGTTGTAATTGAATCTTGTGATGTTTTATGGGAGTGCTGCATAAAATTTGAGAATGATTTTTTTTTCTTTGGTACATTGGCTATATCAGACAGGAGCACAGAAGTTAATGGAGAAACAGAAGTATTAATGGTTAAATCGGTTTGATGTTCATGAGTGGTATAGTGGCTATGATGATTGTGAGATGTTGTCGCTTGATCGTCCACAGGGATTTTTTCTTAGTTGTAGTATCATGAACGGAAGTAATTGGATCTTGACTGTCATTGTTGAATTTATTAAAAGGCATATTTTCAAAGCATTCGTTAAACTTTTCAATGGGTTGAATTCCAGCCACTCTAAAACCATTAATAGCTTTGCTTGGGTTGACTGTCTTGTTGCACACATTTTACGCCAAAAACAACGTTATTTAGACAAGTTCATGGAGAAGTATTTAAAAAACCAAAAAAGGGTCAACACACCTGTCTTCAATCAAAGTCATGAAAATTAATTAGAAATAAATACATACTCAATTGTTGCGAGTCTTTTTACGGCATAAGACCAAAGTCACTACGAAAGAGTGCTTTTACATTTGCTGAAGCTTACAAATTGAAACATATTATAAATATAAACAAGAATATTCGTTGTCAGGCAAAGACTGGTACTATTCTTTCATGTCTCGACATTTTTCCATCAGTCTACGAACTCCAAGAACAACGTCATTAAACCGAATAAAAGCTTTTAACGCCACCGAAGCTAAACTATTTTTGACCTACTAGAAGCCCTCCAAAGAAAATACAATTTTACTAGTCATCTTATCTTCAATATTGACGAAACAGGCATAAATATACTGTTCAAAGAAATTCGAAAAATTTGGCTTTAAAATTCTTAATGCAAGTAGCAAAAGCGACAAGTGCTAAGGCGGTGTTAGTAACACCGTGTTACCACAACTGTTGTTTTCGCTTTTTTCATTATCGGCGGGCCCGGGGGGCTTTGCAGTTTGGAGTATTAAATAGTTATAATTGCTGTTGTTTATTAACTAGATAGTTTAATAGTTTGCTTATAACTTTTGAAACAATTTATTATATAGTGCAGCGATCGGGGAACTTTTTTTACCATTACTCCAAAATAATTTTGCATAAGTCAATAGACCCCCTCATTTTGAAAAAGGGGCAATCAATGTAAATTTAAATTAAACATTATCTATTTATTGAATAAATTTACACGAAAAAAAAGTTGCATGAAAGTAGTAAATATGTTATACAGGTAACCCTCCTATAACACGGTATCTTATAACACGGTTTCGCTATAACACGATTCATAAATTGCGGGAACCCTCCTACAACACGGCATCCTATAACACGGTTTCGCTATAACGTGATGAGAAAACTGCAAATCCTTTGTACATACAACACTGTATGTACTTCTAAAAACATCAACCTTAAATGCGTGCTGGAATGAGATATGGCCCTCTTCAATTGAAACAGAAAACATCCGTGAAACATCAGAAAATGAAATTGGTGCCATATTAGAAATCGCTAAATCAATCGAAGGCGAAGATTTTGTGGATATGGCTATCAAAGACATTCAAGATTTATTAGTGGAAGAAGAAGTTGACGAAGGGGATTTGATGGAAATGGCATCCCTAGATGCAAATCGAATCGATTTTGAGGACGCTAGCTCTGATGAAGGTTGTGCAGTTAAGAATTTAACATAAAAAAAATACAATAAGGCCTAAGTTTAGCGGAAAATCTCGAGTCATTTTTCTTGAATACAGATCCTTCTACGAAAAGAAATCGAAAATTCAAAAGGGTGCTGCAAAACTGTTTAGCTCCATACCGCGAAATTTACAATGACCTAGTAAGAACCAGCAAGCAAATTTTGGTTGCAGATTTTTTAAGAGAGGAAAACGCACAAAAACTTTAAATAGAGAAAAAATGTTCTAAAAGTAAAGGCGTTATCGATCCACCGAAAAACGTTCTCCTTTGATTATACTGAGCAGTGACGACGAATAAATTCATTAAATTATGGTTGCGTTAGAATTAAATATTTTTTTTTTACTTTGTAATGTACTTACATTTCTATTTTTAACAAAAATTAAGTTGTTTATGTCGAATTAAAAAAAGTTGTTTTTAATAAGTTTTTGGAACGTAACCCCCCTTTTTGTACTAGCTCTGGGTCTCATGCAACACGGTTTCACACAACACGGCATTTTCTAGGAACCTAACTACCGTGTTATAGGAGGGTTACCTGTATATACAAAATAAAATTCTCATATTAGAACAAACAACAGTTAATTGAAAACTTCCCCGTTTAGATTTTGGAGAAATGATCTTTCTTCGTGTTTGATACAATATAACTTCAAAATTGGGGTTTTTTGATGTAAGAACAATTTGTATAGTCTTCGGCCATATTTACGCGCTTATAAAATAACCATGGTAAAAACTTTTCTTATTACCACCAAAAATTTCATTTTTACCCCATTTGTGGTAACTTACCCCGATTCCCCGACCACTGATATGGTGTGTTAAAATTTATTTTCGAGTATGTATTTGGTCGTGGGCTTAAAAAAAATAAATTGTCTAATATTAATTTTATTTATCATAATTATATTTTAAAATGTTCATTTTTTTAGTGCAAAACAGAAGACAGACGCAGTACTTACAAGACTTACAAGCATTGATTTTACAAGTAACTAAATGTTGGTATTAAATAAGTTCACATTATCGACTCATACCTAAAAATTAATGAAAATTTAAAATATTTCTTGAAAAAACAACATTCTATGAAGGAAAATGAAAGAACGCTTAATTTTTTTAATTTTTAAAGGTCTTTTTGACTTTTACCTTTTTCGATGCTTTGACGAATTGCTTCACTGGTCCCAATTTGATATGAAGTGGCGGAAGTAGAATCTTTTTAGGATCCACTAAACTCTTTTTCTCAACATTTTTTAATCCAGGAATCAAAGTGGTTTGAACTAGCCATTCTTTTTTACGTAGTGTTGTTTATGGTCACGACTATCTCATTCACAGAGGAAGCAGGGAAACTTTGTGTAGCCTTTGTGTAACTCTATTGGCCTAGTACCATAGAGGTCACTTTTAAATCTCCGCAAACAGTCCATTCATGATCGGAGTACTTAAGCTTGTTATGTATCAATTCGAGGTTCTTATAACATTCTTTCAAGTGAACTGGATGCCCTACTGGTACAGATGCATATTGGTTGCCATAGTGAAGAAGAACAGCTTTGAGGCTTCTTTTGGAAAAATCAATAAAGAGTCTCTATTCTTCAGGGTCGTATTTTATATTGAACGTCTCCATCAACCCAGGAACATTAGTACAAAATACAGTGTAATAAATACAAAAAAGGTCTCTTTTTTTCTCTACTACTGTACCAAGAAAAGGATGTTCTAGGAGCCAGCAAAAAATTTAAAATATTATAATTGAAAATTTGTATAAATTTATTTCACAAAGATCACAGTTTTTTCAAAATATAGGAACCTGAAATATAAGAATTTAATGTGTGATTTGTGGGTAAACAGAGGGTGATGGAATTTTTTCATTATTTTTTGAAATTTCAAAATTTTTTGAAACATTTTTTTCATCGCAGACCTGTGTTCTTTATATAAAAATCAAATTGAAAATTAATGTTCTAAAACTTTATTTATAAAATAGGTATAGATACATACATCCTTATAAATGCAAATACTTATTATGGTCGTGAAATTTTTCCAACAAAATGTAATTAAATATTTAAATGCTACAGTTTATACCTGGCAGGTAAAAAAAAATTAACATTACTTTAAGTAAAATATTTAATACACTTTTTTCATAAAATTAAATAGCAAATTTAATTAAGTGAATGTTTGTTACAATAATTAATAATTAATTGGCGTTATTAGAACTATCAATATTAATAATTAATTAATTATAAGGATAGGCGACTTTTAAGGATGATTTTTTTTCATCCATTTATTTGTTTTTACATAACGGGATTCACCATTATGGCCTCCAGCTTCTGTTTTCATCTTCTTAATGCTATGTTCTTTATGGTTTTTTCCTCCTTTTTGATATTTATCCGTGTATTTGCCAGCTTTGTATTTTCCAGCTTCGGTCTTGTCATGGTGGAAGCCGTGATGTTTTGTATTATCTTCTCCAAAATGATGATATTCTCCTTTCTTATCTTTAGTGCTATAGAAGCTGTCTCGTTTTCTGTGCTCTTTTTTATGATACTTTTCTTGGAATGACTAAAATAAATATTTTAAGTGTAAATATGATTAAGATTAGTGGACGTACAAAGCTATGGCTTTACCTTTAAAACATTATGCTTTGCGTTTTTTTTGGAGTCTTCATGTTTATTTTCATGCGTTGATTTTTCGGTTGATTGCTGATGATGTGCGGTTTCAATTTTCTCATGGTGGACATTCGTTTTTTTCTTCTCTTCACTTTTTTCTTTTTTATGGTGAACTTTATCTTTTTGACCTTTTAAAGCTTTTTCGTTTGTATGATGAGATAAAGTTGTATGTTGATCTTTTTGATGTTTATTACTTAAATCTTCATGATGGCTACTCACTCCGGAATGTTTTTTTACATAGGTCTTATGAAGTTTTTTGGGATATTTACCTTTATGATCCTTAAAAGCTACAAAAATAAATTTAAATCACCATTTCTTGTTAGAAATCATTTTTTTTAATATAAAATAATACGTAAAAGAACTATTTCTTACGTTCTAAGACTTCGTGAGAGTTTTTTATATCCTCATGTTTTTCTGGATGATGAGCTTTTGCAGATACAAAATTTAATCCAACAATAGCGACCATTAAAAACTGAAATAAGAAAATAAAATTTAGTTCTCTTTATTAACCTAATACGTAATATGTGTAATTATAATATTTTTTTAGATAACGTCATACCTAAAATTTCATTAACGTTTTTTTATTAAAGCGGTTTAACTTCAAATATCAAATAAAATAAGTAACTTAATGATTCTTTCAACAAGAATCTAATTATATTTATCTATTTATGGAAAAAGCAAATGGCTTTATTATGTTACGCTCAAGCAATACAAATGATGAAACGTTTATAAATTATTCTCTATTGTCTTTTTAATTAATCATATTTTGAGTAACAATACAATAGCAAAAATTTCTACGTCTGATGATAATTAGTTTCTTTTTTTCTATATTATATAGCCACATCCTATAAGATCATCTATAAATTTAAAATCTATTACCTATGGAACGTGTACCCAATAAATGCAAATCAGAAAATAAAAATATAAATTTCATCTCAAAATTAGATTTTAATATGGTTAACAAAAATGTTTACCATGAAATGTTATGAATTGTTCATATTTTTATTATTATTATTGTAATTAATATTATTAGAAAACTTATGCATATTACTAATTTGATTGAAGTATATGCAAATTCGTTGTGTTACTACATTTGTGAAGGTTTTCTTTTAAACAAACGGCCAGAAAAACTTAACTTAAAAGTGGAATAATTGTACTTCAAGGTTAAAATAGGTTTAGATTTCGGAAAGAAAAGTTACATATAAGGCTGTTTGTTAATTGCCTTTGTTAGGTATATACATACGTAAGTATCTATTCTATAGGTATCCCCAATAACAAAAACTAATAGCTTCTCGGAACCTCAGAACTATAATATAAACTAGATAATATATTTTATTTTACTTATTTTACACGTTTATCTATATTTGACACAATAATTTGATGCAAATCAGGAATTGAATACATACATAGGGGCGTATTTTCATTCGAAAACTATGATACAAATTAAAATGTAATTAAAGTCAAGTTTTTCTTTTTCGTTTTTTGATAGTTTGAATGTTCGTGTTAAGATTAAATCTTTTCTAATAATAAACGACATCGTTTTTTACCCCCTAAGAAATAATATTAAATCAAATAACAATGTAATAATTACTAGTTAAGTGAAGAATTTTTTGTTATTTGTATCCAAAGGCAATTTTAAAAAAATAACATGGAGATTGTTTCGAAGAACACTATTTTAGTCTTATTAGTACATACATCGTATATCTTGCTATTGAATATTTAGATGAATTTTAATAGCAGTAGGTATTCAGTGATTTATATAAAAAAGTTAAACAAGATAGAAAAAAATTTGTAAAATAAATTGTTTTTTAACTGTTAGAAAGTTTTCTTATATAAAGTAACTGCGGTTAAGATAACAAATTTTGGATTTAAAAGGTCCATTTTTAGCTTCTATATGAAAATTAAACGTCTAAGAAATAATAATTGACTTAAATACAAAATATTTCAAAAAAAATTTTTTAATTTTTGAAAACTTATTCAAAGACTCCAAAAACATCTAACATACTTACATATAATACAATTATTTTTTTTTTTTAGTTCTTTAGTGAAATGTGTGGGATATCACCCCTAATTATTTTATTAGTAACTTTATTTGCCACTGAATAGTGGTTCAAAGTAAACTCGTATCTTCTCAATTTCATTTTTATAATGCCAAACGTTTTTAAGTAAACTAGTTGTGACCCACACAGACGGATAGGGCGAATTTTTAAGAGTTCCGTTTTTTAAGGGATTTGCTTTTAATACTAGAAAGACCAGAAATTTTGTGTACAAAACTAGGTTTCAAATATTTTACGAACAAACAATATACGTATATAGTCATAACTAACTTAACTAATTGTAAGTATCATACAAAAATAAAGTTCTCAAGTATTTACAAACATATTTATATAATAGTGGTTCTCAAACTCTAAAGTTCCACAGCACCTCTTTAGAAATTTTGCGAATCAAAATAAGAAGTCATAATGAAAAAAAATTAGGGTCACATAGTAACTAAATACAATTCAAGGGTGGGAGACAGCTGGAGAACAATTTGATTTTATTAATGAGAAAACTGAATTTGTAATAATATAAAATTTTAAAAATACAATAATTTTTGTTTGTTTTTACAAAAAGTAGCTAAATATAACAGTTTTATGTGGTCTACTTCTAACATTATTTTAAGATTTTTTTTAAGGGTCAAATGAGGTTTCTTATAATTTTATTTCCTTCTCATACAAAGCATAGCTTATGGTACGTAGGTACTACCTATATTATATAACTTATATGTTCATTGTTAATATTCTTTTATGAGTAAGCGTACTATAGAATTATAATATTAAAACTGTCAGACAAGGCAAAAATTTAAAAAAAAATGTTCATTGTTTCCAAAAATTACTCTACTACTGCGGCTACTGTACAAAAACAACTAGCGTTTAATTTTTTAGAAGCTGAAAAAAGATTTTGATTATGTTAATAAAGTTGTATAAATGAAATTGATAGCTAAAATAAAGTGAATAGCATCCAACTTTCAAACTGCTCAAATATCAATTAAATAATTATCTCCAATCTGAAAGAAGGAAGTTTTTGTTTTTAAACAATGTATTTTTATAATAAAATGTTCCCAAAAATATTTTTTAAAGTCATAGGACCTTAATCAGGTTATAGTTTGAGTAAAATTTTACGTGTGCATTAATTTCGTTTTTTCCGTTAAATATTTTATTAGTAGACAAAATTACTTGAATTTTTAAATATTATGAGTATTTTTTGTACTTATTTATGACTATGCGTGATGAAGATGATTTGTGACGAACGTTTGAGAAAAAAATATGTAGACTAACATTTTTTCTAGCTTTTCTAGCTTAAATGTTATGTTAGTTTTGATAAAATTCACACTCAAAAATTATTGATAAACGTTATCTACATATTGTAGAGCTCTAACAAGGGTACCAACAGGTAGGAGCGGTATGAGTACCGCGAGAGACATATATGACATACATTTGAAAAAGTATAGCCCTTGAATTTTAACATGCAATTTTTCTTTAACTTTATTGTGAATAAAAACGTTTTACAACAAAATGTGGAAAAGATCCGTACAACAAATGTGCCACGGGTCCGAGAATCCCTCTCGAGTCGGCAGCAGTAAGTGAAAAAACAAGCAGAGTAATATCATAATTTATTCTCATTTTAATTTTATTTAAAACTGAAAGAGTGATTTACCTAAAAAAAAAACTAGTAAAATTACAATTGTTATTATAATAATTGACTATACAGACGGCAACAAATTAACGAAAATACGAGGATAAGCATCAACCGTATTTATCATCAAAATTTTAACAAGCTTAATGACTGAAGGGAGGACATCAGTCAAACGTATCTTCAAGGAAGTAGTAGTAAAATGAAACAGTAAAAGTAACATTTCACTTACAATTTCTCAAAATCTTTTTTTTACTTTTAACGATTTAATTGTTTATGTATTGAGTTTTATTAATGCATATTATTATTTATTATTATGCATATTATAACACGAAGGAAACTTCTGAATCATATTACTATACGACAATCATCTTAAGCAAACTTTTACTATATCATCCCCCTTATAGGTGCATAAGGCTGGTAAGTTCTTTTCTTAAAAGAAACTGATGAGTTGCACATAATATATGTATAATAACTTTTGTAAAAAAAACTTAACATTGTTTTTTTTTTATTTGATTGATGATATTCTCTTAACTATGTTACGATAGAATATATCAGTGCTGATAAACATAAAAATTAATGTTCTGAATGCATTTTTTAAAATGAATTCTTATTAAATTCTTGATTTGTTATCGCAATCATTCTTGGAATGCAACGAAATTGTTTTTCAATAGTTTAGTTAGAGATTAATCATTCCTTTTAACTATTAAGAAATTGTTAAACGATAAGCCTTTAATAGTAATTAAATGAAGCCAAAACAATACAACATAGATAACATATTAAACAATAATTTTTTGATTTCAAATTCAGGAACTCTACAATTTCGATTTTGAATTCAACCACTTTATATAAGGACTTCGAACGCAAAATTTATCGAAATTTTGTCAAAGTAAATCTAGTATTAAAAAAAAATTAAGTAGGTACAAAATAGCTAGGTAGAATTTTACCTAAATATTTGCAGGAACGAATTTAAAAAGTTATCATTTTGCATATTTTCCATAGCTAATTCACAATTTCAAATGCCTCAATTCAGTTATAATCTATCTCAAGTCACCACTCAATTCAAGTCAAATTAAAGTCCTGAGATTTGAATTCGAGGCTTTGAACGACTCTTATATTCATAAGTGAAATACATTTAATGAAGTAAATATTGCGAATATCTATCTCAGAAAAAATATATTATTTTAATTTTGATCCTTGATAATTATTGAATCTGACCTATCCCATTTTGATTTTGAAATAATAATATTTTGTATAGTTCTATGGTCTACATAGGTGGATTCGTGTATAATTATTAGGTTAATTTTTCTTGGTGTGTTACACATTTGAGTTATCTTAAAATTAATTTAAAAATTGAAAATAACATTTAATATATTCTTAAAAATGAATCGCTAAATATTACTTAGTGTACGTCAATAAAAACAATAGTTTTAAGACTTAGACTAATCTTAATATTTTGAGTAATATTTATGCACCATTTTAATTATATAAAACGTTTAACGTTGTTTTGTGTAAAAATCTACAATATTTTAAGGTATTTGCTATTTAAACAACAACTAAATGTAGTAACATATTAAATTAATTTTCAAAATAACAATTATTAGTAGATATTTCAAGATTAAATTTTCAGTTTTGTTTTTTTTATTTTAGTTCTAGTTTATGGTCAATGCTGTGAATTTTAATACTCTAAATGTAATTATTACTTAGAAGTAATACTTTATTTATAAACAAATAATTATTATTATTCTTTAACTTAAATTTAATATTTTTTGATTAAATTGTTGCTATTAATCGTTCGGTTAAACTTGTTTGATTTCTAATTATTCAATAGTACATTTTTTTTTTCAATTTAATCAAATTAGCTGATATTTATTATTTTGTAAAACCTAAAGTTAGTAAAAATGATAATACAAGTACATGCTAAACATTCTATTCCCGATAATAATAGCTTAGTGTCCATTGAGAATAATTAAAAATAATATATTGTTTCTTTACGAGAAAATAATTATAGGTTTGTAAAAACTTAAAATGAGAAGATATTTGATTTAAAATATTTCGTTTCTGATTAATGATATGAAAAACTTCGAAATTCTATTCGCTTGGAGCTATTCGTTTTTGCTGAATTGGTATCAAGGCAAAATAGTTCTTCGTTCATCACACCGGCTGAAGCATTTTAAATCGTTTAAATTTATATCAGAATGAATTTATAAATATTAGTAGTTGAGTATAATTTATTATATGATAAAGATTAAAATTATCTCAATTATGTAACTATCACACATAATTATTAGAAGTTCGATAGTTTAATGTAAATTCTTTAGTTCCCACTCAAACAACAGTAGGAATTTTTATTGAAATAAATATATCTTAAACTTTTAATTTATTTAACTCGTATTTTTGGGAGGGGAATTATCTAAAGTCATTTTTAACATCTACGGACTTTAATGCAGTAGTATACGTACTGTTAATCTGAATTTAAGATTATGTTTAGTCGTCCATATTGATTACTTTGAAGTATATTAAATATACGTAAGATATTATATTCCTTTATATTTATATATGTATTAAATACAATATTTCCGATTTTACCCTTCCATTACTTTGTTTCTAATACCTAATTAAGAAAATTCTGTTAGAGAATGTTGTTATAATAAATAAGAAGATTCATTCATCCCCTAAAATTGGTTTTAAAATTTTTATGATAAATACACATATATAGATGCATGATTAACACCTAATAATACAGTTTTCCAATTGAATTTTTCTATGAGTCAATTTCGCTTATATACCTATATGGTTATATAATAAAATAATTAAGGCAAAATAATTGAAAATACTCGTAATTACTCTTCGGAAGGCTTTGTGCTTTTTTTTTAAACACACAAGAAATTAATTAAGTTCATGTCGTCACATCCTCTAAAAATCAAATTTTATCGATTGAATCGATCCAATCGAAAATTTTCGAATGCGAAAATATTGATGAAATGGAATCAAAGAACCTTAAGTCAGTTTATTTTTCGACAAAATTAAATTTAAAATACATTTGGATCGAAAATATGCAACGTGAACTTACTGTATCTATGATACAATTTTAAAATATAAAGATTCATAATATGTACCTACTTAGGTAAGTATAGATAATAAATTCATAAAAGAAATGTTTACGTATAAAACTTTCAAAAAGTGTTTTTAAAAAAGTTTGTTAAAATACGTATAAAATTAAGATTGTTTTCAATTTTCATTTTTAACTGGGCATCCGTACTGCCCATTAATCTCATCGATAAAAAAACGTTAACAAAAACTGGATTCATATATAATGTCCTAAATATGAATCAAAAGATATCATACATATATACATATATATATATATATATATATATATACATACGAACGAAGTCATATTTGGTACAATGGTACACCAGTGACCAGACATACAAGTAGGTAGTTGATAAAATAAGCCATTGTCTAAGCATGTATTGCTTTCTTATCGATTATTTTTTGCAAATTTTGAATTTAGGTGTGATAACATAAAAAATCAGTTAAAATATTTTATCATCCAGAAGAATTACTAAACTGACACTAATGCTATGAATTCTGCTTGGGCATCGGACTATGAGTGTGGGTAGATTTAAAGTTCTCTAACCATCAGTTAAAGCTGTTACTGAGCTTGTTTGCATTCGTTCTTACTGTCTAGAAACTTGGTTGTAAGCGGAAAAACTAATTTACAACAGAAATAACATAAGTAATACTTTATTACCTTACTGTTATCCTTTACTTAATAATTTAAGTAAAACTTGAAGTTAAGATGGAATACATTTTATTTATATTTACCTAAAATGCCTTGAATTGAACTTTTTTAATAAGTAGTTAACTTATACGATCCTTTCAAATAACAATAATAAATATTACAATTGAATATAATATACAATTTGAATGAACTAGTGAGCAAATATATTAATTGTAAGTGTAAAAGCTACTCCATATTAACTCTAGATAGAGAAGCGTAGATGTGTCCTTTTACTTTTTCGGCAAAAGCATTTTGAAGTCTGAATAGTATTTTCAGTATATTTAAAAAAATATAACTTTAAATTACTTAATAGATAAAACTTTCTTTTTATAAAAATTAAAAAAATTTAAAATTATTAAATAATGACAAGGTATTTAAAGGAGAATAAAATTACCTAGTTAAAGCTATGTTGATTTATGCATTTCTTAAAATGTACATTATTAAGCTACCAGTATTTAAGAGTACCTACTTATTTGAACCAAAAAATACATAGACGTGTTTCACTATCGCTAAAAACTACTACGCAATTTATTGATTGTAAAATCTGAGCAGCTGAATTCTATATATGTAGTAAGTAATTTATGTTTCACAGTTATATTTTTTATGCGTGTGTAATATCATTCATTCGCTCTTTGAAAATACTTTCAGCTCGGGATTTTTTCTAAGAACTAAATAAATATATGGAAGTAAAATTCACAATAGTAACCTTGCAGTACAATGTTAATTACCCTTAACCTTTCACAAACCAGATACGCTCATTGAGTTTATACGAAGGCATATAATTGTGTTTCTTTAGACTTGCAATAATTGAAACAGCAGGCTACTTAATGCTACCCCTGCTTTTTTCGTTTTATTTCTTAAATGAAAATATTAAATTTTGAAAATCACTCATTATTTAATTTTACTTTAATATAGGCCTGAATGAGTCAAATAAGTAAAACTGAATTTAGAAATATATTGATATAAACTATAAATAAAGCCAATAGGCAATACGTATAAACATTGATTACATTATAAGCAATATGCGTTTTACGATAAACCGCTCGATGTGTTTTTCATTCTTTACTTCATTAATTTTAGCTTTTAAATTAAAATAAATCTCAATACGTTCATACGATATAAATAAATTAAGCGATATACTAAGTTCTATTCGTTTATTATTGTATTTACACTAACAAAGAGCTTCACTGTTCAATTTTCCTGAATAATTTTCATTAAAGAAAAAAGTTTAATTTAATATTTTTTATAAAGTAATAAAAATTAACAGATGGAATGAAAGCAGTTGATAACATTTCAGATAAAAATATTTATATGAATATTTGATTTAGATAAACTCAATATTCCTATCAAACTTTTTAAGTACCACTATAAATAAACTACTTAATGGAAACGCATTTAATTGTTTTTATCTGTTTTTTTTTTTAAATTAAACCGAAACTATATCAAGAAGAGTTACAACATAATTCAGAAATTACTGGAAACAGTTCACTTTCTCCAAAACTGGTTTGAATTCTTATAATGAATAAAATTTCAAAGAAAACTAAGATTGTTGATTAATCTTTAATTTGTAATTCAAAGGATATTTGGTCAAAAATACAAAATGTTTAATGATAATAAAGTCCACTTGTTAAGAAATGATTTGGAATCAAAAGAAATCAAAGGGGTTATGCTAAGTTAAACTAACCTTATTGACTTTTTTCAACATACATTTACTAATTTCAAGGCAAATCTTACCTTAGAGATAAATTTTTAAGACCTTTTGTTACAGTTACATTGAGATTATTCAATAGTTGTTCTAATACCATATCAATGAAAGATTGGTTTTTATGATAAATTGTGTGCATAGGTGACACGTTTGTTTATTTCAAAACTTTTTTTTACCTGATCTTTCTACTTTACTATTTTATTTATTTTGTAATCATCAGTTAAGTCAACGGGATAGTGATGAAATGTTCAATCCAATTAATATTAGTTTAGAAACGTGTATAAAACTAGATTTATGTGGGTATTAACTTACCAAAATTAAAGTTATATTCTTCATTTTGTTTCACTTTATAATGGTCACAATTAAAAAGGAAAAAACACGTTTACTTTTAAACGTTGTTCTGTCGCAAAAACTATGGGACGCAACGAATAAAAAATCAGAACTTACTCGATTGCAATATAAATTCGTTTGAATTCTGATCTATCGCGAACTCACACTCCAACACTTAACCGCCTCCCACCATATAATTGTGAATGATCGGGGATTGATGAAAAATCCTTTATAATGGAGAGGGAGACTAAATATACAATAATATACAGATTTGAACTTGATTTTATTAAAAGTAAAACTGATTTAATTGCAAGTAAAAACACGAATAAATGACAACGAAAATAAATTACCAAAATGAAAACATATTGTTATCATCTAAATTTCAACTTGCTGAAAATAAAAAAGGAAATATGCATAGTTGTAATGTCGCCATCGGATTTAATAACCAGATTTATAATCTAATGGAATGTTGAGTCAAGCACTTATGGTGCGTGCTGTATTCGAAATACCCGTACGATATCTTACGTCTGGAAACCGTTTTAAAGTGAAACAACTTGATCCAAAGACCAGAAATTCAGATAGTTTGTCTTCATTTCGTACCGATGAGGTTAATTTGATATTAGACAAGACACGCCTTGTTCATTTAATTTGTTCACCTGTAAGCAAGAGACCGAACAGGAATCCCTTTAAAAACAGCCAACCTGTTGCTTGATAGGAAGTTAATGAATGAACAGAAAACACAGTCAATTGTTATCCTATTTTGGAAATACGTTCGAAAGAATACCTCCATTGCAAAATACGAAGAAGTGGTTTTTGTCTGTTCAATATACTTACGTCACCGGTTAGTAGTCACATTATAAGAAATTACTGAACGAATTGTTTAAGTAATTGAAAATCATTTTCAAGGACAAATATTTTAAAATTTTATTTTAATAATGTATTGAGCAGCTTTAAGGTTACAATTTTAGAAACTTTTATAAAACCAAACGTAACAATCCAACATTTTTTTAAGGTCAAAGAATTTACTCTTTAAGAATTAAAATGAACAATATAAACGATAGCGATTGATTAATCTATATAACCTCCTGGATAATTTCTATTTTATTTAGGTTCTTGGAGGAAGTATGATTAAGTAGATTTTTTTCTGCATGGCCAGAGAACACCATGATCCCAGGTGGTAGACATTTGGGCTCAACAGAGTATGCCACTGAGTTGCCTGATCTTATCTGTTAACAGAAATTTATAGACGATATTTTCAAACAGGCACAGAGATGCTGGCATATCATACGAAAATGATTAAGTAAGCCAAATAAACAACAAAAAACTTTTTTGATTAGATAGTATAATTACTAAATCCCCAGAATTTGCCTGAAAATTCATCTTCAAACTCCAATAAAAAGTATTTGATAACTAAGCTTCGATGGTGGGGAATGCATATTCGACCAAGCTTTTCGAAATATCAACAAATTTGAATGCGTTCATTTGAGGAATTTTGTAATTACAATAGAAAGGAGTAAAGATTAATAAATAAATTAAGAACAAATGTTAGTTCCGACTGATATACTTGAATAATTAAGAGCAATTTCAGTCTCAACTTAAAATGGCTACCTGATCTAGTTATAATAGTGAAAATATTCCTCCAAGTCCCAACTACCACGTCGTCTTGATTCAGGAAGAAGATCGAGTATAGTTTTGGATCTTTTTGAAATAGTGACAATGTATTTCAAATTTTATGAAGACTTTTTAAAAATAATTCTTAAAATAAGGGAGTGGTAATTTTAAAGACTTTCTTTTAAAAGTACATATGTGTTATTGTTGATAAATTGAATATAGGCAATTTCCATCATTTGAAGTAACTCACCAGTGGCGGAACTACCATATGGCTAAACCCCGCGACGCGTTGGGCCCGAAGCTTTGGGGGGGCCGAAAATTTTGAGAAAATTAGTACTAGTGGTGCTGCAGAGAGAGTGCAGTAAAAAGAGAAATTGAAAAAGGAACAGTAACAGGAACGTTTAGCAAAAATACCAACATTATCCCGTTTTCTTAAATCGTTTGCTACGATCACAGAAAATCAAAGTACTTCTAAAGGTGAACAGCTGTTTGAACACATTTATAGCGAAAAAATTAATCCAACTGACTTAAAACTAAAAAATCAAGGTACTACACCTAGAGATGAAGGGCAATTTGAACATGTTGATAGCAGAAGCAGTACGGCAATTGATTTAAATAACGATGAAAATACCATGGATTTCGACCAAGATGTTACGAATAAGGATATTAACAAACTGTCGTTATTCTTAAAGGACAATGCTAATTTTCAAAACAAAATATTACACCTGATATTAGAAAAAGATAATATCAGCTAACTCCTCTAGACCTCAAGGGACTTTTAAGAAGGACCTTGCAAGAAAATCGGTGCTAAATTAAAATATAGGACGCTATATACGAAAAGCAAAAATTCATATAAGGTTGGGAGCCGATCTAATTTTTTTTCGGGGGGGGGGGGCTAAAATGTGTAGTTCCACCACTGTAACTCACCCAAATCACCATCAAATATTTTATACAGCTAGATTTCTTTTCATTTGATTGGGATTCCTACGTTTCAAAAAAAGCTACAAATATAGAAAGCATGAAAGCGAAATAATACTTTGTAACCGGAATAAGCAATAAATAAGAGATTTGTTAGTATCTATGAACTTTTATTGAAATCAAACTGAGTCTGTCTTATACAATTTACGAAATTTTTCTTACTTAAACTTTTTAAAAATCATTAATGCTATGTTTTTATTACCCGTTGAAGCTTTCTCTTTAAAGAAATAAGAATTTAACATTTTGTTAGTCAAATGAAAACTTGTTTCAACAAAACTCATTTCTGTCAAATCTTTACACTTACCTACCTAAAACAACTTTTGAGTGTAATTTGATTCAACTTTAGAATTTGCACAGATCTTTCATCATAACCGAGAGCTAGATCATGCAGCAGCTTTTTCCAACATGCTCCCCATGTGTACGGCTTCAGTTCTTGCGACGATTCTTTTATGACTTTATTGTATCAATTTTTCCCAACATTGGTTTACATTTAAAGATCATATTTCATCTCGAATGATTTTAAAATTACCTACATAAAATTATCAGTGAGCAAAAAAAAAATGAAAAAAATACTGAAAATTTGAGAAACAAAATTGTGATTTTGTCAAATGAACTGCTCTCAAGAACCCAAATAAATTTGCTCTGGGAAAATGTGCAAAACTACAATGAAGAAGACGACGGTGACTAGCCTCAAATAAATCCTGACGGTCCACCAATACTGGAGTACCCACCAAAATGCGATTTTACCTTATATGAGTTCTCTAAAATCTGCGCGCTCTGCACTTAATTTAAAGCTAATTAAATTGTCTGCAAATTATATTCAATAAGTTCTGCTCGTTGGATCAATGGTTTCAACGCAACTTCAATCCCAAGAAGGTCTAAAACAAAAATTTTCATTTTTCGAAAAATTGGCCTATTTTCAAAGTGCCGTAACTCAGTGACCCAGTAACGTGCAGAGCTCAGGTTAGGCTTAATTTGTAATAAATTTTATGCTCTTAAAAACGTGCAGAATAACTGTCATAGAAAAATGCATGGATTAGGAGATACCGAGCAGATTCTGAAACATGTTCAAAATTTTCACGGTTTTTCCTCAATAAAAAATTTTCCACAACTTTTTGAGAGTTGCAAACTTGAGAATACATAGCTCTAATGGGTCCAAACAACATATTAAAAAATCAGAGATACATCATGTTTTGCGAATTTATTCTTCATTTTGACTGGGCTATGTATTGAAAATAACTATATACTAACCTGACTAATAGTATTGCTTGTGATAACGTAGTCTTAATTAAGCAATGGCGGATTGATGTCACCCTATCAGGTGGACCTTGTCTGATGTGCCACCCTTTTTCCACGTAAAAGTGATTATCAAAGTTATATCACTAATTATTAAATATATTTCAGTACCTATACTTTCTTAATAATAATTTTTCAAAAATATGTTAATATCAAATATAAATTAGTCATTTGTTGAATCATTAATAAAATTAATTGAATCGATGAGTTCAAAAGGATGTAAAAACTAAAATAAAATTTTTCAGGAATCATAAAAATTTTAATATAAGTTTAGTGTTAACCATTGATCTTCAATGTTATTTCCATTAATTGTATTACTGTTATACATACAATTGCAAAGTAAGTTTATTATTTTTAGATATTCTTGTAAGTACCATGAGATACAATATTTGCAAAAACAAAAAATAAAGCACGAAAAATTACATTTGACTCCTTTTCATATTCACCGACTTAATTTACACTCCTTGTCAGTGAAACTGACTATAGTAACTGCTGTGTATATTAGGTACATATTTACAAACCATTATTTTCAATTACTACTTACTTCTCCAACTGTTTTCAAATTTTTAAGTTATTGCAAGTAACCTCATGGATATAATTCTTAAATCATCATTTCCTACTATCAATAGATATTATCGTATACATGAAAATACAAGTAGGTGTCTAAATTTATTTAACATATAATTCAAACGAACAAAAAGTTAAATAAAAACTCAAATATGTAAATGTTTAAAAAAATAAAAAACTTTGCAGTTTTTTGATAATCAATTTATACGTTTTGTTAAGTCAACAACATTGTTGATTTTGACAATTATTGAGTTTTAGTCACTTAAATACGAAAATGATGGGTTCGTTATTATTAATTAGTATTCCACACAGCGATTTAAATATTTATTTTTAGACACGAAGCGTTTATAGTAGGTACTTGTAGATATATTGGATAATTTAAAATACATCAATGCAAAATTAAAACTCCTGTTATTCTTATTTTTGCAAGTGTATAGGACATAGGTATATATTTTATACTAAGTACTTACTTATAAATGTATCTGGCTGTATCTATCCTAAAAATAAATAAAAACCTCGTTAGTGAAAGCATTTGCTAAAGTGAAATGTACCTATACCTACTATTTTTCAGCTAATTTTTTAAGTTATTTTGTCTCAATGATTTCACAAGAAAACTTTTAGTTGCGGTTTGTATATACTTTTAAGTAGATGCAAAAATCTTTTATTTTTCCAATCGTGTCATTTTTTACGAAGAAAACTTAACAATACCATTTCCTTGATTTGTAATTTCGAAATAAATGATGTAATAAAGCACCTTTCATCTTTTACCTTTTCATAAAATGTGAGTCCCAAAAAATAAAATTCTAATTAAAAGTTGACTATAAATCTGATAAAAGTTATACAAAAAATGCACTTATCTTCTGTATTAGAAGTTGTGGGCGATTTGCGATTCATTGAACTCAATAAATAATTATTCTTCACACTTGGTCAATTTTCTTTAGGTTTTTTCTCGTACAAACAAAACCAAATAATAAAATCAACTCAGTATCAACGTTCCGGAAATTTGAATATATCTCTTTTAGTCATATTTTAAAACGTAAATGATTCAATATTTTTTGTAGAAATGAAAAATATAAAACTTTCTTATGTAGTTTTAATTCGTAAATAATAAGAGGGGACTTATTGTATAAATAGAAATATTTCTGTTCGATTAATGTTTCTTTTATCAGATAAAGAAAAGTCTGATAGATGATAGTTGAAAATAATAAATGATGCTTTTTAATAATGCTTATTTGTGTGTAAGTATTGGCTAATATAAATACATAAATTAATAAGTTAAGAATAATTTACATTTATTTTAGACATTTGTGGTTTTAAATTTATTATCTTACTCGTATGGCCAGTATTATGACTCCGATTATCGTGTAAAAGACGATGTTGAAGATGAAGACTATTCAAGCTACACTTCAGATGAACCAGATCGAGTCGATTATTCAAAATATTATGCTGCTGATCGATCATCTTTACCTTTAATTGGTGAAAGTGCTGAAGAAACGGGTGAAGAAAATAAAGGTTTTGTAACGCCGTTGGATTTTCCTGGACTTTTTACCGATGGAACATTTGGTAAGACGCAATATTTCATTTAATAAAATTAAAATTCTATTTATACTTTTTATAATAGGGCTTGGAAGTAGTGGAAGTGGGATTAGAGAAACTTTTAATCAACCCTTCGGGCTATATACAAGTGCCACGACTCAAAACCAGAGCGGTTTTGTTTCTCCGAACAGTTTTCAATCTCAGTTTTTTTCAAATGATTTTCTGCCAAGCGGTTCAATACCAACACCACAGCCAAATATATATTCGAATTTTAATCCAGGACCAAGTTATGTAACACATTCAATTTCGCCGTCTATTAAGAATAATCAAAAAATTAAATATCAAAGTTATAATCCAGAAAAATATAAGACCGATGATGAATATTCAGCTTACGATAACAAATACCCAAAATATGAAAGCTTAAAATCTACACCGAAACCTTTCGACGCCAAAACTCTTTATCCTCTGCCTCCAACTTTAAACACATTAAGTGCCAAACCCCAATATTATCCAACTCAACAAATTTTACCAAACGCTGGAATTCCGTACAAAAAATTCAGTTTCCAACCAACGAATTACTTCGATTCGAGTGCGTCTAATATCAATTATTTCAACCAACCAGATTTCAGTCCGACGAATACGGATGTCGTCAGTGCAAACCGTGAGGATACTGAAATAGTAACTCGAAAGATTTGTCATAAAATTGAAAAGGATTTTGAGGGTGAAACAGAAGAGGGTGGCACTAAACGTGAACCAATGACTTGTTTTATATGCAAAAATGCAAGATCTGGAGAAACATATGAACAGTGTTCATATTCATCAAAACCAAATGAAAAAGCTTATTTTGTAGGCCAAAAATATTCAAGTGAAAATCCAGGTCCAAGTTCCTCCTACCGATACAAACGCTACGCAGAAAAAACATACATCAAGGAAGAAAAAGATTACCAAACAAGAAAACGAAAACATCCAAAATACAAATCAAAACCGAAAGAATTCGATTCTTCGTATTACAAACCTGAATATTCCGAATACGAAGAACAGGAAAGCGAACAAGTTTATGATGATCCTAATTATTATTCATTCGATCCAATCGTAGAAAAATATGCGACTGAACAATCAGAAAAATTAAAAAAGACTAATGGCAAGTGTAAAAAAATTGAAAAAGATTCAATGACTTGTATGGTTTGTGAAGATCCTGATACAGGAGGAAATTTTGAACAATGCTCATACTCATCGCAACCAAATGATAACAAATATGCATATACAAAAGAACAGAACTACGATAGTAATGATTCACCCGAAGAACAAAGTGAACAAGAAAATTCAGAAGATGAATCTCAACAAGAATCTATAACTAGACAAAAAAATGATAACAATGAAGTATGCGTAGAAAAAATTAAAAATTCAATGCTTTGCACGGTTTGTAGGAATCCTAAAACTGGTGGAAAATCTGAACAATGCTCTTACAGATCTGAGCCTAGTCCTAGACAATATCACTATACAAACGAACGAGAATATCGAAATGGTCAGAAGCCTTCTAGTGAAAACGACCGTGAACCTCTGGGAAGTGAAGAAAAACCAATTAAGAAAGCTAAGAAGAAACAAAGGAAAGTACGTAAAGAAAAAAAACGTCGAACAAAGTTTGATTTTGAGGATGATTTTTCGACACCTAAAAAAATCCAACCGAAAAGAAAAGAGAAGCATTTTGAAAAAGATATTTATTTCAATGAAAAATATGGCGTTAAACCAGGCGGTTTAGGCTTGGATCCTGATTTATACGGAAAACCGGTTACATTTGATGATAAAGACACAGACGAAACTGAACAAAAAGAATATTATGTTGAGCATAAACCTCTCCAATATGAGGAACATTTCGACAAACTCTTTCCAGAATATCGCGCCATTCGTCAAGAACAAGGAAATGACGAAATAAATACTCCAGAAGTTCCTATTGAGTATTTCGCTGATAGCTCAGAGAAGGATGTAGAAAAAGTTTTAGCAGAGTTTGCCAAAAAAAATCGAACCAATTGTAAAAAAATTGAAAAGGGAAAATTAACTTGTTTTCTATGCACTGATAAAAATGGAATGAAAAATGAAGAATGTATGTATTTACAGGAATCTGAGCCTAAAAACTCGCACAAAGCTTATCATAAAATTCAAAAATTTAAATCTCCACCTGAAAATATTGAAGAAAATGAAAGTAAAAAATTTCAAGTCATAAATTTCCAACAAAATGCAAGTTTACCCAAGGTAACTTCAACGTCTAGTTCAGTTTTAAATACAACAGAAAGAAGAAATAAAAAACGAAGATTTAGAAACTTCGACAGTCCAAAGAAACCGATCAAGTATAGCGATACTTTAGAAAGTGCAAGTGGTGTGCAACGATATTTTTATGAAAAACCACCGCAAGATAACGATGAAATCAGGGCTGAATCACAGCACAGAGCCTACACAACAGAGCCCATTGAACCCCCAGAACCAACTAAACCAGTCGAATTTCAGGTCGACGGAGAAGAAGGAGCTTTTGCATCTGAATTAAAGCCTATATTCAGTAAGAACATAGGTTTTACTCTTCCTGCATTCATGCTAACAAAATCTGAACATGAAATTGATTTTGACGAAGTGGCGGAAGCTGGTAAGTGATGAAATATTATTTTATATTTCACTGAGCATTACACAAGTTTATACTTTCAAGCAAAACAATCCAATTAAGTTTTAAGATTATGTAAAAATGTTGTTAGTTACTTATTTGTTGTTATTCTCAAATCTGAGAAATGATTTATGTTGGAATAAATGAAAGATTGAGTTATAGACATTACGTCGTTTATTTATCTTATTCATCGGTTCATCGCTCAAGCATCACAATAAGTTTTAAGAACAAAATATCTTTATCAAATATAAATGTTTGATTTGAAATAAGTCGAAAAAGTTTCATATAAAACTAGAAGCATAAAACTAACTCGAACCTTAACTTAAATGCACTTAAATGCTGAAATTGGTTTTTAACCCTATTTAATAGCACGAGGGTTAAAAAAACCCATAAATTTTCGTATATTTTCTCCCTTTAAGCTACCGGAAACGTGATTATTGGTGCTATCTCTAGGAAGTAGAAGGATTGAGTACTAAATACGCAGTGTGAGGATAATAGAATTTAAAGTTAATATAGTTTCCACAGCTGAAGAAAGTAAAAGGTAACTATTGAATTATTGTTTTATTTTTTATTTGTTAATATTAAAGAACCCATATTCAATTTAGATTTAGAATTTGCGCTATGTAGTTTCACAATTATGAGGCAATTTAGAGTTGAAACGACGCAACACATATCCACTCAATTACAAAATTATTAGCGTTTCCAAAAACATTAAATAAGAAACGGCTAACGTTCACAAAATTGTTCGGTTTTTTAATGGTTTGGTTTAAAATTACGAAACTTAGATTTAAAGTTTAAATCCTTTTACAACTAAACGATTCTATTCTTGGGATATATTTTTTAAATAATATAAAAATTAACATTTCCTACAAAAAAAAAAACATTTTTAAGAATTCATAGGCAGTTTGATTAAAATAAAATCAGAAAACCAAAGAGTATTTGTTAAAAAAAGGATTATTTTACAGACTCTTTTTTACATAATCAAAATAAATGTTAGGAACTATAAAGATTTAAAAAAAACGAAGAAAATTTGAAATATATTTCCAAATTTGTTTAAGCTGTTAGGGATACTAGGAGTTTTGAGGTCAGATAACCTGGCGCTCTAACCACAGATTATAGACTATCCAGATGGTTCACTTCTTATTCCTAAAATGTTTTTTCACGACCTGGTAAAATCTTTATGTAGCCCGGTTCCGGGACGCGAACCAAACTTTGGGAGACACTGGTTTACTTATATTTTCTAGACATGCAATTCATAATTTCAACAAACCAGAAACAAGTTCCTTGTTACAATTTTTTTAGCTCTCCACTGCTTCCAATGGTATATCTAATCCTGTTTATAGACGGCTTTTTTATAGCATTTCAAAATAACGCATTCGACAAAAATAAAGTTATCCTATTTTTCCTTTCTCTTGCATAGACAATAAGAATGGATGTATAGTCAGGGACTGATTAAGAAATTTACTGCATGACGACCCTTGTTAAAATACTCGAACAGCGCCAAACGCGCGTGCTAGTTTTACGTAATAAAGTGTGAGTGTCATTTCAAAGTATTTTAGTAAAGCAATTATATCTAATTCTAAAAATTACTATTACTAAACAAAATTATGATATTTTTGAATTGTAATTACGTTTATTATAATTTGCTATCCCTCAAAAATCGACCACCACTAGTGTTGTATTTCCAACTAGACACGTACCAAGGGGTGGGAATCACACGTCTTTTATATGAGAATTTATATAAACTCAAAAAAAAATTGGTAAAAATAATTAATAACAAATTATTATTTACATTTAAAATTTCCATTCATATTAAACCCACACAGAGAATAAAAAACCCACGTATTGATTTAAAAATTGCTAGTATTATAAATTCGGTACTATCTTATAGGTAGGTATTAAGAGCGGCAAATACAGAGATGCGCTGCCTGGGATACGTTTGTGAATGAATGGTAAGTGGAAAGTAGATTATTTTCTTAAAGGGAAGGGGTAACTGAGAATAGTGCCTAGGAGCGGTAAATTTTTATACATTTTTAAGATCAAATTTTAATAATAGGCAGTTGCTTATTTTGTCCAGTGATCAATCCAGTCATGTCTACACTACACCCATATCTAAACCAAATGTCTTAACGTTTAAATTGTTTTTACAGTGACGGATAAGAGTGACAATCAAACAAGATTTTATTGTAGCATATTTCCTAGGGAGGTGCTATTAGAGAGGGCTAATCATTCATATAATAAATCAAATTGGTAAAGATTTAACATAATTAAATTTTAACAAAGTGAAATTCATTTTCTCATTTCAAAAACAATCTGCGTTTATTGTATTTAAAAAAAAATAAAATTCATTGATGCAACTGTAAAATTGTGCAAAAGATTTTATTAAACCTTACGTTTTATAAACGTTTTTTTTTTATTCGCATCACAGCCATTTCGTTAGAAAACCAATATTATCTAACTTGCCCAACTAATACAAAAGAATATAATACGTTTGGTTTGTTATAAAATCTATGCCATTGATTTTGAAATTATATTAAACAATAGACCAACTTGTCCACTAAATATTTTTTTAAAATAAATATGTTGTAAACTCTCACTTTAATTTTTCATCATTTACACATAGTTTGGCTGATATTATAACATTCAATAACGTTTAATATACACTTTATGATCAGTAATTTGAAATATGCCATAAAACCACAACATGTGAATGAAATATTTAAAAAAGAAAAAAACATAACAAAACTTTTTAGTGATAATTTAAAAAATGCAAATTCTACATAAATTATCTAATATTCAATGGTTATGTCTAGGTTATGTACATATTATACAAATATGATTTTAAAAGGTTTCCCTAATATTAAAATAAATGATACATTTTGATAAATTAACTTATTTAGAAATGGCGCAGTTACTTTGATTTTTGATTTTCAAACGAGCACTTCGTCGCAGCGGAGTTTTCATCTGTAACAGTAAATATTGAGTATTTTTCTTCGTATTATATGAAATCGTAATATTTTACCACTTTATGAACAGTCTTCTTGGCACGTGGAGTATTTTTCACTTCTGAAACCGTCCGAGTTTCTGCTTCAACTTGTTTCAACCACTGCTCAATCATAGTTCGTTTGTTTAACTCTCCCCGAGAGTCAACTATTTTCAAACATTGTTCAATTTTCGCATTTTTGCGAGCCTTTTGTATTTCATACTCGTGCTGTTCCTCCAGCCTTTTTTGTCGACGATGTAACAACAGTAAAAGTGCACAGTTTATCATCACAAAATTTGCCATTAGTCGAAAAAAATTTGGTTAGTGAATGGTAGACATTTTGACATTTCTACCAAAAATTTTATTACCGGAAATTAAGATACACGTTTCACGTTTAAATTGATAAAACAAACTGTGCCTGAAGAAACCAAACAATGATTTCTTAGGAAACATCACATTGTGAAATTTAGCTGTGTCCTTTTGTTAATTATTTCAACAAATTATATTTTACACAACTAGAAAAACAGGAAAGCCAAAACTATGAACATGTAAGTTGACCAAAGTTGACTCCACATATGGTGCGTTCGGGTTGGACGCTTTCGCGCTCTGAGCGTTTATGCTCGTAAGTACAAAATTTTAGCGTTCGTCTTGGCTTCAGAGCGCTTGGCCGCGCTCACAAACTACCGTTCGGGTTGGACTTTGTGAGCGTCTAGCTGTCAGTTAACGCTTAACATCTTTAGCATTGGTTAACAGCGTTAACATGGTTAACATCAACATGGCGAATGTGGGAAATATTTATCAAATAGCAATAAATTTATTTAAATCTGAATCTGCTGATAAATTAATAATTTTAACAATTAATATTTACTATATTTATTTTAATTTTTGAAATGAATATTTAATTTATTATTAATATTTGTTGATTTTACTTTATTAAATTAATATATATTTCCTAAAGATTCAGTTAATATTTACTTTATAACATTAATATTTTAGAAATAAATAAAATTTTTTAGGTTACTTTACATTATCGTTGTATTCGTTTTAAATTTGAATTTGACAGTTAGCGGTCACGCTTTTGCTGCCCTACCTCTGTGACGAGAGCGTCTGAGAGCGCACCGGAGTTTCCCGGAACTCGGCCATGAGCGCTCTGCAAACGCGCTCACAGCTCCAAGCCGAACGCTTCGAGCGCGCTTCCACTGCGCTCAGAGCGCGAAAGCGTCCAACCCGAACGCACCAATAGACAGGTTCATAAGGAATAGCGTGTGAAGCGCTAAAGAAGCTTGAAAATTATTCGTTTTTGCTTACAGTGTCTCTATCTATGTTTTGTTCTTTGAATCTCAAGCGATGAAAATATAGGGATTTATAGGTTTAAGTACAAGGAATAAATAAATTCAAATTTCAACGTTTCAAATTTTTCTAATCGACATACAGTGGATGATCGGTTAGCGAACATAATCTGTTTATCTGATTAATTCAAAAATAATCGATTATTTATCCAAACATGTGTTTGTTATCCGAATATGAGTTCGTTGTCCGAACACAAAAAACTTTCCTAAAAGTTTTCGTTTACTTCGTTGTCCGATTTGTTCGCAGTTTGAACTGTTCGATCACCCACTGTATTAGACGGGAATTCACTACTTGACTTATTTTTTAGACTACCTGACTTAAATTTGGCTTGAAATATAAAAACAAGTTTGTGATCGATATCTACAACGGTTACAGAAATACAGTAACCCAAAGAATGTAAAATTTTATAGCGTAGTTTTTACAAAGTTTTCAGATTTTATTAAAACGTTTATTTTGATTAAACAAATTATTATTATTATTATTTTTTGCATTTTTAATCCACCTTTTTACTCGTCACTAATAATTATTAAGTCTACTATTAGTCTATTATTAATTAATGATTATATAATATATATATATCTATGATTAATTAACTAATGAGCGCATAAATGCTCCTCCAATATAAATAACAATTTAAAACTTAAATAACAATAACAATTATTTATAAATAAATAAATACTTTATCAAATAAACAATTACTATAAATTTAATTTTTTAAGTTTTATTATCGAAAACAATGGAGAGGATTAGACCTCTTTTATGTCTTTTATAACGTGTTGGGCTCAATCTCCCGTCTTTGGGCGGTGCACAAAAAACAACCAAACTAGACGGAAACAAACATATTGTGGCTAATAATGGAATTTTCTACGCCACAATTTCAAAAAATTTAGTGATTCAATATCACTAGATCGCCGGTAACTTCTGTCAAATACTTTTAAAGTTCTTATCTTTATACGTAAGAGAGCATGAAGAGATGGAAGCGACCACAAAATGAACTTTTTTTATACTCGTAATTGCAAAAATGACATTTGCGTGTCTTCGTAAATGTTGACAAAGATGACTTATCGCGGACAACCTCGCCAGAGCTCTGAGTCTAGTTAAACAAGACAATATTGTGTTTTTCGCTAAGCGATTAGAAAAATATATTAAAGTTTAGAGTTTATTGGATCTTTTGAACTAATCTGTTCTTAATTTAGATTTTTGATTTTGTTAACAAATATTTCTTTTGTTATTTAAAACTTAAATAAGGCTATATTCAATTTGAGGCTGATTTAAATCTAAGATTTAAATCCATTACCCCATACTCCCCTATAACGATTGTACAACTTGCTATTTTGTATATGCTTAATAGAAGTCCAAATTCGTAACGCTTTCTCTAGATATGAGTTGTTGTATCCAGCTCAAACGTAATGCTTTATGTAATTGTTTTTACCCAGTTGTCGTTTAAAGCATGATATCATTTAAAGCAGCTATTCTGAAATTTACGATTTTTAGTAAACATTAACGTTAAGTTTAAACTAGCTTATTTTTTTCTACATTTCTTATCAATAGGTACAATTGATTTCTGAAGGAAAATTAAATTAAATCTTGTTTTTTTTTCACAAGCTAAAATAAAGCAGTTAACCTGTAGGTATTAGAGCTCTTTTTTTTGCTTTTGAATTCGGAAACAACATTTCTGCAGAAAACTTTTCTTAATTTGATTTGAGTATTACATATGTATAGTAGGTGCATATGCAGTTATAATTTTTTAATAATATGATATAATAACATATAATGGCCTTACTCCAGGCCATAAAAATGTTAAAAATGATCTTCTAGTGAACCCTGATGGCATAATTTTACCACCGTTGCACATAAAGCTTAGTCTTATAAAATATTTTGTATAAGCTATGTCTAAAGATGACAGTAGATTTTTATATCTGAAAGAGAAATTCCCCAAACTCAGCGAGACAAAAATTAAAGAGGGAATATTTGTAGGTCAACTGGTAAAGGATAAGAGCTTTAAATATCAGGAAAAACTCGCCTGGCAATGGTTTGTAAATGTTGTCCAAAGTTTTCTTGGAAAATATAAAGCGGAAAATTACAAAGGCTTACTAAACGAACTTATAATGTCATATTAAGCTCTGCAGTGTAACATGTCCTTAAAAATACATATCCTCGACTCTCATTTGGAAATGGAGTCCAGGAATGCTAACAGATTTTTTTGATACTTAGAAGGAACCTATCAAAAGCCAAATATTCACGAAAATTATAAGTATTATTGTATATTAAGCAATAACGTTGTATAAGACTAGCTGATTTTTGTACTTTTTACGAAAATGTTCGTTTTGATGTCACAAAAAATCCTGATGTGTCAATTTTTGTTGGTGATCCTTATAAATTCAAAATTTGATAAAAGTTTTCATGTGACAAAAAAAAAATCAAATTTTGTTGACCAGTGTTATTTGTGGAATTTGTATTCAACATTTCAGCGTGTACTCTTTCATAGTCCACGAGTAGGTAACAATGATTTGTCTTGGCTAAATAGTTCATTGTTGCGGTCGCAATCAGCTATATGCGGTAAGATAAGTCTGTGGTGTGTGATCGCTTCATCGGGTTATTCTGTCTTTAATATCTTTTCTATTTTAGAACCACGAAAGACTACATGCTGGAATTTGGAGCACATGTTCCAAAATGTATCTTTTATTACATGAATTTAAAAAAAAATGGTTTTTGAGAAATTTACAGTTTTTTTTGCAACCCTTTTTTTAACATCAAAAAATCAATTGTGTTTAATTAACTTGATTGATTGGATAAAAAATTCCATCAGTTTTTCAACGCTTCAAATTATACCTCTTTGCGATAAATATAATTCACGTTATAAACGATTTAGTGATGGCCAATTTTTTTTAAAATTTAATTAGCTTTGAAATGATATGTATATTTCCACAATCGTTGCAGATATCGATCCCATATAACTAATGTTTTTTTAAGAACATTAATATTAGCTACAGCACCAACTTACCCAGAACCAGCTCATTGAACCCGCATAACTTATAATTTTAAATCCTATTGAGTAAACTGGAATACGTCAAAGGTCTATAACTCAAACAAATATTTATTGGGAAATGGAGTGTTTTATATTTTTATTAATAAAACACATATTTTATTTCTTACTTATTTATACAAACATGACATTGTTTTCAATTAAATATTAATACAAAAAATATGTTAACAGTAAAATCATCAGTGCTCTTTGGTAAATTATTACACATTCATATTTAAATATTTAGGAAATTATGATAGCGAGTTATTAAAAAGTTTTTGTTTCAAATATAAATTATGTAAATTTTAAAATTTTTGAAGCAGTTTTTAATGTTTTGTTTTAATTTTCTTAAATAATCAAAATAAGTTAAAATCAAAATTATTTAATTGGAAAACTGTAAGAATGTATTTTATGATTACAGATATGTATCGGTTCTTAAATAAAGTGTAAAAACTGCTTTAAAAATAATTTAAATTTACTTTTTTCAAACAACGAAATCGATTTAAATTCATGATCAATGACTAGGAAATAATTTTTTAAACATTATTCATATTGATTGCGTTTTTAAATAAAGTCAAAGACAATCAATAAAATGAAATTGATGTTAATAATTCTGAATGTGATTTTCGCGTGTACGAAAATATTTTAGCAAAATTTTTGTTGTGCAAAATTTAATTGGTTATTTACAAAAAAAGAAATTATAATTGTTTCTTTTAAATTAAAATGAATCCACTTTCATGAAGCTTTTAAGTATTTTTGTAGTTTGGTATTTAAGTTTTGTTCATTATAATATTTTTACGTTTATAGTTTTTAAGGCGTTATGAAAATGGATTTTAGTTATTAAGAGTAATAAGTTTTTTTTTTAATAATTTAAAACGCGAAAACATAAAAAAGCTGATTTCTTCATTCTTCTTCGCAGAAATGAAGCTATACAAAACGTTTCAAATGAAACAGAAATGACTTCAACGAGTTTTACTCTTAATATTTTTTGAATTTAAATGCATTTTTCACTGGTATTATTTGAGTTGATTTATTGTAAATTTGTAAACTTTCAAATAATAAAAAGTTATGAATATGATAAATTTTTGATTTTTATCATCATACTAAATATTCTTTTAAATTATTTGATTTTGAAACAAATATGTATTATTGTGTGTTCTTTGGTTTCTCTATTCTAATACTACAAAAATATATTACTTAAAATTTAATAATACAATAAAAATCACCAAGATAAAAAAAAGAAAATCAGATTTATAAAAGAAAAAAATGTTTAATGACGAATTAAATAAATTAAATCTTTCGTTTCACGATATTTGAGTCATTTTTTTTTAAATTTGAGACCATACAGAGCTTCTTCGCAAATCTTAAAATCGAATTATTTTCTAATTACATAATCTAGTACTACGAATTTAATTTTATTTCTTAAAGACAAAATTTATTATTTACATATTTTTTCATTTCTTTATTATAAACAATATAATTTTTACTAAATTTATTTTCTTAATATTAATTTGTTTCTATTTTGTATTTTTATTTTTTTTAGATAAATTTAAATTGCGACACGATTCGTTTTTTTAAAATATATATAATTTTCATAATGTTCGTTGATAGTTTTTAATTACGCGCACATTTACATTCTGTCGTTATTTTTAACTTTTATTTAATGTGCGCCAATATCATTTCTGGTCTTAGTTAAAAACTTAAGCTAAGTATAACTCGGCAGCGTTTGTAATTGTTGCTTCTGTCTTGAGGCAAGCACTTCCTGTTGGAGAATTTGCTGAGGCTAAGGAATTAGCTCTAGTAGCAGCCAACGGTGAACGACTGGTTGATTGTTCAAAATTATTAGTTCCATCATTCGTTGCCACCATTCCAGGGCCGTTTACGTTATGGTTATTCGCATTTGTCAGTTCATTGTTGCAATAATAGTATGAAGAATCTAAAATTTGAGGTAGATTTAAAACATCAGAAGAAAACAAGATTTAATGTAACATATAGGAAAGGAATCAAAAGGAACTGCAGGTTTATGGTTTATTTACAAATTTGTTGAATATGAATCAAGGATTGAAACATTTTCGATTTTGTACTTACAATTAGTGCCAAATGATGGAATTATAGGTTGGGCTGTGAGGTAAGGTGAGAGAAATATACTCACGGTTTACTTACTGAGGAGCCCAGTTGAGGCGCCACCATATCCATAAGTTCCATATGCCGCTCCATACTGACTGTATGCTGAACTATATGCGTACTCCGAGCCTGGAACAACAGTCGCTCCTCCTGTAAAAAACACCATGTTAATATTATGTTGTCGTTATTCTCAAAGTTTTAATTTTACTGTCATAAACAAAAAAAATATATTTAAAGCATTCTCTTCTTACCTGTACTGTACCCAAAACTAGGAAGCATTGTCGAATATGCGGGCACAGAGGAGGGCGTTTGTAATACAGTCAGTCCACTACTAGATGTTCCATTAGATGGATCAGGAGAATGGGGTCCTGAAGGATCAGTACGGGTCAATGGCGGATCAGACGGTAAACTCAATGGTAATCCTGGTGATCCGCCACTGTCCACTACACCCACCCCAACAACGCCACTGTACGCTGAATTATTTTCGCCTATTCATGCAACACAAACAACAACAAAACATTTCACAAAAATCAAACAAAAAAAAAACAAAATAAATTATATTATCTATATACCTATCTACGTAAATTACAAGTATGATAAAAATTTTCTGTTCAATTAAACATTATGTTCAAGTGCACTATGCAACATTAATGCAATACTAAATAAAGCTCTTCTTTCTCAACGTGTTGTTCTTTGTGTGTCGAGAATTTCAAAATTTGCAAAAATGTACATTCACAGCTCCACTAAGTAAGGTAGTTTATTTTCCTTCCTTTACTTTCTTTCTTTTTCTAGCTATTCCAAAAATTAGGAATAACAATCCATTTAAGTATTCTTATATAAAGACTTGGGGGACTGACATAATCAGAACTAAAAGATAGCTAAAGGTTCGATTTTGGCTTTATATAATAATGTATAATACAAATAAAGTTCTCATTCGCTGAAATGGGGCTTTTCAAAATTTCAACCCTGAGTGAATGAAAAGTAGATAAAAAGTAAAATCACATCCCCATTACATGCTTCTATTGGTTTTATTTTTCTTTTGTTTATTAGATCTGTTTCTTTATTCGTATGAGAAATGCAGAATAAAATTTAGGAGAGAAGTAATTTGAGTAATTCTTATACTGTAAGAAATATTTAACAAAAAGAATCTTTTAATTCTTAAAAATATTTATATAGAAACCTTGCTTACACTGTGGTAAATTATTTTATTTTTCATCTAAAAGCTTTTTTTCAATAAAAGTTTATATGTGGCTTTTCTTTAATTGTGTACTGTTTTAATAAAATTACATCAATCGAAGGTGGTGATGAGTAGCGTTAGTAATCCGTCGTTTTTTTATTTATACGATTAATTCTTCCCCCAAAATTACCAGACAAATTAAAACCGCGTATAAATTATTAATTTCCTACTAAATACTCGTAGGTATAGTACGAAACTTTGAGACTTATTCGGATATATTCAAAAGAAAAAAATAAACGCCTGGTTGCGAAAATTTAAAATCGCATAAAATAAAACCCGTAAATTGCAAAGACGACTGTGTTATAAAAAATTATTGAGAAAAAGGAACTGAAATGAACTTTAGAATTTGTACCTACAGTAAAAACAATATATTATTTTATAATTATGACTATATTTGTATGGGGAATAAATAAGTAGGTTCCTACGTATCATTCTATCATACTTGAAAAATTCAAAAGAAAAAATTAAAACGTTTAATTACTTGTTTTTGCAAATTAACAAAAACCCTTGACAAAGAGTTCATTTCTTCGACTACATTTACATAGCATTGGTGCTTATCCCAGACATATCATATTTTCCGCATTTGTCCTTAACCATTTTCCCACAAGATTTAAACTAAACGTACGAGTATCTACAATGCTGATACAAAGCTATTGTTTGCCCATTTTTATAGTCAAGATTCTTGACCAAGATTGTGCTCATTTAATTATTTACATATTTTTACTGTATGATTAGTCATCATTGTTTCCCTTTTTAATTACATTTATTTCAAATGGAAATTTTCAATAATTTACTCACGTGTTAGAAAAATGTGAGGAGCATCGTTCATAAAATTATAATAATAAATTATTAACAATAAATTTAAAAACAATTAATATATTTAATATATTTTAATGCAAATGAATCTTGCTTGATAAAATTTTTGTTGGTAAAAAATTATTTTGTAGGGAAAACACGACGACAGATTCATTCCATTTTATTTCTTTCCTATGCATAAAAAATTTTTTTTCCAACGTCATTTGACTCATTTTCATTTTTTTTTTTCAACTAAAGAAATAAATAATAGCGAAAACTATACAAACAATTAGCGAATTGTTAAAAGTTAGACATGCAACACATAAACACAAAATGACATGCAAATAATTCAAATGATTCCAAAACCCTGACACAAATCTTTATATATTTTTTTAAGAAAAATGTTTTCCAAACAAAGCGGAAATGTTTTCAATTAAGGTGATGGTAAAATCTTCGAGCTTTTCCTTTCATTTAAACACATTTATCGTACCTACTATTTGTAATAATAGCATGTATGGTACAACTTACCCGTGTGATATGGAGGCAGAGACGGATCTAAAACATTTGAGGCTTCCAGTTTCAATTCTTGCATGCTGATGGGGGCCAAAGGTGTCAATGATCCGGTGCCTAATTCAATGCATTATGTGATATTAACAAATGTAATGAAACATTTTCAAGAATTTCAGTGTGAAAATTTTTGCAGAAAGTGCATTTCAGAGACTTGAATAAGAAGAGGAAACCATCACCTTTTTTCAACTACGCTAGTAAATAAATACACAAAAGCTTCTTTGAAATAGTTTACATTTTTTAAATTATTCTTACCTAAAGAACCACCGATAGGTGGAGTGTATATTGTGCCGCTTTGAGCTTGACTCATTGTGCTTATCGTATCATACAAGTCAGCTGCCGATGTAACGCCAGGAGTTGAAAAACCACCTCCATGAGTATCATAATATCCTCCAGTATGACCACCTGATGTTGGCACTCCAGATCCAGGACCGTTTGCATTACCGCCGCCACCACCCCCGCCGCCCAATTCTGATAATAGTTTGTGTTCATCTTTAATGCTCCATTTGCTCGACCATAGCTGAAAACAAAAGGTTTTTATATAAAAAAATCATAACTGCTTAAAATAGCAAAAATATTAATACTTTGAAACAATTCTGTGTTTTATATAGGCTAGAAAGGCCTAGAGCGACTAATTCGGGGGTAAAATTTCAAATACAAATTATAAAATAACAATTTAATTGACAAAAAAAAATTGTACTCCTAATTAAAATGATTGTAAACTATTGTTAAATTATTGAATTTTTTAAGTAAGTACGGGCGGCAAAATTTAAATAACCTACTGGCAGAAAATGTGTACTAAAAAGGAAAAAAAATAGAATGTGAGAGTTAATACGAATTATTCTAATCGTAGAGCATAGATAAAATAATTTTGCTAATGTTGATAAAGGAAAGGTTTACATTCTGTTTTCTGATTGAGGCAAATATTCTTTGGTCAAAAATTTAGTTTGTTCTTCTTTAATATCTACATTTAAATATATCCATGATATTTAAATTAAATTTTAGTCCCCCGGTATTATTTTTCACTACTGAGTTTCCAACGAATTTGTAAGCTTATAAAATAAAAGAATTCTTAGACAAGCGATACTGTCTATTTTTCCCGTAGAAAATTCTAGGTTTAAACAGTTAATGAATAATCCAAGAACTTGAGAAATTGTTAAGTATAAAAAAAACGTATAAGCAGAATTCAACAACTATTTCTTCGCAAAAAAAAATGATTATAACTGTTTTTTTTTTATACTTACATTGGAATAAAGTTGATCTCCGTTGTATTGGGATCTCTGTCGTTTGATTTCATCTTCAGGATGTCCATTTAAATCTCTATTTTCATCTGTAACAAAAACCGAAAACGAATTTTGTTAGAATGTACAATAATAATAATGATAATAATAATCGGAATATGGCAAATAATAAAGTTCATAGCCAACATGGAATTGGCATTAATCTAGAATTGAATTGTAATCTAGTTGGCGGACGAATAACCGGGATGAGAATGGAGGATTTTGTTTGTTTCTATATGTGACGGGAACGTGAATGGGAGAATGGTGACAGGGTGAATTCGGTGAATTGGGTGGATGGAGTATTTCATATTATTGCTTTTCTCTCCTACAGAGGGGAAATGGGTGCGGTTTTGTCCCGTGTGTATGAAAATGCAGCCATTTGTGACGTAGCGAGTGCACCTCTCAAATTAAAACAAAGCCATATTGTTTGATGAACACAGAGATCTAAAACACAATAAGCTTTCCTAAAATAACCATTGGGATCAAACCAACTTGGCACTACTTACTCAATGAGATGAATAAATAACACATTGAAACAATAATCATTTCATCATAGTTTAGATAGAAATAAACATGGGGTATACACGATTCACAATAATTTCATTAAATTCATCCACAAAAAAAATTAGTGGCAATGGTCTTTTACTCGACTTCCCTTTCATTTACTTTTGAGTTGTGATTTATTATTTCATAAAATGTTCACAAGAAAGTTATGACAGAAATTTATCTTATAACACGTATAATGTAACGAATTTTGTGTGAAGAGCCCTTCTTACTCGAGTTAAGATGCCGGATGAGGGTTTACATCTATTCCATTTTATATATCTAAGGAACCGGATGTTATTCTCTAAGGTTTGTCGCTTTCCTGTGGTCACTAAAACTATTGTCTTAAGTTTTGATGTGGAAAACTTTGCCATTGTTTTTCGGAAAACAAAAACACAAACATTTTTTGTTCAGAAACTTCTGAAGTTACATAAATACTGTCTAATATCATGGTAGGTACATCTACATACAGTTTAATGCATTCAAAATCATGAGGTTAAGAACCATTTTTATAATATTTTACTATTTTTACATTATTTTTCCCTATATCGAAAACTTAAATACTGTTAAACTGTATTGGATATACTTAGATATAAAAGCTATCTATTTGTAAAAAAAGCAAATACGTTCTATACGAGAACGAATGAAAAATAATTTGAAAAGAACAATTCCTAAGTAATAAACATTTTCCTCGAAATTTTCTAAGGTTTTTAACATAATATAATATCAAAAACTTGTTTCAAGTCAGTCAGGTTTGATTGGAAAGATCTTTTTATATACATATCCTCCTATACAACGAAGCAGATTGAAATGTCAATAATATTGATCAATGTTGAAAAAACGAACACCAATAGGAAATTCTTTTCCAATTGGTTAAAATAAAATCACATTGTTGAGTTCTTTGGTTGTTTTTTCTATTATAAATGAGAATCGCTTTACAGAAACCGCCTTAGAAAATTATTGTTCAGGTTTAATATAATAAATATCCATTAAAGTAAACTCCTTTGAAAAGGGGTGAATTTAGTTGAAATTGTCCCAAACACTTGTTAGTGAATTACTTTAATTGGATAGCCCTTGTTTTGTGTATCTCGTGGGAAATGGAGTTGGTCCCGAAAGATTTCCCTTTGTTTATAAATTCGAGGTAGCAGAGATTTTGTTTCAATGCCTGTTTTAAATTGTTTTTGCTTGAAAATAATCGTAGACATAATTAACTCCACGAGTGACGAATAAATCAGAAATTTGATCCGTTATCTTTCAACCCTATCACAATATTTAGGCAATGAAAAAAGTCGATAAATAAAATAAAAAGAAGTGAACGTTGGAAAATTTATATTCTTTTGCCTATAGGGATAAATGAATTTAGTGAATAAAGGGACAATAATAATAATTTCACTTTCTATTTGGCACAACCCTATAAACCTTATCGGGGGTAAAACCCACCCCGTTCCGTTACATAAGCATATGTCTTCAGCTAAACAATGCCGAAAATTACAAAATGGCGATGCATGCAAATGTTATGTAACCCCGAGTAGAGAGCATGGGGTGACAGTTTACAATCGACCAGTGAAGCAATCGTTGATGAAATTATAAAACATTCATTTGCGTATCAATACAAATTTATGTCAACCTTTAAAAGTATTAGTTCTTTTTAATTTGAAAATCGGGAATTCTTGATCTTTTCAATGGAAATTTAAATAAAATTATGAAGTTAAAAATTTTGAATTTCATTGAGAAAAAACAATTGATCAATAGTTAGATAAATTTAACGTCTTATGACAAAAAAGCTTTGAATTGGGAATGAGAGTTCATTTTTGGAAAGATGGAATGGGAAAAGTTTAGTTGAGATAACTGAACTACTGAACTGGTCCATCACGTCACGGGGGTTGGTCGCATAGCAACGCGGCTGTTTGATGTCTTCATCTCGCGGCTTTATTCTGATTGGTCGCCACCAACCACTCGCTTTTCCAACGAATTCATCATTTCCACTGTGGTCGACCATCGTATATTATTTTATTATTACTCTCCCCCAACTGATCAATTTGGATGTCAAAAAATAAAATAAAATATTTTTTTCTAGTTAAATTATTCCAAATTTTCTGCACTTTCAAAATGTGAAATCTGATCCTGACCCTGAGACTTAATATCAAACTTAAATGAACGACGACTTTTTCAATAATAGAATGAATGTCACGGTCATAAATTAAATTCCCTCTTGGTTCACTTTCACGTACAGTTCATATATACCCTAAAACTACTTTATATTAAATTGTCAAAATATAAATTTATAAATCTCATGGTCTCTGATTCCACTGATTTAAAAAACACCAAGAATAATAACAATATCCTCAGTGTTGTTTAAAGCTAAAATACGAATTTAATTCAAATAAAAGCTAAATTATTTTTCATAACGATGATTTAATATCCAATTAATAAAACCTCCTTAGTTGCAAATGCCATAGCTTATAGTTTATGAAACTATTAAAGTCATTAAAGAAACGTTTCACTTGTATTTTTTACTTTTCACGTTTAATAAAAAGAAATGCTCACAAAAATCGTCAATAATCATCATTGAATTGAGTATTTCTCAAAATTTTAAAGATTCTTTCAAAAATAATTAGATAATAACTAACTTGTCTTATAATTTGTGTCGACTAGCTTTATAAAGTTAGTTTGAATACTTCTTAAAGAATTATGATCTGTAGTGGTAAAAATGATATTTATAACTCAAATAAATAATAATCCTTAAATTAATATTAGATAATATATAACTTCAATTTAAAAAAAATAAAATATTTTTTCTATTTTTTCTATTTTTTTTAAATTTTTTTTAAATGCCTGATATTAAGAAAAAAAAGATAATAAGCTTACCATGGTCTTCCAAGCGTTTCCTTTTAATACTGTTTCCGTTTGGATCGTTATGATGATGTATACCGAGGATTCCGTTTATACTATAAGCTCCGGGAGGTCGTTGGTCTACTCCTGCTGTCGCTCCGGTACCCGTTCCCGAATGCGCTATCACAGATACGGGTCCACCTCCGGACGTGGGTCCACCGCCACCCACATTACCACCTCCCTGTGACCCATTATTGACAGCCGCAGCCGCTTGCTGCTGATGGTGCACATGTTTCGCTTTCTCGGCAGCTTTATTTCTCACAATTCTGCAAACAACGAGAAGTAAAATTAAAATCGGAAAATTAACGATTATATACTTGTAACTGCGATATGGATAGTGGTCGTTAGTTAAGGTCTGATGAAATTTGCAATAGTGTCATATAATCCACCATTTAACGCCAACTAAACTAAGTAAAAGCACGAAGGGTGCTTTACCTAAGAGTTTGAATGTCTTATAATAAGTTGGAACAGAAAATCTTGAACATTTAAATCGTGGAATTTCACAAGGGTGAAGTTTTTTTGTCTAAAATAGCTCATCCATCAATGACACAGTGACTAAAAATAATAAAAGTAAAACGTAATGCACATCATAATGTCAATGAAATAGGCATTAAAACTCAAATTGTATTGCATTTACATGTAAGATGCACGCGACGGACACGTGTATGACCGTATAGGACACGCGACTTCGCGGTCGTTTGCGTATTTATATAGGGCTATATATACGCGGGGGTGCAACCTCCCTTTGGTCTTGTACAACGTGCGAAGAATTCTCGCATCACCCGAATCGAATCAAAATTAAAAGGGTGGCTTATAAATATAATATGGTAAGCATTTTTTTAAAATTTAGTCTCAAAATTAATCTCTAGAAAATTAAATTTTCAGAAGTTACCATTTCTTTTTAGTATAGATAATAGTTCTTTATGTAACTAGTATTGCTTTAATGGCGTTTATTTTTTTAACTTATGTATGTTTCATCAATATGTACTACGTATGTTTAATTGTATCAAAATAAGAAAATCAAAGTTCCACTTTCTATCCAAGCTTCCTTTTTATAACAGTGGTTAGTTATTAAAATTTACAAAAAAGAATATATAAAAGCTCTTCAATGAGAGAAGAACCTTATATTAAATAGCATTTTATAATATTTTTTCTTAATACATCATCAATTATCATCTTGAATAGTTTTAACGGCTTTTAGTAGCCACATAGACTATACCTATACGTTTTCCTTGAATGCTATCTTTTATAACGTTTAAGTATCTAGCAAAATTGAAATTTTTGCGAATTATTATGGGAAATAGTAAGAAAAAGTCAATGTTATTTATATTAAAAGTTATCTAAAAAAAAAAAACAACCCAGAAGATATCTGATGTTTAGTTTGTTCGTTTTCAATACTTTAGAGAGTTCGGAGGAATATTTGCTTTAAATTAAAATACGACTAACTTTGAAGTAGGTATATCTTTTCAAATAAAAATAATAATAAAAGTCAGATAATAATAAAATGTCAAACCATATTTTTTATTTTTTATTGAAGCTAATGATATTGTCAGCTAAACGTAAAGGGTACCTAATTAATATATCGTACATGTACGTAGGGTATAAATTTAAAACCGATAAACATGCGGCTTTTTTTGTTGATGTTTTAAGTCACTTTAACACATATGGTTATATTACGACTGTCTTAAATTATCTACGCAGACAATATCTGTAATTCACAAATCTAGAAATATATGGGATTCATTGGGAATCGAATCTAGTACCACTGATGCATGTAGCGGAGATTAAATGGTTTGTAATATTTAAAATACTATAACTATAGTGTACCGTATTTTTCTGAATATATAAAGTTAGATTTTTTTAACAAGAAACTATAGATGTCAACCATTTTTTATTATATAAGCTTTGATAAATTAAAGCGAAAGATTCATTTAACTTTATATTAAAAATGTTCATATTAGGTAATTGGTACTAAAATAACTTAAAAACTGTAAAATGACAAAAAAAGAAAAAAAAATGTGGTTAAAAAGAAATTAAACCTTTAATAAAATAGCAAAGAAATGTTGAAAAAGATAAGAAATCTGTTTTATTGAATGTACCCACTGTTATAGATATTGTGGCGCATGGAAATACTCTTAACACTAAAATATTTTAAAAAAAGAAATTAAAAATGAACAAAATCAAAATAAATTTGTTCACGATTATATGAGTACATACAGATAAGTGCATGAAATTTTCGTAATAAGATTGGATCCAAACTTTTCTCTATAGTTAAAGTGTGTTTTGGAGCGATTTCATACTGCGAAAATAGACGGAGTTTTCAAGACGCCTTAGGGAGACATTTTGACGTCACGGCGGACTGGGCACAGCACTCAGTCGGGACTAACTTGAACGAAACTGTTATCAAACGATATTTAAGCATCTTTCCAAATTTTTATTGTTGGATTTTCTTGCCTCATTTTACAGTACGACTAATGCGATTTTATCAAATTGTGATTTATACCCCTATATTTCTATTTTCTGTTGGGAATTTGTGTAAACACGCGTTTATATAAAAGGGTGAGATTTTTTTTTATTTTAATTAATTTAACTGTCATATAGCAGGAAAGTAATTATAATGATGAAATACGTAAAAATAAATATTTACTTCCTTTCAGCGTGCACCCCTTGAGGGCGGTGAAATGCAATTATGATGATCCCAAGTGTGATTAGATCATAATCATAAACTAAGTGAATTAAGTTGTGGGGGTGGTTATTTATTAGGGGTTGATTATTATTGTCAACAGGTACCGATTTCTCTTTTACACTTTTATCGGTTGTTCTATATCTATTTGACTCGTGGGACGTCACATCAGGGAAAGATTGATTGTGATGGGTGAAACCTTTAATTACCTGTAATTTAAAAAGGAAACCACAATTTGGCTTTGAAGTGATTTTATACGATTTCGTTGGGAAAAAAAACAAAAGCAATTATGACCTAAAAGTCGTGAAATTTTAATTGTTACGGCTTGAATGATTTGAGAAAAATTACAATTGGGTGAAAATTTATTGTTATGCATCGTTAACAATTGTTTGATTTGCAAGAATACATTTTATAATAATGAGATTGGATATTACGCTTGATTTAGTCTATATCGATGTTTAAAAGTAAATAAATGATTAAAACAACTGCACTTTTAGTGTAAGAAAATGTTTTTTCGAATTCATGAACAATTCGATATTAAGTAATGTTTTATTTTTGGATAGCAAGAAATTAAAATCAATTTCATCCACTCGACTCAATCGTTCAATTCAATGAAGTTGTGTCGACCCCCTGCTGTGTTTTGCAGGACCTTTGATCTATTACAGATACAAGAATTTAATGAACTAAAATTTCGATTTCTATTTAAGTTCGTTTTAATAGACACGTTTGGTCGATCCCTTTTGCCAATTGTTGTTCAAGTCTTTTTGTTACAATTGAATAGAATAATGTCACGAGCAGCTGCCCCTGCAAAACAAGGACCTGGATAGATTCGCAGATATCACACTTAAGTGAGCGCAAATGAGACACCGCTATTATCATCGAGATCAACTCGTCTGAGCTTGCCAAATATTTTCACTTATTCAAAGTGTCAACTGTTTTGTTTAGGCTGAGATTTTGTAAAGGAGTTTGAGGGTTCAAGTTAAAATTTATGTAGTTTTCGATAGGAATACAAACACTCAGGGATAGAAAAGAAAGAAGGGTGAATGTTAATGTAAAATATTTTTGACTTTAATATTAATTTTTTGATTTTTTTTTTAAATTTTTTACTCTAACATAAACTCTTAACTATTTTTTTTTTTGTATAAAAATACTATTTTCTCTTGTGTTTTAAATCCACCCTTATTGTGACATATTCAAAATTGAATTTGGAATATTAAAATGAATTATGAACGAATAATTTATTATGTTTTGGTAATGTTTGTATTCACAAAGGCTTTGGAAGAGTTTTATTATTACAATTATTGTTAGCGTTGGCAAAAAGGGAGCACAATTCGCTGCTGGATATTGTTTAGGGGGTGCTGCACCCTTCAATGTTGTATAAAACAAAATTGAGTCAAGAGGGGAGGATTAACTTAAGTGGCTGCAGATTACAACCACTCACTGGCTACTTATTGGCTTATCGGGAATTTATATACAAAATCCTCTACATTGACTGTATTAATAGAAAAGGAATACGACGAAAAATTAGGTAGAATGTTTATCTAGAATTTATTAAGCTCAATCTTTCAATTTGATAAAGACTGCAAATCGAAACTAAACGATAAAAACATTTTTTTTTTCCAAATTTCATTTGATTATTAAATATTTAATTTTGAATACGCCAAAAAGTAATCATAAAACTAATCTCGTTGTTTGACGAATGAATTTATCTATGATAAAAAGGAATGTTTTAATAAATCGTTTCAGGGAGTCCGATCTGTTTGGAAACCACTTGATTGTTAATATTATGAAGCGTATCATTATTTATTTATGTATTTTAATTACAGCGTGAACAAAATCGGTGTCAATATTATTTTATGATAATTAAATTTCTCGCCTATCGAGTAATTGATTGGGTTTTAGTCATAATTTTAAGCAGCTCAAGATTTGTTTCAATGTAAAGGAATTTAAAAAAAATATTTTCAATTAAAAACAAAATTTTATCTTCATATCTAAACATAAAACAAAGCATTGCGCTTCAAAGGCACATTGTGGTTCGTATGATAAACCATATAATAAACCATAACCACCTCCATTTACCATCAGTAGGATCACAACCACTGCCAACTGCCTCCACCATTGCCTCCGTATATCCCCAATTCAAGTAAACCACCCTCTTGAAAAACGAGAAGGTATTTCGTAGCTTGTGCGGATGGGTGTGTTTCTGAATGAGCGAGAAAGCGAAACATTCATTTTAATGATTTGAGGCATCATCATAATATTATGCAACAGAGACAGACGGAATTATATATGTACGACTGTGTGAGTGTAGAATTAGGAGAATAGGTTGGTAAAATGGGGAAAGGGGTTGTTACGAGGGTGTGATACAGAGAGGACATTATGAAGCATAAGCTTCAAGCTCGGCGGTGTAATGGTACAGAGAGAGCTTTGGCAAGGCACAAACTAATAAAGCTCGCTGCAAATTGGATTACTGCCGGCATACAGCTTTGTGCTTTGCTAATATGACTATGGAGAAAGCTCTGTGGACCAATTCAATATGAGCTCTTAGTGGTGCAGTGACACTTACATACCCTCACTTCTGTCATCTCAACACTGAACTTTCATTTTACTGAATTTTTATTGAAACATAAAATCGCTTCTTGTATAGATAACAACAAAGAAATCTATTTTTAAATTATTCTACCAACATTTGTAAATAATTCTATATCTTGAGCTATATTTGTTAGTTTTAAGTATTGTTCTGTTATGAAATTAAAATAAATTAATGATTAACGTGTAGTAACCATTATTCTTGCTTACCATTATATTTTATGATTTAGAAATTATTGTTTTAACATAAAAGCAAGTTCAGTGTTTTCAGTTAGGAAGTTATAGAGAGAATAAAGATGTGGATGGTTTGTTTGGTCGACAAGTGTTGTGTAGCGCACAACCACTTAGCTTTTGAGCGCAAAATAATTTTACCGCAATACATAAATGTGTATGTGTATGTAACTACATATATTCCACTCGACATATGTATGTATGGATATGTATGTATATCTGTACGTATATATATAAAATAATATGATAGCGGTAAAGCCGTTTGGGTATTTCAAGCTCAGGACATTGGCTCTCTCCATTGGGACACTTCTGTGACATCACTTACCGCAGACTTTGTTACCATTTTAAATTGACAAATAATTGTGTTAGATTTTTTCTTTTGAAATCGTTCAAAATCAAATTATTCTTTTGTGTAATATTACCCTAATTAGTATACGCTTTGTACTTTTTGATTAGTCATTTATTTTTCGAAACGCTTTGATTTTTACATTGCGTTTATTCTTTGATTTTCGTCTGTCTCTATGTAGAGTATTACAACTTTTTTATTATTTGAGTAACGTTATTCTTTAATATCTCCAAAATAAGTCCTTATTATTCTTATTATTGGCAACAAATATACGTAATTATTAAAACACATCGTATCAGTAAACTAAAGGCTAAAATATTAGACTATACTTCCAGTTTAAAAACAAAGCGTACATTTCCGTACATGAACGGCAAAATAGCGTTGGAGATCATTTGTGACTGTTTCTGGATGGATGAGTTTATAAACTAAATGAACTTATGACTTTATGTTGTACGAATCTGAACCACTAATACACTTGGTCTCGAGTAGGGTTTGAAAACTGGTTAAAACCGGTTTTTTTAGTAAAAATAAAATACCGAAAACCCGGTTATTCAATAAAAATAATCAGTATTTTTTTAAACTGTATTTATTATTATTTAAAATAAATTGTAAAAAGAACTTTGGCGAAGTATTTAAATGACCTAAATTATGCAAAAATCAAATCAATTATTCAACCGAGAGTTTCTCTGTCATATTCATAAAAATCAGAAATGTTAAATTTTGACAGGCGATTATTTGAAAGAATGGTTCAAATTTAATCAGAACCAGAAAGATAAAGAGATTCAAATACATAATAAAAGTGAATGATCTGGAAATGTCGCTAAATGATGAATGTTTAGCAAAGAATGCCAGTTATTTGAAACAACCGGGAAAAGAACGAGCAACTTAGAATTACTTTTAAATGCCTTAATCACAGTTAAACCAACTTTGACAGATTCGGAAAGAACATTTCCTGTATCAGGAAATTTTGACAACAAAATTAGAAGTAAGATGAGTAAAATTATTCTTTAAACATGTTTCTATCAGTTTTATTAAATTTTGAAATTCGCAAATAAACTTTTATAACTGAAGTTGAATTAAAAATAAAAAAAAACCCTTTATAAATGGTGTTTTTTTAAAAATAAATGCAATAAGGGGGGGGGGGTTATTATAGGTTTAATTTTCTCAAGAATCCGGTTTTTAACCGGTTAACCGGGTTTAAGAAATAAACCAAAAACCGGTTTTAACAAAATACGGTTTTTTTTCAAACCCTATTCTCGAGTAGGTATCGTTTAACAATGCCCAATACTAAACTAAGGGTAGACATGCGTTATAAAGTAAGAACATACAGTTCTATTATCGTCATGTTAAGGTACAAAAATGTTAACTGAAACGAACCTATTAAAAGTTCTTTTTTGCATTGACAAAGTCTGAAAATCATAAAAGCTTATAATTATCATTAACTTAAAAATGTCACTAAAACCTAAGTGTGAATCTAAATATATATAAATAAGAAGTTCTATCTGGATATGTAAATTTTAAATGGTTCTGTAATTATACTGTCTTGTACTTATATTGTCATAAATGTTTCTATGTGCCAAAGGATATTACAAATTTCAAATTCTTTTTTAATTTAGTTCACAATTCTTAAAACCAATTGTGTAATTACGGAAAATTAATAATCCGTTCTTTAAGTTAATATGCTGATTTTTATTCATATATTTCATTCATTTTATTCAAATATATATTTAAAATCTTGGGTGTTTTTTAATATAAATACTTTAATCATGGATGAGAACATCAATAGTAATTTATTCATACATTTACTATAAATGCTCACATTTCAAGGAAAGTATATTGAACATTGTTCGGAATTGTTAAAGTTCTCAAATTCTATACACGAGATGTTAAATATTGACATTATTTATTACAATTATAATTATCCATAAGATGAAGATGCCTTTTATCGATAGGACAAAGTCTTAGAAATATTTTAAAATAGTTGAAAGGTTCATCGGATTCCTGTGTTGATGTATAAGGTGAAACGTTTTTCTAAGCTATTCGATTGGTGTAAAATACTACAAAATTTATAATAATTAGGTACCGTACCTATATGCCCATAAAGCTTTACCTACCCAAAAATAAAACAGAAACAATGTTGTATCTAATAGATCAAAATATGTTTTACTAAAATAGTACGACGATGGCCTCGGGATTTGCTAACTATAATCATCACTAGAGAGTTCCAACACCAACTGGTAGCTATATAGTTTATATACACGTTACATGCTGCTTCTGTGCACTGGCTATAAGAACTAAGCCTTAGCTTTGTGTACTACAATAAATTTTTGTCAAATTGCTTATTGTAAAAACAAATATTTTAATATAGGCAGCAATAACATTTTAATAAAAAAATGTTTGTTTCGTTTTCCTTGAAACTGGCATTTGTTCATTTCATATTTTACCAAGAATTTTGAGGGTTTATAGGAATTTAAATTTCAATAACAAAGTAAGTTTATTTAAATAATATGACGACAATTTTAAATGTTTTTTTTTTTTGGGAGCTGTTTATAAAAGCTTTATTATAAAGCTTGTAGTAAATTACGTTCATTGTAATAATTAACTACATTTTTAACAAAAATAAACTCCCATGAGATTCCTAAAAATGACTCATTCACTACTCTTTTACTGTAATTGCTTCTTTAAATTTTAAAAATTTTTTAATAAAAATTTTCAAATACTGAAAAAATCAAGTACCTATTTACCTACCTACTTATATTTATTCAAAAAATGTTTATAAAAAGGATAGATAATAGTTCTGTACTGTTTACATACCTACGGTATTTGGAAAAAGGTACCTTTAAAAATTATTTTCGTAATTGATTAAAGTTAATTGAAAATCCCGAAATTATAAAAATGAAATAGAAATGAAGTAATATCGATATTAACGAATACAAATTCATATTTGAACGTTATCTATAAATATGAGTAAGTATACAGCCATACATCTGGTTAAAGAAATTTTCTCTTCTTTCATATAAAAACGAGATAAAAGTTAATATAATTTGAATTAGTACTAATTGATAATTATTTTAAATGAAATCATCACATGTGAAATCAAATATGAAGCGAAGTGTGACTGAAGCACATGAATATGTTAACATGCCAATTGCAAATGCCGTATGTCGCAGACTTAACAGATCTACTAGTGCTAACAATACAGCAAGTCAACTGAAAATAACTAAGTGACAAATGAATGTACACATGTTAAGGAGCAAACATAAAATAATTTCCTTAGATCAAACTAACATGTTAATTATACGCAATTGATCTTTTGCATTGAAAATTAATTTATATTTCTTTTATTTTATAATATATACCTCTTTAAATAACAATAACTGTAGAAATATGTGTTAGTTTTATAAATTAGCTATTTTGTGATATAACTCGTTTAAGAGATATAAGAAAAAATATGATTTCGAAGGGTTCCGAGCAATGATTTGGAAATAATGACTGAGCATCTGCCATATGATTTCCTTTTAACATTTTCACACCCGTTAAAAATAAATCACTTATTTAATATTTCAAATAATTACAGACGAATAAGATTTTTAAGAAAATACATTTTATAACTTGTATGAAAAGATGTTATTGTGGTTGAACTGTAGAAACAGCTTTCATTGTAGACTACGTAGTTTGTGTAATGGGCGCGCAAGATTGCCAGCAAACCTCTCACCGCGGTCATTAAAGCGCCGTCATTGACTGAGCTTTAAGTTGGGGATAGCATCAGCGACTAAGTGCTTTTTAAGTTTGCATCACTTTTACGGCGAGCTTTATCGCACAAGTTGAGCGCACTTCACATACACTGATATAAAATATATGTAGTATGTTTTGAGATTGTATGGTTCCATTTGACGCTTTTAGGTTAATAATAATGTATTTTAATAATTAGATTAAATTGTATAAAAATTCATTTTGAAATTTAACAATGATTTGTTCAAAAATTTAATTTCTATTATAATATTAAAATGTTTAAATTTAATATAGGCACAGGCGTATCATAGTGGATATTACTTTCATGCACTTTATCTTTGTGTATCGGTTGGCATTAGATCAATAGAGAATTCATTTGAGAACGAAGAAAGTGTTCGGTTTTCTAAAGGAGCGGTAGGGTGTATCAAACATACACAGGCTCAAGAAACGAATACATACATTCAGGAAGAAGGAGTCATTCGGTTTCCGGAACGATGAAGGCGCGATCTCACTCGCTATATTCTACACAAACATTTTCTTTTCCTTTCTCTCTAAGATTTTCCTTCCCTATTTGAAACATTTTCTTATCGTGGCATGAAATGGAGCTTCAACCAATTGCCGTCCAATTCTATATTCATTGTCAAAGTTTCAACCATTTCACATTCACGCTGATTAATTAGCAAAAGAGAAGAATTTTTATGCAAGAATAACTATTTTTCAGATATTTAACGCTATCGATTTTTTTTATTTTTGTAGATAATTTTTATTTATTTTGTTAGTAAAAAGGATAAATTAAAAATAAATCATAATAAATAAAAGATTTAGTATCATAGTAAGTTATACGCACTATGTATAAAGTAAGTAAAAAATATTTTTATATACCTACTTAATTATGACATTTTTGTTTTATAAGAAAAAAAAATGTCGCTCTATATTTCAAAAAAATGATATATTTTTGTAATAATAAAACGTTGGCGTTAACATCTTGAAGATTAAGTTGAACGAGGTTGACCAAAAAGATTATCGTTGGAGAAAAACATTTTTTTTTTTTGTAAGAGCTTTTTTCTATGTGTTTTTATGAGAATAGGGGAATGATAAATATAGTTATGCTTGAGAAAAACGGAAACCAGCTCTTTGTTTTGTGGTAGTTCAAATTTAATCTAAATAAAATTAATTTTACTTAAAAACATTATAAACAGGAGTATCCCCAATAAAAAAATTGTATTAATAAATTACTAATTTCATTTAGACTCTTTACAAAGTTAGCTGAAAGTTTTATGTTTTCTTGGTCATGGAGGCTTACAAGGCAGATGAATCTCGCAGCGGAAGCGGACATGACGCCACGCTGAGATAGAACAACGGAAGACTACTTCAGACAATAGAAGAACTATGTAAGAGACGAGGCTTTTTATGTCGTTACAATTAGTTATGTGTATATCATAAGGGATAAGAGAAAATAAGGGTAACTATGTTTTTGTGTTATAATATAGTTTTTTGTCACTTGCATAAAATAAAGCTCTTTTCACTATTTTTGAATTCTTAAAAATTAGATTTTATGCCGTCTATATTTATTGTTCCATTTTTATATAACAAAGAATTAAAATCTAGACGAGAAGATACGATTTGGTGTGCGTACAATTTTTTGCTTCATTATGATATATTTTGTGCTATAAAAATTATATTGAAAGCAGTTTCGATATCGTAAACTTTATGCTTTCTATAGGACTAAAACAAAAACTATATAAATATAAATAAATAAATAGATATGTGGATAGTTGTTTTTTTCTTAAATAAAGCGCAAAAGAACCGAACAAAAAGGGCATACAATAAAGGATGGGGCCGCGCTCGACTGGGCACGCGGTATTGATCAGAGACCAGTGTCGAGAAAATGCCGTGAAAACTGGTCTCTTCTATATATGTACATGGATGTATATGTGTGCTCCAGACAGAATGCATTCCAACAGGAACATGTAGTGTGACAAAGATAGCGGGTCTTGACTTCTAAACCAACCACTTTTATACATATAGAAAAGCAGCAGCTATGTTTTCGTTGTGATGATAACGGGTGGCGGTTTCTGCTGATATCTTCTTCTCTTTTTCTTCTAAGAAAACTCTACCAACTTGCGTATGACTATGATACAGTCAAAACAAAAAATGGAGAGTTCATATTCGTATTTGAATGATAAAAATAACGACCAGGGTAACACAATTAAGTTTTATAGATATACTTCATTAAATCTGAAAGTAATAGCTACAAAGGTCAGTTACAAATTCAAGGATAACCAATTAAAAGCCCTTACTTTCTTGTCTTTTGAATATTTTACGTCATGAAACGATAAATAAAAAAGGTTTTTCTCACAATAAATATAGAAAATTTCAATATAGGTAGTAAATCCCTGATAGCTTCAAATGAAAATCCCGTTACTATTGTAAAGGAAGATTTTTCACTTTTTACTAATGTGAATATACGATGAGAAAGTATCACACCATGTCGCAGTTATTCGCTACACAATGTTTTGGGTGAAGTGTTTGAACCAGAATTGAAATCTGGAAGAGTAGATAGTAGGTAGAGAAGTCTGCCACCGTGACTTCATGCTCGGCTTGAGCCCAACCGGGTGCTAGGCCCCCGCATCCTCCATCGTCACAACTTCAATCCTCACATAAATGCTCGAATATAAAACTCCTCATACCCACCATGTGAAATCCTTCTCCATGTATTTCAAATATTCAAATCCACTTCGGAAAATTCAAAATTTCTTTTATTCGCTTTCATACCTTTCACCTGATGCTCAGGTTTTATTTTTAAAAAGACGCAGGCTTTGTATATAAAATTTACATTTTCTAAATTTATATGCTTACATAATATTTTTGCAGAAATATACGATGTCGCTATATAAATTTAAAAGCAAAATCCATCAGTGCATTGTCTAATCAACATAATAATGAGTGCATTTATCAAATAAAACTGGGGTGGATTGGAATGAGAATGCTTACCCTCATGTTACATGTTTGACACATTTAATTTAACTGTTTCTATGAGGATTGTTTTGATCCCTAAAGGGAGGGAAATGTCCGCCCTCTAGAGGCATAAAACTCTTCATTACGCTTCATATCGGTGGACAACACTCTCTGTTTGGGTTGCACTGATTAAAAAGATTACTATTATAAAAGAATAGAATTTACTAGTAAATAACTGTTATTAAATGGATCAAAAATAAAGTAAAGGTTTTCTATAATTGAAAGGTTGAAAATAAACGTTTGACCATTCTATTTATGATAACGCATTTTTATGTGTACTTTCAACTTTGTTAATATTTGCTGTTGTGCTTGATTTCAATCAAGTATCTACCTGTGTTAAGCTGATTGATTCTAATACTCTGCTTAAAAATTTGGCTTTACACTACTATGATTGATACACTTGAGATATAATAGACATATTTTGATAATTCTTTTCCCAAATTAAGATTTTTTCAAACATTAATTTTGAAATATTTATTTCTGATATAACTTTTACATTTAACTTTTTAAAATTAAATAAACACTAAAACGCTTTTCTCTACAATATAAAAAATACTAGTAGCTGAATGACAGTCACGCCAAAGACATGGAGATTAAATCACAAAAGATCAAAATATGTAATTTGGAAATATTATTCCAATAAAAGAATTTTGAAAATTTCAAATCCAAGTGGTTGAAGGAAAAGATTCAATTTTTTACATTATTAAGTTTTACTTTAAACTTTCAATTTTCTCAAATTCGAACTTGGGTCGAACGGGTCATGATATTTTCAAAAATTCTTTTAGGTACTATTTGCAATAAAGAACTTCTTTAGTTTCTGCCTTTAAATGCTTGCAATGGAATATAATAGATAAGATAGACAAGAATACTTGCTTATATATTTGTGAGCAGTTATTACGTTAGTATAGTCACTGGTTTTTAATATAACTGCAAAATGTAAAACTTTCACACACAAAATTTTTTGAGCTATTAATCTATTAGTTAACAAGAAAACTGATAGTAACTAGCAAGCACACCAGAGTGTTTTCTAAAAGAGGAGCTGGCTCTTCTTATGGGAAATTTTGGGTCAAGTAAATTCTATTAATTTTCATTTAAAGAAACAATACCTACAGCTGAAACATGAAGATTTTAATAGATAAATAAGAATATGAATTGCATCAAAGAAGCCATACTGACCATTTTTTATTTGTTCCATTACAGAAGTTAATAATAATGTATTAAATTATTTAAGTATTACCAATTATTGTATAAAATTTATAAAAAAACAACTTATATTTGCAAAACATCTCACAACTAGGTAATAATATTTCTGTTTTCCTTAAGGTTCGAAAAATTAAAACTTTCAATTCCATTGATTTTGAGTCCTGATGGAAATGATGCTTGTAACTACCTACTTCTCTATTTTATTCAATTGAGATTATTTATTATTTAATGGACATCTCGATACCTACATAAATGAATGATTATTGTTTAAATCACTTTCATCATGAATTGCGTTTGAGGATGATGTTTTCAGTGCGAGCCGCTGACCTTTGTAATATGAAATGGAGAAGTATCCCAGTCAGGATAATAATGAATTGGTTGTGCCGCGCGGCATATACATGTCGTTATTGAGGGAAAATTCGAGTAGGGCGATGGTTGTATTGTATGTGCATTATGGGGGTAGTTGTAAAAGAGCATCGGGCAGATTACCCCGGGGACGTGTCAATCGTGAGCGACACCCGCTCTGCTGACATTCACTACTAAAACATTACCTACTCAGTTTCGTATAAAAGCAAGCAACGAAAAAAATAACATAAAAAGGAACGGGAAGTTTTGATTCTCAAAATTTTCTATTGATTTCTATACTGTTTCGTTGTGCAAAAGAGAATGGCAGATTTGGTATCAAGTTTTCAATGCTATGTAAGTAATTGGAGCTGTTTTTACAGCAATCGAAATAAGAATAATAAAAGTGCACGAGTATAGAATTGTTTTATCGTACCTGTTAATGGAAGAAACACTTGGTACATTATCTTGTGAGCAGATCCCTTCGGCGAGCAGTCTATCACGGATTTCCCAGGCGAACATAGTTGGATTTTCTCGCTTGTAATTGGCTATTGCGTCCACAACAGGAGGTGTCGCTACCTTCGGCTTAGAACCACCAATCACTCCAGCTTTGAAACTACCCGTTTCATAATACCTGAAACAAGAATAAATAATACTTGAAACAATTACAAAAACTATTCAACTCCCAAAAGCTCGACATCCCTCGGGAAAAAAATCGTCACTATTATGATTATGACATACAATATGTTATATTATACTATCCGAAGAGCTACATGGATAATAATCATCAAGCGAAATGACTGTAAATGTCAACAATAGTCATCATAGGTCTCGAGATGCAATTTTCATGTACTTTTTTTTAACAGGGGGAAACGGCAACAGTTCCCAACTGGCTTTCATACAATCATAATTTAATAACGAATGCAGACATCGGGCCTCTGTTCGTATAATATTAGTGTATATAAAGGGCATTAAAAGGAAATTCTGGCGAGTTTTGTCAATTGTATTATTTTGTTCGCTTTAACATTATTATCAAAGCATTATCTTTATGGTATGGAATATTTAATGCGCGTAATTGGGTTAGCTAGGTCGCTTTGTCTAATTTACTTTATCATACAGATTGTCGGATTTAATTGAAATTAGGAATTACAAAATTCAATGTGAAAAGCAAACATTTTTTGACAATATTATTATGTCTCTTTATTAATAACAAAGGCTTACTGTTTTATAGAGACGCGAATGAAATATTTTTTGATACTTCTAAACTTTTGTTTAAGACTGATATCAATATAATTTGTTTTAAGTTAATTAAAATTTTGATGAATATATTTTTAGTGCTTTGAAATTACTGATCATATGTTGCACATCAGGAAAATTGGCAAAAAATTGGTTGTCTGTAAAGTTAGTTTACGGATGATAGTTTTACCTGATAACACCATAAAGAAACATTGATGAAAAATTGCATACTTTTATGAATTGAATTAAATTATTATCACTGAATTATCATTATTTTATTGTATATAAAGAAGGAGTTAATTGAAAATTAACAATTTTTTCAAAATGAAATCAGACTGAAAATTATGAAGGAAATCAATAAATCTTACTATGTAAATTGTAGAAAAAAAAAACACAAAACACGTTGGCTAGTATTCAACAATTATTGAATACGAGGCATAGCTTATTGTAGTAGCAGAACTCTATCGTTTCTCTCTATCGCTTGTATCGCGTTCTCGCTTGCACGCACAGGCTCAAACGGAACGTGACACTTTTTTGTGCATGTTGCAAGTGTTCATCAATTTATAAGACGTTTTAACGTCAAAAAACTTAAAATAATAATATAAATAATATTGTTTATAAGAATACGCTGGTTTAACTTCAAATTTCGACTCAAAATATCTTCTCACTGTTGTTTTGTAGCATTTCTTAAACTATGATATCAAATCAAACTGGAAAATGATCTACATTCTTTCAAAGTAATCATGAATAATTATCTAACTTGCAGATTACGAATTTTTTTTGACTCAATAATTATGGTTTTCCATTTATGTATCATTTTCGCCTGGAATAATAAAAAAAGCATGTTAGACGTTTTCCTAACATATTTGATGAGCGAAATCTTATTATTAAAATACACTAATGTTTTATCTTATCCAAATAGTAGCAGAACCCCAAAGGCTAACTGTTTTATATAAAAAATGACAATTAATCGGAATACCCTAAATTTTTGTATAAAAGTTATATCGATATTACCTCCTTTTTTGTAAAATTGAATATGTTGCGTTGAAAAAAATCTAGAGTACTGTTTTCAAATCAAATGATGAAGCTTCTTGAGGAATCATTACCGCTAATTATAAAACGTAAATAAAGGCTTATGCCGCCCGTTCCTTATTCAACGGGGGGTCTCGTTTGAGTATTAAGCCGCATCGTCGGCATTTAATAATGTAACATACCACACAAGTCTAGAGTTTGCGTTCCGGCGGGCCAAAGGTCATCAATAACATATTTTTGAAATAGTAGCGTAACTATAAATTTTAGATACAGTCGTACGAAATTTGTAAGTTCGATAACAAATAAAATTTGGATTTTGTCATTAAACAACTCTTACCAACTATTCTTTCTTTTTTTTACTTCGAAACACTTCTTTATTCTCACTTGACATTTTGCACTGCATCGCTAACATAATTCATAATTCATAACAACTGGTAGTGTTGCAAGAGATCATATTAAAGCATATGTGACATCTTCACACGCACAGTAGATAATAAACAATTACATCAAGATGTTCAGTTAAAGTTGGTAGTGCGCGGGTGGCGGCGTCGTTACATAGAAATATTAGAAGCAGATGCTTGGTGAAAAGGCGTCGGGACGCGCTACGTTTCCTTCTCTTTCTTCTTAGCCAAAGGCCTAAACGTGTCATGCTGTTAATAGATAGGTAAATCGTAATATAATGCTCGCATTCATTCTTTAAAACCGTAGAGGCATTTGATTTATATTTTTAAAATATGAGTGACGCGAAGACAAACACGTTCATTGTATTCCGTTTTCCGAGAGAAATAGTGAAACATTTCTCACTTAATCCAACAGATTCATTAACGTGCCAGCGACATCTTGATCTGATGTATTGTAAAAATAGAACTTTTTAAAATTTAACGTTTATTTAATTTTTGTTTTGTACAACAGCTACGACTATAAATGACCGTTTTACAGCCTAATTAAAATACACCTTTCTGCTATTTGTTTGAGTTACTAAAATTATTAAAAAAGAATTCAATAACTTTTTGTATAGGTACACAACGTGTAAAGTACCCACCCCTAGTATCTACCTATTAGTTATTTCGTCAAGATCATAACTATTAGAAACAGATCTAAAGATATTATTTGGTAATATTGTAATTAAAAGTTACAAAAACTTATATAAACAATTCATATAATAATAACACCTATATGTAGGTACTTAAGTTGTAAGGATTATAATACATAGGTAGATACTAATAAAAATTGAGACAAACTGACTCACAACAAAAACAATAGGTATATTGAAGTAGTAAAATGGTAATTTATATTTGTTTAGTGCATAGTTTTGCAATGAAAATTTTTTTTGGAAAATTTTGTATGAAATTTGAATTTTTGTCTTGATCGTTCCAAGGCATTCAAAAGTACGGTAAGTTCTTTTTCAACTTCCCACATTCAAAATATTAAATGCTTTTGAAACGTAGCTTTCTAGCTACTTGAAAAATAAGAATCACGGATCTGATTCACTGATTAAAGTATTTTTATGACCTAAGACGTGAACAAATTTTTAAAAATACATAGTTCATCTTTAATTAATAAGAAGGATAAGAAATATTTTTTTTGGGTTTTCATCAAGTTAAAAGACTAAGAACAATGTAGCGTCACATCGTTACATACTATACTTAATACAATTAAAGGTTATTAATGAAAGCCTAATAGAACAAATATAATATAAACATTCAAATTTAATTTATAAATATTCTCCTACTGCAACTGTTTTTTCACGTAAAATTACTATGTAGAAAAGACTACGGCAATAAACTAATTTATTACATCTTCCAAATTTGAACAATTTTTTAAAGCCGCCAACAAATTCCAAAAAAAACATTTAATTTTCAAAAATGCCTAAGTATTCGAAAGGTTTCATTATTTGTAAAAAAATTTGGCATAATATGTTTGTTCAAAAATCTCATGAATTTCTTGAGTATGAAGAATGCTTACGTTTTCCATAATTGACTATAACGCATTTAATTTTTTCCTAGTTTTTCAATTAATCTTTGAAGTAATGTGCAGAAAATATTCAAATTGACGACAGAGGGAGAAGTTGTTTCATGCAATGTTATTCCATCGATATTCATAATCATTCAACAATAATCTTTAATTACCATGTGACATATATCTACACCTGATGAATAGTGCCCAATTTGATTTGAAAAATGTCCAATTTGACTTAAAAATTATCCAATTTAAAGTATAAAACCATATCAACGATAAATTAAAAAATAAAAATTTGGTATACTCCTAATTTTTAAAAATGAAATTTTTTGAGAAATTTTGTTTCAAAATTTTTGATTAATTACAGGTTCTAATTACAGAATATTGTGGTATATGAAATGTTCAACTACAGATACACAAATTCTGACTGCGTAAAATGACCATAAAATATGTTATGAGATAGCACTTCAATAATTTTGCAAAATACTTAGAAGACAGCAGTGAAAAATATGACAAAAGATCAAGATATAAAACATATGTAAAGGATATAGATATATTAAAGCCATTTGATTGCCGGTATTATGGTAAAGTATTGTTGCATGATCTATAAAGACAAAGATAAAGCTCATAATAGACCAATGAAACTTTTCCTAAACAAATCGCAGTATAATTAATTTTTATACATTGTATTTTTAATTGTATTTTATTTTCATACCGATAAAATAAGCACAAAAAAATATAATAAATGATAATAAGTATCTTACCCATCTTGGTTAAAAATAATTAAATCTATAGGACAAAGCACAAACAGTGTCTGATAAATGTGACGTGTTATAAAACATTTAAATTTCGTTTTAGATTACTAAACATAGACAACTTTTATCTTCATCAATAATTAATATTTTAGAAGAATTTATTCGCAAAACAGTGTTATTATTGTAAAATTATGGAATCAGCAGAGTACCTATGGTATAGAAGTTTAGGTGTTGTATATTTTTCTTTTAGTCGATATATGTACGATTTTTTCATATAAAAAGACGCTACGGGAAGACATTACCGTTCCGGGGACTGGTTCCGGGTGAGGTTCCTTTACCGGAGCGGAGATTACGTTAGTCAGACGACCCGTTGTGATTGAGGGTAGTCGCATATTTTAATGACCTCCACATGTGCTAATATAACTTATGCGTTATGGTGCCTTCGCATAACCATATTGAAACGTAATTTTCTTTCCTTTTTTTAAGTTTTAAATTACATCAAATTAAGAATGCGGATCTTAAAATGTGTAATTGAATGCAATCGTTTAAAGTGTGAAAAAGAATGATTATGTAACTAGCCATCTGGTTTGTTTGATATAAGGCATCTCAAGGGAGTGATCGTTGTGATTGCAATGAAAGGGTGGATCATACAGATAGTGTAGACAAATTTGCTTGTAACATGTGTGTAAAAATCTGATATGAACTCCCTCGAGATCATCAAATATTATAAGCCAACGTTCAAAATAGTAACCCTCTTCGTACGATAAATCGATTTTATTATGTATTTACTTAACACAAATCTGAAATTTATTCATTTTTTTAAAATAAATACTTAACAAATGAAACTTAAACTGAGCAATTCGTGAAAAACTAATGACGAACATTCCTGGTACAATTCATTTGTCTGTTTGGTGTAAACGAGGCAGCTAATTAACAGGAATGTTCCAAGTGTTGTGGTCGGAAAACATGTGAGACATTTGGTTTGAAATGTCAGCTGTACACATTCCCTTGTATTTAAAATCCAAGTGAAATGAATTAAGCAAATATGTTTCATTTGTTGAGATTTGAAAAACAGATTTATCAAAGAAAACTCAATGGGTGGATATTTTAATATTTATTAATTACCTGGATAAAATTTTGGATACGCAGCCGTGAGAAACTCGCAATTGTCGTGAAATGTCACAAGGCCGGACTCCATTATGTGCTAATTCAACAATCCGTTGGCGAACTACATCCGGCAACGGTCGTCCATTTACAAACACACCACCTAATTGGTTCACACCACCGTGACCTGAAATCAAAATATACATAAGCATTAAACGTACATTGTCTTAAATTCACTTTAAAAGCTTGAAATTAAATCACTACATTCGCATACAAATCTCTCGAGCTTTCTCTTATTTAATATATAGAAACTTTTCGCTTCATTAAACATGAGCTTTTTTTGGCTTAATGTAAAAAATTATATGAAATATTAACAAAGAAAAAAATGTCGATGAATTATGGAAAATGTTCTTTTTATGGTGGAATGAGGCATTTCAGTTATTTTTTTAATACAATCGACAACTATATTGGCACGTGCATGCCACGTGGCAGCCACTCAACAAACTTCCTGACTAATATTATTATATTCATTTTTACTTAGTGATAAATGATTAAATGATTAAATTATTCAATGAATTTTATTGACCAACATCAACACTGTCCAAGAGACTTACTTCTACATTGAAATTTGTAAACTATTAAAAATTCAAATCTTGAAATAAAAAATTACAAATGACAAGAAATTTCAGCAAAGATTTTTTTGTTCGAGTATAAGCATGCTCGAAACTAAATTTGAATAAATTTGCAATATTCAGTAGACCGGATGGTTTTGTAATTGAGTCAAAAACAATTTATTATATTTTTTTGGCAGTGATAAGTTAAGAATTATATTTTCTTTCATGCAAAAAAATTATTAAATTCTACTGGCTAAATATCTCTATTAGAATTTGTAAATTTATTTGAAATTATATAGACAACAATAAAATTGTAGAAATAACATTCAAAAGTAGTCGAAGGTGTTTTAAAATAATGACGTATTAATCTACTAAGATGGCATTTTAATCACACTGCAAATAAAACTAACCACTGAATAATTCATTAATTGTAAACGCATATAAAAATGTAAATTCTTGGAATTAAATTTGAGTTGACATTTGTTTTTCGATAATTTGTGGATTTGTCAATCGAGTTTTATTGTCTAAAAACGTTCGTCAATACAAAAATATAACGGGATAATTTTGAACAAAATTGCACAAGAGAAAAATTTTAAATCTTTTTCCTAACATAAAACGCAAAAAAAAAACTTAAAAGTCATTGTTAAATAAACATTATCGCATTGTAAAATGTGTTATAGCTCGTCGCTATTGAGAGATTTTTAATAGTAATAGGGAACATAAAATACACTCGCAAAACCTTTCTTCAATAAAAATTACCCTCACCAGAGAACATTTGATGCATTTTAGACAACGGGATTTTAATACCACTGTTAGGAGTAAAGCTATAGATTATCACAATTTGATGATCAAATCGACAGGTTATGAACATCTGGAATGATTGCAAGATTGAATTACTTTTGCTTTTGAGGGGAAATGCTACAAAAATATCTTCAATCAATTACATACATTGTAACATTTTTATTAATGTAAATTGTATATTTATTATTTCTTCTGTGTTGGTTTCAAGGATGTTTTTTTTTTTTGAAACGCTATTGAAACATAATGCTGGCAAGAAAAATGCTAATAATTTCAATTATAATACACAAAAAAAATGTAATATCTGACAAAAAATATGAATGATTTGTGTCTAATTTCCGGTATGTCTGAAATAATTGTGAATAATTGGTTCAATGTTTTCTCATCTCATAAAGATTAACCACAAACCACGTAAAGATTGACAATTTCCTCCAAGAACGTATACTATGCAATAAGCCACTTTTCAATGCAATTGATTGTAAATTGGTTAAAACGAGAACTCTTATCATTAAATGCATTCTACATATTTTGTAAAGAAGTACCTATATATATAGCGATTCAAAATTCAAAAAGTAACTGCATGAACTTTTTCATTTTTCAATAACATAGATGTTTGCAAATAACGACTGATATGTCGTTTGAAAAGAATAGAAACAGCAGTTTGAAAATATTTTTGCTTTAAAAATGATATGAATTATATTTTCTAGCTATTTTAAAAGTAGGTATAGCTCCTGACTTACTTATTGAAGAAAGGTTTCGATAACATACATTAGAATTTACTTCTGTAAAATAAAAAAAATGGTGCCGTGAAAATCTATGCTTTCAGGCTATTATTTGAAAAAAATGAAAGTCGATGTCTAAATTTTATTTACTTCATGTATCGCAAAATAAAAAAGATTATTTTTTTAAAGTTTTATATTAATGATCAGTGTCGATTCGTGGCAAAAACTTTTGGGGAGGCATACGTATTTTAGCACTAATATAAGTTAATATTATTTCTAAAGTTCTTCTTATAGTCCCTTATGAAAAAATAAGAGAGTAAAATTTTTACAATGCGCACGCATAGCGACTCTAAAATTAACACACGTGAAGTTAGTTGCTGAATCTCTTTTGAGCCTTTTCACTTATGTTGAAAGCTAGGGTATGAAAACGTGTGCGTATTTTTTATTATTTGAAGGAAAAAAACTTTTAAAGTGTGTACATAAGTTCATGCACCTACTAGATTTTGTGTTTAAATCTACGTTACTAAAAATAGAAATAGTGCTTCAAAGATAAATATACTATAATTATTTTTTGGTTCAGGGTTTAAGGGACACTGTCTCTTTTACCTATACATATAGATGAGGTGTTAATGTGTTAATACAAGTAGTTGTTTTGTTCCCTACTAAATAATTGTTAGCTGAACCGAGATTTATTCCTTTTGTTAAGTTTTTTGGAAAATTCAGAAATTTATTTTCTCGTTAGAATCATAAAATTAAAAAAATGTATAGAAATTGGGACACTTCATATTTAACTTAATCTACAGGTAATCTTAAGTTGTACATACATATGTATATGATACCTTAATATGTTGTCAGTACTCTGTGTTTAGTTAACCTTAACCGTAGTTATTTTAATACAGGCGATTGATTATAAGAAATAAGAATACTAATTTTTGAATATAGTTAAACATGAAATTCTCTCATTCACACCAATAAATGTTATAATTCTAGTGGTTATTTCAATTTCGATTAGGGAATGATGCATTATATATAGAGTCCAGTAGCAAACCACAAACCACAATCATTGTATGGCTGACTAGATATAGTGAAGTTAAGGTGTTCTCTTTGGACTTATTTCCCTTTTACAGCTACAAATCAAATAGCAAAACGAAGAAAATCGCATTATAAACAGAAGCGCAAACAGAACAAAAACTCTCAAATAATATAAACTTTTTTATCGCTTGATTGTATATTTTGATTAGTTAAGTGATAAATTGATGGGTTTAAGGGTGTAAAGAATAAAGACAGGGGTTGATACAACTGTCGGTAATGATAGTTATCACATGTTATCAGATTACACCACTTACGGTGGTAGAAAAGAGCCACTAGACACAACTCTAATCCGATTAAGCTGCCGCATTCATAAAATCATAATAAGAATGAATGGAAGGGATGCTTAAGTTAAACAATTATTTTGATGCGTGCACTCTTTTTAATCCAAAAAAAACAACGTATCCTATTTAAATCGCAAAAGTAATATTTTTTGTTGTAGAAAATTTTGTTAATATATTATACAAGCTTACTTTGTAGTACTTATAAAATATATCGTGATTTCGATAATGCGATAATACTGTATCTACTTACTTTAATATTTTAGATTTGTGCGAATTCATTTTCAAATAACTTTTAATTGAATTTTATGACTGAGTACAAAATTGGTCTTTGTTTTTTTAGTCGTTTACTAATTTGATACAACATAAAAATTGATGAGTCATTTAAAATATTTTTATTTGCGATTGTGCTTGTAACTGTTTTAATCGAAATGATTGGACATCGTTTTAAATTTGAGTGATTTATATGTGAACATAGGAGATGAATAGAAGGATAACTAAATTTAACGATTGCCACCCTTAGGTTGTGTTTCAAGAGTACACTTGGCAAGAACAATGAAGCTCTATCATAGAGGCAGCAGATTCACTAATTAGTCAACTAACTATAACGGCACGTTGCTCTCAATCAGTGATTCTCCACGGGGAGAATTAGCGATTTACAACTAATAAGGTTGTAATTTTCTTGAAAATTTCATCTATACGAGTGGACACAAATTGAAGAGAAAAAATCTCTATGATATTAATATCTAAACCACAAAATATTATTAATCAAAATATGATATGTTTGTCTTGTCTATTAAGAATGGAGTTGATCCAAATTAAAGACTTGCTTACGTTAGATATACTCGTAATTAAAAGTTCAAGTTCATTTTTAACAAGATAGAAATAAAAAATTTATCTGACGGAAAATGCGTATTGATCCGCTCTGTTATATTTTCATGTCTCTCTGTATCGTATGATATTTTCTTTCGAAATGTTCCACAAAATTAGATCTGTCAGAATAAATTTTTAAGAAAATTTCAGCCGAAGGTAAGTCAAACAAGTTCACGATATAAATGTATGGGGGATTTTTTCCAAATATTTTCTTGGACAACTTATTTCTTCTTTTATGAAACAACCGTGGAAATGTGAAAATGTTATTATAGACTTTCAGAGGTATTAGGTAGTACCTATGTGTGTATACGAACATAAATGGATTACGAGAAAAATAGAAAGATGGGGATGAAAATGTTGGATAGATTTGATCATATGTAGATAAAATGATTACGGATGAGGTTGTATGTATCTAAAATATTTATTAACGTATTTGAAGTTTATAAAGAAGATTACTTATTTGAAAATTTCTTATGGAAATTTTATTGATTATTTTACAATGAAACGAAATGAAATATTATTTATATATACTGAATATTACTAGGACTTATTTTGGGTAAAAAGACAGTTTTTAAATCTTTTGTGAATTTTCTATAGATAATGAATCGTATTGTTAAATAACAAAGGACTAACATTTTATCCTGCATAATAGCAAAATGTTCGAAATACGAACGTTGAAGTTAAACATTAAAGCAATTTTTTCTATAAGATGATCTTGTAATTTTATAAAATCTTACATGTGTAATATTCCATCATATTTTGGTTATAACGATACGCGGTGGTGAGATCCATTGCGGCCGGCCGCAATGAAAAAAGAGACGCAAAGTTAGCGGCGGACTCCAGGGTTGCAAATGTCGCGCCTTAGTCCAACTATAGGCTCATTTTTTATTTAAAACTACACTTAAAATGTTGCTTAAATCTATAATAACTATGACCGTTCACACATTGAAATATTTTCTTGGAAAATATTCGAACCGCTAGCTTCCGACGCTAGAATAATCTACGATAACATTAAAACACCACATTATTTTTAAGAGTCGCTATAAAACCACAATTTTTTGAACTAAATTTGATCTTTTCAATTACTGCAAATAAGCACTAACTACTATATTTGTGCAGTTTAAAATAGTTTGTTAATGTCACATTTTTTAGCTTTGCTTTTCGAACGAGTTAATTTGAATCGTTTTGTTCCAGTATTTTAAACCACAAATTAGAAAATGTTGCACTTAAGTATAACAAAGTAATGTTTTTGTTTTCCCTTACTCAACCCTTTCAACCACAAAACACAATTTCTATTAAGATATTAAGCTTTATTGAAATACTATAAGTACTATCCATTTTTTACTTGAAAAAACTATTGAGACTAGACTATTAGATAAAAATTATTGCACGAATAAAAAAATGATAATACCGTCATAATATAAATTAGAGCTTTTATAATATTTTTTTATTGGATTTTTTTCGAAATTTTATTTTCACAAGACACATTAATTTTAGATCACAGGAAAACATTTTATTGTAGATTAAATACAGAGCAATCACAGGTAAATTATACTTTGAAAAAGTTTGTTGGGAAAGATTAGAAAATAATTTCAATGCCGTGTTTTATCAATATCATGCTGAAAATCACTTGAATATTGTTTAAAATAAAAGTGTTTGTCGGGATTTCCGCGCGTTGACTGTGCTCGCCTCAGCGTCCACATGTGATCAGCGTCGTCACTGGGGGCGTCGCCATTCCTTCGGGAGGCGTCGCTCGTACCCTCAATAGTGTATAGTGTATTCCAAATAAAATATATCTGCCTCCTCTATGCTCTTATTACAAACACGCTAGTTTCAATTCTCTCTATTTGAAATTGTATTAGTGAGTCTTCCCCTACGCTACCTATAACGTATGTGCTTAATACAGCTTTGTGGATGATGTTTATGAAAAGTACGCTAGAGGTTTAACCACGGTTAGAATTGTCAATTGTTTATCGCTATTCAGTTAACGAGGTAAGCATTAGTTTAAATGGCAAACGGAACTTGGTTCTTTAAACAGAAGAAAGTTTTAAAGAGAACTGAAATTATAATGAGCAAAATGTATCTCCATTTTATAACCAATTTTTTAAATATTATTAATGAATTGTATGTCGTTATTAATTAAAAGTCTAAAGATTAAAAAAAATTTAAAAAATATTTTTATATGTTTTACTGAATGAAATTTTTAGGCAGTGTGTAGCGTAAGCATGTAACTAATATTATGTCCTATCCTATGTATAACTTCCACACGTTTTGAACGTTGACATGAACGTTAAGGGTTGCAGTCTGTTAAGGGATACTAGGAGAGTATCCGGGAATCAAAGTACTTAAGAGGGGTGAACGCATGCGGTGCTCCAAACGTCGTTTCCTTTCATTGGCAGTAAAGTTGACTACAAGGCGGAGCTTTCAGCTGCTAAATTCAGAGCACGATGGGATGTTGTAGATTAGAGATCACAGGTGGCTGAGAGTTGAAACAGTTTACACGTTTCGTCTATATGTGAGATGATTCTATTTCAGAATATTTATAGAACTAAAATAAAAATTTTCGTAAACTTTTTTCGTAAGTTTCTCGATAAAAACGATCGACAAAATTTTACTCAAGTATCATATCTGTGCACCTTTTGTTTAACAGGTACATAGATATGCATAAGTACTTATTTGTTTAAATTGAAATAAAATATTCATTTTATAATCGCGTAAGCTACTCACTTCTGTTTCCGCCCTCGATAAAATGTGAGGAAAAGCTCTTTGGTGATCAAAGCCACATTATTTTGAATATGTAATAGAGAACTACATGAATATTTTGCTTTGTACAAAACGAATATTGTGTCAAATTCACATCTATCACGGCCGCTTCAGGAAATTACATATTCAAATTTTGAATAATGTAAATCAACTCTCGCATAGAAAATGAAATGTACGTTTCGTCTAATAGGAATTTTTAATTGCCAAAATAATGAATTGAATTATACTTACAATCCAGGAAAAGATGTTTGAAAAACATTTTTTTCGCGTTAAATAAATCACAGAACAAACCCACACGTGGTAATTAACTAATTATTGAAAATTAATAATTTATTAAAGCTGTGTCCCGGATTTAGGGGATCGCATAAAATAGAGGACCGACAACGCAACGTACCGTTCAGTTATATTTGATTGACTGATCAATGAGCTCCCATCATGAATTGTGGACGACCTATCTCACTAAGGGGTGCCGATTTTTACTCACGTGAAATTAATACCTTTAGTCTGATATTGATATACTTTGGAAATGGAGTCGGGCAATAATTATGAGAATAAACATATACACAAACATACACACTTTCCCATACCTCAACACGAAAATTGAGTGTGTTACTTATACCTATACTGTAGATAGGTACTTATTAAAAATATTTTTCAAAAACATTTTTTAAAACGATTTAAGAAAATCAATATTTTTACGAACTCAATATTAAAATAATTTGATTAACTTTTGGTTTGTAAAACAATTCGAGATGTATTCACACAAGTGGATGTGGTTTGAGAAAGATTAATGGCATTTAAATGATACACAATAAAAAATAAATTTTCTGGGAACACTAATACTTGTACAAATAATATGAGTTTTGGGATCGGAAAGAAATATATTGATATATCGGAAGGTAGGAGCGTGGAACAAGCGCTAGCGGGTATATCCCATGGTACAAGTCCGAAATCGATACCTGTTCGGGGTCGTTTGGACCGATTGTGTCGCGAACGTCGTAGGTGCTACCTCGATCTGATTATATTACTCTCGGACATATTGTGTTATGTATTAAGTTTACAAGATTCATTCAATACTTGATCAAATTAGAATGGGGCAAGGGGCTCTGAAGGTACATATTATAAAACGAATAAACCGAGAGGATGAGGTTTTACCTCTTGCGGTAATCACAACAAAAAACCAACACAAGTTGATTCATGTGAACGAAAATTTCATTCATAATCTCATCACATCATGTGATCGAAGTCAAACGAAAATTACGAGGATGTACATTATACCGCATCGTCTTATATAGGGTAATAAGAAAAAGATACAGTTAAACATCAGTTTTCAAACCAAATTTGTTGCGATATTGAAAGAAAAAGTTCGAATCCAGGAAATTTGTCTCATCAGAAGTCACTCATGCTTACGATCGCTGTGACCAAAAAAAAAAAAAATAAAATAAAATATCTAGGTCATTAATTATAACTAATGAACAATGGCTAACTGTGCCATTTAGATGCAATAATCAATCACAATATTGATTTTATTGATTGCAAATCGTGACAACAATTAATACAAATAATCACCGTGAAAACCACATTGCATTAAAATTGACTTTATATAAAGAAAATCAAGTAATTTTTTTTAACAAATGCGACTGCATATTTTCTTGTGCAACAATTTATAGGTGTAAATTAGCTCAAGAATATATAGGTGGTCCAATAAAACTTGCATTTAAAATGTAACACAGATAATAAAACTTATCAGTGAAACAGTTTTCTTAATTTCTAAAGAAACTTCTCTATACATGTCATATTTTTTTATATAGTCAAAGACGATCCATGACAATACAAGTATCTTGACATTACTATACCCATAACATTGGCACCTGGACAGAGAAAAAAATCGTTTAAATAGAAATTTATCACAACGGTCCTTTGCAGAGAGCATTAAATCACATCGTTATTGATCCATCTAATTTCAAACCCCATGAACTTCTTTCTCATTACTTTTGGCTTTTTGTTGCCATTATTTGAATTCAATCGTACTATTTCATTTCTTTCTTTCATAAATTGTGGCTGATTTCATAAAGAAAAAGAAAATGAAATATTTATGAATCGTGAAATTTTAAAATTTTTTCATCTTTTTTGTATCAATTAAAAAAACAATTCGTTTGCTATTTCAATTCCTTTCAAGTTTCCACCTGAAGTTGTAATATCTACTTATTAGTAATAATAATTATGTATTAATTTATGTTTATAATTTATGCTTTTTTTTGCATTGCCTATTTCCATTTAATATCAAAATATAGACAATTTTAAGAAAAAAAAAAAGAAAAGAAATGCAATAGAAAGGGTGTACACTGTACATAGGTACTGTACATAAAGTTGATGGAACCGCTACTCATTTAAAGATTTGTAAAATTATAATCATATGCAAGATCATAAACTATTCCCTGTTTTATCGACAATTCCAGTAAAACTTTTCTAGAAAACAATCCACCATTCTCATTATCTAAATTAAACTCAACACAAAAGTAATCCATGTTCCTCGAGAATCTTACAGAAGCTTGTAAAACCTTTTCTAAGCCTTAAATATTGAAATTCCAAAAATGAAATCAGATTTTAGCAACATTTAAGCTGGCAAAACTAAAAATAACTAAATTTACTATTCTTAATGTTCTATTCCTAAATTTTAAAAGATGTGAAAGCTTTTTTTAAATGAATACCTCCGTCATCCTTGAACATTTTGATTGCTTTACAACGGACAATGTAGGCATACTCAAGTGATACTTTTGTACAATCTAAGACAAATTGAAATCTATGAGTGAATTTTATGGTAAATTTGTATTAATGGTCTTGAAATGAAAAATTTTCAAATTTATTTGTTGCAACTCAAAGTAGAATTTTATGATAACCTATTCAAAAAAATCACAAAAAACTCGAAAAAATGATATTTCATTATTTTTTCAATCCCAAGTAAATATCTTCGTGAAAATTCATTATCGGTGTGGGATGTGAGGAAGTTTTTAAAAAAAATAAAAGTGAAAAAGTGAAATTTAGTTCTTGATATTATATTGCAAATTATAGGTAAGTAAATATACTAATATAATATTTATTGGTCGCGAATATGTACATTTACAGACACAATAGATATAATGTAGTTATCTACCAATGCAACTTAAAAAGTTGAAACAATAAATTATTTTTAAAAAATCTAAATTTGTTAAAGTAGGTACTTGTTTAATTGAATTTCATTTTATATTAAGGTAACTATATTTTTGAAAAGTGAGTTTTGTTTCGTAATAAAAGAAAAAAGAAATATATGACATTATTGTAGTAGATTTTTTGAACAAGGCGTTATTTCGTGTTAAACGCTTTTCACTCTAGTTTTAAAATACACAATATTAGTTGTGTTTATATATTTAATCTGAAACTCAAATCTTCAATCAATCACATTATCTTCCTCTTGGTTCAATAACTAGCAACGCCTTGGTACAATTGTGAATATTCGTTGATTCTTTTTCTATCAATTTATTGTTTTTTAAACTGTCATATCTTTGTACGTAACGTATTCTCGTTTCTGGTTCATTGCCCATCTCTCAAATATGCTTTTTAAATGTTCAAAAGTATGAATGTGAAGTACTTACATTAATTTATAAAAATACAAGTTGTTGCATTTAATAACATATTAACAACACGTTATAACACAAAACATCTACAACATTTGTATGTAATTTATTAACTCTATGATGGATTTATTTTCTGATATCAGTAATTAATAACCACAATCATAAAGATCATCATTTATAAATCGATCAGTTTGATTGAAATGTGAAAAGAAATAAGCAATTCAAACATTTTGCAATGATAGATTACGATTTTTTTTTAAATGAACAACATAATACAGAATAATCATTTTCATTTAGATTTTCCTTTAAATTTTTTTCATAAGTAAAAAAAAATTAACAAATTTTTTAGATCGGAAAATTTCTTTTTGAAATCTCAAAAAAATTGGCTCTCGATTTTCAACTGATTTGTTTGCCAAGATTTTATCGTATGTTGTTTGCATTTTCCAAGAAGAAATCTACAAAAGAATTGTTATCATTAAATCTGAGAAATTATAGTGTTGCTTAAAAAAAATTTTGGGTCATCAATACGTAAATGGTTACGGATAATTAATTGAAAGTTTCCTGCGCAAGTAAAAAATCTCAGTTCAAAGATGGAAACATGGAAAATGCTGTCATCTGAAACAACGGGAATTTGTGGTACAACCGCCATAAAGCAACCACATTAATATTATTCTTTACACATATATTTGGTGACAAATGAGCATCTGTTGGTATGGCGACGACGTTGTGGGCGGCGTTGTTGTTTACGCAGCGTCGGGACGCCACATATTAATACATGTGCTTCATGCTTCGATGAACAACAAAACTTCTTTAACATAGCACGTACAGCACTACTAATACTATTTAGTTGTTTATTCAAATAGCTTTATCTCAGATTTAAATTTTAATAAAACATTTTAAAATCGCCACAAAAAATATTCTAAACATCAGTTTTTTTATTCGTTTTCCAAATTGAGAAATTCTACCGGAATATACTCGATAAGCTTTTAACTTTCTAGCATTTTCTAGCGTAATTTGAATAACGCTACAGTATATAGCATGATTGGAAGGCGTAGTTGTTATATACTTCTAAGTTGTACGTTGATGACAAAGGGTGGTGGCCTGGGTGGATTATGGTTGAGTCATATTCAACCGAGATGGATACAATCAACGATAGTATGAGGCATTGGTGTTGAGAAGAAAGCTCTATGGAGATGAAGTCGCTGTTCATATTTCACGGAGTGTAAGTTTCGCTCATCTTCTCCAAGAAATACCACCTACAAAGTCGACCAAATAAGTTTCACAAACGTATAACCTGCATTATTCCTCTATTCAAATATTATATTTAGAGAAGCTTTTATTTGACTCAAAATAATAATAAAATTTCGTTTGAATGAGAATTGGAAAAGGTCTGTCTTCTCTTATCTTTTACCTATCTACATAGTAAAAGCTGCATATTTCATAGAAATTATTTGAAGGAAAATGAAAAAAAATTTGATTTGTTTGTACTATCCTGTATTATTTATTGTTGAGACTTGATAGTTGAACTTTTCTATTTCAAATAGGGTTGGTCGACTTTGCCGTAGGTGACATCATACATCATATGTTGACGGGAAAGTAATGGTATGATAATATTATGTACATACTGACGGCGACGAGTTCCAATTTTTGTTAAGCTGATTACGTTATCAATCTCTTTCATACATCTCTCTATCTTCCCTTTTTCTTTAATAAATTTCACCGCCAAAGAGAAGAAAAATTAGTTCAAAAACAAACAAACGTAAAAAAATTATTATTCAATTAATTAAATGTTTCAATAAACAATTATTTATTTTCTTCACCTGTTAAGTAAAAGTTTCAATAAAATCTTATTAAATCCTTTTTATTTATATTCTTTGATTTTATTGATCGTTTTTATGAGTAATTTTTACTTTTATTACATGGCGTAAAGTACCACAAATCAATCATGTCTTGCGATAGTTTATTAATTTTTATTTTATTTTATATTTATTTATTTTGCCACGTTCAAAGACAAATTTCACACTTTCTCCATTTTTCAACCAATACTATCATAATACCTATAGTATATTATTATAATCAATAATAAAATAATAAAACCGTTGCAATCTCATTTAAATTTCTAGTAAACTTTTTAATGGAACATATAAAATAAGTTTTATCTGTTTCTTAATGCTAAGCCTTTGATGTTTGGTACGATTATTCTCATAATGTTAAAGGACTGTGGTGAAATTTCGATCAATTATCACCTTATGATAATATGAAACAATAATTGACTGTACTAAGGTTGAATGTTAACGATAGTAAAGTTGGTAATTTTCTGGAACGAATTTTAATGTGAGATTAATTCTTCGATAGAACAATTTCTTGATTTATCCATAGATATTTGTGGTATTATATAACAATTTAAACAATCATATTTTAAACTAATTTTTTATATAAAAATATTGATAAGCTTTTTCAATAGCCCCAGCTTTCATATTTTCATATTTTAAAATATGCATCGCTTTTAAAAACATAATTATTTGAACTCAGCAAAATTTATTAAAAACCATTAATTATATTGTAGATAATATATGTATATTCATTGTTCATAACTTTGCTGAAGAGAGTTATTTTTTGTATTTGAAAGCTAATGTTTTTTTTTTATATTATAGATACATACATGAGGCAATATATAAAGCTCAATAGTGAGTTATAAAAATTTCATATTATACTTTGACCTTTTCATCCATGTAAATGCCATGCATGGCCAATAAAAATTTCAGTATTGAACGAAACAGAAACATCATTTGACAGATAGAGCTGTAAAAATGACGCCTTCCCGTTTATTTTCCAGCATTATTTATTAGTTGAAACGAAAGATATACACATGGACTTTTTCGTTAGTACTCAAATGTATTATTAAAAGAAACGGGGAGCATACATAAAGGTTTTCTCTCAGAGAATACGAAAATAAGACGGGTAAAATGAAATAATGGCAAATAAAAAATTGCGAAAGAGAAAAATGTGTTTGAATTTGGTTGCGAATAAATTATTTGGTATGGTACAAAAAGGAAACATTAACTATTTGGAGGAATGGTGCACGTGCCTGCATTGACATCAGTGGAACCACAGTAGTGCTTGTGTACAAAACCAATTTTCTGAATAAAAACCCGGCTGCAAATGAATGTAATAAATCTCACGCTGAAAAATGATACTAATCTTTTCAACGATTCCCCACGAGGATGGTTTTTTGGTCGCCTTCCTCCTCGTACACCCACCCTCAGTCCTTATCGCTATGACTATTTAAGATTCCGCGGTTAAGAACGACGCGACGAAGTGGAGATCCCCAAGCCAAAGTACCATTGGATCGAGCTTTTACTCTTTAAGAAAAATGCTTTTTCCTTGTATAAATTTTAAGACATAAAATTTCTTTAGAAAAAAAAACAATTTATTTAGAAAAGTTCAAGATTTTTCTTTAAAGAAAATTAAATTTACTCACACTCAAGGAAGAGAAAAGAAAAATAATGATAAATTAACACCCACAAATTTTACACAAACAAAATAAAAAAATAAAAAAATGTTTACCACGTGATTTTGTAATATTTTTAGAAAATTCCATCATAATTCATTTCATATGAGTAATTTTCGACAATTTTTCTCATAAAATTTATCTGAAACCAAACATCAAAGATTTACCCTACAAAAATGCATTTAATATATACGTGTGGAACAAGTGTAGTTTTTCGTTTTTTCCTCAATTGAATTGAAACAAACTCACAGATGTGTGTGCGAAGTCCGTAAAGCCTGAAAACTATAACATATTAGTTGTAAATCCACACAAATATTCAACCGTTTGACAGAGTCGCCCGGGTGGTCGCCACGGTCCTTGGTTCAAATCCCGTCCCGTCGCACACTTACTATATTGTCCCATAAAATATTCCTCTTAAGAAAAATATCAATTACATTACACGATTCATATAAATAAATTCCGTTAGTTTTCACGAAAAGTGTTAAAATATGATCAAGAACGAGAAAGATTTAAATGATGTCAATTTTTGATTATTTTTTTTCTAGATGAGTTGAATGTAAATAGATTTACTTGGCTTAAGTTGGGAGTTTTATATGAATACGGCGCGCGTATTGAGAAGTTTGCCAAGGGGGCAGCCAAGTGTAACCAATAACCGTTCATAGCCACTGAACATATTTACCACCAGCGTGATTTTGGACAACCTTGTTATTGCCGCTAAAATGTCTATTTGTTGCTCATACCGTATCAACTAAGACCAATCTCTTTATTAAATAACGCAAAAAACAAATTAAGACACACCAACATTTAGTAGGCAAATTACTCTTATCGTATCTCCTCGTTATAATTAATGAAAATAATTTCGAATTTAAAACTTTTTTTGATAAATTAAGTTTAAAATTGCATTGAACTTTTTCGTTTTGATAACTAAATACATACACATATTTGTGGGGTTGTTTTTTGGGCGTTTTTAATTTCGCGGTGTTGATTTCAACCCCCAACGACACACTCTTGTGATTTGTCACTGACAACTAAACACAATAGCGTCATCTTTACCCTAGCCCTAACTTATATTAAAAATTAATTGAGCTCTATTAGTGCGAATTTAAATCAAACTTATCAAAACCACTATAATTAATCAAATAAAAGATTTACCATTGTTAAAAAAAAGTCGCCATAAAATAAAACTAATTTCTTAAAAATGTTGATACCTTGTATATAAGTAAAGTTTATTTCTTAAAAATTTACCATTTCAATTGTTATTGGTTAAAAAGCAATTTCAGTGAAAGACAAATATCATATTTATGATATAGGAATGTTATTATATTAGTTGTCATATATTGTGATGAAGTCCACTATATTTATGATAATGATCAATAAAAATATACGTTATCATCGAAAACCGGACACAATTGTATAAAGGGGGTGAGAGCAGATCTGGGTTGTGCCACCCAAAAATGAGACTTTAGAAGGGTAGTTGTGGATTGAATTGATTATATATCGGAACATATAAATCAGAATGATGAGGTTACATTGGCCAATAAAACAATCAGCAATCTCCGAACTTCCGTTCCCATTTGCATTATAATAACTTCCGAATTGCAATAGAGCGAATGTACAGACTTTTGTAAATAACATTAAGTATGAAATTCTATTACCGAAACCATGTGCATACCTTTTACAAATAATAATTTTATTGAAAATTTTACGTTTTACGATGCTATAAAATTTATGTAAAATCATTGTCGAACTCTTCGGTTTAGACCGGATAAGGAGTATAAGTGAGATTTTCTCAACTTTGAAAATTTTACTAAAAACACATACAGTTCTCGTATCCTTAAGCATCGATGAGTCTTCTTGAGATTTTAAACGACTTGTCAATTTCCCTGGGAAAATTTCACTTTATATATTTCCAAGCAATTCCATATAAACAATTTCCGCTTTGGATTAATAAAAAACTCACACAAGAAAATTAATTTATTAATGAGAGACTATATTGATACTATTTTTTTCCATAAATGACTACTCATTAGAAGATTTTTATTTTGAGCTTTGACAACTTTCACTAATTGTGTTTTTTATTTGCTATGTTTTACTTTGAATTTTTTAATATTTAAATCTTCAACCACAATTTATTTTTTCTTCAAATGAGTAAGTATCAATTGTAATCAAATTTCATTTATTTAGACTCTGTTAAACTCTTTAGATCAATTCATAGAACCAAAAGTACCTAACTTTATTTTTTTAAGTGCATTTTTTATCCAATATTCAATCCAGTATTAAATATAAGTTGAGAAAATATAAACTAGGTGGCTACAAAATAAAGCTTCCGTCCCTTGTATCCTTGCTTGATGGCACGTGTAATATAAGTAGCATTGATTAAGTAGTTAGATATGAAAGAATCTCAAATTACTGTCTCATATTATTATTATATATAAATTTAATGTTATTTTAACCTTTTTATTAAGTAAATTTATTTGGTTTAATAAATAAGCCGTTTTGTTTGAAATTTTTTAAGGTCTATTTTCAACAAAAAGTTAATTAACATCTGCTATGAGCTTTTTATCAATAAACAATTTTTCAAATTATTTCAAAATTTTTGTAATGCTGTCGATATAATGTTATGTAATTTGATAATTACATTTAAAAGCGCAAAATATTTCAAATGGAATTTTTATTTTTATGACATGACATACGTATCCAATTTACTTGCACTACTTACTGCTTAAATTCAATAAAATCAGTAGTGTTTTGTTGTTAAAATATATAATTTCCAACTGTATACTAACTATAGGTAAGTATTATTTCAAAAATTTCAATTATAATAAGACTGACATTGACAATAAAGACAATACAACTGAGTTCTTTTTTTCTTTATACTAAAACACTACATTTACTTAATAAAAAGCGACAGATTTCAAACTGATTTACACATTTTTCCATGATGAAACAATGGCTAATCGCGTGTGACGTCACAATTAAGATTGTGAGATGAGCCTGGGAACGTAATCAAGCATTCAAATAGAGATGAAGGAAAGATACAAAGATAGTTTTGTATGTTGTTATAATTCAAGATATCCTCCTGTAAATCGGATATGGACGTTAATTTCAACCCCGCAGTGCCTCTGAAAAAGCTATTTAAATTAAAGTTCACACTAACCTGGGTGACGTCACTTCCTGTGAGTGTGGGACCGAAGAAGGATTCATTTACATGAGAATATTCTTAAAAAATATATCATTTCGGATTTAATGATAATAATTTATATCAACTTTGAAGATTTTAAGAAAAAAAAAATTACTCTTATTTCTGTTTTCCTATAGGTATATATATATAAAATCTGTAAGTGTTATTAACGCTATTAGTTAACACACAAATTCATTTTCAATTTACGTCTGACATTGTTCACGTTTAAGAGTTCTGGGATCTGTTGCACTTGACTTTTATAACTATGGGAACGTTTCTCACGACATATTTATTAAGGCTATTGTAATTACACCATAATATTACGGACTTTTGTGATCTGCTTTTTGTTTCAATTTTTATGCAACATTTGTTTTCTTTCTGTCTACTCTCCAGTATCTTCTTGTTACGTCTCATCATTTCATTTTCATCAGACACACATGTTATAATTTTCAAATAGATTCCATGAAGGTGTTTCATTTCAAAGAAAAATGATAAGAATCTTCTAACATGTAGTAAAAAAGGGTAAATTAATTAAAATATAATAAAAACTAGCTTTGATTAATTAATTTTCTCCGTTTATATTTAAATATATCGCTGTTACTATTTTCATTTGATAAAATATTTTGTGAGAATTTTTGAAAATTTAGTTTTAAAGGAATTTTAATAATTAATAATTTTTATTCTTTGGACATCCTTAATCATTTCTGCGCGTTTAAGTCCTGCCAATTACCTATTTATAGTATATAATTCGTACATATATACGCTTTATGCAATTCGTTGGTAAAAATAAATGATTTTTTCTTTAAACAACTGTGGTCAAGTAAGGATGGGAAAAATTCAGAATATTTTCGAGACATTCATTATATTATTTAACTTATGCTTCACTTTTGCTTTTTTTGAATTTCAAATAAAATTTATTACGCGCAATGTATCATATAGAGATCTAAACTTATGGGAACATTAAAAATAATAGCTGTACAGTAGGTTTTACAATAAAAACTCCTGAAATTCATTTACAAGACATCTCAAGAAAAAAAAAAAACACTTCAATAAGGATATTTAAAGTAAATTAATAGCCAATTGGTAGTCTAAAAGTGTCTGGTATGCCAGTTCGTAACAAGAAAAATAATGTATGAATGAAGAAAAAAGAATGCAACAATAAAAAGCAATGTAAAAACCGACAACTGATGCAAATAAGTGCAACATGTAAAATTGACGAAATGAGAGAAAGCGTTAAAATCGCTACGAACAAATGCAGCTAAAGTGGCGAGTCATTTTATAAATGTAAGCGTTATCTTTTACAATTATTAATTTTATTTTATTTGGATTTAGTTTTTAATGATTTTATGTAATAATAAAAGAAATCGTCGTCGGTCGATTGTTAATTTCTTATTGCTCTTTATACTCCCTCTTGGTCGATAGTACCTTTCGCGGTCCGTTATTTTCGTTCCACGTCACGTCAATCAAACCTCAGTCATGATTCGTTACGAATGCAACTGGGAAGGAAAGAAAAAACGTTACACTTAGACTTGAGTATTTGTATGTATTTCATTTTTATGTTAAATTAGGTGTTGAAACTTTCTTTTCTACATTTTTTCCGGAATTTTTTTAAATGAATTTTTATTTTTATTCAAATTATAAAAAAGTGAATCATTTTTATAAATGCTTCATACTATTATGATAATTTTATTTGAAATGCGATCGCACTTATTAAAACTACATCCAATTAGGTGTTGGTTAGCTTTTCGTCAGTGATACTTTCTATTTGTAATTACAAGTTTAATAACTCAGTAATTAAAAAATAATATAAACCGCAAACCATATACTTCAACCTATAAGTAGATATTAATATTTACTAACTATTTTAGGAAAATTTAAAGTAAAAGAATACAAATTTCAACATTATTAGGTAAATTATGCGTGTAAAATATCTTACTTAAATTTCAAACTAAATTCTGATTTTCGTTAATTAAAAGTTTTCAATAATTGCCATGTAATCGTTAAATGAAAACTTGCGTGAGTTTCATCTTAATTTTTTTCTCTCTTACTTTATTTAGCGCATAATACAATTTAAAACTTCAATAAAAGTATATAGGTACTAAACAGTAGACGATATTACTTTGTGACCCCGAAAAAAAAAACAACAAAAAATGACGTGCAAAGATGCAACTATAATAGCGACAGTCTATTAATAGTAATGATAATCTTAATAACATAGATTGAGGCTTGTCATTAATCACTATAATAGTTGGAAAGATTGCACAAGCGTACATATAGGTAAAGGTACACGATACGATACTAGATCTTAGGTTTTTAATGATAAAAAATCTGGTCCTAATTACTTAAATGCGTCTCACTGCATTCCAAACCAAATACCAAAATATCTCGTGTAAATTGATTATTATTTTATAATAATAATATAATATTTACCGTTATAAAGAAAGATTATCATTTAGTTAACAACGTTTTTCGTTGTTGTTTTCTATTATGTTGTTTAACGGTGTTGTTAAAAATAATAAAATGCTTTTGCAAGTGATTTTATATTGCGCTTAAAAGTAGGTGTTTGGTATGGCATATCTATATAATAAAAATGATAATATAATATCTATGGTTATGAACTCAAAATGTTGTTATTATAGGAAGAACGGAGATTAATTATTCCCATGTTTAAAATTAGCGCGTTGAAAATGAAAATCGTCTGAAGAAAGTATTTCATAAAAAGTATATTTTATGAACTATTTTAAAAAATAATAGGAGTAATCATATAACAAAATAAAGTCTATGGAAATTTTTGGTCTACGACCTACTGGCAAACTAAAAAAAAAAATTCAAGGTTCTCGGACGAATGGCATATAAAAGAAACCATAAGGAAGATATGAAGGGAAGTAATTTACATTCAGAAGTATTATTCTGCGAGCTCCAAAATGTTTTCGTAGGCCCCACTTTGACGTCCACTGGTCTATGATATTTAGTGAGATTCGAAGTCTATCGTTAAACTAGAATAGAGAGTTTTCATAATAATTTTAAAAAAACTTTCAATTATAGCTACATTCTTATTCTTTTGGTGTTTTAAGTTTCTTTAATAACTAAGGTCATATCACGACTATCTTAAACACAGAAAATGTCAATCAGCCATAAATCTTAGGCCATAAGTCTTATATCTAGAATTCAATGAGTATCGAACCCAATACTACTGACGCATAGAGCGGAGATCTACTGTTTAACCGCTGCGCCATTAATTAGACCATTTTTATGTTGTTATAAGTGGCTTTAACATCTAAGGTCATATCACGACCGTCTTAAATAAAAAAAAATCTATAATCTACAAATCTAAAAAAATTCAACTAGAACTGTACCGAGCACCATTGGCGATGGTCCAAGCACCGAGCGATGGTTTTAAAGATCTCAACGTTAGAATTTTTCAAGTTTTGCCTAAAAACGAACGAAGTCCTTTTTCATGTGCTAACAAATTAAGTTGTCTGTAAAACAAGCTTTTTTCTCCGATTTCATAAATGATCATAATCATCATCATAACTTTAATTGAGCCAAATATGCATACTTAAAGTTGATAATATAATATTGAAATATGTAGGCAGTATATAAAATCTAAATCATTTACATGCTAGATTGAAAACGCAATCCTCGGACCTTAAAATTGAACCAAATTTTAAGTAATATGAAATCAGTATTACATTCCTAAAGTAGTGAACAGTCAGTCAATAAAAAATAAATCTTTAAAGCTTAGTAAGTGTTTAGTACCTACAAAAGTTGTAGTAAAATACCTACATTATTTACATTTACAAATAAGTGTCTATATTACAAGAGTGATACCTGCCTGGACTTTTAATGTATTTGTAATACATATAATGTAATAAGTAATATGTAAGCCAGTAATAATTTTACATAATGATCAATATGTAATACTATTATATAGACACCTCTATACTTATTTATTTACTAAATGGAAGTGATTGGCAGACGCTGCGGTCACGGGCGGCCGCACACCTCCAATTATGAATATTAATTAGGTTTCATTAGTTCTTTTAAACGTTTGGAAGGGGGATCATATTTTAGGCACCGTCCGTGTCTTTGGTTTCTCCAATGATTAAGATCTCAGCACTTAATTTAATAGAGAAATCATTTCTTTTATTTTTCACTTTTTTATAATTAATTCGATTAGAGCGTAATTGGAATAATTCTTTTAAGGCATACCTATTAGTTGTTTGTTTTTTCCTATCTCTATATTTTGGCAGATTATTTCGAATGTTTAATCGAATTAAGAAAATAGTTTTAACAAAACATAAATCTAGCTAACACTTAAAATACCATCCGGGATATAATACCGTCACTCATTTTATGTTGTATGTTATTTTCTCTTTGTGTTAATAATGTGTAATACATCATTTTTCTCTGATTGTAAAATAACAATAAAAAAATATTCTACTACCAACAAGGTCAGATTTATTTCCTGATAATGAAAGGCGGTTCGGGGACTACTGAGATGATGAGTTCAAATACAAATATTGCGCAGTTTATGTCTTTTTATAAAATTAAAAAAATGTTTATAAAAAAATAGGATGTAGAGGTGCTTTATTTCATAAAAATTGGTTGATATAAGTATCTATAATTTTTCCCCGAATTAGTTGTAATTTGGTAATTTTTATTGTAAAATTACACAGATTGAATGATTTCCGGAATAACTTTAAAAAAAAATTAATTTACAAAAAAATAGGCTTATTACTTAACTTTATTGGAATTATTATTTATTGGAAAAATTAGTTCTAATTATAGGTAAAACAATTTATAGTGAGAAAAGATATGATTTAGTGTTCAAAAAAAGAAATTTTACTTAAGTATACCAGCTACTTTATTTTAAATTAGTTGATAAAATATTTTCTTCAAGGATTCAACAAATAAACACTGTATTGTTGATTGAATTTTTCCACGTTCCATTTTCAATAAAAATTTTTGCATATAAACACTTCCTATCAAAGGTTATACATTGAAAATCAGTGATTATAAAGTTAGCATTTTCAATGCCCATTGAAAATTCATATAGATAAAAACAATTTGCATATCTACAGTTTTTCATGTTAATTTACGAGTTCTAATCAAATTTCGATTTGGTCAGATACATTTTTATGTTTGTCTTTTTTCAATACTCCTAGAATTTTATTGTTGTTCTTATTATTGTTTTGATTATTGTGGGCTTTTAATCCAGTTCTGTTTGCACTTCCTGTCCGCCTGGATGTGAGAACAAAGGAAACGCGTACACACAACATTCCATGCTGGCGACTCTTCCACAACAAGGCGCATGTGCCAAATAAAATAATTATTCTTTCAATGTATATTTATTCCAACATCCTCTCTAATGGTCATTACCAACTTAGAGGCTGATGCTTCGATTTTAAAATCATTTCACACAAATTACTTTTTCCATCAATCTATTTTGAAAACTATTTGTCTCACAGAGATTCAGGTGATTGCCCTTATTGCTTACATACTATATGTAGGTACACCTATATGAATGATTGCCTGGAAATAACGATCAATATCTGTACCCATGACATAAAAAGTGAAAACGTCCATTTTTTTTTCGATGACCAAAATTAAGTGAATAAAAAAAAAGATTTTTGACAGGTATTTATTGAATCTCCTTATTTTATTTTCGTACAATAAAATTTAGCGATTATCATAATTAATCAATCAATCCAATTTGATATACTTTACCGGTTTATGAGTAGATTCTTCGGAAAGAATCAATTAACGAATGAAAGAATTGATCTGATTAATTAATTAGATTTTTCAACGCCTAATTAAGAAAGTTTTTAAATACAGTCTTTAATCTCTCACTATGAAATTAAAAGATGTTTTCTTTTATATAGGTACCTTTACAAGTGATCAATAAAACTTATTTGAACACCCGCCTATATTTAATTTTATGAATATATCCATTAAAAATGAAAATATATTTTAAATATAATTAGTAAAATTTTGTTACTTATCTAATATTTATTATAGTGATACCAATATCTTTCTAAAACTAATACATAAAGGTATAAAACCATTTCTTTATAAATTCCATCTCGATTAATAAAATGCAAAATGAATAACTCTATATGAAGGTGGTCACAATTTGAATACAAAGCCTAGGTCATAAAGTGTACTCGCCTAGGTATGTATAAAATACTTGACTAAAATACGATCTATCTTAGATAAGAGGTTCAACAGTGCAATACAGCCCCCGTTTCCTCGACGTTTTTTTCGTGGTGTATTGGCACCACAATATTATAATTATCATAATTACAATGATCAATAAATCAATAATATCATATAAATAAATAATATAGTAAGTGTGCTAAATTACTTCTAGAAACGAATGCAATCCTGCGATAGAAACACCATATTTATAAAAAAACTAAAACCAACTGTTAATATCATTGTACATAAACTTTTAATAAATGAGCATGTGAATTCATTCACTACTAACGTGTAGGTACTTATAGCTGTTTTATTAGTAACAAAACAGTACTAACTTTTACTCCTATTATTTAAGATCACTTAAGTACAAACATGACTAATATCTTGAGGCATATACAGATAACATTGAATGTCAATTCAAAGCGCTTGCTTGCAAATCGATGATACAGGAAACCTCTTCAAGGAAAGGTGGAGCTTCCTGTTTAAGATTCACTCGTCATCTTTATTAATCCGTTGATTAAGATGCCAAAGATCTCTCATATGTGTGTACAAATTACAATAATCGTGATTCATGTAATTGGGTCAGTGTGTATGCAAATTACTTTGATTTAAAATTAATGGTCGTGTGCCTCAACTTTTTTTTTCAGTAGCTATCGACAATAATTATCATTTTTTAATAAAACAAAAAAATAATGCCCAAACCGGTTTGCTTAATGATTTTAAGTGATCTTTTTATTATAGATAATTATATTATGGATATCCTTATGATATTTGAAATTGTTTACAATTAGTGTTTATTTATTATACATTTAAAGTTTTTACGCTATATGATTTCTTTAACTGTATAGAAGATTAATTTTTGGATGTAAAAAAAAATTAATTTTAATTTAGATAAATTTCACAACATCGATATGTAATTAAATTTTAAATTAAATAGTCATTTAAAAATAATAAGAAGTAACCAATTAAAAGCATGTTTTGGTATAATATGTAGGTATTGGAAATAACTATAACTGAAACAAGTTCAAATGCCTTTTTAATTTGCTTGATATGTCTTTATTAAACGATTGGTAGGCTTTTATCAGATAGAATTTGAAAAATTGGTTAGAAATTCAGTTTATGTATCATGCATTTTTTATCTAAATGAGACTTTTTGTTGCAGCCTTCTCAGTGATTGGAAACGAGTGCCATTTTAAAAGGCGTTTCTTTTCAATCACAATTAATCAGCAAATGGAGGTCAAAGGAGGTCAGATGGGAGTACGGGCGGCACCCGACCATACAGAACCTACCTTGGTCATAAACAACATCAGTGAAAACACAATATCTTATAATAATAACTAATATTTATATTAACATATATAGATACTGCATTTATAGGTACATATACCTAAGCCAAGTAACCGAGTACAAATTCACATTTCATTGAAAGCATTTAAATATTTTGACATAAATCACATAAAAAAGGATTAATTCAATGTATGAATTGTTTAATTTTTTTATGTGGAGACACGCATATACCTATTTAAAAATTACATAGTCAACATTTGATATAAAAAGGGGTTGAGTTGAAAATGTTGTGTAAATTTTTAACATATTTGTGGTCAATTCATTTCACTGCTTCATTGTTCTTCTTTTTTAATTGCAACAAAAATATTAACTTATTTCAAATAATTGTACTGGAAAATTGACTTAAAATTTATATTGGAAATCTATGAATCAGTTGCCTATACAACCGTTGCTTGACCTATCTTAAAACCTTGCATGTTTTATATTGTTGATATCATACAATGAGTAAGTCCTTATACTTTTTAACACAAACAAATTGTGTTCAGAACAAAAATTGTTACTCCTTAGGCATTTATGTACATTTTGGAAAATTTTTCGGGCATGCCATGAACTTTTATAGTTCACTGATTTGCTACTGAAAAAAATAAAATTAAGCTTGAAATGTAGTCCAATTAGAATTTTAAATAAATCGAATTTTTTTATTATTTCTAGGCAAACTGATTGATAAAAATCATTTTTCATACAAAAAATCACTTTGTAAGTGCATACGTAGGTAAGTGCATGATTTTCTATATGTAAGTACATTGTTCTTTAACGGCGCAACGCGTTAATGCATTGTTATTATTACTCTACCTCCTTTAATGCCCTACGGATCAATGAGATGACCTAGTTAAGTAGTTACTTATTTTCTAAGAAAAAAATCATCTTTTACCAGTGATTTTTTACATATTTTTTTCCTCTATTTTTATTTTTCGTTAGGATTTTATCGATTCGATGCCGAACCAACTTATAATTATTACACTTTGTAGTTGTGGCATTTGTACACACACATACCTTATAATGCATTTATTTAATAATATGGAAAGACTGAAATAGATTAGAGTCTTGCTGATAGCGGGCGCTAATTAAACTTTTCTTCAACATCTGGTTATAGGTAGAGAGAAAGAGAATTCCAATTAAATATTCAAACGATTGTAAAAGTAGTTATTTTTATTCGATAAAATATCCATATTCGCGTATACATCGTATATTGGTTATGAAATTATTTTATTTGAAAACTCACTTGGGAAATTGTTTGAATGATGTAACGTCACATTATTTTTAAGAGTTCCGTTTTAGAGAAAGAACAAAATGCGTTTCAAACATCTAATCACAGGATTGAAAATAATATTTCACTTAGTATCCATGTGTAGGTACTTAATTGTGAACTTATTCCATGAGCTTATTCATAAACTTCTATTTACTAAATACAAAAATATCTCTCAGTATTTGTTCGATTTTGTTTTTCTACGTCAGTTTGTTTAAATAAACCGTACTAGAAATCAGTATTTATTATTTATGCACTTGTAAATTACATTTGATTTTCCTCACTCGTACGATCAATTTTACACTAGGTCTCTTTGTTGGATTACTTTAATTTTCTTACCTGTGGACAGAGACCTTATTGTGGTTATACATAACGGTAACAAAATATAACTTTAAAATATATATAAGAAAGATAGCATAACTACTTATAGGTGTATAATATCTTTGTCTTATATACCAATTTCATAAAACAAATAAAAAACAATAAATGTGAATTAATGTATAAGTATATATAGGTAGTAGGTACGTGGTACGTTGGTAAGTTCAGTGATATTTGTAAGTACCTATACCATACATTAGGTATATGTGTCAAAAAATAAAATTGACAATCAAAACTAAGATAATTAGTTTTTAAAAAATTAATTAAAAAAGCTAAATAGCATGGATTAAACAGGCTTTCCACTTCAAATTAGAAATTTCAAAAATCAAATTGGACAATTATTTTAATTCAAAGATTAGTTGCAAAACTAACAAAAAATAAAAGCAATATAGTTAATTGTGGATAGTGCAAGCATTCATCATACTCAAAAAGTTCGTGAGCTTTCTAAACAAACAGGCCATACACTCATTTTCACCTCCATATTCACAAATGATGAATTTTATCTATAAGAGGTATTTTCAAAAATGAAATTTTCTACTAGGAATTCGTTGGTGGATCCAACAAACTGTTAAAATTTGGAAGATCTAATAAATCAGTCATGGTCATCCTCACTTCTACTAATTGTTATAAATGTTTTAAGAAAATTTACATGAAATTACCAGCAGCTACCGCAAAAGAATATTTATAAACTAAATTTGCATGTATATATCTTTGTTCCACTATGATTTTCATCAATTATCTTTAATATTTATTGAAGATATTAAGATATAGTATAGGTACGAGTATATAATAAACACCAAATGAGTAAAGTTTTCAATTTTATGTGTAAAGTGTTCAATTTTATTTATAAAATGCCCACTTTGATTTGTAAAATGTCTAATTTGATTTTAAATGACTACTGGAGGGTAAAACCTATAACAATTTTTAGTATTTTATGTGCCTGCCCGTGTACCTACTTTATGGAGAAAAATATTTAAAGGACTAACGCATCTATGTATATACGACTACGTACGTTTTTGGATATTATTAATATATCGAAATATCGACAGTCATTTTATATGTTGTACGGTCGTGGTAAGTCTTAATTATAAATAAATATTTCTGAAAAATTAATAATTTTTTATTTGCAATTTTAGCTGACATTGTTTGAATATATAATCATAGGTATTTTATACGAATAGAAAAGCAAGTTATAGCACTAGTTTTCGAGCTGGTTTTTAAACATATTGGAAACTATAAGAAAAATGAACGTACGTTGAAGTTTATTTTAAAAGGCTTATACATTCTTATAGATAAAGGCCTATATTATGATTTATAATATTTATGTTTATAATTGGCTAATAACAATTGGTTGTGAATCAAAGCCAACTCAATTCTTACAGCCTCGCTGATTTATTGTCAAATGAAAGTATGTGGAGCCGTCATACCGTAGTTTATTGGCCACAAAGATATTATTCTCAAATGTAAGATATTTGTTTTAAGCTGATGACAAGTAGGAATTAGTTTTCCATAAATAACCTCAGTATGTTACTTAATTCTGATTTTACAGAATAGGGAGGTGCAAAACCATCATGAAATTTTCAACTTTCTCTATATAAACTTGTATGGTAAGGATCAGAGCAATATTTCAATGTTTAACATTTGTATACCAATATTGTCTATGGCTCTATTTAATAAATCGATAAATTGGCAATTCGCAAATGTAATTTATGCAACGTAATATTTTTTAAAATAAAAGTTACGTTAAGTAGTATATAAACCAAATATTTACCTTAAGCATCAATGATTTGTTTTTAATTTTCTTTAAACAACGTTGCGAAGAAACTAATTTTTTATTGAAACAGGCAATTATCAAATAGTTCAGTCACAAATCAAATAGGAAATTTAAAAAATTGATCAATAAATATAATAATAATAAATTTATAATATCAGGTAGGTATAGTATTTCCAAGCGTATTATATTAATTATTTTTTGTGTTGGAAAACTTTTTCGATCAACTAATGGTGCACATTTTGAAATCATTTACGGATTTGCCCTACTTTTGAAAATCATTAGTCGACGTAAAACTGAAATGAAAATCGGACAAAATTTTAATGATTACAACATTTCGGCAGTTTTAATAAGAAATATGTGGATAATGACACTTGTTAAGAGGAAATATTTGAAATTGTTAAATGCTAATTAAAAAAAAAAAAAAAATAAGAAAATTTTTGGATAAATATGGGATTAGAGAAAAAAAACCATATGTGATATTTTTCTGGTGCATTTGATATTATTTGAATTGAGAAATAAGTAATAATAGGCCCAGCGTGATTTTTTTTTCCTGTTAAAATAAGTTTACTATATTGTCTAACGGTGATTTGGGAAATTAATTAATTTCTTTGTTAAATTATTTATCTATTATAAATATACTACTATCACTGCATTTAAATTAAATTATTTTTATTTAAATTTTTAATGTGGTCTTTTTCACAGACTTTTTGATACAAGATAAAGTTAAATGGATTTTTTTGTTTGGCCTTACGCAATGCATTTCAATCGTATGTACGTGAGTGCAATGTTTTTCTTATTGGCCCGTTTTTTGTCTGTTTTTCTTTTCAATTAAGTAATGTTATTTTAAAGATAACTAAAACATTTTTATTTCGTTCTAAATCGGTTGAAATAATTTTGAAAAACTAACGCGTAGATGTACTTATTTGATTGAATTTTCCAGAGTGATAGAAGTTGAGCAATTATTTTATTTATAAAAATTAACAATAATAATTAGTGTCCCAATAAAAAAAAAAACAACATGTGTAAACATTAAGAACAGTAGTGTAAAAAAGCATGGTTGCGCCAAAGCATGAAGGAATGTAGGAAGTAATAATGTAAAGTTAACACAGTAAGTTTTTGAAAAATTTGTAACAATGAACCCGATGTAGTAGCGGATTTGTTGTTGCGACTAAAGATACATCGTAGCAACTCTAGCAAAGTGCAAACTCACACAAATGCGCGTTGCTCATTTAAATTGCTTCTTATTCGTGGCGATCTTGGTTTGGTATTTGTTACTTTATCTTTTTGAGATAATGCACCGTGTTCGTGTTGATTTTTATAATTGAGAGCAATGTGGACTGGATTGGATCGCTGGATCAAACAAAACGAGTTTACAATCGATATAATACCGAATATTTATTTGTTACCTATAATTGTACGATGTTGAAATTTTTTTTCTGAATCAATCAAATAAATTCTTCATCACATACTCATCACTTGTAAAAAATTAAGTCGTTTTTTTTTCAATTAATTATACAAATGTATGAATTTCGAAACGAAAATATATAAATAATTTAAATCCTCCTACTCAATGGAAAAATTAATCAATCGATCAGATCTAATTCATTAAAAAATGTTTACAAAATCTGATGCCCAAAAAAGAAAGATCATAACAAATTATATTAACGAAATCTTTCTATCAGTCGGAATGCGTTAAGAAAAACATAAAAATTAATTACTCAAATCGATTGATACTTTTTAAGGAACGAGTTCAGAAAAAAATTATGATAGCGAATGAAATAAAGTCTAAAATTTTGATAATTAAAAAAATATAACAAGATTTCTTTTTTAAACCATAAAAACATAAAGACATCAAATTGAAAGAGATTTAATTGAAGTTTTATTCAATTTCTCAATACATAACGTATGGCTTAATACATGTGAGTGTTTATCGTCCTCAAACGGTAATCATAAAGAGTTCACCGTCGATAATTACTCTGTTTTTAATCAATCATATCACGAATCAAACAATACTTGTCAAATTAGATTGTCGTCGATCGTACTGTTTTGAATTTTCTATTAATATACAACATTTTCAATTAGTTTTCTTCGTTCAATTAGAATGCGCGATGTGGATCGTAGTGGGCCGCTGTTCTGTCCGATCTCGACCATTGTTACACTTTATTATATATTTATAAATTGAATAGAGATCTATCTGAGAACGGTATCTATCTGCATCCAGCATCCCATATAAATATATTGTTACTTTCGTTTAATATAATATATTAGCGTGTTTTCAACGTCTTCAGGGTCTTCGATGCACAAGAGAAGAGAAGAAAAAATACGATTGTAGGAAGAAGCTGAGTTTCATCTTTCAGCTCTCAACTTACTACTACAATACAATGCGCGACACCTGTTTTAGTTTTATTTGGTGATCTATCATAGCATTTATGTGATTTATTGTTTATTCTGTCTACGACCACCCGCATTGGGTTCGCGTTTCTGCTCGTTATTATTGTTGGCTTGCAACAATCACTGTTTTATATTAATTACCTTTTGTAAGTATACAAATAATATGAGTGTTTATTTGTATATAAATATATAAACCGAAAGATGAAGCCCCGAGTTCGGTACCGTAAGCGATTAAATTCCTCTATTTTTCATTACGGAAAAAGCAGTGTTCGAATTGATTTATTTTTTATTGATTATATTAATAAAATTTAATTATTAACTAATTATTAATAATTTATTAAATTTTATTAGACAGAAAGTGATTTATTTGGGAGTTGCATGTTTTAATAGGTATTATGATTTCACTTTCCTTTTGTCGTGAGTTATAATATAAGGAAACTGTTAAAAATCCATGAAAATGAATAATTAAAGAAATAGGAGATAGGAGAAAACTATGTGATATTAATGATCTAAATTCAATTCAATATTGAAATGAAATTATCTAATTAAACGTATAATAAATCGTTCTTAGTAATTAGAATTGGAATTTATTTCAATTTATTATCAACAAGATTAATAAAATTACTCAACTTAGCACGAGTAATTGTCGTTGGACAGCGAACGTTTTCTTTAAAATTAAACTTAAAAAATCGTATAAATGATGTAATATCCCTTTAGTTCTCCCTTTCTATTAAAGTAAATGATAAAGTGAAAATTGGCGAAAAAAACGCTGTTATAAAAAAAAATAATGAGATATATAATAATTGACCTTTTTGATTTGGCCGTGGAGTGACTTTTTTATTTTTGTGCTAAACTCATCATCATGGCCAAGATTTGAATTCACGTTATATCGCAGGTATATGACAATGAACAAAAGCGAGAAATTTTCTCTTGCTACCTTTACATAAATCGGATGAAGAATGGAAAAATGTGAAGAAATAAGAACACACACCTGTGGCGTGGGAGCTGCTTCTTCGTACATACTTTGTATTACACATATTTTATAACGTATATGTTGTCTGGCAATCGTCAGTTCATTTCTGAAGACGATTCGTTTTCTTATAGTTTCCCCATGGGAATGACCTTGACGACGGCCATCCAGCAATAATTAATGTAACAGTGAAACGTATATTTGTGTTTGTCTCATAGTGAGTGTATTTGTAATTGGTTCAATGGGGAAAACGTTTTTTTTCTTCCGTAGCGTTGGGAAATGGAAGCGTCTTTACAAAACAAAGTCCAAGCATAGATAATACAAGAACGTACATGGAATTGACTTAGGAATTTTATAATCATCTTAATTCACTTTCAACGGTTTTAACAATGAAAGCGATTTAATTGAACTGGTAGTTTTGCAATAAACGTATAGTAAAAGAAAATATTATTTATTTTTTAACTTTCTTATGAATATATTTATAATTGGGTCTACTATCATTCAGTTTGGAACAGGTTCAGGTTTTTTCAATACTATTGATTATAAATTTAAAACTTAAACTAAAGCTTTAATACATAGCTGACTCAATATCCCATAAACGTGCAAACTAAATTAACTTTATCCAAAACATCTTATAAGACCTATTATAGAATTGGAGCTTCACTAAACCTTCCAATATAAAACGTTTTCAATCTTTCTTTTCAGGCAAAAGCCCTTCGAAAAATCTTTAATGCTCCATACTATGCCTCAAATGAAGTAATTCACAAAGATCTTAACGTTCTTTGTATTTCTGAACTGATGTTTGATAAATTTTGGAAAAAAATCCTCCACAACGTTTAAGGCGACGATGTTCTAGAGATATCTTCCAATTTCCTAGAGAGTTCCAGTGCTGGCTGCTGCCGCTTACCATAGCATTTTATTTGACTCTTGATTTATTTTTGATTTAAGGGTGTTTTATTTTTTTATCTTATAACTAATTTCCTTATTTATAAATATATATACAAATTGCAAATAAGGTAATACAAAAAAGAAATATGAAAACAGAAAAAATGTGACTGAAAAATTCAATTTGCATTGCAATTTAATGTGATAGCTTCTACTTTATACAAATTAAAAATATTATATAAGTATGAAATTATTAACTAACTTTTCTAGTGTTAGTACATGTTAACTGCAATGAAGCTTTATAATTTCTTTTAACTCAAAAACTATAATATATGAAGTACACTGTGATGCAAAATTTTGTTTAAGTATACACTCTGTTGTATGGCAACTACTTACATGGTATGCACTTCATGGTATGAATTTAAAATAAAATACTCCTTTTGTTATACATATGTAAAAAACTACCTAAAGATTTATTTTTTTATTTACTAAACCAAATCACTTTACTTAAGCATAAAATTTATTGTAGGTATAGCTTTACAAATAATGAAAACGATTAACAATGACGAAAAATAAAATAAAACCTAAAAAATGAGATTGTAAAAGTAAAAAAAAAAAAATACTTTGAAGGCATCTAAAATCGATAATTCTTTATTTGGTTGTCCTTTTTATTTCTAAACAAGCTTATTTTTTATATCAAAGTTGCACTGAGGCGTTGACAATCTATAATTACAATTTAATCTTTTTTTTTAGAAAATAAATTAGTTCGAAGTTAGGCACACATGTGTTTAAAAAGAAATCTAATCAAACCCAGGAGGTGCTAAATGTTATGGTCTCAATGCGGACAACAGGATGAAATAGATTTTTTATTCGAATTATGTCCATTTTTTATTTTGTGAATGAGTGTACTTTTAAGTGTAATGATGGGAATAAACTACCTACAACTATTGTTAAACTGGCGTGGGACAAAATCACATCAACACGTTATTTACATTTGTGCTTGAATACATCTTTAGTCTGGGGCATTTTTATGTGCCATCATTTTATGCGATGTAAAGGAAATTTATAATAAATTTAAGAATAAATTAATGTTTGTCTTATAATCTTTTTTTTTTTAATATCTAATGAATATTCACAGACGGCGGCTAAGATATTTATTTTAAAATAAAACGATTGTTTTTAAAATTAAAAAAAAAATATTTTCAATAGTCCAAGATTTCAAAAGTTTTAACATTGTTTCTAAATAATGTTAATATTGTTATTTCAATTTTTATATGATTTCACTAAATTTAAATAGGTATGTTTTAAATGAAAAGTTTATTTATTTGCATGTAAGTTTTGTATATTATATACTATATTACAATACAAAAAGAATTAAAATAATGACAGTATTTTTTCAACTTTTTAATCAAGAAATACGAAAAAATTTACCAAACTATTTAGAATCGAAAATTAATTGATAGGGTTTACAATAAGCATTCAGTACATTTTATTGCAATAGTTCTTATAACTTTTAAAAGAATCTAGGAGTAGTTTTTACGATAATCTAAAATACTCTAATAATAATCATAATAGATAATGGATTATATATACTATGTTATCAAGTTAAAATTTTGTCAAAAAGCTTTTAAAGCATTACTGTTTTAATTACATACCTATATGCTTTTTACTCTAGATGCATTTCTATAAGGTCACATGTAGAATTTGATATTCTTTTATCAGAATTTGGTCAAACTTGGGTTTGGCTGATTTTGTATTTAGTGAAAAGAAAATTATTTCTTACATACTTTAACAATCAAAACCAGGGCTGGCCTTTCTAATAAACTTAGAAGAAAAAATTTAAAACTGGACTCATTCAAATCACACTAACCGTAAAACTAGTTTTATAGAGTCACAAAACACCTTAAGTTGTTGGCCTCTAATACACTTTAGAATCTGGGATGCCTATGAATTACCAACTCTGATCAAGACTTTAAATTTTTGAATAGTATTAAACACCCACCGTGACCTCAATTGCAGATTGTGTGGGGATAGGGAGAAAAACGCAACCTATGTCATTTTTCACTGCAAAGCCCTCACAAAGTGGCGACACTTGTATGGGATAAATAACGCCCAAACAGGCACAAATCGCGGAAAAAGCTTAGTACAGGGATTGCTTTTGCTAGGCAGAATGCTGAACCTGGAATAAGCAAAAATCCTTGCACAACAGGAATACATGAGTAGAACAGGAGTACAATAAGCCTAAGGCTGCATTGCGAGTGGAACGATCCCAAACATGGTTTTCTGCTAACGGAAATAAAAAACAACCACATAAATCAATAATCATTAAATCAGGAAACATTGGTCAAAGCAAAAGCAAATCAAACTCTACAAATGATCTAAAAATTAAAATAAGACCGATTTATGGTCCAATACCAATACCATGAACACTTTGAAACTTTTGATTCATTATGCAAATTGAAGCGAGTAATTCATAATAATGGAGAATATAACTATTGTGTTATTTGTCTACTTATATGTAAAAAAATTTAATTAATTGTCCATTTGTATTAAAAAGCTCTAAGTATTTCTTCTTTATGATTTTTTAAAGTTTGGATTTAAAACACAAAATTAGTTTAATAAATGATTAACATTTTTCTTTTTATGGACAACAATAAAATTAAATACATTTTTAAATCAGTAAAGGTTACCTTTCGTAGCAACTGACGTGATATAGGTATATTTACAATAACAAAGTTACAAACAGTACAATAAAAGACCAAATTTAATTTTTTATGTTTACTCTCACGCTCCAACAACATCAATTTTTCAATTTTTGAATTTTTTTCAGGTCCAACCAAAATAAACGAAGTAAATACACTGTTTAGTGCACAAACACAGGTGCAATCGAAAAGAATAAGAAATACTCTAAAATTCCCATCGCTTCATTAAAATTTTGTTATTTAATAAAAATTCCTAACTATCTTTCCACATTATTTAGTACGGTATTAAATAAAAGTAGAAATTATATTCAATGTAAGTCTTCGTCAGCAAGTATTATTCAAATTGTCTTCAAGAGATTTAAAATAAATTCACCGCCATATGATCGAAATGATAACACCGGATGCACCAAATAAATTCAAAAAAGGAAACTTTTCTTACCCCAACAAAGGAAATAAATAATTTGAAACCCGAAAAAATTACAATTTTCCATGGACAATTTGGTTTTTTTTTTTGCATTGCACATATGGATATAAATAAAAGACAACGATTTGTTCCTTTTGTTTCAGGTCCATATGTTTAATTAGGATTGATGTGGGAGGCATCCTTATTTGTATGCGTCAAAATGACTAACGATCTCAACGACGTCAATAAAAGGTGACTTTAATTAATTCTCTGTAATAAGAGTTGATTTTTTCGAAGGGAGGATTTTATACCATATTGAAAAAGAAACTGCTAAGTTGTTTCATAACATGTTAGCAGTAATTAATTTATGAGAGCTTAACATTAGATGTATGACGCATCAAAGCAATTATAACTTGATATGGAACGACGTTAAAAGAATATTTCTGCGCCCTTTAGCGACAGATGTGTGAAGTAGGTTCAGGACACGTGAATCATTTGTTAAGTATAATTTGAAATTTGTGCTTTTCAACACGTTCTTTTGTTTGTTTTAATAAATAGATCGATTAATTTAAGAACGAAGGAATCACCATATTTCACTGAGGATTTTTCGAAAAAAAAATGAGAGCAAGCCATACGAGCGTTTGGAAAGTATTTGAATAGGAAATCTATGATCGATCTATTTTGTGAAATAATTTCAAAATGATAAATTGACAAAATGACAGCTCGCTATAGAAATATTGATTAGATTCATTGAGGCAAATATGAGTGAAAAAGACGAAAGCGCTGTATATTGTTTATTATATTGTTCGATTCATGGCAATTTGTAAACGTGCGTTTGGCGTTCGTTTTAGGCCATTCATCAAACATTTACGCGATTCTAATATGTGTTTGAATTTAACATCTATATCAAAATCAACTAGATCGATTTCTTGATTGTATATAATTAAGCTATTAAGTATTGGAGCTGCTTACGACGATCCGCTCTTGGGTCACACGATTATGACCTTTTAGTGCATACGTCAAAGACAAAACCAAAGCTTTGCCTATGAGTATGTATGTGTAACACAACCGAAAATTATCGATTTGTGTGTTAGTTTCGACTCGTGTGGTAAATCTTGCAATGTGTGTATTTAAGAAATAAACATAAATTTCAATTCAAAATATTACGCAAGCTGATAGAAATTAAATTTTTATGCAACAAATCTACAATAAAATATTTCAAAATTATTTCGTTTGAAAATTTTCTTAATAAAACGGGCATTTAACTGTAATCTGATTAAAAAACTACTGGTTTATTAAATTGAATGACTGCTAATCGTGTGCATAATATGTTCTTAATTTCGTAAACGTATTAAATTACAAGAAGCTTTCTGTAAGATTTGGGTCCGTTTTACACCAATAAAGCGTTGAATGTAACGAGTTGTGATTCTAATCGCGTGATATTTGTAAATTAAATTCAAGTTTAAATCAAGGTAATAATTTTGTAATGTTAATTGAGAATGTATTATAATTATAGTGTAAAAGATGGGATTCTTATTTTTAAATTAATTTATAATTTTTACTTTTCTTTTTCAAAGAAATATCAATTTCTAATTGAGCTACAACAAAACATATTGATTTTCAACCACCCGCTGTGTGGGTGGTTGAACATAATTCCCTTTCATTGAAATCATTTGATTTAATTATTCGTTGGTCAGCAGCGATATTATATTATAATCGTTCAAAATATTACCATTATTATGTTTAGATAGCGATTTTTCATAATAAATTTATATATTAAATTATTATCATTTTGAATTTATTGTTTTACAATTATACAATAAGATTAATATCTTTCAAAGCTTGACTATAACAAGAAAAAATTTTTTGCACACGATATACTTATATACATATTTATTTATAAAACAAATAGAACCACGTGTTTGTGTAATTTGAAAGGCATTTAACGATTTTAATCGCGAGAATAAAGTAACTAATTTTCTTATGCAACTTTTGAATGTGGGAGTTTTTAATTTGAAATTATCGATAGCAAGATTTTCGCAAAACAATACGTTTACATTTTTTTCTTTTAAGAGTTGATAATTGACTCTTTTCCTTCGAATATATTTGAACGTGTTAAATGTTTGATTTAATTTTAATTATATTTGTAATAAACATTAATTTTTACTAGTGTAAGTATGAAACGTAAAGAAAACAATAAATAACATTAATAATGACCATTGCAATTGTGCAAATGACACGGTGCATTTGTTGGCAAATAAACATAAACATGGCCGCTAGTGAATGCATTTTCCTTCCATATTATTTATAAATGGTATTTTACCATTGAGAACATAGCCACCTATAATCTATTTGGAATTAATCACTAGCGGGCAGATTGTGTAATTTGATTACTTTGAAACATTAAGTTAGTAGACACTAATTTTATCGTGGAAATGATCGTAAAGAAAACGAGAGCTTTCTAACGATTTCAGGCGATTTATACTACTTCCATATGGCCTGTGTTTTACATATGCATGCATATATCAAATTTATGATGCATCTATTTTCCGTATACCCATTTACAATCCTCAAATATCGTTCTTTTAAAAATTAACTAATTAAATTTGACTAGGTATACCTAAAAATCAGTAATTTAGGTTGGGCACGGATCAATTGAGATTTAAAATTTCATATCTCAATTTAAGAAGATAATCGTATCGTTATAAAACTATTAATTTTATTATTTTCTAATATATAAATTATACTAATTAATTTGATAGATTGGATATTAAATGCACTTTTAAAGAAAACGGTCACAGTGTTTTCACGAATGTTTTTCTTCAAGAAAAAATACAAAAATGTCGAAACATTTTCAATCTGGTCTCTTTAAGAAGAAATCTTTGTCTTCAATTAAGACATTTTCTCATTGCTAAATTCTAAATGTTAGGTCTGAAGGTTATTAATTTTAAATCGTTTCGTATCTATAATTATTTGGAATAAAATAACCTGAAATTTTCCTGTCGTGGACAGAGATAATTCTTTTCAGATATATATTTATAGAAATTAGAGAAGTATAAAAAATGACGAAGAAATTTTCAATCGAAACTCTCGTAAGTTTTTCAAATCGTGGCGCCATAGTTGATATAGATTTTCGTTTCTTCTCGCAAATGGATAATGATGATCGTAATAATATGTAAAAGTAAATATTGATCGTAGTTCATAAATCATGGATATAAATCATCGGGATCTATGTGGTCTATGCTGTATCAAAAGTGCATCATATCGTACGCTTTATGATTTTTTCTCGTTCCAATAAAATATTGAAACATCTCAATCGAATGATGTTCCTTTGGTTAAAACTAAAGCGAAAGAAGGAAAGGAGACTATATTGATTGGCTATACCTACCGGTATGACGGGCCGCGTGCATATAAATTAATACAGATATTTACTTCAAATTTGCAATAATGCAATTTGTGTAAAAATCTCAACTGTTGCGCGCATGCATTCTATTCGGCCAGTGCAACCATATGTGACGATTTAAAGATGTATCCACGATTATGAAACATGCGGTCCACTTGTCCGATAGACAAAATGATTATTGAGTGAATATCTCACAACTAGGGGTTTTATGACGTATGGCTTCATGATACAGTCGACCATTGCATTAGTCTCGGAACGATGAAGATCAAAAGTACTTGTACCACCCACATATTTATATATGTATGTGTACGTACATTTACCTATTTATCTACTTAAAATGGAAAAAGCAGTAATTTTAAATGTTTCAAATAACTAACCATTCCTGAAAACCTTTCTGAATTCCGTGGAATTTTTGTCGCTTAACGCAATTGCTTTGTCCAATCTTTCTCTACCTGGTCGTTTTAGCTCTAGTCAAATAGAATTAATTCCAAACGGCATGGTTATAATTAATTTATATCGAACGATCGAAACCGATTTAAAATGCAAAAATTATTCCAGTCCAATGTACATGTTAATGTAAATTATATTTGAAGCCTACATGAAGTAGGAAGGTAGGAACTCGACCTGACCAACTCTAATTGAGTCTATATATCGATAGTTATACATCGTGACCGAACTGATTGTTACATGTTTACTTACATTACATTGTCTGCAGATTCTCAATTTTATTGTTGCAAGACCGATCAGATTTTTTTTCAAAAAAAAAAGTGCAGACAAAAATGAATTTTTAATCGTCTCAATTTTTTTATAAGAACCTTTTAAAAATCGATAAATCCGAATCACGTTTTTAGCTAATGATCTTAATTATCCATAAAGCGCATCAACGTTATTTCCTCAACTTTTCCATAAATCACGCACAAATCCCAATCAAGTCTCGTTACTCCTTTTGTGCACAACATTATATCATGGGATATCCTCGGTAAAAAAAAATAATTAACGCACGTGAGGAAAGGCAACTATTAAATATCGGGGCTCTAAGCGCAAGTGCTAATATAATTAACTGTATCACCGATTACCGATTTGATAAATTTGTCTGAAAATTTTTAAATTATGTGAGCAACAGGTTTTTGCGCAAAGTGGTGCTGCCCATTGTAGCCTAATCTGATTCGTTTGGTATTTAATCTTTATTACAGTGGCGGCCGATTTACTTGCATGTGCATCAGATATCGCACCCGGAGATTAGAGTAAATGCTGCAAGTCGACGTAAGCCTAGGCGATGCATATTGGCTAGAGGGTAGCTAAAAGAAGACCCTCGTTTGAAAAAATTTTGCGATTTTTTATTGAAAACGAGAAGTGTTGTCTTTTATTATATTAATAAGATCTACTTGTTGAGAACTAATAGAATCTTGTTTATGACAAAATAAAAATCGAGAAGAAAAAATCGTTGTAACTGATAATCGATTAGGGCGATAGATTGTTGCTGAAACAAAGAATCAAACTTGTTTCTTCTATGATAAATTTACATGTTATATTATTAATACATTTTATTATCGGTTCGTATAACTAGAAAGCGTTTGATTCAGAAATCCCAATGCGGAATGGAGCGCGATACAATAATTGTAAAAAAATACCAACTACAATTTGACATGGCAATTTGTTATCGAACACGGGCATCGGCAAATATTTCATGTTGTTAATTAAACAAATCAATATGAAATTAATTAATTATAAAATAATAATATCATGAATGCAATTTGATGCAATGGGGCGCGTGCTTTTATCTGATTTAAACCTCGACAACTTTTAAGAATCACATGGAAACTGAGGCGTGTATTAAATAAATTTAATGTTTGTTAAGTAAATTCACTCAATACGCATACATAAGTAGAGGTTTTTTATTAAGAGGTTATTCATTGTTGTTTCTATTAAATCAAAACTTCATTTACACAAAAGCAAAATTATAAGAAACAAGCAATTAGATTTCTCTTATATTTTTATTGTGTTAGATATTTTGCATAAAAATATTTAAATTATCTAAGCATTAAGTATTGTATACAAAATATAATGTTAATATTGATTGCTTGTATATTTTCTTAAAATGTTAAATCTATCAGCACCATTTATTTCAATTGACACAGCATTGACGGTGAAAACAAATAAAATTTTTACTATAATAGATTTTATTGAAATATCTAACTAACTGACACGAAAGCACGTTGGACAACTTGACGGCATTATTTGCATATGTGCTATTTTTATTACGATCATTAATAAACATCAAGATAATGTATCACTAGACATGCAAGCCGTATAAAGAGTATCCTACATAAATATATACACATTGCACAGTGTCAAACCAATGACATTTTTTTCATCAAACAAAATAGCTAAAAACTTCTGTTTTCAAAAGCTTCAACTTGTCGCAGTGTATCGTAAGATTGTCACGCTGCACTGATTTTAGCCACACGAATGTTTAAATTAATTTTAGAACTATCATAATTTCTAATAGATTTTTCAAGATTATTTCTGTAAAATAAGCTGCAGTTAATCTTGAAGATAGGTTAGGTGTCTTTAGTCGTTAGTAGATCGACATGATCGATAATCAATAGCAATCAATAATATTTTTCGATTTATCTGAAAGCTGCTATGTCAGATAAGAAAATTCTTAGAGCATTTGCAGTTTTTATTTAGTTTATAAGAAAAAGAAGTACTTTCAATTTTTTTTAATTTTCTAATAAAAATTTAAGTATTTTTTTGTAATTATTATATATATACAGCCTATTCACTTTTGAAAAACATAAGTATTGAGTATGGAGAAATTAAACTCGACATCGAGTGAATGCGATCAACATCTCTGTTGTGTATAGTTAGGCATTTATCAGACATGTATGATCTTCGTATACACTTCAATTATGCTTTATAGGCCCATATGCGATACCCAGATGATATTTTCTTCCTATATCATAAGTGAAAATAGCTAGAAATATTTCATACATTTTATACGCCTATAACTTAAACGATGCATTTTTCAAATAATAATTTTCTTCGATAATTATTTATTTTTTTAATAAATTAAAATAATTCCGTTAGACACGCATTATTATTTAGTGCCTGCGTCTCTCGTAGAACATAGTGGGCATTTTCGCCATTTTTCTTCAGAACAAAAAGCAATAAAACCAGTTGTTTATAATAAAGTATGGGACATAATAGCACGGCTGAACAATATTGATTGGTTAAATTATAATGCAGAACATTTAAAATGTATATAATGTTTGGAATATAAATATAAAATAACATAGAGAAGTTATGGCTCGGCTGATTACAGTGATGTTTCAATCAATCAAACGTACCGGACAATCTACAATTTGAATATAACACACGACGACGATGATCTCAAATACGCTCGTCGCTACAGAATGAGAGAGGTTGATTTGAGATCCGGACACAGTCCGGATCCAGAACCTCCGACACTCGAGCTATGCCGATCAATGATGTACAATACGATTTGTGTGTGGCATTTTCTTTATATATTCTATATTAAAATAGTTGTACAAAGGTCAAAACGTTTACGTCTTACTATTATTTTTTTGAAAAATATATTCTTCCTCTGTAATACATTATGGTTACGGAATGCCCTCAAACATTTTACAACCAATATTTTATATGTCTACATTTTTTTACTCAACAAATATAAATGAAGATGTTTTTGTAAATTAGTGTAATCGCTATGCTTAAAATGTATATTTTGAATTCAATAGGGATAAGCATTAGCATTAGCGTTATTTGTTTAATAAATGAAGTGCTTTTAAACCTACCTTTATAATAAAAACATTTTCTAATTTGATAATTTTGAGATGCAGCTTTTGAATATCATAAGTTGATTTTTTATCAATTTTAAGAAATACTGCACAATATACTGTATATATTGAAATAAAATTGGTTTCTTTCAATACTGTTTTATCTTAATTAAGTTAACAAACCAAATTAAAAACCAGTAGTAGGGTATCATTTTACTGTTTTCTATGCATACATTATATTTAAATATTAAGTCTTAATAAGTGTTTCCTTAAGGATGTAAGGATGTTTAGGGAGTAAAACAGACTAAACCGTTCAAAGGTTAAATAGCAGTTTAAAAAAAAACTTGTTTTGATATTGTATTTACACATTGTACTCTTATAAAGATCTATTTAATTTACTAAATAGATAAAAATATTTAAACTATTGTAATAAATATAGTACCTAAATGTTTCAAATTTTCGAATTATGTCATTTGAACTATACAAAACAGTTTTAACCCACTTGATGGCGCAGTGGTTAGAGCTAATGCTCTCTCTGCTACATGCGGCAGTGGTTTTAGGTTCAATCCCCATCGAATCCCTAGATATAAGATTAAAAATTAAGATTCAAGACCTGCAAATTATTTCTGTGTGTAAGACAGTCGTGATATGACCATAGATGTTAAAGCGACTATAAACACCAAAAAAAAAAAAACAGTTTTGTACAATTTGATAAACATTTAATCTAAAGCTAATGGGTTGCTGAGAAAAAATTCAAAAACTAATCGAAATCTGTTTATACAATCTTATAAAAAATGTTAATTGAAGTATTTTTATCGGAATTTGGGTTTATTTAATTTCAATAAGGAAAACACAGAATTCAGTTTTACCGGTCAATATATTTTTTCATGTTAATCTATAAAACCTAATTGAAGTGTTTTTACTGTCAATAGTCAGTAAGGTTTTCGTCAGGATTCTATTTCTTTTAAAAGTTATCATTGCATTATTTTCCGGGTATTCTAGCTGTCGTTATGTCGTCGGAATAAAAATATAAACATTAGTTTAAATATTTGTTAGCCAATAGTTTTTAATAACCTATGAATGTTGAATTTTCATTTAATAGTTTCTTTGTAAGTTTTGATAATACTATATTATTAAATTACAAGAACGATACAAAAAATACACATTTTACATCCTAATCTAAATTATTTGAATGATAAACTTTATGTTATTAAATTGATGTAATGAGTTAAAATTAATTATGAAATTAGTTTAAGATGTATTTTTTTCCTCTTTCCGAGCAAACCTCGTAACTACCTTTTTTATGAAATTGTAATTTTTAGCAGAAAACATTCTCGTGTAGGTACTCCAATTTAGTATAAAACAGCTAGAAATGTTCAGAAAGATAAAAGATTATTATTTTGAGAAATTTTAGTTTTCCTCATATCTATTTAAATAAGTAGGTACCTACAGGTTTTATTGATTTCTTGAGAATTTATGATTTTGCAGTTACGTGGTTTACCCAGAAAAGGGACGTTTTGTCTTATTTTAAAATAAATAATTTGTAATTTATATAACAACAAATTAAATTAGTGACGTGAAATCTAGATAAAGCACAAAATTGTTCATTTTTAACAGCAATAATAATAGAAATAGAAATAATTACAAGGAAATTGAAAATGATTTAATGTGTGCAAATAAAATTTACAAATACTATTAAATTTGAATGTTTAAAGCAAATCATAAATATTAAATGAAAGCAATGTTATTAATATTTACTTTAAGTACCTACCTATATAAAAATAAATTTAATCAGTGTTTCATCTATTTATATCTTATAGAAAAGATCACAGCTTTTTAATATTCGTATGTCACTTTTCATCACTACTTTTTAAATAATCTTACGAGTTTTTGTTAAAAAGAATCATGTTTAATATTTAGTTGCCTTTCATTTTATGTACGCCCTGAAAATTCTTAACATTCCTTGACGTATCATGAAAATTGGAATAATTTCTTCATAAAACAGCGATAAATTTCTCTAACTATAAACATCAACAACTTTTGATATAAATGGCTGCGAGAAAATGTAATCGGCCAAAAGATTTTTTCAACAAAATGGGCTCTACTTTGTACTATCATAAATTATATCCATACTAAATTATTATTATTATTTCCAACTACTAGTAACATTTAATTACACCAAGAGTAAACATTTTTATTTCTTATATTAAATATTTACAAAGTCAAATGAACTCCTTTACTGACTGAATTATTTGCAACGAGCAAATTAAGATACTACAAACGTGACCTCAACGTGAAATGTGATGCACATTCACCATACGGCCAGTCGAGTGCATTTTTGCATGCTTAGGATTTTACACCCAATATTATTTATGGACAGAAACGTAATTAATACATGCAAATATGATATAAACATGGTTAAAACGAGTAACTTTCTACAATAAATTCATTGTTATGGAGACTGATAATAATCGGTCCTTCAGTAACAATAAAAGAGAACCCATTTATATAAACGTACTTCATGGGTGTATGCATGTAAAATTATTCATTTAATATAAGCATATATACAAATATTGTGTTACACAAGTAACACTTTAGTACAAATATTTTTACTAAAATTTGTCTGAAAATCGTTTGAAGAAAATAAACTTCTTGTAAAAATATAAGAAATAACTAGGTATATTTCAACAGATAAAAAACTCAATAAACTCCAATAAATATTAAGTGTATCTCATAGTAAATAAATTTCATACTCCAACAATAAATATATGCACTTGATAAATGCATAATTTCTTGTTTTGTATTTTATAATTTTTAACTATAATAAATGAAAAATGATGCAACTATTTCCTTTTGTATAAATGTACAGCTATCTTTATCTGCCTGACCATGTTCATCTAAGTTCATTTCACACAAGATTTCAAGCCCCCAAGTCCAACATTACATATCTAAATATTATAGAATAAAATAATATAAATCAAGCGAGCTGTCAAAGTGTTAACATCCTTCGGGCTCCTGTATACTTCTGTAATTACCGCCAATTTGCAACTGACAAATTAGCTGTGCGATAAACCAATATTTCAAGTAAGATTTTCCTGCATAATTATTGTAACTATTTTTGTTTCCCCTTCGAATTTCTCTGCTAAGCGACTATACAATTTTTTTTATTTGAGTCTAATTTTAATTGATGTATAGAAGTCATTAATCGGTAACGGTAAAATTAATTTTTCATCGTTAAAGGCTTAAATTCAAAAATCGAAGCCATATTACACTCAATGTCCGTGTGTATATGCACTTTGCACATTTACACACGTTCATAAGGTGCGGGAAGATGTATCAGAAAATCAGATAAATCGTTTAATTAAAAATATTGATCAATAATCAAAGTTAATTACATTTGTTCCGTAATTGCAATTTGTGCTTAGTACGAAGTGTGCACATTAAATGAGATTTTACTTGAAAAAAATTGAAATGTTTCTTTCTCTCTATTTATATTTTATAAATTTTCATCTTACTCCCGCAACATATTTTTTTATTGAGTTTTAATAGGTACATTTAAGGTTAATTACGTAAAAAAAGAATAAAAGTTTAGTATGTGAATGTTTATGGGTAGTTAAAGAACAAAAAAATCTTTGTATGTCCGTATCGAGATTGATTGAAAAATGGTATAGTTTGCAGATATTTCAACTGAAACTTCTTGTCTTGAGATAAACGGCGAGGGAGTTTCGAAGATTATAACCAACCATATATTTTACTTTAATTAAATGAGAGTGAAGTTGTTGCGAGCTATATTCTTCGAGTCTGATCAACGACGATGCAATAATCAAGTCTCAGGGAAACTATCAGTTATCTTCGGGACGGTTGCTTACGTAACCGTCCATGGATAATGGGGGCCGCATGTCGACGGGTCACTTTGAGGTCATAACAATATCTATACTCCCCATACAATCGCCTAATCAATAATCAATCGTGATCAATCGGTGAATAATTCGTTAACAGAAATTGAAAGTTAAGTAAGAAAATGAGTAGTTTAAAATAGCGACAAATGCGTCGCCTTTTATTTTTTGATTGTGTAACGATAAATGTGATTATTTCTTTCATTCATTGACACAATCGATATCCTGATTTTATACTAAAATGTTTAAAATCAATTAATTTTCGTTAATATAAGAAACAACATGTGTAACGTATTGAAGTAAACGTGCATATAGTTAAACGTGATTAGTGCGAACGTATTTGTAATGGGAAATGTACCATTACCAAGCGGCAATTAAACGGTGGTCGAAGGGCTAATTGGTGTGCCGGGTAATCTAACCTGACCTCATTGTTAATATACCTCCAAGCTATTTGATTTCCCCACCGCATATATAAACCACATGTAAAGTTCACCTATATCTCGTCAATCTAGACATGAAACATATGCGTGATGGGGAAATGGGGGTAGTTTAGGAAATAACAAATGACATTTAAGGGGGTGAAAACGTTTAACTCGGAGCTAAACAACGATTAGTATTAATTAAGATATCATAAATTTGATATGAATTTCCAAAACGTTGGTAGATGTACAAGTTATAACATTTAATAAAAATAACATATAGATAAGTATTTAGAATTATATTAAAAAATTTTCCCCGAATTTACAGGTAAGATAATTTTGTTTAAAAATCTTTTAGGTGCATGATTTCTATGGAAATGGTAAATTCTTATGTGTAAGGCTGTGTAAATTGAAAATATGGATAGTTTATTAATTTTTAATCACAAAATTTTACAATTTTTCGTTTCATTTTTTGGCTAAGTAAATATTTTTTAAAGCAAAATATGAAACTCTGCAGTTTTATGTATGCAAATATTTTAAATTTAATTGATCCATCTTATTTGATGATGTGCTGTGCTAGTGCCAAATAGGATATAGTAGGTACCATTTATAAAAGTCGTTACGTCATCAAGCGAACAGAAATAAAAAAATTATCTAGAAAAATTTTTTAACACATTTTCAAAGTAGTGTGAAAATGAAAACGTGTAAAAAAGTCCGTCGGTTTAAATTGGGGTTTGAGTGTATGTACTTAAAAATGTTTTTTTTTAAATATTTAGTAATTTTGTACACAACGTAGACATAATTTTAAAGTCAGAAGAAATATTGAAAGTCGTCTACATTGAATTTTTTATTGATCGAAAAATTGTTTGATCTTTGCCGCCTTAAAATTGATGGTGCTTGTCACTTATTGTCCAAAAGTGAATTTAATTTCCTCCAAAACGAATTATTTTATACGAAACTATCACATGTATAATATCTTACACAGAAATTTGGAATTCTTTGTTGTAAAGTCTTTTATAAAGCGACTGTGAAAGCGAATGATGCAGTTGTAGGTATTTTCATTATGTGTATGATTCTTGCAGTTCGGTTAACAGGTTTGATTCGTCAATTATGAACGCAATGCACATTGATCGATGTTGAGTATGCGAATCTGCATTCAGATTTGTCTATCGGTTCAAGTTGTAATAGATATTAATTAGGGAGGCTCAGTACAGGGCATATACATACGTGATTGCGGGTGAATGCGCCTATAATGACAGATATTAGAGACGTTCGAGTTTGTTTTCACCATAAAAGTTTCATTTCCCTAAAGTTACTAATAATAATAACGACATTATCGACTTACTCACTAGTTCATATTATTAATAGTAAAACGGAGGAATGTAAAAATAATTAATGATATTGCATTCAAATAGAGAGCGGTTATTTTACTTTTTTTATTGTCTCCCCATTTATTGAAGAAACAGTTTTTAAACATTAAGAAACTAGTTGCTATATATTTTTTTAGATCTTTACTACACTTACATGAGAAGCTTTAACTTTATTTTCTTATTGCCACTTATTATAAATATCAAGTCATAATAATCTATATATGCTCAGTAAACTAAAAATATTTGATTAAGAGTAGTTAAATTAGGTATTATAAAGAATAATATAAAAGTATAAAATATAAAATAAAAAAGCACTCACCATCTCCTCCAATACTCCCATGGGAACTGTTATCTTCTGAAACATAAAGTTCTATTTTTAAATATTACTGCATATTAAAAAACGGATTAATAAAATAACAATATTGAAGTACATTTTATAGGCAATCAGCACGTGGAGAAATATTTTCCATCTTTCAATTGCCTTAAAATAGATTATATTATAGATACTCATGCTCGTTTTATTCACAAAATGAAAAATAAACTAAAACAGGTGTTGGGTGATAAAAATGACTGAGCATGAATTATTTTACATTTTATAGCGTCTTAAATACATGTAAACATAACGACACGCAGTGCTGTCTTTATTATTGAACTTGCATCTCGTCAATGTATGTATACGATGTATACGAAAAGAGATATTATTTTAAATAAAGTGAGTCTATAAATCAGAAAAACATGAGATCATATTCAAATCGACGTTATTTCAAATAATGGTCTTCTTTTTTTTATTTATCGATCATAAATTAAAAGAAACACTTACTCGCCTTTATAGGCATATTATATAGCCATATAGATATATGCATTATTTAAATTGATAATTGCTATCGAAGTTAATCGTCTTCAGCATGCATGGGTATAAATGATTTAATTTAAATGAATGATTTAAGGAGTCATATTCTAATTAAATTATTATCATTTGCTTGCAAATTGTAGCTCGGTTTGATAAATGACAAGAAAAAACCAGTACAAGTTGTCTTTTATATCACGTCTTTCAATACATTAATTACATATAGGCTCACATAGACTTTTGTTATATAAATACAGTATTTTGAGAATATACATATCTTTGGCAGTAAATATGAAAATTACTTTAAAAACTACTTTTTCAATACTACTACAATATTTGAAAAATCATATTTTTTTTAGAATTTCAAGTCGCTTTAACATCTAAGGTCATAATATCACGACACAGAAACTTTCTTTAAATAACAAATCTAGAAATATCTAGGAATCTTTGTGAATCAAACCGAGTACCATCGATTTAAAGAGCGGAGAGATATAAATATCAAAAGATCTAACCATTACGCCGCTATGTGGGCTCTCAAAACATTGTTTTGTGATAAAATCCATCGATGGGTTGCAAAAGCCCTTTGATGAAATACCAAAAAGTATTCATGACATAAATGGGCTTTTCTAATTACGTTACACGTTGACCTCCCCGAAAACAAATGATTCATTCCGAAGATAAAATATTTTAAAAGGATAGATATAACGTACGTAGAAATAATACAAATCATAATCGTTCTTTCTCATTCAGTAAAGTTTGAAAAAAAAGAAACTTAGGCCTTTTGCATTTTATTCGATTATTTACGATTTTTGAAACAATAAACATATCTAATAAAATTAACAAGTTTCACTTTTCATCTTCTTATGTCACCAAACTTTGAACTTCATTAAAATTATGCAATGATTTAGTGCTTCATTTCCGTTGTATTCAGTCAACTTTTTGAACATTTTGAACAACCGAGAGCATTTTTCTTTCCTGTTCTTTCATTTGATTTTTAATTTCCTTAGAACCCTCAAACTCTGGATACTCTCTTACTTCAATAGTTTTTTATTCAAGTAGATACTTGCTCAAGGCGACTGATGTATCTATATAAATTAGTCTTCCTTTAGGTTCTTTTTGACTGTATTAATCTATTATTTTTCAATTGGAATCTACATATGTATGTAAATTTTGCCATAGAAAGTTTTCGAATGACTGAATTTGAAAAATGTCAACCTTGTTTTTTTTTATTACTATCATCAAATTGATTCGTGGTTCATATGTTTGTTTCTCTATAAGATTTACACTTAGCTAAGTGTCCATCTTTCATCTTTTTGGAGTTAGAATTTGTCCGAGAATCTTTTTTTCAATGTTTTTCAATCAATTTAAATATTGGTCTAAAAATTTGCAAATATTTAATACTAATTGTAAAATATTTTATGAAGTCTTATGCAAAATGCTTAAAAAATGTTTAGGCACAAAAATTTTTGCTCAGATATTAAACTTAACTAAATTTAAACTATAACAAATAAAATATTAAATTTAAAATAGAATTTAAAAATTTTTACAAGCATCTACTAATACATATATCTACAATATCTGTTTTGAAAAAAACGGAGTAAGAAAACTTTGAAATGAAATGATTGATTTATTAGATTTGCATAAAAATTGAATTATTTTTTCAAGACTTGCAAAGCTTTTAATGGATTCAATATATAATAAGATATCACTAAGTAATCGTCAATGCGGTCTAATAATTTTAAGAAAATTCAAGTCAGAGTATAAAGTAAAGTAATAAATATCAAAATTATTGTAAGCGTAGCAAAGATGAAAAACAAAGTGGTGGTTTCTAAATGGCGGCGACGCATCTTAAAAGTCAGTCGTTAACATGCCATTTGGGATACATTACATACCTTACTGACCGCTGCCAGTATACCAAACATTAGCCAATATTCCAGTCACTTGTCTTTATCGACATTCAACCATTCCGACCGTCACTGCAAATATTTATATCTTCTTTTTGAGAAATTTATCACCGTTTATTTTAATTTCGATTATCCGTTGTAGTGGAACAATACGAGTATAGTCATATTTCATTGGTAGTAGTGTTGATTTGCAACACTCACACTGACCTTATGCAGTTTTGTTTGTATGTATATGCATTTTCAACGCCTTCGCAGAATGTGTTGAAGTTATAACTTAATCGAAGAGGCATTTGTCTTTAATAGAAATGTATTCTGCCTTCGGTCTTCTCATACGTGAATTTTTTTACTTGTATTTGTCTTTTTTTATTTATAATATTCATATTTTCTCAACGAACACATTTGCTCATGTTTGTTGTCAAAATATTTCACCTAAGATTTGTGTCTTTATTTTTTACATATAAAACGATTTAAATAAGTCACAGGAAACCTTTTATTCGCTCCAAAAAATAAATGAAAATTCAATTTATGTTTTGTTATTTTTAAAAAAAATTTTTTACGGATTAAATTAAAAGTGACTGATAATTCGATTTGGGTGGGATAAATTGCAAATATATTCAATAAACTTACGTTTTTTCTTGTGGTCGTCCGAATGTTGAGGAGCTTGCACGTGGTGTAGTAGGGCCTGCTGCGTATCCATGTGCAGACCCATACCCGCCCCGTGCTGGCCCATGGGCCCCGGGTGACACTCCATGCTGATCATGTCAGTTCCAGTGGACCCTGCAAAGTTTTTAGAAACAATTATTATTAAGTGAACAAGATCGAATTTTTCTAAATGATTTTAATTAAATTTTAGATAGATCAAAAGATGTTCAGATGAAAGGTGAAATGAAATGTCAGATGGTAGACGAGAGAATACAATACCTACCCCATTAAGAGACTTTTTTCCATTTATGATAGCCATGTTATCGAGACAAGTACAAGAAAGGGCAAGTATGGACAGTAATAATGACATCCACATAATTAATACCAATTATTTTTTTAAATTATTTATTTGATTAATTATTAAGATTACCTACTTTATCTCGACAAAAAAGAACGGATATTGAATATTTATTACATTGGTAAGCTTTAATAAAGTAAAAACACAATTTAATACATAAATTAAATAAAAATTAAAATATGTACATAACTTCTGACAAAAACAAACAATACGCTTACAAATTTACAACGTATTACTTATATAAATCTAGAACATTTGATTTAAATACCATTTTATTATAAATAACCAAAACATCCACTTTGACTCATAGAAGTGATACCGGTTCAAAAGTTCGATCCTTAAAGATAGGCGGTTCCACCAAGAGTCTGACACTCATTATTATCCTATCCTCTTAATTGCCCTAAAAGAATATCGAAACACCAACTACCAACATCAAACAATAACTAACTACAGTGGCAATTGGAGCCATCAGAATTTAAAAGATGCTTATTGGTTCACATTTAAATCAGTTGATGTTTTCAAACGTCAATATGTACTTAGTACCAAATAATGGTAAAATCGATGTCTCTTTTAGTTTTATAGATTATAGTTAGACTTATGTTAAATAAATCTATGGTGGAAGCTTGGAATTTTAAACCCTTGGTTTTCATAAGGCCCCTTCTAGTAATTCGACTCATCTACTAGACAGATGCGTCTCAAGAAAATTGTTCGACTTATTGAGATGAAAATACATAGGGTTAGATACGGAAAAACTATTCGATTTACTGAACTTCACTGCATTTTATTACTTATAAAAATATTTTTAACTAAGCTTAAAACAATTATTTTAATTAAACTTATAAATAGTAGGTACCTATTGTAAGTTGTAACTATCTTAAAGCAGTTTATAACACAACTCAAAAATAAGTTAAATGATTCCAAATACGGATTATGCATATTCGAAACCCATCCACACTAAAATTTCGTTTATCCGAGATCATGTGGAGAGGAGATATCGTGGATAAGCAAAAAATCGGATAGTACGGAAGAAATAAAAATTGTAATTGTTTTTACGTAGGTATCTACCTACATATATAAAAAATAAGTAAAATACTACACGCGTTTTATCAGAGTTTTTTCGTATTATCCGAGCATTATACTCGAATAAGTCCGTTGCCTCGGATAACTGGAAGCTTGGTTAATCGAAAGTCGGATGAACGATGTTATACTGTAGTGCTTTTAACGTTTTCGTGTCGTAAAATATATTATCTATTTCTAATACATGATGGCACCTAATTTAAAAAAAAATCATATTTCAATTAATTCAAAACATTTACAAAAAAATGTTTGGTTTGTGTGTAATTTTTTAGTTACAACAAACAATTTGTTACGGTCATCTATTTTTCAGGTATTGAATTAATAAAAAAACGGCTTTTGTTCAAACACACTAATACTCAATCTACTTTCTTGACTTATTCACTTAGCATCTTAAAGAATTTTACAAACTTTTTTTTTTGTTAGAATTTATAAATTTATAAGAAGGTATCCTTCTTATTGGCGTGATTTTTTCGAATAGCTTGTGGGATCATTCACACTATGTATATGAACGCTATGATCGTTAACTTAAGACTCGTTAACGCGAACCGTGTAATTATTAAATGTGGAACAAAACAAAGCCGCCGAGTAATACGATAAAACAATCTGGCTGGTCTCTAACAAATAAACATTCTTATTATTTTCTTCATATTTATGACTAATATTTTCTATATTAAATATGGAACAAATTATAACGAAGAAAAACGTACAAATCATATTTATCGTTTGGAAATCATTCAAATGATAACCGTTGTCTTTAGAAAACAAAACCGATAGGTAAATGAAAAGTTTTATTTTGCATCTTTATACGAGCGTTTTTAATTTCCTTCTTTATAATAATTGTATATTATTACAATAACGACAGATTAAAATTAAGTATTTTACTGTCGTTGTAGAGACAATAAGCTATTTTATGCTTGAATGAGGTCCAATATTTATATTTTATCCGTATCATTTTTCTTCCGTGTCTATGTCATCACGTATATTTAAAACAGAAGATATTTTCTATAAACATTTTTAATAGAAAAAATTGAAAAAAAATGACCACGATGAACTAAATTCAATGTCACTTCTTCTTCAATTGGAATTCGAAGAAAAACCACAAGAAAATGTAAATTTTTACATAAAATTTGCCCTTTTTTCTTTTGTAAACATACAAAAAAAATGGGGCTACTTAAAGGAGAAACGTTTCAAATTTGATTTAATATTTTAAACAGCAAAAGTTCGTTTCCGTTTTATGATAATTTGAATTTTTAAATTTAGATGTACTCATATAGTAAATTAATAGGATTTATTTTAAAAAATATATATCATGCAATGCTTGGGAATAATTTCTTGTAATTATTCGTTTGCAACCCTCCAAGATAAGAGCTTCCTCGTTGATACGTTGTCTGTAGTAACGAAACACAGTAGTTAAAGAAATAAATCGTTATGTAACGGCCACACCATATGCCGTGTTTTAAGATGTGCCTATAAAGAATACCTAACTACTTTAAATATCCGTTAAATTGTCGGACCTTTGAGCGGGAAAATTTCTTTATTTTTGATAAATGTTGTTCCTATTTAAAAAAAACTGATTATAGGAATCGTGTCACCAAATAGTCGAACGCCTTAGGGTTAATTGTACGGTATGATTAACGTACTTCATCTCCGGAATCACTATACGTCTTTCCTTTAATTCTATGCGTGCTCACCATCCAATCTTCCTCGTCATTAACAAGATATTTAATAAACAATTATCGTCTAACAAGAAATATTTATTACGATTTTTTGTAATTTTTTTAACATGTTTATTATTGTCCAAGTCAGTCTGCGTATAGTTATATTAAAAACTTGTTCATTGTTCTATAATTCTATTTAACGTTTTTAACGTCATGTCTTATAAACTTATACAATATACATGAGGATGTTACACATGTATTGACCAACCAAGAATAATATTGTATTCTGTTGACTCGTTTACAATGGTATTTTTAGATTTTTAATGAAAAGGCTAATTATTTATCAAACAAGACATACTTAGTTTTCATTTGCTATCAGATTTTTTTAACTAAAAAATTACTTTAAAGAAATAGAAAATGTAAGCATACTGCAGCTGAACTCATTTATCAATCATATTCCTCTATCTATATGCAATGACTCGACAACTTGGGATTTATTAATAAAATTTTTGATCTCGTTACTTTTTTCATGTAAAATAAATTTATTTGAAGCCCGAAGCTCTCACGTTTTCGTTTTCAATTCAGATTTGACTCGAAAAACAGATATTTATGATGTTAGATAACAAGACATATTAAGTGATATAAATGGTGCATTACGATGAAAACCCACACAAAAGAAGAAAATTCAATAACAATATTACGAAGCAAAAATCGAAGGATTGCGAAAGACTCAAGAATGATATTTAAAATTGATCTCCAACAAAAGGATAGGAAATAGCTTTCTTTTAGCTTTATCGTTTTTTTCAATAGTTATATCAATGTAATTTGATTAAGATACAAGGTAAGATATCACACAGGAAAACACTACCTGAACAAAATCCGGAGATATTTAGGGTGAGTTTAAAATGATAGTTTGCGATAAGGGCTGAAATAATTTACGGAAGACACACGTCTTATATTCCATCTGGGGGTCGATTACCTTTTGAGATACTACTCATTACGTTTAATTCTTGCAGATATAAGGTTTTCTGTTTTTGTTTTAAACCATATGCTGATAGTTTTATTTTTTCAATAGGTACAACAAATATTGAAAATTTGTTTTTAATTTACAAGTTCTTATTGGCTTTGTAGATAATATAAAATGGGAATGTAATGATGCTTTTTCTTCCATAAACGAGTATTTCATGCTTGAATTAATAAATGCCTTTTTGCTTTTTAATATTAGCGGGAATATAACGGAATATTTCTCACCATCAGCGACAGCCACATCTTTGCTTGGCGTCAATCACTTGTCACACGTACCACCTACGATTACTTTATTTTATACCAGTTACCTCAAACATGTGGCACATTGCCAATATTTTCCATTCACTGTGTCACACACTTTCTTCTAATGCCTATTTTTGTCGTTTTAAGATCGATGCTTTACATAGTATTTTACTATTTCAATGAAAACTATGTTACTGTTTTTATAAAAGAATGGGTGTTTAATTGTTTTTAAAGCTTACAAAAATTGCTCGTAAAATCATGAATTCATAGCAATATTCAGACGTCGCGTCTATGTTTCACGTTTGCATACATAATTAAAGATGTCGTTATCGATGAATTGCATCTGTCAATGATTGCTAATAGCTTTTCATTGCATCTTTCTTTCTAAAACAGTTTCATAAACACATTGCATGCTTAAAAAACGGGTTTCACTTTAATAATTATTTAACTGAACAAAATCGGGTGTCATCAACGGGTATCAAAACCACCTTTTTCTCTGTTACATTTAATCAGGAAGCGAAAGCTTAATGAATTTATGCGTCAAAGGAAGCCAAACCTGCAATTATTGATTCATAATATACTGATGATGGTGATATCGATGCATTTATTTTTAACATACTGATGGATAAGTGCGTCTTTTAAACACCACATGTTGTATAGATGCATTTTTTTCTCGTTAATTTCTTCATATTTTTTCAAAATTAAATATTTAAGAAATAAGTAATTGTATTGGTTTTGAAAATAGAAATGAAAGTTTTTACCTACTTGTTTAGTAGAGAAAAATTACTTACATTTATTTACATTTTGTAACAAAAAAATTAATGGCTATGATTATTGTCATTATGGTTGGTTTGGATTTGAGAATAGGAAATTTTTTTTTAGAAAAAATACAAGAAATATCCGGTGAGTTGAACACTTTTTTCGCAATTGAAAATATTGTTTGAAATTATGAAAGACGATGATTTAAGGATATTTGAGTATTCATCTTTTTTTTAATTGCATGTCATAAATAATTTTTTCGTAATTATTCACGAAATCGGTCAATGTTGAAATTTTATGAAAAAAAAAACGATGGAAATTTTGAATTTTTCAAGGATCGAAAGAGCTCGTAACTCAAACAAATAATAATTTTTCTTTCGTTAATTGCAAAATGGATCGTAAAAAGTAAAATCCAACCCACAAAATGGTATAAGTACCTACATAATCGATGTCATTAATTTGATCAAAGGGCTTATACTGTCGAGAGAAATATATTTTATTGCGCTAAAGACGCGATCTTTTTCAATCTTGTTTCAACGCTTATAGTTTCGATCATCGTTACACTAGCTTAGAATTCGTACACAATGGATTTGTATTTATTAGTATATTTTCCCACGAGCACGAATTTTCGCACAGCAGCAGCAGTAGTTAAATGAATTCAAGGTTACCCATTACCTCGTCATGTTCATTACCTCAAATATCACTTTCAACACGACCGACTGATGATGATGATGATCACATACACAGATTGTGAACCTAGTAATACAGTTTATTTTATTCTTCACATTTAGAACAAATTAAAATCGCCATTGTTTAACTACCTCGACCAAAAAAGAGACGCGAAATCATTGATTTTTCTAAGAATTGCAAAAAATTAATGGAATTATTAAAAGTTCATTTTTAACGACTTTCCTAAAGATTATTTATATATATATATATATATCTGGAAATATATGAAGCAGCTTAGGCTGTAGGTGGTATGGTCGCTACGATTGCACTCCGACCGGAAGTGGACAAGGTTTTTATCAACTTTTGTACTGACATCTACAATCAACCGAGCCAAATAGTAAACATCTAAACATATTAAATCATACTAAGAAAATAAGTGTCTCGATTTCACAATATATAATTTTCCTTGTCAGTTCATTTCAGTTTTAACGTTAAATGAATCATCGGTGAAGTTAAACTGTATTATGCTAAATATCTTAAATAATACTTGAAGCCATTAAATAGAAGTATCTTTATTTATAAACGTGTGTATCTCACTCCTACTACTTGATAGAGCAAATTTTTAGAATGAAATAGCTGGAGGTATCTAATTAATTTAAAAACAAAATAAAAAATAAATTTTTTAAGATTAAAAGAGAAAAATTAAAGCACTGTAACAGATGGCAAAAGCTTCTGAAGTCAATACGTTATGTCAGTGATACATCAAAGTGGATAGCACACATTGGAATGATTTTTTTTTTATAATCTTTGGAATGTATACAATGTTTGCAGTGTTGATTTAACAACAGTTTTTCGATCACTTTAAAATCAAGTTGAATAGTGGTGGATCAAAAATCCATTTAAAACGTAAAAAATGCAAAACAGCTTTTTTGATAGTAAGTGTGACTGCGTAAATGAAGTTCGTTTTTGAATTAACGCGAAAACCTGACTGGACTCAAGAAAATTGTCAGATGAATGACGATAGAGAAGACATAAAAAGGAGAATGTTCTACAAGTGTATAAAACACAATGAATTAAAAGAGAGCCGGAGTGCGCCATTCGATGGAATTACTGTCGTTGCAGAATACAAGAAATCCGAATAACATGAATGATGATTGTGTAGCGGGTTGTGGATGCACACACATCTGTCATTGATTGTTGAAGGAAGAATCCACTACAAGTAAAACCACTTTTTATAAATAATGCAACTGATACATTTTTTTCATTCAATCAATACGTACGAGTACCTACTCTAAAATTGAGATAGATAAGCCTCAAATCATACCTTTGTTTATAATCTGATTAAAAGTGTAATCCATTGAAATGACATTGCGATCTAATATAGAGATTTTCATCAACACTCGATTAATACGCGGCAAAACCAGAAAAACAGCACCACTATCCGATCATCTCATAACTTCCCTGCCTTAGAGAACTTTCCGCATCTTGACAATTTATGCCAAATCCATTTCTAATATATTCATTTCGCGATTTCTTGTTCATTCATGAAAAGACGTTCACAAGCCACAAGACGAAAATAAATGTTTAGTGCGTTTATAACTGGCTGTAAAAAATGATCAGAAATCCCTACGGGACATTCAATATATTCATTTGTTGATGTTGAACGGCTCTGATACACATAAACGACAACATTTGAATCACACCGAAGATGTAATGAATGTGCGGCAACTTGCTTTAATCCTTCGAGTACAGCAATATGATCAGCGCGCCAACGCACAGATTTTTTGTGACTAATTATAAATCTATTTTTAACAATTGTTATATATTTACAAATGCGTAGATATTTATAAAATGTTTCATCCTAATTTAGAAAATCCCTTAAAGGCGTTTGTTGCAATTAGTGCATTACGAATCTTTTTTCTCGTCCTCAACAGGTTTTTCTAGGCACGATGTATGCAACTCTCGCTAGATATAGATTAAACTTATTGTAGCGCATGTTAATATAATGAGAACATGAATAATTATAATGTAATTAATGATACAAATGAATTAACAGGTTAAACGATTAGCGAGAGGTTGGCATCTGAATACACTGCGAACAGAGTGCATTGTGAGATGATTCGAATGTTTGAGATCATTAGTTTACAGATCAATCGATAAAAGAGTTATTTCATCTGATTTTACTTTTCTTTTTGGGTTGGTAAATTCACCGCTGAAGGCTTAAGTATGGGGCGTAATTAAAGGTCGAGGGAGAAATGCGGTTTTGTTTAAATAAAATTCACGTTGGTATTTTAAGTGAAAATAATTGACAGCGGATAAGGTCATGATTAAAAAATATAATGTGTACATTTTTTGTAGCTTATTTAAATTTAATGTGATCATGAATTTTTTAATGCAAATTTCCTTTCCTATTTATTTGAAAAGTATTATTTTTTATATTCAAGTAATGAATACATAAATCATAGTAAAATATTACTAAGTAGTTAATAAAAAAAAAATTAACAATGCCAATGAAGGTTACTTTATTCGTCGTTCAATAGTTTATTTGCATGCAATTTTTTTTTATTCAATCATTTTTCCGATCTTTTTTCCCCGGTTAGTCATCGATCATATTGTTAAAAAGACGTTATGTACATTTATTTTTATTTTATTATGAAAATAAATATTTTTTAATTAATTCCATGTTAATTATTACTTTATTCTTTTCATCTATTTGCATGTGAAAAGCATTTTTCTTTTATTTATTATCTAGTATTATCATTTTAAAAATAGCTAAAGATAAATAGTTCAAATAAAAATGATACCGACTTGTATAAGCTTTATTTTACTAATTTTCCTACGTTTAATTTGTTAAAAGGTAGGTATTTATATTCGTAAAGAGTTTATAAAAATTTATCTTTGCAATGTCACATTGTATACAGAGGACTCCAGGTGTTTTAAAAATTGGGGGAAATCAGAAAAGTAGCCTTGAAAATTTCATGTTGATAAGTGGAAAAGTGTACTTTAGATACTAATTTCTATTTACTAATTTCTTTTCCTTCATTCATTCCTAAAAATCTAAAATGTTGATTAATTTACTAAACTAGAAAATTTCGTTTGATATTTGTCGAGTCATGTCTGTCGCATTTTATGGACACAAAGATAATATGAAATGTATGACTAAGATAAATTTGTATTTTTTTAGTTTATGTCTATATGTCCCTCTTTGTTCGCTTGTCCTCAGGGTTTATCATTGCACCTGACACACACGAAATGAACTTGGCAGTCATTTCGATAATGCTACGTACAATCGAACAGAGGCTTATTAGGAAAAATTCAAATAAACGACAATTATACTTGAAATACACGTTCAAACATTTGAGTACATTTAGCAAGCGTTATATCAATCGGAGTTTAACATTTAAAACAATTATTATCAAAACACATAAACCCAACTAACCACAAAAAAGACTAAAACGAATTTGTAATAAAAACTTAATTTACAAACCTATTTTCAAGGACGATTAATTGTCTAGGAAAATAATTAAGTAATAATGCAAATTCATGGAAAGTACATACATTTTTAGTAAGTATAGTAAAAACATTAACAATTTCTATAATCCGGATGTCTTCATACTAAAAAACCAACAACGCCAACGAAATTGATTTAACTTACCTACATATTTTTAATGGATTAAAATCGTATGAAGACTATTTTATACTTCAGAAATTCCTTAATATTTCAAATGATTTAACAAAACAAATATTGAAACCTTGAATCCTCATTTGTGTTATATGGCAATATACCTAAATCGAAACTTATTCGATTTTATTTAAAAATAAATTTACTTACAAGGTAATAAGTAAAACGAAACTACTGCTTTGTTGAACACAGCTTGAAGTTTATTATAAAAACATTTAAAAAAATTCTAATAGAATATTTGTTTTCTATCTATAAATGCAATCTCGAAGATATAAATATTCTGATTAGACATGAAAATCAAGAAAAAATCATTGTAAAATGCAACGATTGTTTTACACGCGGGACAAATGCATATAGGTTATGGTTAGTCATGTACCAGAAAGTCAAAGTGTATCTTCATCTATGTATGTATTTCTATATGTTTTACTTTAATAACATGCATTCCATATCACTCTATGCAATATTCTAAATGCAACTAAATGCATATAGATCCTTCGCTCAACACATGTTTCATATACATATACTTATATGGAGCTCTCCAAACAATTCACGTAACAGAAATATATTGCAGAATTCTAGTTAATGTATTTCTTGATGCATTTTATGATTAAGATTTTCAGATGCGCTTTTTATTTTTGAAATACTTATGCACATCAGTATTATACATTCAGATTTCACGATAAAATACTCGCAAAAAACAATCAACGTCACTTTTATACAATATTCTTTTCAAACAAACAATTAAATTCTTCGATATCATTTGCTTCCTTCTTAAACTCAAAGAAATTTTAATAAGAAAAATTGGTGCATCAAACATAGAAATTAATAAAATAATTTGTCAGTGAAGAAAAATTGTAATTTATTCATTACTTGACTAAAATAACATAGCGGTTTAAAATAGAAAATGTACCTACCTCTCTAAAAAAATTAATGGAAAAGCAATACCTATGTATATATATCTTAAAGTGTACTAGAAACCTTAATTTCCTTTAATTAAAAATGTTTAATATTTTATTTTATAAATTTTTTTTTTTGGGTGTTCTAAGTCGGTTTACTATACCTAGGTCCTATTACGACTGTCTAAACACACAGAAAATTTTTATAGGTCATAAATCTTATATCTATCTAGGACTCGACAAGGATCAAATCCAGTCCCACTGGCGCATGGAGCGGAGACCAACTGATCTTACCATTGCGCCATTAAGTGGACTTTACTAGATTTTTATTGTAGGTACACTGTGCAATTTTTATATTAATTTTTTCGAGAAAAACATTCTCATTTTTCCGTCATATTATGTTAACTTTCAATTGGTCAATTCAAAATTTCATAACTTAGACATTTTTCTTTGAAAAAATAATTTGTAAGTTATTGTTTAGTCATTTTTTTAAAATAATTTTTTGAAATGAAGCAATTTATTTAAAAATATTTTTTTACAAAAAAAAATCAAACATGTAAAATACATGCCTACTCGTAGGTGTCTTAATCGAGCATTGAAGTCTTTCGGTTCGTCGCCAATGTATTTCACAATATAAGTTAAAAATAAACACGTTTTGATGCTTTTAATAATAATTTCGTTCTTAAACAATAAAATACTATCTATCTATAGTACTAGCCTCTACCTAACACAGTAACGATTTATTTTAAATGCACAATGTAGAATAGTTAAGAATGCACGGAAGCCAACATGCGTTCTCAATTTTTGGGAGAATGCGGGAGTTTTGGATCGAATTGGGCGTTTAGTGTGACCAATCGATTTAGAACTCGATCAAAAGATATGATTAAAATTGTGTCGGAGAATAAGAAAATGCCTATAAGATTTTTTTATAATTGTTATTAGGTATTAACTCATACTTTTATAAGGGGAAAAAGAAACGATGTGGTTCTTGAAATTTTTATAAGTAACAAAAAACAACCCGGTGTGTTTTGAATTTCTTAGCATTGTTAGTGCTGCTTGGTTTTTTTATTCGTCGGTGTCTTCGCATTTCATTCATTTTCATTCATGATACAAATTATTTTTAAATATATCTATATATATAAGTACGCTCATCTCTAACCGATCTACAAAAATTGTCTTGAATTGAACTGACCTTCGTTTTCATTCTTTAAAAACATATTTACTTATACTATTTTATTTTACTTGAAATTTCAATTTTTTAAATGAACTTATTCTATTATTTCTTTAAATGAAATTTAAAAACTTGTAAGCATTTTTTCAAAGAATGATAAATTAAAGTATCTATGTAAGAAATTTTATTCTGAATCCTTGATGTAAGCAAACATATTATAAATAAGTCATTTTTATTACTTTTCATAGTTTTGCCTCAATGTTTATAGCAAATAATCTCTTTGCTTTGCTTTCGTTAATTGGCGGCTTAATGATGCTATAAACCTTTTCGATTAAAACTAGCATTTGATTTATATGACGTTTTGAATTACTTATTTCGACGTGTTAAAAGTAAATCATCCTTCGACTGCGGTAGGGCTCAAATTGTAACTTTTCCAGTTTTTATATGTAAAAGTTATAAATAAACAATACGAATAACTTCTTCTCTAGGTACTTTTTATACATACTACATACTTATAAATAGTATTTGTTAAAAATAATAAGTTACCTGAATAATAGTTATCCGCGTATTCCCCCAGCTTATTGCCTTTTTAACACCCAGGTTTAAAAATTATGTAAAACAAGTACACCACTGACACTTCACTTTATTGTCCTAAATACTACTGCGATAGCATTAAGGCTGAAGAAAATCCATACGAAGCTCATCGAATAACATACCTTTAACTAAAAGACACACGCGAGAGTGTAAAGATAGTAACTTGAAACAAAACCATTTGAGATCTTTAACAAAACGTCAATATTTTTAACAAATTTGAACTTTACCACTTTTGTTAAGTAAAAAAATTCCTTGTAATAACATGACTTAAAACAATTATAAAATTATAACTAAAAACAAACGAATAGGTGGTTGTACACTATGGTCACAATTTAATTTATAAATTTTTTTAAATGAACACCAAACACTATAGAAAAGTTATCATTTTTGTCTTAGCGCAAGTCTAAGGTAATTAATTAATTGAATGTTATTTCACTAGTATTAGTAAATGTCTTATTTGATAGATCACATGGATTATCTTTGACATTAAAAAAAAATGTACTTTTTGTGGAAATTACAAATCGACGTCTTAAATGTCCTGGCAAAATGATCTTAAGGGTTGATTGTTAGGATGAGTTTTGATTGTTCGGGATGAATGATTATCAGTTGCGGAATTCGAACCGCGGACTCAATTGTTTGTGAACTGTTTGAGTGCACACGCTTGGCCAGTCTTGCGTCGACTGTGCACGCAAAACGCCACTAGCAGCTAGTGTTATGGTCCAGGTAGCGCGGCCCAGAAGAGGTTCTTCGACGTTACACCGGGGCCGCCACCGACAGGTAGAGGTGGTGGAGGCCCTCATGGTGGGGGCCCTCGTTTGTCTAGCACCTATCATCGCCGGATCCGGCTACAAAGCCGGGGATAGCGGGTCTTTAACACCTGTTTACATACCGCCATCGACTTCTGCATCAAATTCGTTATAGATTCAATTGACATAACAAATTCGTATCTATTTTACTATTGTCATTTCACCAATTTATTATTTTCTCTTCATTACATCCGGCTCTCAATCTAAAAGTATTTAAGGCTTTTCACTAATTTCAAAACATGGCTAGATAGATCTCTTAAAGACATGTTGATAATGTAGATTGTTGCCCTATACACCAGTGTTCCAAGGGTGGAATCCCAATGGACACCCAACATTTTTCTTAGGTTTTTGGATTCGGCAGTCGCTAATGACCATACCAATTAAACTGACCTTAAATAACCCAAAGAAAACATTGCTTCTTATATGTACTTTTAATTATATTTTATAAATAAAAATATCAATTTAAGAATTTATTATGTCACAGTCGATATGTAGGTATAATATGTAAGTCATTGCTAATAAAGCCTAGGCTTATAATTTATACTTACCTATGTGTTAGATCTGAATGGTTCTCTCAAAAATCAAATGTCCCGTGAAACAGTTTTCAATATATCCAATTATTTTCAAATTCTTACCTACTCATAATATTTGTGTACAATTTTTCAAACGTAACAACTATTTAACACAGGGCCGGATCGTGCATTTGTGGAGCCCTGGACAAGTACTACCTGCTTAAAGGCTTACCTAATTACTCAACTAATTACTATTTTGTCAAAAAAATTAAATTATAAGTACAAGATTTATTGTTTATACATCGGTACTTCCTTTTTGATTGCTCCTAAATGGTCATTTAAATTGTGCATATAGACAAATACTTACTACTTAGATATTGATCGTCACTAATTACTACGACTAGGTAGGTACTAAATAAGTTAAAAATGAATGGTATGGTATGCTATCGTATGGTAAATGCCAAATGGTATAGTTTTAAGTTATTTATTTAAGTAGGTATTTATAACATTGTTCATTCCACTATTCTAAATCTAACTTGGATTAAATTTGGGTATCTGTAGATACTTAAAATAAGTTAATCAAAACAATACCTTCAATTAACCAATAGTATTTAGTTGTTTTTAAATATTTTAATAGTTTTTAGTTTATCAAACTCAAATAAATATTTCATATTTCCATCGCCACCAATGTTATTATCACCAGCGATGTTCTTAGTTGGCCAATAAATATTGAACTTTTCCATATTTGTTAGTGATTTTAAATGTGAATTTATTAAAAATATTTGGAGAAGCATAGGTTTAACAATATGTGTAGATAAATATCTCTCTATTTACTCTACTGAATTGACTTGTAAGTACCTGAAAATGACTATAAAGTATAATTAGTGCTGGATTTACACATAATAGACATTCGATGCATAAGTTTAGGTTAAGCTATTGAATATCCTATTGGCATACATTACACTGCAGGGATGGGCAACATTTTTGTAATGCGGGCCAAAATTGAAAACAACCAAACTTAAGCGGGCCATTGCCATTGGTTTTGTATAGGTAAATAAAAATTATGTTTTCAGAAAACGGTGAAGAAAATTTTTAGAAGTATGTCTAATAGTATCATAAAATAACCACAATTGACAAAAAATGATGTTTTTGGTATGTTATTTACTTTAGTAATTAATGTCATTAGAAATAACTCAATATTTTTATAAGTATCATAAAAACATTTGAATAAGGGCCGGCCACCATATAAATTTTAAATATATTCGCGGGCCGCAGTTTATGTGCACGTGGGTCGCAGTTGGCCCACTGGTCGCGGTTTGCCCACCCCTGCATTACAGAAAAATCTACTTATTGCAAAAAGAAGCCGGTGTTAGATATAAATTTTTAAAAGCAATGAACACTTAAATATAAGGAGTATAATAATACATACCTATTTTTATTTAAATACTTGTACAATTAAGGTACGTTAACAGTAAGAAAAAGTCTATAAGTATATTATCATCTATTAGTAGATACTGGGGGAAGTGAGCCTAAAACGGGTAGCCCGCCCAAAACGTGTAAGCGGTATTACGCTCCTGTATGAAACATTAGCAGTTTGTGCGTGTGCGCGGAAATGTCTTTAATTCTAACGAGCTTTGATCAGCTAAGCTCGAGCGTCAGAATTGTTTACAAACATAGGAATTTTGAATAGAAGTTTTTTGCTAATTATACTAAAAAATTTCAAGATAAGGACGTGTTTCATGATTAGGCGAATATCGTTATAGTATTCGTGTTGTTTGTATCATCGTTTTATTTTAGTTTGATACAAATTTGAAATTTCATGAACATTTTGCCTGCTTTATGTGCAATTTTGAGTTTATTTGTACTTTAAAAAGAAAATAATGGCTCGGGCAAAACGGGTAGATTATAGACATAAAAAATTTAACATGAAAAATACGCAGAAAAAACCAAAAATGTATATAGATGCCTCGTTTGTGGTGATTCGTATACGAAGATCTACCTAAAGAAGACTGGATCGAATGTGGAGATTGTAGAGAATGGGCTCATGAATCTGTACTTCTTATTCTGACACAGCCCGAGTCAAAATTTCAGACCTCCGTTGGCCCTAAAATGGTACTTTGACTCTCTTTTGGGCCTCCAAAGAATAAAATGAGCCCCCGATAGACCTTAACGATTCCATCGTTCATGTATACATGACATTTTTATTATATTTTGTGAACATATCGTCTCGTCTTTAAAAAAGGTTTATGATCATAAAACTTAAAATATGGTTGTAAATTTCCTTTTTTTTTACAATAGATACTTATTGCAAATATTATTTACTAAAAACCCAAATTTTTTATCTTTCTCTTTCCTTTACTTAGATGCTTAGTATAATATTGTGTATTCTTCTATCCATTACCGGTTTGTCCCTTAATCACTCTGATTGATTTTTACTCAGCTTTAGTCTCTTGTTAACCGTTCGAGTGCTACACGAGTTATTATACAACAATTGAATAAACTTATTTCACTATTTGATTATTTTTCAATATTGTCTATATCAAAAGGCCTAAAAGTGTAAATGTAAAAAATTTAAAAGTGAAAAAACCGAGTTTCAAAGAAAAAGTGTGAAGAAATTTGCTTTAATTTATTATCTTGAAAGTAATCAGAGAGATGTTATACAATTAAATAAAATTTCTAAAGAAATCCACATGGTTGGGTATATTGTGGATTATAATAAAAGGAAATCCTGAAAAAAAATGATGGCAATGGCGACAATAAAGGAGCTGGTAAACAAGGACAAGGAAATTAAGAACTAAGAACTGACATTTGTAATATTCTTATTACTTTTAATTTTATCGCTTATATTAATGAAACGTGTATATTAATTAATGAATAAAAAAACAAAATATTAAAATAAAAATGTTATTCTTTTTGAAAAAAAAACCCTACCAATAAAACAATTAAAGAGAGTGACAAAGAAAGAGTGGAGAAAAGAGAGAGAGAGAGAGAGGTCCATTTGAAGTTTTTGCTGTAGACCTGTTTTGGGCCTAAACATGGTATTTTGTCCGATAAATGCCACTTGGAGGTTCATAGGAGGTCTAAAATTCAAATGCAATTGGTCATGTTTCGATCTACTTGAACCCAGATTTTGAGGTCTAAAATAGGTCTAAAATTTCGACTCAGTAGCTGACATATTTTTGTGATTTGTGCCAAGAATGAAGTTCTGAAGCATTTAAGCTTCAATTTACCATCCGTTTGTATTTTCTATTTGATATCTAGTTGTAATAATTATTGTTTTATATTTTACTATATTAACATATTTGACCTGTATAATAATAGGTAACTTTAAAATTCCGATTAAATGAGTAGGTATAAATTTATTGTTAATCTCTATCGACTATATAGGTAATAAATATTGAGACTCAATAATTAAAAACTACGTAAATAAGTAGGTACTTGATATTAATACGTTATTTTTAAATAAAACGAAAATAATAGATTCATTAGTTTTATACTCATTACAGTAAATAATAAGACGTTAACCCGTTTTGCCCAAAGGAGCTACCCGTTTTCAACTTATGTATAGGGCAAAACGGGTTTTTGTATAACTTTGCCATTTTTTAAAATAAACAAATACTGGACATATAATGTGGTCAAATAGTGTGTTATTTCAAAGTTTAATTATTATACTATATTATAATGTAAACAAACCTACTATATAATACGAATGTTACAGTTTTTTTTACCTTCGCGCTTAGCTTACCCGTTTTGGGCTCACTTCCCCTATATCCATTGTGGAACATAAATTTCCCTTATTTTTTGCAAAATTCTCCTCTACTATTACTTCTGAAACGCATTTACTTGATGTTTTTAATGTTATATTAATTATCTAACTTAATTAGTAGATAGATAAATGCGAGTACTTAGTTTTTCTTTTTGATTTAGATAGGTAGGTAAGTAGGTACCTACCTGCACTTAAGTTGTTTCAATGATACTTGGAGGTAGGTAAACCATTATCATTAATATCTACAACATTAACAACAGAATTAAATCTTTATAAAGTAGATAAGTACTTATCTATATCTATAAGATAATAATTGCATTAAGTATTCAAAAACCTTTACCTACTATTTAGTATTTGGATATTTATTATTACGTACAGGTGCTAAGATATTTTTCAATTTTAATGACTTACTTTTATGTTTACTAGAACTTCTTAAAACACAAAGTACCTATAGGTACCTATTTTTAAAAACAAAACTGTTTTAACTGGTTGAAACGTTTCTTATAAATAAAGATATTTGTTAGTACCTATATTTACAATATTATTGCTACAAGAAGCGTCTTTCAAATCATTACTCAAATATTAATTTTCTACTTATTAAATTTAAAAATTATACCTACGAGTAGGCTATTATACGCAGGTACGTCTACACTTTCATATAGGTGTAGTAATTTCATATTAATAAATAGTAAGTTGGTATTAAAAAGTATTAAGTAGGTATAATCTTTTATCTAAGAATAAACTCTCATTTTAAAAATCATTGCGTCTCGTTACTAGGTAGTACCTAAATATTTAGGAAAGTACACTTCCTGTGTAAATATGAATTGCTTATCTTTCCCTACATCAAGATCTAGGTAATTCATAAACTTTTCTACTTTAAATTTGTTATACTTTTGAAACAATTCAAAAATATATAATAGGCAATCATTTTTTTAATATCTTCTCCCATTACTTGTTTTATATAGTAGGTTTACCTATCTAAATACCATAAAGAGGATAATTTTCATATTTTAAGGGACAAGTGAATTAATGACAGAGAAAAATTAACACTTGTTTATAAAAACTGCACCCCTTCACAATTTTCAACAAGTATTTTAATAATTAGGTAGTCATTATAAATATTAAATGAGGTAGGTATGTCACTGAACCATAACTACATTACCCACCTATATATTTTATTTTAATGTCGTTTAATAGATATCAAAAGGAAAAAAATCATTAATTTTTAAGTAGATAGGTAAGTACCTACTTAATAATTATTATGAAAATTTTATTTTTTATTTATTTCCATTTCTGAAACAAGATGATTGGATGTATAACAATGATAACGTTAATCGTTAATAGTTAGGCATCCATGATATAAAATTATCACGATATCACGTTTAAGTTATAAATAATTATAAAGAATAAAAATCGTTACACAAAGTAAAATTAATATTCTGGAATAGCTTAGATAAGTATACCTACTTATAATATTACTTATACCTAACAGAAGTTTTTTTCGTTGAAAGTAGGTAAGTAGGTACCTATAGGGGAAGTAAGCCCAAAACGAGTAAGCTAAGTGCAAAAGTAAAAAAAAAAACTGTAATATTCGTATTATATGAAAGGTTGAATTACTTTATAATATACCTAGTATAATAATTATTAAACTTTTAAATAAAACACGATTTGACCACATTATGTTATAAGTATTTGTTTATTTTAAAAAATAGCAAAGTTATACAAAAACCCGTTTTGCCCTATACATAAGCCAAAAAAGGGAAAATGCCTTGGGAAAAACCTGCCTTGGGTAATGAGTCATGAATCAATTTTTTTATCGTTTTATATAAAAATAACGTATTAATATTACTCATTTTCATTTACGTAGTTAATAATTAATAAGTCTCAATATTTATTGGCTATTAGTCGATAGAGATTAACACTAATTTTGTACTTATACCTATATAACCCGACTTTTAGAATTACTTATTATTATGGAGATCCAATATGTTAATATTCTAATATAGAACAAGAATTATTACAATTAGATATCAAATAGAAAATACAAACTGATAGTAAATTGAAGCAAAAATGCTTCAGAACTTTATTCTTGGCACACATCACAATAATATGTCTTATGCCAGAATAAGAAGTACAGGTTTCATGAGCTCATTCTCTACGATCTCCACATTCGACCCAGTTTTCTTTAGGTGGATCTACGTACGGATTACCACAAACAAGGCATTTATACATGTTCGGTTTTTTCTGCATATTTTTCATGTTAAATTGTTTATATCTATCTATCCGTTTGCCCTACCCGTTTTGCCCGAGAAACCAATTTCTTTTTAAAGTACAAATAAACTCCAAATGAAAAATAAAGAACCAACGTGTTCAGGTAATTTCAAACTTATGTTAAGCTAAAATAAAACGATGATACGAACCACACAAATATTATAACTATTTTCGACTAATCATGAAACACTTACCTTGAAATTTCTTAGTATAATAAGCAAAAAAAGTTTTTTTAAATTCCTGTTTATAAACAATTCCGGCGCTCGAGCTTATCTGATTAAAGCTCGTCAAGATTAGGCAAATCTCTGCGCACGCGCACAAAATTCTAAGGCTATATACAGGAGCGAAGGCTGCTTACCCGTTTTGAGCTCACTTCCCTTACCTAATAGGGGTTCACCAAGTAAAGTAAGATTGGAATTTTTTTGTAATGAGGTCAGTTTAATATTTTTTCTTTAATATCTATATCTCAGAGGTGATGGGTTTTTAGGTCCTTTTTCAATAAGATATTTAAAGAAATTAGAAGTAGTTTTGTAGAAACAGAGTTAAGGAAACCAAAATTTCTATGTCTCTGAAAATAACATTTAATTTTTTAATTTTATGTACCTACTTAAATAAGCATATAATATCTATATTTATAGACAGTAGGTGCCCACCTACTTATACCAACCAAATGTTTTTTAATTTAAGTATAGTAGATATCTATAGATATCTAATATAGTAATAAGTTTAATATTTAAACTGTGAATTGAAGTAACTTTTACGTTCACTTTCTTTGACTTTTGTTAGATAATATATTATCTCTCTATATATCTAATATTAGGAAGGTAATACCATATTTGACTTAAAATAAATCCTTATCCTAATCCTAAATTCCTGTTGGTGTCTTAACAATTTTTTAAATCTCTATACAATTAAAAAAAACATATCTATTTGACTTGACTTTAAGTCAAACTAAAATCGAAGAGCTTTAAAATGTTAAAAATAAATATTACTTATATTACCTATATCTACCTCAACTGATATTTCTAACTACCAGTAGATAAGTAATAATTTTTTTTCCCTAATTTATGCACGATCTACACAGCGGTGCAATTAGTGCTTCTGGTCGTGGTTAGCTCGTGAAAGAAGTAGTCCCTATGGACTACTTAATCCACATATTGTTGATTTCTCTATTGGAATCTATCAGGTAGCTCGATCAATTGGGTCCCATCTTTTTAACCGTATATACCATTGCTTCGCTATTATCCAGCAAGTTCAATGCAGAGCCGTTAGGATGTTTATCCAATCTTTTCAAATATTTATCACTAATTCTGCATATCTCCTCCTTTACTGTTGGAATTTTTGTATCTTGGTGTATTTTGATGTCGTTTACATAGGTAGCAAGAGCATTAATAATTTGTCATAAAGTTTTTGGCTTGGAATCTTTGGATGATTTCAATATTGGAGTTGGAAGCTGTTCCCCATAGTTGGATTCCGTAAGTACAGATTGGCTTGAAAACTGCTTTGTATAGATACTTAACAAGTAATAATTTAAGGTCACTTTTACGTACCTGTAGGTACTTGAATGTTCGTCTAAAAACTAACTTCTGCTAATCGTTCATTATGATCGATAAGTATGGCCGATTACCAATAGATTATAATTATATAATTCAACCCTTGTATGAACTATTGCGTTTACCTATCTGGAAATTTGAAAATAGTTTATGTACCATCAACATAAAGTTTCAGTATAGATAAGTAAATAATAAGTTAATATAAGGTAGTTAAACATATCTATAACCTAGGTAAATTCCATGGTAATTTTTAAGTTCTTACCTATATATATATATAAGTTCTTACTCTTTTTATGTACCTAAGTAGATATCTAAATAAGAAAAATTCTCAAGTCAATTATTAGATATATATATGTATATATATTTCTGAGTAATAGATATGCCAGGATATTAAATATTAAAAAAAAAAACATAACTTAGAAACAAATAAAAATTAAATCACCATTTGGTTGCGCAAGAAAAATAAAACAAAAAAAATATAATGAAATATGTTTATGAAGGTATAAAATGAATAGGGAATAGAAACAATGTGCAATTAACATAAAAAAACATTACACAATCCTAGAAATAAAAGTGTCAACAGAAAATATTGCTATAAAAAATATGACATTAAAAAATACCAGTGCAGCAAAGACCAATAGTTGACCAGAATTAAAATTGTGGCATGAGCTATCATCCGCCTTCGGAGAGTGATTGGTTCATTCCGTGAATCGAAACGCCTTCAGCTTGTTTTACCACTAACTCATCACTGTACTGCATATAAACAATACATTCACTTATGTTCATAACTTGTCTGACTAATTGTAACGCTACCCACTACTCCGTTCTCATAAAGCACTTGCCTCGGAATTTCTAGGTTTCTGGCTTCAACGAACAGGTGCATTACCATGTTTGAGCTTATTTACGTACTCGAGGAAATACATTTCGGCTTTCATGAAATTTACATAATTAATTTGTATTATTTATGTTACTTATTTAATTTAAAAATAAAACGATACGATACCTCAATACATATACACTATTTTTGTCGAATTTTACGATGCTATAATTATCTATATATTAATTAGTAATGATTTTATGATAATACCTAGGTACATGTTATTTCTAAATCCTATTCAAATAATAACCAGCGTTTCAATTTTTTTCTCAGTCACTAAAATGTAGATATTTCTTCAAATGACATAGTCTATTGACTATTCAACAATCTTTTATTTTTAATAAAGGGATGTAGGAATATACTAGTCAATAGTTGTAATTAAATGCAAATATCTAGGTATATCTACTAATGAGTTAGTACATATATATTATACTAACAACAAGATATAGATAAATAGAAATTACCAGACTGACTTGTATTAATCCAAAGGACGACTCCAAACTGAATAGGACTTAGCCCACCGAAACTAATAATTTGAGATACATACTAATATATAGAGGAAGTGTAGCATATTTGGAATACCAGTTTGTTTTTGGAGTATAAATGGGTAATGAAATCAATTAACTCAATAAAAAACACATTGGGTTGCTGGAAAATTATTAAACTTTAATAATATAAACGATTAAATAAAATAAAAAATAATAATTCTCTAAAAAGTTGATTTAAACCAAAAAACTTTCAAAACGTGATTTTACTTAACCTGCAGGTAATTTGGAATATGATTTATAATATAGTATCCGAAATTATATTTACCCAAAGTAAACCTAGGATGAAAACAAAAAGATTTCCACAATTGAATTTATGATCAGATGACATCTCTAAGAAAAAATTAGAATACTTTTTACAGACGCAAAATATGAATATATGTTGGAACACTATCCCAACTTATGTTAACAGTAGGTATTCCAAATTAGCAACAAGACGTTATAGATAAGAACTCGAAGTTACATTTTTAATTTTTAATTTTATTATTTAACTGAATAATCATTAGCTTTGTTCGCGAATCTCATTCTGAACCGATTACGAATCAGTTCAAGATAGATTTAGACATATCGCCAAGCGCATGCACGGGCACGCTTATGAACCGAGTAAGTACGGTCCGTCGTCCGATGTTCGCGGTTCACACGAATGCGTTCGTTACTGATTTAGAATTGGTTCTAGCAATTCTCGGATTTTTGTTAGGACAAAAAAAAATTCGATTCTCTTACTCATGTGCAGTTTGATAAATCGTGGCTAGTTCAATGTCCAGTTTCGCTGTCAACCACTGCCAATGTTCAATTCAATTAACAATTTTCGTGGGTAGATTATAGAATATATAGATATAAACAATTTAACATGAAAAATACGCAGAAAAAAACCGAAAATTTTTAGATGCCTCGTTTGTGGAGATCTGTATGAAAATCTACCTAAAGAAAACTGGATCGAATGTAGAGAATGGGATCATGAATCTGTAGGTAGGGACTTCTTGTTATGGCATAGGACATATTTTTATGATTTGTGTCAAGAATGTTCTTATGCATTTTAGCTTCAATTTACTACCAGTTTGTGTTTGATATCTAGTTGTAATAATTATTGTTTTATATGAAGTAGGTACTATATTAACATATTTGATCTGTACAATCTATCTATATATATATCTATCTATATCTATATCTATATATATATATATATATATATATATATATATATATATAGAGCTCATCACGAGATCGTTTTTCGCTTATATATATATATATATATAAGCGAAAAACGATCACTGACTCATCTCGTGATGAGCTCTAAAACTATAGGCCCGATCGACTTGAAATTCAACATAGTTACTCCTCTTACCATGTAGACGCGTGCTAAGAACGGATTTTACAAAAATCCTAATGAAAATGCATTTTTTATCGATTTTTCTTAAATTTTTCGTCACGTGGTACACTTTTGACTAATGTGCGCTGAGGTAGCATTTCTCTCACCACTTCATAGACGCCATTGAAGGCAAACAGCTGATCAAACCTGCACTGATAATATTTATCTTTTATTCTTAATCTATATATATATATATATATATATAAGCAAAAAACGATCACTGACTCATCACAAGATCTCTAAAACTATAGGCCCGATCGACTTGAAATTCAACATAGTTATACTTCTCTTACCAAGTAGACGCGTACTAAAAACGGATTTTACGCAAATCCTTTCCAAAATAAAATTTTCATCTACCCATCTTTACAAAATTTACTTTCTTTTTACGTAAACTTAACTATAATGACTTTTTTATAATTTGCTATGACGGTTTGTATTAATTATGATAACCAGTCAATTTAGTTATGTCCAGCGAAGCGGGCGGGGATCAGCTAGTAACATATAACAACGACCTATATAAATATAATAACAGTAACTTTAATAGTCCGATAAAATGAGTATAAATTTATTGTTAATCTCTATCGACTAAATAGACAATAAATATTGAGACTCATTAATTAAATACTATGAAAATGAGTAGGTACCTACTTAATATTAATACGTTATTTTTAAATAAAACGAAAAAATAGATTCATTAGTTTTATACTCATTACAGTAAATAATAAAACGTTAACCCGTTTTAGGCTTATGTATAGGGCAAAACGGGTTTTATAATAACTTTGTTATTTTTTAAAATAAACAAATACTGGACATATAATGTGGTCAAATCGTATTTTATATCAAAGTTTAATTATTATACTATATTATAATCTAAATAAACCTACTATACATATAGTACGAATGTTACAGTTTTTTTTTACCTTCGTGCTTAACTTAGCCGTTTTAGGCTCACTTCCCCTTCTTACTTTTACCATCTAGAGTCTAGAGCAGTGGTTCTTAACCGGGGGTGCCCGCACCCCTTGGGGTGCGGAAATGTATTTTTGGGGGTGCGGGAGAAGCCCCTACCTAACCATAAAAATTATTAAATATAATTTATTAATTTATTATTTATTCCTATATTACACCTAAATACGGTGGCTATCTAAGGGTCGCATGCTTAACAGAGTTTTTGAATTACATGAGGAAATGGTTCACTGACTGACACTTCACTGACTGTTACTGACTGAGATGGATACTGGATCCATTTCTATTTGACTTAAATTTGATGGATGATAGTTGAAATAGTGATGAATTGATATAGTGATCTGAAAAAAAAATAAACTAATTGAAATACGACCAACAGGACATGTTCAAATGGAATTCGAACAATTAGAATTGCAACAGTTCTAGTGTTCACAGTTAAAACATTATCCAGAGTTGGCGAACGGAGCATTGCAGTTACTCTTAGCCTTTGCTACCACCTACTTGTGCGAAATGGGATTTTCATCGCTTTTGCATATAAAAACTAAAGCGAGAAATCGCTTAAATGCAAGTGATGACTTACGCGTATGTCTTTCAAAAAAGGAACCTCGCTTCGCCAATATAATAATGAACAAACAACAACAGGCTAGTCATTAATAAAAATAATATTATTTTGTATTTATGTAAAATGTAAAATGATTTTCAATAAACAATAAGTTTCGCAAAAAATATATTTTTCTAGACTAAAAAATTAAAACACATTTTTCAATGGGCGGAGGGGGGAGGGGGTGCGCAGATATATTTTCAGATTCAAAGGGGTGCGGCTTGCTAGAAAGGTTAAGAAACTCTGGTCTAGAGTCTAGACATACCTACCGAAGCCGTAGATATATAACTGTAAATCAGAAATTTTAGAGCCTATGTTTAACTTTGAGCAATGTGTTCGAAGTGTTACAAATGGAGGAATTCTTCTATTTTTCAAACGAAAAAATTAAAAAGGACCCCGGAAAACGAACTACTGAGTATAGTTAAGACCTCTTAGCTGATCAGAAGGAATAATTAATTGCTTTGAAAACATCTTTTAAATCTGAAATTCAGAAAAGCCTTTCATCAAGGAACTCACGGAATTATTACCAAAAAAACGACATGCTTTTTTGATTTTTGATTTTGATTTTGAATTTTTGATTCTTATCGTTATAACTACAACAATTGAAATAGAATTTTCGAAATTAAAACTAATTGAAAACCATCTTTGAACTTTTATCGGGCAATTACTTTCTTCAGACTTAGTATCAGATTACTCTCAGACTTGTTAGCATTATAGTAATAGACCGAAAATCTTGTACAACTCAATTCTTCGTTAACTATGTGTAGGATGAAGGCATTCCTAATAAATAAGGTTTCATTAAAAAAGTAAGAAAAGGATATATTAGAAAATATAATACTTATATATAAGAAAAAGAATATATTACTAGGTCTACTCCAGATGAAAATTAAAGCATGCAGTTCCGATACAAGTTCTGCACAGTATAAAATTAAAGCTACTTCGAAGTATACTGCGCATCAATTGTACCGTAAATGTATGATTTTATTTTCATCTGGAACTGATCTTATTTTAGATTTACTTTTACAACTGGGGTCATGTGAGACTTTCTTGATTATTTTACACTGGTTCAATTATTTGCACTTTTTTCTCACTTTCTTTATTACTCTCTCACGCTTAGATAAAACTCCACAGTTTGGATTGTCTCCAAAAACTAAGTGTGGTGGTTATACCCATTGTGTCAAACACAATATAGTATGTGTCACACACTGATAGTATGTGTCAATTTGCATTTTACTCTTAGTTAACAGCTCTTCTGACATTCTAAGAAAATGTGATTCACCAAAAGGTTACCTGTACATCCGTCTCAAGCCGTCTTTTTTTATCGGTCAGTAGGGGAGAATTTAAAGAGTTAAGAGTTAAGTGAGATTCTCAGCCTACACCAGAACACAACACTGTTCTTTCTATATTTTCCTTGAATGTACGTATTTATTTTTTCTATATTAGGGTTTTATGTCTTTTGTGAAAATCTTTATAATCCATTTGGATTTCGCCGCAGTCGGTTAGAAAGAACCTCGACCAATTTTGTTACAAGGCCCATCTTAATAAATTAATAAGTTAGGTAAGTACCTAATAATTCATGCAAAAAGTAAATTTACACTATACATTTTTTAAGTTTTGTTATTTAGGTAATATTTACCAACAGGTAGATAAAATTACAAATTAGTTTTAAGCTATGAACTATCTCTAGATATTCCATTGTTATCCTTGGTAGGTAAATTTGAACTCGTTTGGCTTCGATACACTGTGGTGATTCGGCAAGTAGGTTTCTTACTAGATACTAGATAGGTACTAAGTAATTTATTATTGCTATTTTGATATTGATTCAAAATTCATGTAAAAGCAAAGCTTAATTTAATTAAGATTTATAATTTAAATATTTATTGTAATATATAAGATGTAGGTACCTATATGATTACCTATAGGCTATATCTATGACCCTTATATTAATACTTTTATTGATTTATTAACAGTTTTTGTACGTAGTCTCACCATCAATTCAAAGCTTAGCTTCAGCTTTTCCAAATTAATTAACTCTAGATAGATTTCGGAATTAAAATGAAGAAAAACCTTACTTATTTGAAAATTAAAAAATAGCGGTAGGTAAGTAAACTTCTTAAAAACTTATCATATCTATGATTATTTAAATGCAAAAATTATAAATAAGTTGACAATTTCTTAATGAAAATTCTTTGTTCTTATGTTTAGACACCCAAGTAATTTAAAGTTTAGTATTTAAGAGATTAAAATTCATATAGATAATGTAGGAAACATATGTGTAGTGTGTACCTATATTAAATATTATATCTATATATGTTTGACTTACCTAATTATATATAACAATAATGATACCTATGGTTACAATAAATACAGTTTGAAGTGATAAACGTTTTAAATGTTTTGATATTATATAAATCAATAAGTTATGTGAATGATAACAGGAAAGAAGATGCGGAAATGACGCACAATGGTATGGTGGCGACATGTGCCGCTAGAGGCTCTTAAAACATCCGCGTGCACGAGTCGTATAATCACAGACCTGTAGCCGCCGGCCACGGGCTAAGATCTTGCATTTACAACAAGTATGTAGAAATGTGTTCGACCAATGATCACACATATATGCAGGTATATTTCACTGAAACGAAGGCAAAACATTGGCAATATTAGTAGGCAGCTAGTGCACACGCACACATTAGCAAGAAGATGAGAGGCAGCCTCCATACAAACACTTCGGATACAGGAAGACTAGACAAGTTTTTTTATGTCTCATTTGATTTGATTTTATTTGTTATGAGATGAATGCCTCGAAGCTAATTTTGAAACATAGTTGATTAACACATCACCATCAATGTCGGAATAGATTACTAACTAATATCATATAGACAAATCTAACATGAATTCACGAGTGTTCGACGTAATTAATAAAATTTGATTGATCATGCAATCTGTTTGTAGCACGTGGATAAAAAATACCGTTACACATACCAGGCCTATTCTGCATTTATATGGAAATGTTCAAATATACCTATAACATTTTTCTTAAAATAAATAAAAAGACTTAAGCATATCACGAAAAAGTTTCACACTGCCTATTGAAATGTGTTGTTTTTTTGGGCGGTAATGATTAAAGAGTCTTTGACGACACGAAAATAAAGTCTTGTTTAGGTCATCTCGTATCATCTGATTTGGTATAAAAATTATGTGCCACGTATAAACAGTCCGGATTGCTTTGAAACTTTTTTCAATCTTGAATTTATTATTAAGCCGATGCATTTACAATGCAAAACTCGTACGAATTCATTACAGAAATATCTTGATTTTAAATGGATTTATTAAATTAAATGACAAGTTTTTGTCGACATTACGACCATAAAACAAACAAATAAGAGCTGGTCGGAAACATTTCAAGTAAATTGAAACGAATGCGAAAAAAAATGGTAAATTAATAGAGTCGTCAAATCAATTTTATTACCGGTGACAAAGTTCAGGTTTACCGACTTTTGATGATAAGATTTTATGGTTTCAATCTTGCGACAGGAAACTATGCTATAAAATTATCTTTATTGTTAAAAATTGGAACCAAATTCAATAAGTTTAGACCTCCACCGAAGTGATATATATTTAAATATATGTAAATCTGATAAATGTTCACTTTTAAAACTGGTTTGGTTTTTATTGAATAAAATCAGTTTATTTTTTTTGCTTATTTTGAATAAATAATGAATAATTAAATAATGTTAAGATTAATGCCTTCAGTATTTATGAGTTTAATGTGACCTCTTTATAATTAGCATATAATAATTTAACGTTGGCGTTGAAACTTAAACGGCAGGAAATTGGAAGTAAGTCGTTCGGAGAAAGATTGGCCTCGCGCTTCCTTTTGTAAGTTCATCTGATGGTTGGTTTTACAGGCACTGTTATCTTTTATCTTGAATGAGCATGCCAAAATTTTCCATTCTTAACACACACACACATTCAATAATTGCCTTAATAAAATAGAAATATCAAAGTTAAAACTTATAGGAATGGGTACCTATATATATATATATATATAAATAATTTTTTAAACCCAATAATAATCTAAAACACTTTCATTTCTGATATTTCCCAATTATTTAAGATATTTTTTAAATGCTTGAACAATTTTGTTACCTAATTAATCTATAAAGAAGTAAGTAAGTAAATAATAATAAGTATTATTATTACCAATATTAGAAGAAAAACAATGTTAAAATTAATCGTTGAAAAATATGAAAGTTTCAAGAAAAGTTAGGAAAATACTCGAAATAATTAAACATAAAATAGGTACATAATTGGAAAATTACTTCTTATAAGTAGGTATCTTATATTATATGATTAGAAGAATTTTATTCTTGATACTTTTAATTTTCTTAATTGAAATAATCATTTATTTTAAATAAGTGGCTTTATTTTGAGCTGTTAAAAATATTTCATACACCTGTATAAGTTAATTAATGCGCAAATTATATTAAATTATTTATTAACATATTTAAAACTTTATAAATCTAGTTATTTCAATTTCAATTCATTTTATAAATATAGGTAGATCTCACTTAATTCTCCAGCCCTTTTAAATTATTTAAAGTATGAATTCTTATGGCAAAATGAATCTATAATATGTGAATGATAATTATGATTTTGCAACTAAGGTTTATGTGATGATTAACGAACCATTGCTTTGATTGTCTCGATCAAAACTCATATTACGATATGGTACATTACGTCATTTATTTCTAACAAGCCGTGACTACATATGTTCCCATATAAACCCTAAGACTTAATGGATTTATCCCTTAAATAGGAAAGTCATTACTATAATAACGATAAAGGATTATTGGGGAAGGGATCAAGAATGAGTTTCATAAATTCATTATTATACACAAATGTAAGAGAATTTGTAAATTGTCGCGGTATAAATTTTATCCTTTATGTACTATACTAACAATATTATATAATAATATGTTCTTGTTATTATATAGAAATTACAGCTAATCTGGAATAAGTGCAATAAAAGTTTTCTATCCCATTTATTGAAAATGTAACTTTCAATGTATCTTATACCTACTTTTAATGTAACTTGTAAACTACTAAAGAGCTCTAAAAATACAATGAAAAATAGTTGATACGAAAGTAAGAGGAATAAAGTATTTTTTGTGTTAAGCAAATTTCGTATAGGATACTAAAAATATTTTTTTTTCGAAACCCAGCTTATAATTAAATTTATTTTTTGCTGTCAATTTCATAAAATCGATACGCTTTGTTTACTAGCTGCTACCCGTGACTTCGTTCATGTAAAATTATAAAAATACCATGCACAACTCTGTTTGAAAAAATAAAACAATTTCAATACCTCTGTAAAGGTTGCCAAAACTTTTTTATTCTTTTTGGATTCAATTTTAAAACATTTTTTATTCTTTTTAAAAAGCTTTTTTATATACATTTTCATGTAACTTATTTTAACAATGACGAATCTTTTATATTCACTTCATCCCCTATTTTTTATCCTCCGAGAGTGTATTGTGCAAAACTTAAAATAAGAGTAGTTTTATTTTTTAATTAGAATGATTATTTTTAATTTTGAAGTCGCTTTCATTTAGAGTTATTGTATCTTATTGCATTTATAATATTAGTGTAGATAGGTATATAAGTATAGTTAGACAATGATAGAAAATGGGATCTAATTATTTACGACTGTAGGTAAAAACTGAATATTTAATTTAATAAATTTTTGTAAACTACGTTTCTTGTTTTCCCGTCCTTTACAAAAATATGAAGACTTTGTGGGCTCGAAACTCTTCAGCAGGCTACATACAGTTGCTTATGAGAAAAACTTTTTTTTTCTAAATGAAGACTTGATACTTTCAGTGTTTGTACATGAGATTTATTTATAGTTATCATGAATGCTGCTTTTAGGGTCAAGTGGACTTTTTAAATTGGAATGGCAAATTGGACGCGATAATAGGAATATAGGGAACCAATACATCCTTTTGTTGTTCCTGTCATAATTATTGCTGTTACAATATTGCGTCTTAGATGTGTGGTTTGTAATCGTGTGCCATTACAGAGTCATCTTTGGCATTTAAAATCTGACGGGCTCGAGTCTGTTCTAAGGTTTCTACAGCTCTTTGAGCTTCGTGGAACTCAGGATCCAAAGCCTGAAGGGCTTGAGTCTCTTATAAAGTTTTCATATAGGCCTATGGATTGCGTAACGCTAGGCATCCAAAACCTGACGGGCCTAAGCGTGATACTTAGACAGATGGACAGAGTTACTTTAGCATTTATAATATTAGTATAGATGTATCTATTTATTATTGACTTGCCGTAAATACTCTCTTAAATCGAAATAGTGACTTTAGTGACTATTCACTATTTTTGCAATGCAAAGTATACCACTTAATTCAAATAGTGGCATATTTTTCACTACAAAATAGTGAATAGTCACTATTTGATAGTCGAAAGTCACTATTTCGATTTAAGAGAGTATACCTGCAAATGATCTATTCTCTAATAAGAATGTTTAAACAATATTAATAATTAAAGGATGTAAAAAAGAAATTTTTTGAAGGAACTTTTAAAAAGTTTTTACCATGGCACTCATTCACGCCATGTACCTATAACGATTGCAAAAATCGCTGATCTGGTGGCTCGTCTAAAAAATCGTTTTAAAAAATTGGAAGTAGTGTCTTTTTGTGTTAACCGAAAACCTAAGCGTTTCATGTTCATCGTTTTCCATTATTTTCAGCAAAGATTTTATATACATTGTACATATATATAAACATTATAAATATAAACATTATCTAACAAAAGTTTTGCTTTTAGGAACTTATGGAATAAAATAATTCTATTATTAGAAATAAAAAAATATAATTAAAAAGTTAAGTCATACATAGGTATATGTAAAATACTTTTATGTAAAAAACTCTGAAAACATTTTAATTTTACTTATGCAAACATGCCTTAACTTTTTTATAAATTGTTCACAAACTGAGTTTATTATTTATATAGATTTTATTTTTTTAATATACAGAGATAGATAGGTACACATATCGTTGTAGTTTACTATATTGCTGATCATTTTTTATAGTTCAACTATAGAAAGTTTTTCTACATCTATAGAATAACACCCTCAGCCCCCTCACTTGAAATTAATGTGAAAGTATCAAATTTTTAAGTATTGTTTTTGGTATTGTGTTATAAATCACTCTTGATTGAGTAGGTGATAATAGATTAGGTATTTAAAATCAAATTTTAAATTAAAAAATTTAGGTAATAGGAAAAAGTAAGCCATTTAACTTTTTTTTTTCAAAAATTAATTGCTTTTGTCAGTCCTTACAAGACATGAAGTTAAAACTAATGTAAAATAACTTTGATGTTAATCCACTTTTAGCAAAACAGTCTTTAATATTCTTGGGTTGTTTAGTTTTGGTTGTTGTTTTCACGTGGCAGTTATAACACGTTGTATAAAATCAAGTCGTCTTATATAGAGTTACGATTGCTAACTACTGATAAGAATAGTGAGGACAATAATTTCAAAGCCCTGTTTTGCTTTATGCACAATGTAAACATATAAAATGATTTTTTTTAACAAAACGTTATTAATAAATAATAATACATAGAAATTAAAATTTATGAGGTTTACTTGACAATTCGGTGACACTGAATAATTTATTCGGTAAGCAATTGAAAGTCGTGTTGATAATAATTGTATTATAAATCTTAAAATGATGGAATTTACTTTCGTTAGGTAAATTATTACGTAATAATTTCCTTGGAACGTATATTTTTACATATTGGAAATTGAATTTGATCGCGTTGTAAGATTATAGGAATAATATTTAATAGATAAACAATATAATACAAATTTTGATAAATTAGGTAGGTACATGTAAATTTTTAAGTAAGTACCCACATTTATACTTCAATATTTAAAAAAATTAATATAGGTAAGTATTTTCATTCCTACGTACCTATACTTATATAAAAAAATGTTGAATTGAGTGGCTATATGCTATAAACTTTACTTTGTATTTACGTACATGTTAAAAGTATAACAATAATTTTAAATGCTAAAAACGTGTACTTTATGTATATGAATGTGATGATGATATTTTCATGTGAACGACATTAACGTGCTCGCCGAATTTGTTACAATTGTGTGGGTCATTGATATAAAATAAAGTTGGCTGTTGTTGGAACGAAATGAGATTCCTTTTACATAAGTGCACTGTGCAGTATTTATATTAAGAAAAATGCAGTTAATAAAGAAAGCTTATTAAATTCTCGATTGATTTTCTGATGGAAGTCAAAGATAACTATCCCGATTTTCTCCTAACATTTACACGTATTTTCTTCAACTTATCATCTACATCTATTTTTTGAATAAACAATTTATACAAATGCAAACTTACAACACGTCGTACGGTCTTTTGAAATTGTTGCCACACATTTAACATGTGCTCAATATTGAAAACATGTTAAATACTCACTCGGTTATAATTCAGTTTCTCTCCTACGCAAATGAAAAATATTCTCTATCAGTGAATTCTACCTACAACCAAGATGAATTCAATATTTCTAATATATTCGATTCAGTGATGTATTCCCTTTGGACACGTTTAGTGAAGTTAACATGTTTGATAACACGAAAACAAGGTCAGCAAGTTAATCAACTAACCGTGTGGTCAAATGAGAGAAAAAATTTATTTTTTTTGGAAAAAAATTGTAGTATTTTTTCTGGGTCGCATACGAGACTGAAAATAATTAATGTTGTTGATTAATTTTAAAAATAGTTTACAAAACAATTTTTACGAAACGCAATTTGGAAACGTTTCAAATTATAATACATACGATATATGAAATTATATTGTGAAATTGACCCCTGTTCGGTCAACGGTAAAAAGGAGAAAAAAATAACCCCTATTTTTTCAGTTTACGGACATGGTGGATATAAATAAATAATTATAATTGAATAGCTGATAAACGATTAGCACTTAAAATGATATAAATCTCTAATAGCCATGAAGCATGCAGAGTTAATCACCTATCACTTTCTGGTGTATTAAAAATGATTTGTTGTTGCATTGCGCACACTTTTCCCCAGTGAGATCTGGGGAATATTTCCTGGCACAGCGACATTTAGAACATTGACAAGTCGCTGGATGTTTGGGTTAATCGTTAGAAATGCAAGAAGAAGGAATGTGTAGCGAGAGAATCGCAGCCCACCACCTGTCACCTATGTTGACACATAATATTGGTTTCAGGCCTGTATATACCTATATGCAATTGTAAAATGTAATTCTGGTTGTAGCTCAAACATAACAACTACAATCACAGAGACTTACCACCTACAGTCTTGGTAATTAACGTTTTCTTATGTATGTAATTGTTTGGTTCATTAAGGTCATTTGCAATCCTCGGGTAATGCACATTTATTTATTACAGACGTTAATGCTAAAATGCAATTAAAGTATTATCGATTAATTATTTACTTATGGGTTTATCTACTCGAACTAAATTTTATATTTACAGTGGCATTTTAAAATTCTGATAAAAATATTGTAACTTAACACTTTAAATACATAGGTATTGAAACTTTAATAATTAAGGCTAAAAATCCTATAGTCTTTTGAGTTGTATTGTAATGAAAAATAATTGCATTTAATAATTATAATAACTCTATTTTGACGGCCAAATTAGTAAAATAACATTGCATACAACTACTAAGTTAAGCAGGGAACAAATTACACCCTCAAGCTTATTTGGTGGGCATAAAATAAAAAAAAAAAAAAAAATTAGTGGTCAGTAAAGTCGGTTTACGGATGATCGTTTTACGTGATAACGTCATAAAGAAACATTGATGAAAAATTGCTTACTTTTATGAATTGAATTGAATTATTATCAATGAATTATCATTATTTTGTATAATACAAAGAAGGAGTTAATTGAAAATTACAATTTTTTCAAAATAAAATCAGACTGGAAATTATGAAGGAAATCAATGAAATCTTATTATATTGTAGATAAAAACACAAAACACGTTGTCTCGGATTCAACAATAATATCGTGCCTCTCTATCACTTTTATCGCGTTCTCGCTTACACGCACAGGCTCAGTTATTTTTTCATGCAGGCTACCAAGTGTTCATCAATTTATAAGACGTTATCACGTCAAAATGAAGTTGCAATAAGAGAAAGACTTTCGAAACAGAGATAAATATATAGCGACATGAAGAGCAAATTGTGTGCGACAAAAAAATTAGTTATAGGTATAGATAATATTCTTTAAAAAACAATGTTTATAGTTGAATATTTTCTTTATAGCAATTGTAACAAATTTATGTTTGTAGAAGCCTAGAGAAATAAAAAACGTCGCTAAATTTAAAAATTAAAAAAAAATCCAAATAAAGCTGATCTTAAATAACCTGAGTCGTTTTCTTTCGTTTTTTAAACATAAAAATGTATTGCAATTATTTAGAAATAAATGTCGTTTAAGTTATTATTTGTGCTTCCAAACTAGAAATTAGACCCTCCTTTTTCATAAATCGTTAGTGTTGATTATTCTGACGAACTGCTTTACTTCATGACGTTTGCAAATTTTCTTTTTTATATTTATTTTATTAATTTTAGGCCATCACTGGACAATTCTACTACAGGATGGGCCTCTTGATCAGTCCCTATAATTGTTAACAGCGTAAACAACGTATGACGGTTAGAAAATTATCCCTTTTTCTGTACATTCTCTCTCTTTCTCTTTATTTTTCTTTATTATTTTACGTTAAGCAACATTAATTTCTTCCTTATTCTTCCTTCAATCTAGATATTAAGAAATATAATTTTTTTTAAAAGATAAACATAGTTTAGATTCAAGGACTTCAATAAAAGACGCTCGCTAAAAAAAATTATTTTGAAATTACACTTAGATCGTAAATAATTTTTAGACATTCATATATTACTGAACTTTAGTATTTGCTGAAATATTTTTAACGAAGTTAATAGGCTTGGTATTTAGACCCAGCTGGGAAATTACAGTGCTAAGAAAGTCTAAAATTCTTGTTAACTCACTTTTCACAATCCCGGATTTGCAAGCAATATTTCTTGTTTAGAATGTATGAAACATTGTTGACCTCAATTTGCTTCAATCCCATTTGATATTTATAATTTAAAGTTAAAAGAATTATATTAATTAAAAATTTCAAATATCTCTTAGCTTTTGTACACTTTCAAAAAAATGCAATTTATCTTAGGTTTAAAATCAAGACTCATTTTTTGTATAGTAGTAATAAGTACTCCTCTAATAGTTACGTTGCAGTTGTAGATAATTTTTATTTTTTCTTTGTGTATATTACATGTTACAATAATAAAAGTATAGCATCACTTTTTGAATTGGCAAAAATAGTTCAAACATAAATTAAAGCTAGACAATATTTAAAAAAAAATTGATCTAGCCCATTGCAGAAGCAGCTTTTAAATAAATATTTAATAACCTAGGCTGTTAGCCTAGGTTATTTAATAACAAAAAAATTAGATTATTATTATTTTCATATATATAATAAGTTTTGATTCTCTTATAGTCTATATAAAGGAAATAATAAAAATCGTTATTGGTTATTAATAAAGTTTGCATTATAGCTCAATGATAAAAATGTAAAATATGGGATACACGAATGAAGATTATAAGGAGAAAACCATAAAATATTCCTTTTTTAGTAGTACTTAACATTTATGATATCCTCCAGGCTTTGAAAGTAACGACATAAAATTGCACAAAGAGTATTTCCTCAAATTGGTACACTGTTAGTAGATACATGTATTGAATTCAATGACAAAAATCTGTTATGATAACAGGGATTAAGTTTTCTTAAGTCTATGTTCTTGTTTAAGTTTTTGTAAAAAAATAAATAGGTAAAACATGCAACTTGCTTATTAACGGGAACATCAGTTTTGTCACTGCATCAAGTCATAAAGTAGAACTTGCTTCCCTTTATCTTGGTTTTAGTAGATACAGTAAAAAAAAATAAAAACACATGTTAGGAAAAATCAAGTAATTGGGGCCATCCATAAACCACGTAATTCACTCTACCAGGATGGAGGGGTATGTTCTTCTGTTATGTACGGTTAAAAGATAATATATAAAACAGTCTAAATGGAAATAGCACCCTACAGTACCACAACGAAAGTCCAGATTAGTCTCAATACTATAAGTTTGTTGTGGTTAAGGGAGATTTATACCCTACGAGTCTAGGTAGAAGTCCATATTGTCTATTTTGTTCTTGCATTTTTAATTTTTGTATGTAGTTTGCAAGTAAAACAAGAATCAAAGTAAAGACTTATGCCATGAACTACTGTGGTAGAAGTTAGAATTTTGGAGTAATCGATTAACTTACACTATGTAACGCTTAATATTAATTGAGTGAAATATCATAAGATCTTTCGGATAATACGGATTTCTATATTTTGCTAATTTTAGGTAATTTAAGTGAACATAAAACAAGTTTGTGTTTACTTATTATCATTACTAAACAAAATGGCCTAAACTGTTTTAAGTTACTGGTTTTAAGTCTTGTGAAATGGTTAATTTAGTTTTTTTTATAGTTCCTTCCTATTTTGTTAATTTAGTTAAAATCTACCCTAGTACAAAAACATTTTTAGTCACTATTAGTTGTATGGGTAAACTTGAAATAAACGTATACCATAAGACTTAATACCTAGTTTAATTTTGTGAGTGTAATATACAGTACCTATTCAAACTAATACATAATAAACAGTGTAAGTACAGTATACAAACGTAGTTCATGTATTTCATAGATCAGAAAACCTTTATGCACTCATTACAAAGATAATACTCGTAAATAAATAAGAAATAATTTATGTTCTCCAAATAATTTTATAATGAACTCATTAATTCAGGTAGGAAAATTTTTCATAAAACAAGATGCACGTAATTGTCAAGAATAATTTTTATAAGATTTACATTTTCTTATAATAAGTTTTAAATCAGTTACACGTGCTAGAGAGGACACAATAGGTTATTAGCGCCGTGTGCGCAAAACCAAGCGCTCTAACAATTATCATGATAATGATAATTACAAGTTTATGTATTCACCTACCGGGTGTACAAATCAACAACAACAACTACAGCAACACCAAACGATGCTAATGTGATTTTATTTTAGAAACAACAGCGCGTCCAGCCAAACCAACAAACCATCCAACGAAGCAGTAGCGACTTTCTTTAGAAAGTTAACGAGATTGTTTTGTAAATTAGTGAATTTTTATTTAAATCTCTCCCTTCTTTGATCCTTAATAACGTTATGTTATGAATATATTCTCTTATTGTCTTCCGCTTTATTTATTTCTCTTCATAATAATTATGTTGATTTGTGTTTTGAAACTTAATAGAAATGCAATTTTATGAAAATTTATAAGAAAAGCCAAATATTTCAAGTGTAACTAATTGAAACTAGTCTCCCAATAAATCAAAAAGATTTGAATATTTTTCTATTGTTGTTAGGGTGTTGACAAAAGTGACGTTCTTCAGACCGGTCGACAATGGAATTATGGAGGCAATGGACGGTTGCAATCAGATAAAATCGAGTGCGTGGGTGGACACATTACCATGTGCCCCACTTTGTGTTTTTTATAATTAACGCATTCGCTGTCACGCGTCTGAATTTTTTTTATTAATTTTTCTTATACTCGCGTTTATTTATTTCACGTTACTATCAATATTGCCATTACTTGAGTTTAATAAACACATTATTGGAGATTTTATTACAATCACTTACCTTTAACAGCATACAATACAGCAATTGCTTGAGACCAAATCGCCACAAAAGGAATAATAGACCAAATAACCAGACTAAGAGCTGGATATAAATTAAATTTATATTCAATTTTTTTTTTATATTTTCGAATTAAAAAAAAAAAACGTTTGCTACTTTCCTGGAAAGAAAACTTATCTAGTTCTTCAATAGTTAAATTAGCTTGATAATGATAACCTTATACAGAATGAATATCAACATATATAATTTATCAGAACAAATAAATAATTTGTAGCAGCTAAAGAAAATGTTGTTCGACTTCGATACGACATTCTCAGTGAATAATTCCATAAGTACTTAATGTAATTTGCACGTTATATTAAAGCTCATTAAATTACATGTTTCAGAGCTTCAATGTTGAGAATCACCTTGATTTGATTTTTGTATACGGTGAAATTTACATTAGGTACAAATATATATGTTAATCATCTAGTGTTTGTCACTTAATAATCTTCTTAATGTCGAATAAATTAGAAAATCATCGTGGCAAATGCTTTTTAAATGGACTTGTAGTCGACATGAAATGCACATGTTACATCTCTATCAAGTGCACTTATCATGTCAGAATATTGCGATTTAATTGTCCTGCAAAACTTATTGGCTGATAAATATCCATTCACGTTAGTTAAATGGTCGTTCTAATAATCTTTAATTGACTGTTTTAGTACGATATACGCATAGTTATTAAAACGAGTATGGATTGTAGGTGTGTCTGTTTTATAAGTGTACAATGGCGCCAATATGCACTTAGACTCTCACTTAAAATATTTTACATTTTACCTTTATTTTCAATTTTTACAATTTGTAACTTTCAACTTAAATGAAATTATTATTTTTTTCGTGATTGTAGTGTGTGGCAAGATTACGATGTTAAGCAAGAAAATATTGGCTTCGGGGTTTTAGTCTAAGGAACTCCATTTCAAATTTTACTTTGGTCAAAGGCTACAATTTTTAATTAATTCCAAAAATATAACTAAATGTTATTTTTTCATACATAAAACCTTTTACCTATTTTCAACTTCAAATATCTTAACTATGAAATGTATGATTAAAATATAACTCTATTTTTTTATTAACAAAATATATAGGTACTATTACAAAAATATTTTTACAATCAATTAATTTTGTCGATTTAAATAACCATTAATATTTTTGCAATAAAATTCGTTAACCATAAAAAAGGTTAGTAAATTATTTTAATAAAATCAAATAATTTATATTGATATTAAGTAGCTCCAAAAATAACAATTAAAGCAATACTAAATTACAATTTTTCCAAGTCAAACATTTCTTTTGCTGCTTTTAATTCAATAACAAACGAACCATATAGACTCTTGCAAGTGTAATAATTTAACTTGCGATTTATTTGAATTTTAAAATTCCCCAACAAGGTGAAATCTATTTTAAACGTTTAAAAAATGATTTATCAGATATATTATTTTAATGAAGTAGATTATTTGTTAATGCAATCACAGTGGCTGTTAATGACGTTCGTAGATTAGAATGCTGTTTTGGAAAGTAGCTTTAATCGTTCTCTCTATGAAAACAAATAATTTAGATACCTAATGTTTTAATAATAATTATTGTAATTAATGAGATTGGAATTGTTTAGTTATAATTATATTGACTTTTAATTAAAGCCTTCAATATATAGGCATAATATGTATTTTTGAAAAAAATTCATTCGGTTAAAGCTTGAAAACATTAATATTTTCTCTCTTCGTGATAATTATCAAATCAAGAAAGTGATAGTTTAAAAATAATTCCGTTAGTTTTTTTTTTTAATTCCTTTTACACGCGCCTACCTAATTAGTCTAAATAGGTGCACCGATTTAATTTACATCTAACTTCTATTAATAGCAATCAAATCTTCTTATCTTGTAAACAGGTGAAAAAGTATGAAATAAGATTAGAACCGTTAGGCATTTAAGGAACTTTTGGAGATTATTAAATGTATGCGTTATGTTAATATCATTTGTCAACGAAACGGTGCAATCTTATGTAACAAAAAAGGGAAATTATTCTTCTGAGAGTTATTTGTAATCTTTTAAGGCCGTGACCTGTCCTTTTGAAAGTGTTAAATCTCTTAGATATAAGGATTAGTTTTTTTAAACGCTTGGCGTTTAAGGTGAGAGTGACAGAACCTTTATATCTGGTCGTAATTAATGGTAAAGTGCACGAAACAGCAGCTACTGTACTGAACTTGTTCATAAATCATTTGCGTGTGTGTAGAGATTGTGAACCACGAGCGCCATCCATCTAGGACCGGACTTTATCATTTGGTTTTATCAAACATTATGATTGCCACCTACTGATATATTTGAAATCAATCACTCAGCGTTTATTTAAGATTTTTCTTGGCTTGATTAATAAATTAGTCATTCAAAGAAAGTAAATAATCTGAAAAATTTGGAAAGGTTTTCTTAGTTCAATATAAAGCATATGAATAAATCTGAAATCCCGTTATTTCTGGTGTGGTGTAAGCCTGGCCTGTGTTAATGTGGTGTAGGGCGACATTTTTTTAAATATCGTATGGTCAGCAACAACCCAGTTGTTTGTTATTGGGTGCGGGCGACAACAATGCGACAACAAATCGAGTTACTATAAGCGTAATTCATTTGCTACTTTCCTTCTGCTCTATGTTAAATAGATATTATATTTATTGCAAACATTGTCTCATAAATTTGAAATAGATAATTCGAGCTGTAATGATGATAATTATGATTTCGTTTCGTTTTTGACTACTTAAGAATATGTTTTAAATAAAAGCCTATCTTAAGAATTGTAACATAAAAATTGCAATAATGCACAGTCCGATTGGAGATTTCAAAGCACTTGCTTGAACATTAATCATTGGGAATGTGACAACATAAATGAGGCAGTTGAATGTGTGGGAGGTTCTTTCATTTCTCTACTAAGAACAAATCATTATTTTATGATATCTTTGGCAACCATATTTTATACGACGAATAAACATTGTTTAAATCATGCTGAGGATAAATTCTATTACGTAAATAAATTAAACCACTTCCCTCTTTGAGCTAATCTCTAATTCATCAGATTTTCAATAATAAATAACAATCGAGATAAAAAGTAGAAACTTGAGCTTCTTGTTTTTTGGATCGAATATAAAATAAAACATTAACTTATATTATTTCTGACGCATCTTCATAAACAAAACCTATAATAGGTTAATTTTTTACTGAATAAAATTCACATAAAATAATAACTTAATGATTAATACTTTAAGCTGTGTTTTCGGGTTTTGGATTTAATTGATAAATAATAATGAGCATATAAAGTAAGAAAAATATCGCATCGTTACAAAGGATTTTTCTTGTTTTAAATTAAACCGTTTAAATATTACACTTGATTAGTTATTAAGTAACTATATACTTAATTGTCTATGTACCAACACAAAGACTGGGGGCACTGATCGTCAGAATTAGAAAATTAATGAAGTTGCGATCTTAATTGTTGGACATTGGATAGAAATAGAATTTAGAAACGATCAAATAAGATGGGATTTATCGAAACTTCAACCTCAAGTAAGGGAAAAAGGAATTTAAAAAAGTTCCATGTCTCTTATAATTCTATTTGTTTTTAGTACTATTTTAAAGATACTTAACTGATTTTATCTATAATAAACTATGTGAAATTTATGAAATTAGAAAGAGAAGTATTTTTATTTTCTTCCTGCTGTACAGAATATTTATCAAAAAACATGGTTTAACTCCCAAAAATGTTTCTTCGGGACCCCTAATGTAGTGACACTATATAGTACCTAAACATTTTTATTTTCGTTACTCATGTGTAGTAGGTATCTATTTATATGAATTCAGTTTACGTGAGCAAATATTTTAAGCATATGACCCCTCTGCTATAAAACTTAATGTTAATGATTGATTAATTATAAAGAAATATCTCTTTTAATGGCCCAAGAAATTTTATACAGTAAAATTGAATATATCGTCATTGCGAAGTTTGCTTTTCTTTAAAGTTTAGTCTTTTAAAAATGTCACATCAACCGAAGCTACATCAGGTAGGTACTTACTGCTAGTTTTTTTTATACAAACAATTAATGTATTAACAGCTCAAACTCTAGATATTAAGTAAAGTTATATAACAGAATTGTTACAATCAAAATTAGCAAACTATATATACAACACAAAAGTATGGTCTCTAAAAAGTACTTTAAGCTTAAAATGTTTAGTTCATTATACTAGTCAAAATAACATAAAAAAACAAAAAGACAAACATAGTGCAAAAGTGACAATTTTTATAGACAATTTAAGAATTTATTCTTTTATTTAAAATTTTGATAAAACTGTCATTTTATCTTATATTACAAGAAACGACTAAGTCCTTCACCTATTATATTCACCCTTTGGCATTTTATAAGCATTTTATGTCTTAGTTATTAAAAAATACTATAAATCTGACCAAAACAACATTCGATTGGACTACCTCTTAAGATAGATACAAACGTACATAATAGAAACAATACGTAGGTACCTATCTTAAAAATAGCACATTCCAATTAATGTTTTTAACTTTAAAAATGGAAAAATATTGTACCTAATAGGCAACAAATTTTAATTAAGCGAAGATTTCCATACGATCATATTCATTTGAAAAAGTTATTATCAATAAATTAAATATTTAACTGGAATTGATAAAAGATAACTCTTAAAAGTCGAGTTTTTGTTTAATTATTTTTCATAAATTAATTAGTATAATAATAACTTATGATTTAATTAATTTTTTATATTGTTTAGGCAACAAATTTCGTCCGGATGTAGGTATATATTTAAGAATGAAATTTAATATTTTTAACTTGTTTGCAATACCTACTTACAATTAATTTTATATTAATTTGAAAAAATACTAAATAATGACATAAAAAAATAAATATATTGGCCCAGTTGATATATGTAATATATTACAATTTCATAAGATAATAATTATATGATCTTCATAAATTAAAATCCAATGAAAATACTTTTAAGCTTCTTGTCTTTCAAATCATAACTTTATGACTAGTTCATAGTTGTTATATTCATTGCATAGTCTTGCAAGATAAATGCATAATTCAAAGTAGCAAAGTTAAAATATCATCAAGATTCATTTCTAACGACGGTTTAGGTAATTTCTTACTGCCAAGTGAATGTAATATGATATTTGTAATAAGTAGCTTGTAATTATTTTAAAACCATTTACCATTCGTCTAAAAGATATGAGAATGCGTATTGCGGAAGTGTGAATGTTTTAAAACGATAAATTCAAGTAAGTTACTTATACACATAGTTACGAACGTTTTTTGACTGAAACTAATTTTCGTTGCACAAGAATAAAATTCATTATCACAAAGATTTTTTTTGTTTTTCGACCGCAATATTGTAGTTTAAATAAAGGACGGACGGTAGCATGAAGAAATCCATTTCACAGTGGTTTTAAAAGGATCTGTAACCAATCTTCGTTTTTGTAGAAGACCAAGTAAATTATCAGCAGTCATCGTATGAGATTTAAATGGATCCTTTACCTGGCTTATAAACGAATCAATGATATGTTTGATTAACTTTATTTTCTCGTCATTGTGAATTCGCTACTGACTCAAGAATGTGTTACAATCATAAATTAATTTTTTTTTGTTGAGTTCGTTAAGGACGTTCAGGTACGTTTTTTTATACGTATGGTGTAAAACCGCAGTAATTTATAATAAAAGCGTTATTGAGACGGTGTAAAGAACTCATCAACTTTTAAATGAGATTAGATGGCAGGTGTATATGTGTACGTTAGGGAAGATCTGAGTTTAAATCTTATTGAGACCACACTCAGTGGCGCTGACCTTAAAAGATCGACAAATAATCGATTAAGACAAACATTATCAAACTGATTGCTTTCAAAAAATATTTTTCTTAAAAAAGAGAAGCTTTCAGCACCTACTTGATAAAATTAACAATATTGAAGAATTTTTTTTTTTATAAAATTCTTTGTCGGTATTTGCGGTGTATTCTTTGTTCTAGAACTATTTCTGTATAAAACTTTAATCTGTATAAAATGCATAAATATACCTATAGCTTAAGCCGTAGTTAGAATTAATATTATAATTTCTTGTTCTCCAGATCAACATTTTCAAACTAACTTATCTTGTGTTAAACACGCATTATTATTCAAATGCAAACATTACGTAAAATGTTTATCATATTAAAATTAAATAATTCACAATGATATTCAATGTAGAATTTCATAGAAATTCAAGAAATAATTGAAATGTTTTAAAAGAAACTTATGAAAAAATGTATTAGAAATATTAATTAATATTTAAATTATATTTCTCAAAGCTCAAATTAACGGAGTATAAACATAGAATTGATTACAAATTAAGACATTAATTGATTTTATACTTAAACCAGAAATGATTGAAAATTTGTTTTGTGAAGCTATACATTAATGAAGATAGTTAAAAACGTTTTATTAAATTTTCTGCTCTATAAATTATTAAGATGATATTGATATACCTATATGTTAAGTGTTTACTTAGGTATGTAAGAAATAATTATTTTTAATTCAGGTTTTGATTCTTTCATTTCAATATAGTATTGCATTTTTCATTATGAAAAATGTAATCGTACCTAATGTACGACGCTGACTTCTTAACAATAAATAAGAATCACACCTTATTTAAAATGCATAGGCATTTAAAATTGTTTGTCAAAAAAAGAAATTCAATTTCGAATTGAATTTAAACCGGAAATGCAATCAATCTGCTCTTTCTCATTGTGGTCTTGATTAAAAAAAATATTCTACAATAGTTACATATAAAAATATTTCAATTATAGAGAGGCTTAAGAAATAACTACCAGCAAAAAGAAAATTTCTTTTTTCCTTTCAATATGCATCGATTACTTAAGTAACAAGTGTGAATTTAAAATAATAAAGAGACAATTTAATGATAAATGTAGGCGTAACTGCACTAAAGTGAAAGCTTAACAATTGGAAATTCATACAAATATAATTTTTTTTAAATAAAATCAATAATTTGTGGTCAAGATTGATCTCTAAGACAAAGGTGAAAAACGCATAGAACATTTTTATATCTTATGTATGAAAAACATATTTATGTGAATAGCTGATGTAAGTTTTGCGTGGGACAGGAAGACCTTTTACCAAAGGATTGTTCACTGATAGCACATATTATTTGTACTTATATTATGTGTATTGCATTACATAAGGAGTGACCAAAGACAAAACCAGTCACCTCCAGCGTTCAGGACGGGGACAGACAGGGTAACAAGCAGGCAACCGTGCCCGATTCCAATATTGTTATTATTAAGCCCGTGTGTTATCCGTGTATTTACGTAACAGAACAAAAGTGACGGTTTGATATTTCAGTAACGTTATCTGCAACAGCTTCAGTTTCAGCATTATTGTTTTATCTTTTGTTACCTGTTTGTATTGTTACTATTTTGATGTCAGACACGGAGCCATTTTAAAACGCTTTTCATGACAGAAAAACCTCAAGGTTGTCGCTTTAGATATTTTCCGGTTTTTGTCGTTCAATTATAAAGAATTTGATCGCGTTATGTGAAACGTTTACCATCTGATTTTTTGTTCCCGAATATTAAATTTCTGAAAACTAAAGTTCCTAAGTACTTAGTTCATTCAGTATAAAATAATTTTCATGTAACAAACGTAAAAGCACATACTCACCGTCCACTTTCTATTTTTCTCGTACTTTTTTTAACTAAGTACAAAGTTATTCAACTGAATAAGTTAAAAAGGCAAAAAATTATGATTAAGAAATATTTGCATAACTAAATATTCTTTGTTTTTCTAATAAAATTATTTTTTTTGTTATAAAACAACGAATAAAATAAACAGTAAAAATTAAAAAGTTGCAGTTTTTTTACTCTATATACTTAGTAAAAGGAAAAATTGTAAAATTGTCAAAAGTTTTTAATTTGGACTTCTTAAATATATGGTATAAGAAGGGTTATATATTTAAGATTTCTGCAGGAAGCTAAACAATTATTTCTAAAGGAACTCTTGAATTAGATTCCGTCTGGGCTTAGATATGGTTTTTAGTGTACACTTTAGGTTCGTTCCAAGCGACTCACAACCCGACCGTTTCCGTGTACAAACGTTTTAATCCCGTCTCATGCTTCCTGACGATGTTTATGCACGTGCCTTGAGCGGGCGAGTCTGTAACTCAAGCGAACTTGCCACTTAAAGATGGTCGGATCTAAGCACGTGCTAATCGATTCTAGTTTTTTATGCGGCATCGTTTAGGTCGACCCAACGGCAAACCTGATGGTACACCTGCGTACAAAGTAATTGCAGACAGTTCTTTCACACGCTCTCATCAATGCTTGTGTACAACCAAGGCTTATCGATTGAAACAAACCTTTTATGTATCTTTACGGCAGATATTTTTTACTATATAACGCAATGGAACAGGGTTCCGGAATTTCTTGCGTTGTCATTCGTAAGTTTCAAACAAATATTCTCAATATTTTCAAATTAGCTCTTTTGCTGATTTTGAACAGTAATACTGTTTATACAATAGGAAAATAAAATATAAAATATATCGTGGTCCTATTTATGCAATATAATTCAAATAAGTAAACTATAAACATAAATTTGAACAAACGTTCAAACGTATTTTTTGATATATAGCCCAGATACTTATTTTGATTGCCAAACAATCATCATCAGTGGTCATCAACTAGTATTGGATCGTTCTGTAACTGCTATGTGATAATTCACGTTTCACGATGACGTTTTTGTAGTAAAAATTATCTTCGATAATGATTCAAATATCGAATTATCATCTTACAAAATTTCATCAAAATCCGATATCAACTAGGGATAATTAATGTACCCATAATTTAAGCGTGATTTTTGCTCGAACCCGTTTTTCTATTTTTCCGTGGAAATGAGACATTTTCCCGCATTAAAAGTATCCTAGATAATGACCCGGATAGACAGTTATCATCATACTATTTCATTAAAATCCACCAGGCCAAGCCAGGCAGACAAAAATTTTAAATATCGTAAAATTGGCCTCTCCAGCAATAACTACGTTTATTCGAATACAATTTTCCCAAAAATATTCAATGTATAGACAAAGCTTAGTTACTTAGTTGCAATTTTGTTATATGCATAGAAAAAATGGTTGCAAGATCAAAAAAAGGTTTCAGCCAACAATTTATATGCACCCTCAAAATGACTTCAGATCACTATTTCAATAAATAAGGTGCCCATTATGATACCACCCACAAGTACGAGCCTCGATTCGACACTATCCCTAGATTCAAAACTAATTTTGCTAAACAATTAATTTGATCACGGTCCATTGGTTTTCGTTAGTCGTAATTTGGTTGAAAACGAATGAAAATATTCTGAGTAGCGATTTCTCAAAAATATAGTAGACGTTATAGATATCAATTTACGAAAACTTTGTGATACATAAAAAACTATTCGTTTTATTTTAATTTTAAATTGTTTTGAAGGTATACATATATGTATAGGTAAATATAATTAACTAAGTAGATAAAATTATAATAATATGATTGATGATTAATATTAGGTATTCGGTATATTAAGTAGGTGTATTATACCATATAAACATAGATATTTATGTGTATAAGTATCATACATATCAATATACTTTTAAGATAATTGATAGTATCATTATTTATTATTATTGATTTAAAATATATATGTTGATATACATATTTTAACATTTAAAATTATTCAAATAGATATTACTGTTTAAAAACTAAAACAACCTTTTACGACGTAGGTAAAATACTTCACTTCTGTACTAAACCTAACAATATTGCAATGAAGTATTTTTCTTTGTTCGAAATATTTATACACAATACACATGTACGTTAATGTAAATAAATAAGTTCTTTAAAATGGAGAACAAGATTGAAATATTTCCTTCAAGTAGTCAAGCGATAGGAAACATGGACAGATTTCTTGCATGTAAATGACATTATAGACTTATGTTGACACCAGTGATAATATTTAAAACGTTTTTGGATTGAATTATCAACGCCGCATTAATAACGCCTTGTGAAATTGTTTATGTCCGAATAGACATCATAAAGTTTAATTTTACATTAACCAAGAATAAATTTATAGTATTGATGGAGATAAAAAAATAAAACTGAATAAAAAGGGCGATGAGAATAATTTTAAGCATGTAATTCTGTTTTCAATATGAACGAAAGACAATACAAACGGAGAAAATAATTTTTCTTGCTGTTCGTGAAGTGATAATGACCATTTAATTCATAATATAAAATCTTATCATTACATTGAAAATACGTTACCTCGATGTTTTACAAAGTGAGAATGAACTAAAACGTGCTGGAAGAAACGATGAAAAATTATCGCTGATATTATTTTATGTTCACGAATAGGAAAATGAATAATTTTCAATGTTATCTGACAAAATTCTAATTAAGCACATGTGAATATTACAAAACGATAATTATAAAAAATGCAAAAATAATTCTAAAAAATTTTATTTATATTCAACTTTCTCCATTTCATTTTTGCTAAATACCTATACCTATATAAAATTAAAAAAAAAACGTCAAGTATTTCTTTACGTATACCTATGTATTAAGGAGATATTGAAAATAGATTTCAATGCATTTTGAATTATGGTCATACGTTTTATATCGAAATCACACTTTATAGTAAATCGATACTTAGACTGTGATTATATGTTATAAATATCAAATATATTATGTGTACGAATATAATATTTGTAATGTGATACATGGGATGAGAAAACCAGTCTAAGATTCTGGGACAGCTCGTGCTTACCTCAAGGGCATTGTTTATTGCAGTCAAAAGTCTTGGGTTCAACCCCAATCTAACACCTCAACGTTTCTCTTCGTCCCGTAAATGTATAAACGTTGATAAGTCACGATGGGAAATTATTTATATTGGCACAAATATAATTTTATTTATGATGATATTTTTTAAATAATTTATCATTTGAAAATGAAAGAGAAATATAATGTACCCGTTCTTTTTGTGAAATTTTGATAAGAGGTGTATTTGCATTTTTTTGCTTTGATTTTTATAATTTAAATGACGCTTTATCTGAAGTCGAAGTCGAGCTGTAAATGTAAGCAAAGAAAGAGATGTTTTCATGAGATAGTAATTAGTAATAGTTTAAAAATAATGTTGCGGTATGCGAAGCTTGTAGAAAGAAATCGTATGACGGTTGTTGCTCGTTGTTCCACGTTGAACGTGGAACGCAAGACGCTCGTTGTCGATATAATAAATGGCGTTGTGTTAACACCCCAAACATTCTTTTGGACAAATGTGATTTATTTTTATTAAGATTGTATAGTTGTTGGGTGGGTGGGATCATATTTTGTAATTATGAGTGTTGATGCCGACATATTAGCTTTGGCATTAGCCCGCGATATTTTTCTTCCTCGTCTTGTTTCATATGTGATTTACTACCGCAACACACCAGCTCCGTTTTTCTTCTTCTCTTCTCGCATTTATACGATGATGATAACGTCATTGAACGCGCTCGAAATATGTTATCTCTGTGAAAGAAAGGCCTATATGGGAATTTTTGTTCTGTGTGAAATTATTTCTTTATGGAAATTAAAGAATTGATTTACAAAGCCAATGATAATAACATTTGTTAACATTTAGCTGAATCACATCACGCAGCCACCTGAGGTTTACCTGCGCGAATTGGATGATCGTGAGGTGGTGTCGATAATCTCGATTGTCAATCTGTTTATAAGCGACTTAATTCCATATTGAACAGTATGAAATATATATAAAAGCGTCTTATAACTGAGTAACGGATGCAACAAAGATTCCTAAACTATTGTTACTTTTTATTAAGACCAATCAGGGAACACCATCTCGCTTATCCATCACCAAGATTTTAAATGTAACATAAGAATTATTGACAATGATCAAACCTCTCACCAATATCGTTGTCAATATGCAATTATTGCATTCATCGATCAGATGATTAGTAAAATGCATGAAGTGACTTGGATACCTTTGATACGATAACATTATGTGTTGTAAAACCAAAAATAAAAAATTGAATTTTCTTATTACCATTATAGACCATTACTATTACGATTTTATCAGAAAGATCCCTGAGACATTAAATTCATCATCAATAATTTCAACCTAATATAGCTTGTTGCTAGCCAAAACCATTTTTGTAAAATTTATTTATTCTTGAAATGGAACTAAACGATACTTATGCTTTAAATTGCAAATAAATGGGTTATTTTAGTTGCAAGTTTTGTGATCCTATCTTTTTTTCAATCGGTATTTATTATAAATATACATACTCAAAACTTCAATTTTTTTCACACAGTACTAAATGGATATATTTCTTATTAAGTATTTGATATTTAAAATTTAAATTGGTTCCTGTGAAAGAATTTACTTCTACCTACTTACTTTGTTTGTAATATGGTCTATTGGTCAGTGTAGAAGCTTAAAAACTAAGCTTCTGGTAGAGTTTGAGCGTTTGAATTCGGAAATGCTTTGCAAAATGATGTAGAACTAATTTTTAAATCGTATTAGTAAAACTTAATATAAGTTCAAACACTTTGAAAAAATGAAGTAGGTATTTATCATGAAAATGTTGTGTTACTACTTATAGTTTAAAATATAATTTTTTCGGGTAAATGATAATTGTTATTCTGAATAGATATACTCTCTTAAATCGAAATAGTGACTTTCGACTACAAATAGTGACTATTCACTATTTTGTATTGAAAAGTATACCACTATTTGAATTTGGTGGAATTTGGTTTTGTAGTGAAAAGTATGCCACCAAATTCAAATAGTGGTATACTTTTTACTACAAAATAGTGAATAGTCACTATTTCGATTTAAGAGCGTACTTCCAACCTTTTTTTACACTTGAAATGCAGCGTTTTTATGTTCATTTAATATATTTGTTGTACGTAAATCTTATATTAAAACGAGAGGTGACTGAATTCTATACAGGCCATATTATAGACCTACCTGTGTAAGTTAATTTCTGCATTAAATTCGGAGTTAAAATTTTGTATTATTATGTATATTGTATATATTTATTTGTCTTCGATAATTTATAAGAAACATTTTTCGGTACAATAATCAATATCGTTGTTATAAACTTTTCAAAAAAATATAAAATAATTATTAATAAGTACCTAGTATTTAAAATAATCTTCAAATAAATCGATGACTACAATTCAAAGAACAATTTTTCAAATAAGTATTTCACATAATTATCACAAATATTCTCTTTTTTTGGTTATGATCTGGTTGTGAACGTTGACAATACGCCATACATAACTGTGATTCTAAAAAGCGCTATAGTATTAACACGGAATCACTGTAATTTTGCCAACTTTAAGGCCAATAATGATTTTCGATACTACGCTCGATATTTAACAATTTTGTGTAACATTTTTTAAATTTAACTGTTATCGTAAATAGCTTAAGTTATAAGTACTATTGAATGCGTAACTGATATTTTTCTGGATCTCGCCCAACGTAAATATGACAACTTCTTGGTTATCACTTATCAAGATTCAGAATTTTAGAACGTTTTCAGTGCTCTTAGTGTCTCTTCATGCTTAATGTTATCAACGCAACTTATTTTTTACCATGCATCTGTATTTCGACAGCCAAACATTTCTAGATTTTCATGGATTTGACCTTTAATATACACGTTTCTACGCCGTAAAAGAGTATGAAAAATGATTGTACATGCATTGCTGTAAGTTCTTTCTAAATACAATCGTTACAGTAGTTCGTTGGTAGGTACATACGACTATATTAGATTCGTTCTCACAGTGACCTGGATTGGATTTGAACTACTTTTGAACTGCTGTGTTTGTGCACAGCAGATTTTCGAATTTGAAATTAAAATCAGTTGTTCCATACTGTGAATTTAGGATAGAGCGTATAGAAGGAGAATAATGTTCTAGACAATTCTACGTTTCTAATGTTCTAGGATTTCATTTGAACTGGCAGAATTATAATAATAAAAATGCATACGCACCTAGTAATTTGATTTAAAATTTAATTTAAAGAATTATTAATCAAGAAAAAACTTTGTTACTCTTATTTTTCTTCTGATTTGGAAGAAAGGTAACTTCTAAGCTGGCAGTACTCTTAATTCAGCACCGATAACAGAATAAAAGTTTTTAAAGTATTCACGAGTATCCGTCCAAAATATATATAGGTATAGGTAGGTACTTTAAAAAATGTGTACTTCTGTACCTTTAATCGTCAGTATAACAGCACAAACTAACTTAAGTGTTTTGTTTCTAAACACTTAAAGTAATTAAATGTTGTAGTTAATTTGTAAACACTATAGTGTTTTTTGTCATTAAATTCTTTAAAAGTTTTATTTTAACCCACTGTAAAACAGACTCTCGCACAGATTTTGTCTGCACACGCACAAAAAAAAAACACCAAAAGATGTTCAAAAATCGACTAGGTACAACATTTTATTACTTTAATTAAGTGATTAAAAATAAAACACTTGTGTTTGTAGTGAACCTACTCTCAAACGTCTATTTATGTCGAAACGAATGCTTGGTTGAAAATCTGATTAAATGTTAAACGATCGATCGTTAACTTACTTATATTAAAATGGGCTCTCCATCAACTGTTTTCTTTAAAACGACTGAAAAATCACAATAATCTTGTTGTTCATAAGAACAGTAAGCTTCAGAATAATCATTGATAGATCAACCGTTTAGTTGTGGTGAGTAAAACGCATCTTTAATCACTGTATGGGTATTATTATTAGTATTAAGTACTTTGCATCTTAAAAAAATACTTTGTTCATGAATTCATGTGGAAGAGAAATATTTTTCTTGTCTAAGAGCTAACTCAATTATCTAAGAATGCTTGATAGTAGCGTTAAGTGTTAATCTTTTTAACAAAAAACCTATTCGTCTGTTTTTTCCATAATTATGCTCGTTTTCAGTAATAATTTAATATCGATTTACACGTTGATTTGTTTGCGTGCTAAATAAACAGCGATTGATTTGTAGTCAACTGATAATGATAGGTAAATGACAGTTATAATTATCATATTATATGAATTGAATTAGCGGCATTAGCAGGAGAGGACATGAGCTCGGTTGAGTGGCCCTGCAGGGGGCGATCACAATCTGTTCGATGTCTGTCGGATTTATAGATTGGCCAAGAAGAGACTGTCAGAGTTACATACACCATACTTGAATATTATATAGCTTGTCTAAAACCAATACAATAACTATGAGCAATTGTAATATATATATTTCTTTCAATATACATATAGTTACATCATTCAAAAGAAACAATTTAATTCGAAATGCACTTATGTAATTATTTGAACGAGGCAATTACGAAAAATCGAATTCAACTCAAGTAATAGGTAGGTACCTACTTATTTTAAATTAAAATCGTGTATCTTCTGATTTGTAAATATCAATTTTATGTGCGATAGATTTGTCCAAATAAAGTCATCTGGTTTTAAAGCCGGGCCATTGAGTTTACACTAAACCGACAAAAGATTATGCAGCGATCTCATGCATGGCTAATCTTCTGTAACCCGTGCATCTGCTTGCCTCAAATCTTGACCTATCACCATACAATGTGCGTCATTCTATTATATTACTTTATCTTTGACAGATATTTCATATTGTGGTTGAAGTGTTCAATTGGAAAATTTGAGAAAGCAAATGAAATCTGATTGAATTTAAAACATTTTCACGGAATTGATAAAAACAAACCACAATCGCTACAAGCCAGAAAATTGAGAAAGTGCATCAATAAAATGCATAATTTAGACATACACCTCTCTATACAACAAATATTTTTAATTTGGAATATCTAATTTTAATAAGATCGTTTTAAATAAGTTACGAAATATACATTTTAAAAAATCAAATGAAAAATGACAAAGTCTATGTTTCACTGTCATCCATTTTCTTTAATCTTCTAACACTATCTCTGAAACAAATTAATTTAAAAAAATAATCTTTAAGAAAATGCGTGAGTTATATACAGATTATAAGACAACGTTGAGCAATAACGAAATCTATTAGTCCAGTGAAATTAAAATCGTATTATTGATTGAAAGTTTACATCAAAATAAATCAGATATATTGACCTAATTTCATTGTATTAGGACATTAATGAGAAAATTAATTTCAGATGTCTGTATTAATTTGAATATATTTTTTGAAAGTCTAAATTCTCACAACTTGTTATAAGGTCAAATTGTTTTCCATTTTATGTATATTCTTGTTCAAATTTTTAATAAAATATGTAAAGATTAATAGATATAAAATATTTAATAATTTTGTGCAACATTTTGTTTTTAATTTAATTGTTAAATAGTAATTTAAAATAGTAGGTAATTGAATAGTTCATTAGCAAAAACTAAAAAAAATTTTGCCACATGCGAAATTAAAATACTTTTTGAAACTTTTAATTTAAAAAATAGTTACAGAGTTAAAAGTTACTTCAGTCTCAGGTCTCATGTCAGTAAAACTTTTTCTATTTTTGTCTAATAATTAGATAAAATTTCAAAAAAAATCCTAAAAGTTTTACCATATACCAAATTTTTACCGCTAAAGACGCGAAAAAAAAATACGCACTAACAAAGTCACGAGAGATAAGTAAATGCGAGCACCGACAGTCGTAAACTGATTTTTGACAAATATGTGCCGACAAAATTGTATTATGGCTAATCATTTCCGTCGTGAACAAAACTTAACAGAAGAAATCTTCAGCTATATTAAAACAAAGTAGAATTACTATAACTTAGTCTAAATACACTTGATGTTTTCCTGCAATTCTTTTCACATACAAGGGATAATATCGACTACTTGCATGTCATGTCATATTTCAAATTCACATTTGATAAAACTTTTGAACGCTCGAGCTGGTTAAGTAAAAAATTATTAATAAATTATTATATTATTACGGTTTAAGTTATTTATTTGTACTTGTAACCGTGCTATTTTCAAATTCCGTATTCTAATAGGTATCTCTTATATATTGATATTTTGATATACCAAGCTGAAGTTTATTTGACAAAGTGGCTACCCGTGGCTTCATTCACGTTAAATTTAACTACAAAAGTATTATATATAAGTGTTTATGAAGAGAATATTTTTAAAAATCACCTTATTATAATCTGCAGGACAATTACAAAAACGTTCATTACAAATATTAAACATTTTTAATAGGTTAGTCATAAAACAAAATAAAGATTAACTCACTTAAAAATAATAAACTAATAAAAAGTATTTTTAACATTTACCTAAATGAACTAATTAAGAAACATCAAAAACAAAGGTTATTTAGATTTCCACTTTGATCCATAGTTTCAATACTAAAATTTCAAGAAGTTGATAATTTAAGCCAAAAACTCAAGTTGGAAAAATTTTAATACCCTTTTTGGGCCACATATAGGGGTGTAATTTCAAAAAATCTTTCCTTAGTAGAGATAACAGTTCTGTCAGAAATAACACTTTCAAATGTTATGTGTTCATCTTCAGTGGTTTAATCTCCAACGTTTCTGTCAGTCAATCACGGCACTGTAACAGAAATGTCCAATAAACATTTTTGTTTGTTTGTATTTAATATCCTTCGCGAATCACACATTTTTCTGGGATTGTAACTTATAGCCATTTATACTTAAGGATGTCATTGATACCTACGTTCACGTTGATTCCTTACTTCGTTTATATGTATGTCTTTCCTGTAATCTTCCTGCAAGAACTATACATTTTTTCGGAATAAATACCATATGTAACCTTTGGATTATTATCTAACTTTACACACAAAATTATGCCATATTATATTTTTTCCTTTGTAATGAGAAAAAACCGCCTCATTCATTTTATAACTATTCCGCAGGCATCTTACATTTTTCCAGGATAAAAATTACCCTCTTTTATAAATATATAAGTGGTATTTTCTTATAAATAAACAACCAACGTGCTATACTAAATATCATCCGAATCAGTTCACCCGTTTAAGAAAGTATACATAACGATCCTTCAGGATAAAATATAGCCTATTTGTTTTTCATATTATAATCTATCTGTGTGCCAAATTTCCCAATCCGTTTCGTACTAATTGAGTAACAAATATTAATCCAAACTTTAGCATTTATACAAATTGTGTAATGTATATGTAGGTAGGTACCTATAAAGTAAAATGATTATCATCTTTTGCTTGACACCTTCAAATACCCCTTTCCTTGGAGTTATTCGAGAAGTGTATATGTCCTTCAGAAGTCCAATTCCATATAAACCACGCTCCTATAAAGAAAACGCCAGGTCAGGATCTAATCACGGCAAAAATTTTACGTCATCTTCCCCGGAAGACGATAGTTTTTATCACCACCATATATAATTCAATCCTCCGAGCTGCTTACTTTCCCACAGAATGGAAACATTTTATTATTATCATGGTCCCCAAACCAAACAAACCTGCTGCTAACCCATCCTCTTATCAACTTATTAGCCTACTTCTTTTATTATCAAAAATCCTTGAACGCCTAATTCTTAAGAGAACCCTCTCTTTTCTAGAATCCCATAATATTATCCCTAACCATCAGTTTAGGTTTCGCTCATCACACTCAACGACTCAACAGTGTTTCAGAGTCGTTGATACTATTTCATCGGCACTTGAGACTAAAAGTGTCTGTTTAGGAGCGTTCCTGGATGTGGCGCAAGCATTTGATCGTGTGTGGCACCCGGGACTATTATACAAACTTAAAACACTTCTCCCCACTCAATACTACCTTCTTTTCCAATCCTACCTATCAAATCGATGTTTTAGAGTAAGATGTGGTGCCAAATTTTCACTTCCAATGCAAATACATGCCAGTGTTCCCCAAGGAAGCATTCTAGGTCCTATCCTCTACAAAATTTACACTGCTGATATCCCAACCTACCCACTCACAGTAATTTCCACGTATGCTGACGATACAGCTATCCTTGCTACAGACAATGATCCAGTTAAAGCCTCTGAAACCTTGCAGCATCATCTTGCCCTCATATCAGGGTGGTGCCAAAAATGGAAAATACAAATAAATTACGACAAATGTGTAATCAATACTTTCTCACTTAGACGACTGGATGACCCTACACTTTACATAGACCAGAAACTTATATCAACTTCTCCAACAGTACGGTACTTAGGATTCCAGTTAGACAAACACCTGACGTGAAGTACACACATAAAGATGAAAAGACAAGAACTAAACCGTCGATTTGGACTATTACGTAGACTGTTAGGACCCACATCTAAAATTGACGTAAAAAATAATCTGATAATATCCAAAGTTTTAATCCGACCTATATGGACGTACGGGATAGAACTGTGGGGTTCTGCTAAGCCTTCCCATTTACAAAGCATCCAATCCTTACAGTCAAAAATACTCCGCCGCATCCTAAATGCTCCTTATTACGTTCGAAATGAGGTCATACATAATGACCTAAAAATGACATACGTAAAAAACTTAATCCAAAGCCGTTTCCAAAAATTCCATGACCATCTACATAATCATCCCAATCCAAATGCTCAAATTCTTTCCTCCAGATCACATCAAAGCAATCCTCCACGCCGTCTAAAACGGCGGTGGCCCCGGGACCTATTACAAGATCCCTAGAGAGTCCCAACACTGGTTGGCTGCTCTCGTCAAGTTACTTGTTATGTCTTTGCACTGGATGAGGGTTGATTTCTGATTCCAGGTCACGGACTATATTGAATTTCAGTGGCACATTGTTCAATGTATATAAATGTATTTAATACAGAAAGCAATAAAAATTTTATATATTAAAAAAAAATTTTTTGCTTGAACAGAAAGTGTGAGTAAATATTGGCACTTAATACTTATAATTTTTAACTACACTATAAACACATTTAAATAACTAAGTAATAATTAATAATAATTAGTACGTAATATTATGCGTAAGATTGTACATTTTTAATATTGTTATAACAATTAATAAAGCTTTCATATAAATTAGCAAGCATTATTAAAAATGTTTATTTAATTGTACACAGATTGTGGCACTTTTTTTGGTCCTCAGCGACCATTGAATCCGAAAACCTATGAAAAAATCTTGGGCTTCGAACCCAGGACCACTGGCGTATAGGGCAACTATCTAATCAACCACGCCACTAAGTGACTCATGTGGCAATTATTGTTTATGCAATATTATTTTGAAGCTTTACTGAAACGAGATAAGAATTTAAAAAAAAAATAGAAAACGTCAAAGTCGACAAATATAAACACGTTATGTGATTTTAGATATAAAATCTCTTTATACAACCACAATTAACTCAGATGCGAGTAAAATTAAAATTAAAAAGTCATAACCCTTAATTGTTGACTTATTTCCAAGCTTACGAAGGGTTTTTTTATCGGAAAACTCACTTTTCACTACAACTGTTAAATTATGCACACAGGATTTGGAAAATTTATCAGTATCGTACAAACAAGTTGATGAATACAAACATTTTTTTTTTTCACTTAAGCACACCGTGGAAAATCGCGTTAGTAAACTATTGTGTATCATGAGTTTGATTTCCTAGGGCCTAGATCACCAGTACAAACTTCTTTTTAAGTAACTTTTATTTATTTTATAATTTTATTTATTAATTTTTGTATTAGGTAGGTACCTATTTATTTTATTTTATAGCTATTTAAACAATGAATATTAACTTTCAAAAATTGATATACATATTTTTGTTTTGGAATAAACCTCAGCTAATCTTGTAATATGTTTCAGTCATTTTTGAACATTATTGAACAAAATTGAGAATTGAAACATCTGATTTCACAATAGCGCGTTGATTTTCAGTTAATTTTCACAAAACTGTATCATGTTGTACAATATTTATCAGTTTATGAGGTTCTATGCAGGTACTATTGTCCCAGTTTTCCTTGTATTCATGTTTGTAAAGAAGGCTATTTTCCAACTCTTATATAATAGTTTCTTTTGGTAGCTTAATCTAGCTCACATATAAAAATAAGTATCCGGAATTTAAAGGTTCAAAACTGAAAACTTTTATTTGTTTATATTAAGTTAAATAATTCAAAGTAAAAAAACGTATTCTAATAATGAATCTTTCTACACTTCTTGTTTTAGTTATTAAAAACAATCTTACCTAGTAAAAAAATTTTTAAAGTCTAGATTTTCAAAAGAAGCTTTATGTTAATTTAAAAATTGTACATGAAATATCAATAATGTAGAATTGTTGAACATTATTTGAATTCAGACTTTTTCGAATTCAACTCGATTACTTTTTTATTGAAAAATTCCATTATATGACGGATGTAGGTATTTGACACAGAATGATATTGTAAATTGAGTTTTTATTTTGAATTAATGATGAACGTGAACAGGTACAGGACAGGAAGAGATCATTCGTCGCACATCACCCACAATTCTTTTTATGGATGTTGAGACCGATCCATTGCAATCATTTTTAAAAATCCCTTCGTAAAAGTAAAAAATAATCGAATATTTGATTGTGAAATAACAAGAAAGAAATGAGTAAATATTTTTTTATAAATATAATTAAGCGTTATACTTTCTAAATTTTCAATAATTCTTGAAATAGCATATGAAACGTTCGGCTACTGTTTTAAATAGACAGCGAGCGGGAGATTGAAACAGTTTTCCGGTTGACCACACATGACACTCTTTTATACATTTTTTTTTATTTTTATTTTTTATACGATATCATGAAACAAAAAGCTGTGAAATAATATAAATAAATCATTTTGTTGTGCGCGATCTTTAAATTGATTCCCACAAAATTCATTCACAACTTTCAATCCCAGTCGCACTATTCAGGCTACTACTAAAACGAGATCATCTTAATGCCGCATAAAAAACCTTCAATTTTCTGTCTCGACTTAGAGAGTTATCTTTAGTTTTTTTTTTTTTATAAATCAATTTCAAAAACTTCACAGACAAAGAATGTAGGTTTGTATACACGGAAATATTTAAATTAAATTTTTATGAATGAAATAGATTTGAAAAGGGTTGAAATGTAATTTCAACATATAAAAAGCTTTAATGACTTTACGATTTCATTAAATTTTATTCTAAAAACATTTTTTCACTAAAAGATGGAATAATTGAAATTTGATTTTTAAATCTTTAAAACTTTTATGATAGCACACAAGTACCTACTGTTTGGAAAGCCGGAAGACAAATTATTTTTCAAGCTCTGTTAACGTTAATTATTATTATTAATTGATCTTATCACTTATAAAAGAAAATAAGACAAAAAAAAACGTTTAAAATCTTATGGTTCGTAAAATTTTTCATACAAGAAAAATCTTCAGCACTATTAGATGCATATCAAGGGTGTTAAGTTTTGACTTGTTAAAATGAAATATTTTTATATCTCATAAACATTTTTGCAAAATATTTTTTTTTAATTCAAAGATTCTTAAAATGTGTAATATTAAAATCAGACTGACTTGAAATAAATGAAATGTCTATACGATAGTCCGATATGTCACATCCTGTATGTTCACCAGACCAAAACTTGGAGGTATTAATAAAAAAAAATAAGTAAATAAAGTTTCTTTACACCACTTTTAAATCTAATTGGCCAAATGTGCGTTTTGAAATGATGAAAAGTAATTTGATTTTACAGATTTTTGATTTATAATTGACTTTTGTATTCGGATTAATAATAATATTCAAGAAAATAAATCAAAATTCCCACTGTTCAGATGAATATGCTTAAAAGAGCGGCGGTTTAATCCATATCTAAAACGTTTTATAGGATCATATTGAATTTATAAAAGGTAATTATGAAATCACAGAGTGAAACAGAACTAAAATGTACACCTAGCCTAAATGTTTATTATGAATGAGAAGGCTTGGATCTTTGGCGGATGTAGTTAACTCAAAATGACCGTTTCCGGTTATAGGGGAACTGTGTGGGTGCTTTTCATTCACTTACCTGTGCATATTAAAATATATACAACTCAATTCTTGAATATTATAGGATAATTATTTCCAGTATTATCACCACCGACAATATGTCGCTTTGAAAATTACAACTTATAAATTATTTCTTTAAAAATCAAAGAAAACTACATTTATAAAAGTATACTTTATGTAATAATTATTCTAAACAGAAAAAAAAATATCACAAAAAGCTCAATTTTTATGTAATTAGAGAAGCAGTAAAGCAAAGCGAAAAACTGTAACGTTCATTTTTTATGAAAGAAAAATAGCGCTCGTTGGTTTCATTATGGTGTCGTGGTATAAAAATAAAATAAAACTTCTCATGGCCATGTCCGTCTGGGTTTTTCAATCATAAAGGTAATGCATTAAGTGTCCGTGGCCGGTAAAATATGCAAAACTAATATTGTTTATATTTTCAATACTCGTTGAGGTGCAACAGTGATTGATGTTAATTGGTGTTTAGGGGGCACGTGAGGTGACAGGTGTTGCCCTAAAGGGGTGCGAAATATTTATATAACACTTGAGGATTAAACAGATATATAGTATCTACCTTTGGCAATTTACCACGCTGTTTCAAACAGTGGTTTCAAACATTTTTTGATATTTTATACACAACATTAACAGAAAACTTATTTACAATTAATTTTATATTGATCCCTAAATAAATGCTTAATAATTATTGACACTTACTGGAATTTATCAAACTATTTAATTTACAGTTAGCAAATTAAAAATGAAGTTCTTGTAGTTTTTTATTAAACTAATAAATACATAAATACATTAGTTATCTCTTCAATTAAAATTTTATTTTACGTAATTAAATATTCTAATTTTATTAATTTAAACAACATAGGGAATGACATTTTCTTTACTGTTTGAAGGTCAACTGTAGAAATACATGAATATAGGATAATCAACTTTTAAATTCTTAGATTTTTTCACTTAAATAAAATTTAATCTGCAATTTCTTCTACAATTTCTACAAAGCAATAAGCTTTTATTAACGTACCTATACAATGACTGCTGACTTATGCTGCACTATGGCTTTTCTTTGAAAACTTTCCCCAACTTTTTTTATATAAAATATTTGATCCGTAGTTTTTTCTAAGATAGCTTAAATAGACTTGGGAATTTGTAATTTTTTTCTGCCTTCAAATTAAAATTTCCTTACATTTGAATGAAATTTTAATACTTCGTCATGTCTAACAATATATACATCTTAATTAAACTATAGAAAATGAAAATAGTTATTGTTATATTTGAAATAAAATAGTAATAACAATACTGTAGTTACCATTTGAACAGCTTCTGAGCTTTAAATCTTTACTACAAGTTATTTTTAAAGTAAGAATCTAGAAAAGCTCAAACTTTGTGTCGAAACGTTGTTAAATCCTGATTTTAGCATTTACTTGTTATTCATTTTTTACATTCAGATTTACGCTAATAATTATTTACTTATATATTTTGATACGGTTTTTTTTATTCAAACTTTGTCAGTCACCTATTTTCAAAGATTTGTTGAATGGGTTGAATGGTGTTGAAGTTTAAGCAGCTCTGTTTGGAATTAGTGTTAAGAACAAAAAGTGTTTCATCAATTTTTCAAAAATGCTTGCATTTTTAGTATATCTAAATGTAATTAAACCTAGTAATGTGCCTATTTGAAACACTTCACCGTGTACGCATGATGAACATAAACAGAATAATCCAGTATATTGATATAAGTAACTGTAGATCACTAATATCGTTTCAACTCTGTTTTCACGATATACTGATTAAAGGTTCGTTCCTTATGACATTTTTGTACGTTATATCGAAATATATCGAATAACGATATTTGCTCGAGATTAAATATTGGTATTATTGTTTCTGAGCCGTACAATATAAAATAACAAGCTCATCGGGTACACAAACTAATCCGTATAGAAATAGTCGCAGATAATCTGGAACGTTATTCTTATAACTTTCAAGGGCGGTTTGACTGTTGTCGGGAATAAACCTCATACTTATCCATACTTATCAATGTTTGGTGTTGACAAATTTAGCTACTACTTTTAAATTAACAATTGATATTATTGATTTGAAAAAATCAAAATTTTGAACTTTTTTTTTTTCAAAATCCAAAATGAATAACCACACTTAACTTGAGTAACTCCTAAGAAAATTTAATTTATCCAAATATTTAAAATGTATTAATGTGGTTAATATATCGTAATACTGTATAAGTAATATATAATAGTAGTACTAATTTAGAAATATGTATGTAAAATTAATAAGTATGTAGATATACCTACCTATTTGATAAAACAAAGATGAATGTAAAAACTATACCTATAATGAAAATCCTTTTTGTAATTTTGGTATGTTTATATTGTTTGAAATTAACTACTATAACTTTAAGTTATGCTTTGACTGCATTATTTTATTACTTCTTAGAATTATTATTAATTTCTAAGAACTTTTGCAACATAAAGTTAACACAATTAAGTACTAAAAATTATAAGAATAATTTAAGTCGATCAACTATATATTTTTATTGCAAATTGAAAAGTAAAAATTATTCTTTTAAATCGAAAGATTTAAAACTCTAGAATATTTTACTTCTTATATGAATTGAAATTGTTAAAAATTTCATTCGTAATCTTCCAAAATCTTAACCTTCCATTAAGAACTGATGATTCCAAACGAAAAAAATGTAAACGTTTCCCTTAAAAAATAATATCTGGTTGATGCTTTATATTTCTATGTGTACCTGCGGAAGAAAACAATTTAGTAAAAATTAGCTATACAAATTAAACTTTTGAACTTCGTGTGTAAATTTCTCTCCAGGTGGGTGCCATCGTACACGTATCTTGTCATGATTTCCATCGTTGATGCTTGAAATACCCACTAAATATCGTGAGTTTCATTCACTTTTCTGCCCCTATTTAAAATAAACAATCATCCCATCTATTAAATTTCTTGTCTCAACAACACGATTGTGAAACAGATACTGGACTGGTCAACCCATGTCAATCAAACAGTTTCCTAAAGCTTTCAGAATTCAACACAAAATGAACAAAAAACGTGTTTGTTTACAATATATCAAAAAGAATTAATTAAAAATATTTATACAAAAAATAAGTTTAAAATAATCCTTGATTTACTCGTAGTTCTAAAAGTCATAATAAGTGAGACAAAAATTAGTATCCAATTAATAAATGAAATAAATAGGCCTCTAATTATAACAATATTTGTTTGTTTGGATAAAATATTTTAAATTGGATAAGAACCACTTTTTCTTTTTCTACAGAGTTGAGATTTTGCATATTGGTTCAGTTTCAATGACTTTTCATTCTTATAATAAATTATGACCTAAAAACGGCATCCAGGATTAGAACATTGAAACAGAGGATTTACTAGCAGATAGGAACTGAAAATATTTAATTATTATTACGTTAATAAAATACCGCACTGATTTAAATTTTACAGTCGAAATACATCAACAACCAAATGTTTAAGTCTTATTATATTACTACAAACTTTTATTTAACTTGCAATGTTTGTTTAATTAGATCAAATTTTTAAAATTGAATAAGAACTACTACTTCTTATTCTATAAATCAAATTTTGCATGCTGGCTCAGTATCAATGATAATGCATTTTTACTTTCTTTTACTACTATATAGATAGTAAAGGAAGTATTGTAACCTGGTCAAATTTTCAAATTCGAGGTTTCACCGGAAATACATGTTTTGAGGTCCCCTGAGTCCAAAAAAGTGGTTCTTAGAAACATGTCTGTGTGTGTGTGTGACAGCCATATCGTATCGAAAGCTTTATCTGAATTTTCCCAAACTTGATATTTGACCTCTCTATTATACCTAGTTGTGCCGCGAAGCTTTTGGTTGAAAGCGGGTAACCGAAAGCTCCACTTTATTCTGCGGGTTTTTAAGCTTTTTCAATTTTTTTTGAAAACGAATCCAACGATTTTCTTTTTATATTTACTATAGTTCTTAGACTCATTAGTGGCTACAACTTTTATTTGAAACTTTTTCCTGGGAAAATTCGAATAAGGGCGGTTCTGGAGTGAAGGTTTGGAATTCGTATATCCATATGCATATAGGCTGTATGCATATATAGGTACAATAGTTCTGTTTATATGTATTTGTATAGTTATAAAGTACTTATAGTTATTTTAACCAACAGTGAGTTTCATAAATGAAAGTAAAAGAAAGTACTGTGACGCCTCGCAGCAGATATTTATTATAAGTTTAGCCTAGAATCGACATCAGAAATAAACCGAAGCTCCTCGTTGTTTTCATTTCAAATTTTTTCAATTATATATTCTTTAATGCTTATTTTAGTTCCTTTACCGTTTTTTACTGTATTTCATTAATTAATAGAAGAATTCAATTGATTTAAAATTATTTTAGAGTTAATATAGATGTTAAACAAAAACTAAAAAATCAAAAATAAATTTTGGTAAAAAACATTTTTAAAAAACAAGCTTTTATTTAAATGCTCTAAAAAAGTGTGTAACTAAACCAAACCCAGAAATTTATTATATTTTACATTTTAAAAGCTTGTTGCAAAATTTACGTATAAGTACCTATTAAGTTTTTTTGCAAAAAAAGGTTTTACCCTATTTAACTATTAACCTGATCCATTACTAATCAAGATATTTAATATCAATATATTACTTATAAGAGGCTGCTATTGTTGGCACTTGGCAGTAAAATACAAGTGATAAAAGAAGAGCAGAGAAAACTTCTAAACAAAAATATTTAAAAATTACATTCCAAATATTGATAATAATATATCGAAAGAGAAAGAAAAATTTATAAAAGTGCACTATTTGTCTAACACAGAATTGAATATTTATGTATTCAAATTATAAACTCTTTGATTTGAGGTATTATTTTAAAAATGTACTCTTAATCTTTTCTTTGGCATACGACAAGTTATACATGTTTTTTTTTAATTAAATAATTATAAACATGCCATTTTTGTACGAAAACTATGCATTACATATATGTTTATTTTGTGCCTTAAAAAATTCAAATCCAGATGCATCCTAAGTTTTTTAATATTTGAGTAGAGAAATCTTACGATAAGCTTTTAAACCATATAAAATGTGAAATGAAATAAATTTATGGGTTTGATTTAATTCAAAGCTTATTTTTTTTCTTCTTATAGCATAATATAAAAGCTTGTTTTTAAAAAGGTTTTTACTAAAAATTATTTTAAAAAAAGTTAAATTAATATAATTAGAAAATAGTGGTTTAAGTAAAATTTTTTGTTAAGAACTGTATAACACACTAAAATCTCTACGTTTACGGATTAATTATGGACAAATAGATATATTTGGAACCAAATTCAGTTTTTTTGATAACTATAATCTCGTTTTTGTGAGTTAAAACAAAATAGATGTTCGGTTATGGAAACCCAAAATTATACAACTGAAATCAATTGAAAATAATAACTTCTTATGGGAACATAGACGGTAATGTACGCAGTTTTCATGAAGGAAAGGGTTGAAGGGAAGCGAAATAGTGAAGAGATAAGTTGCGGGAGCTGCAGACCGGAACTGATCGCGTGCTCTCTGTTGTTGACCGGAAGTGGTCTGTTGACCTCGTATTCGGACATCGCTCTTCGAATTATCTATTTTAGCGACTATGGTAAAATTAAAAGCAATATTGTCTTTTGAATTTTGACAATGAAAGAAACTTTTCTGCAATTTGTTGCCTTATCGACAAAATCAATCAAAAACTTTTCCTTTGCATTATATAAATTCGTTGGTAATTTTTTCAAGCAGTTGTAGTTGAGCTAACTAGAATGTATTGAATCCGTTGATATTGTGAAAATTGAATAATTATTTAATCCTCAGACATTACATAAAGTACTTCAAAGGTACATCACACACGGAATCACTTAAACTATATTACATAAATTGGAAACTTTCTTTTTTCTATTCTAAAATAGTTTTCTAATGATCTTACAATAATTAAACAAATATACGGAAAATGCAAATGATTTCAGCCAGGTTTTATTTGAATTATAAAATTGATGTAATTAACTGTTTTCGTATTCGAAATTTTCTAATTTATCTTTCTTTTCTTAATTTCAGAAAGTTGGCAACTTTGTACAACTAAATTTTACGCCTGAAATTCTTCGCAGTTGAACATAATTTAAAGTATAATTGTCTCATTGTTTAAGTTCAGGGGGACTTGGAGAAACAACAATCTACATTAATTTGAAAAGTTTTAATTAAACGTTTAACTTACTAATCGAGTTAATATTCTTAAAAAAAAACAACAAAATTTAGAAATTTTAAGATATTTAAATAGGAATACCTATGTATAAGTAAACCTTTATTTAAAAAGGAATACAAATAAATCATTTTTCAATGTGTTTGTTAATTAGTAATTAATTAATTTGTGTTGGACACAATGATTGGATGAGAGAGTAGGGATGATTGTATTCTTGTTCAGGTAAATGCATTGACCGCAAACATGATAATTAAACAGGCGTTTGCATAAATATTTGTGTTAATTGCAGTTAGAGATTATGATCATACTTCGACTTTAGTCGGCCTCCATTTTGCATTTGTTTAATTTAAGGAAAAAATTGTCATGTCATCCTTTCTCTTCCCTATTTACAATGGAAATTTTATTGTACAGTTTATTGAAATTTGCACGTAAAGAATTGCTGAATCTCACCGATGAAATTTTTTCCCGTCCCTTAGTACCTACGCAAACTTTTGTCGTGGATACAGCCGATGATTTTAAATTGAGTCACATTCCGATTCTGAGTTTATTTATGGTATATCAAAAAAAGACAGGAAAAAAGATGTGCAATGTAATTGTGCACGGTAACAAATACGTTTCTTGCCCGTTCTGTATTTGAAAAATGCAAAACTAATTAGTGGCGGCCAATGGCGCCCACCTATAGCGTGCCATTTAGAACTTCAGATTCCATTCGTTGTGGCATGAACATGACGAACCATTAAAGCTTATAAAATATATCAAATTAACGCAAAAATTAAAAAAAATTTGCATGTCTTTCTTCATCATTAAAATAATTCAATTAAACCAAAAGTGTAAGAATTTTAAACAAAATTCTTTTGAACTAGGTATAGGTACTTATTTTGCCTGATTGTGTATATATTCAGAATATAGCAAAGATAATATATAAGAATCAAAGAATGATTAGAATAGTTCTTTTGTATTGAAATACTGAAAGACGTTTGATCATATCGTAAAGAAAATATTGAAGATACTATAACTTAGCTTTTTGACGTTCTTTATCTTTTAAGTGTGTAGGTACATTAGGGTGTTTCAAAAAAAAAAATTTTTATGGTGTCCAAAAATTGATAGTAGGTATATATTAGAACAAAAATTTTTGCGCCAAATAATCTCTGATATTCAATATTAAGGTTTGTCTCAATCCAATTTTTAATTTTTCATTTAAATAACACAGGAAAACTTTTTTTAATTTTCATAACTTTAAAATAGTTCATCGTAACAACAATCTAAAAAAGGGATTTAAAGGAAACCGTTTCAGAGATATCAAAGTTCAAATCTCACAATCATTTAAAATCTTTAATTAATTTCCAAAAAAAATAGAAAAAAAAAATTAATATAATATTTAATTTATAATCACGCAAATTTTGTTCACCTGAAACTATTGTGTAGGCTTTTTTGGTTAGTAAACTCAGTACATAACTCATGTTAAGAGATAATATGGGAATAAAATTGTTGAAATTATTAAGGAAATGATTAATGGATTGTTTGTATAATATAAGCGATTATTTTTAATTAATTATTATCAAAATTCTTGTAAAAAGGATTTTACAGAAAATTTACGTGATTTTAAAGAAAACATTACAAACAAGAAAAAAAATTGTACAGATTTGTTGGAATATATTAAAATTTGTAATTGATGTTATTTTTGAGCTCTGATATCTTTTAAACGATTGACCAAACGAACTTTGCTCTTAGCCTTTTTTGTATGGTGTTAAATTTCCTTAAAGTTTTTTTAGAGATTGCTGTAATGATGAATCGTTGCAAAGTTATGAGAATTCAAAACAAAAATTAAAAATTTCCAGTGTTATTTAAATGGGAAATGAAAAATTGGATTGAGGCAAACCTTGATATTTATATTAAGTTCGTTTTGGTGCCATATACTTTCCAACAAAAATTGCAAAAAAATATGGATGCATACCTATATTTTAATACTATCAATTTTTACACACCATAGAAGAAAAACTTTTGTTTTGAAACACGCTAATATACTTACTCATTATCTATATGATTGTATTTTTATATTTTCACCATTTTAGTTTTTCTACACCATTTTTTTTTTTGATTATACTCGTATAATTTCTTTCAGAATAATTATTTAAAGTTTATCTTGAAATACGTATAATCAAAACCAAACCTTTTACTCCCGACAAATAAACATTACTTTACAATCATGAAAGTTACATATTGCTACTTCATTTTTCTCATAGGAAATTATGAAATCTCCCTAATAAGAGGGTTGAACAGCCATTAAATAACCTTACACATTAACCGCATGATAATATTGAGTGATAATTTGTGAAGACAATTCAATATAATCACAATCAATATAGGTTCTTCAATTCAAACGAAATTGATCTATTATGTACCTACATTGATTGCCTTTAAAATTATAGTCTTTTGGTAAGCAATATCTTGATGACTTTTTTGTTGCACTGGAATAAAATTATCAAACATAAATAAAGACTAATAGATTTCCTCAAAATTTTCATCAATGTTCTTTTCATCTTTGATAAATTTATTATTTTTTTTAAATTTTATCCAAGCAAAATTTTTTTACACGTACAAAAAATCGAAAAGTTAAAGTTTGTTATTAACTTACAAATTGGTTTAAATCACGTTTCTCTATGTGGTTTTGTTTATAATGGGGACTACATCCTGTCTTTTAGATATCTGTTCCTGCTTTATTATAAGAGTGAAAACATAATTTCGTGGTTATCAATATAGTAATTTGTTTATTTAAGAAAAAGATCTTCGTATTCCTGATCTTTATGCCTATATGCATTGGGTTGTTTATTTATTTTTAAGTAGAGCTAAAATTAAAATTAAAATAAGTTCAAAATAACGTAAGAATTCTATTCATACGAATAAATAGTGAAAAATCAATCAAAACCAAAGGAAAAAAGTGAATTGATGAACGGTTTGTAGTAGATACTTAACCAAATCGATTATTGTGCGGCGAAGTTCGGGTGAGAAGGTGTAATATTAAATATGTGTGTTCAGAAAGAAAGGTGTAGGTATCTGTAGGTCTTCTGGAGGCGACCGCTTGCGAGTTAACTCGTCACGAAATGCTCAGTCACGACTCACCACTGGTCATCTCCAGCGGGTCCACCCCCAACGTGTTCACAACTATCTATGTCTTCTTGGTTAAATGCTACTTTTAATATGTTAGTACGTGTTTAATATAGTTGCTATATTATTTCTTTGTGATATCAAAAATTTGTTTTGACTAAATCAAACATTTATAAATTCAAATATAAATTTACTATAATATTACACATGTTGAATAAACTTATGCATGTTTCTTTTTTAAATTTTCATATCACGTGCGCATGGTGTACGATTATTTTTATTTCAAGTTCAAACAATAAATATTGAATGTTATATTTATTCAAAGTTAGTAGTCTGTAACAACGCCTAAGCTCCTAACTCTTGTCAAACCTCACAAATCTCATAAATGGTTCGATCGTAAATAAATATCTAATAAATAAATACATTGCTCGTTTAAATGTTGTTAGTGTATAAGAATATTCACAAGGAGCACTTGATCCCTTCACTGCGTAACGTGGAAACGAAAATGACGTATTGGCTGAAGCCGTTAAAATATTAGCATAACACGTCGAACACTAAAACGAAACAAATTGTTATATAACAAGTAAAACATAAATAGCTGCAGTTCTACATATGTTAAGTGTTATCATTTGGATATTAGAGATAAAAGTCGCGATGTAACACAAGAGTACAGTGTTTGGAATCGTAAATCTCTCTTTCTCTCGGGTACTGGCTGCAGCCAACTGGTTGAATATGTTAACAAAATGAAATGTTGTTAGCTCAGGTACAGTTAATGTAGTTAAGGTAATAACAGTTTCAACAACAACAAGAAAACAACGAATGAACAACGGCCTATCTGGCCAGCAAATTCACCTTGCAATTTCACACCTTCACTGCTTTTGATCACAATCAAATATCTGTACCAGAAAAGACGTATATTATCGACCAGAAACAACACATAAGTACCATAAAACTGATAAAAAATACTAATAAAAACTTGTAGAGCGTTTTTGTAATTTTGAATAAAAAATTGCATTATCAAGCATATTAGCTAATATCATAATGTATGGCTACATGAAAGAATACATTCTGATTCAGAATTAAATAAATGCAAACCAATAAAAATGAGATACTGTGACTATAAATGCATTTAGAGAACAGGAAACAGAAAATATAACAAATTATGTCAAAGTATCTAAAAACAATTTATATAATATATTTATATTTATATACAATAATCTATATTTAACTAAAACAATTCAGAAAAGTTAAAAATAAATCCTACTTGAAAAAATCCTTAAAGTTAAATTGCTTATTATTATTGAAACGTTCCTTCGAGTATTTAGTTCAAATACCAAAATTTAAACTATCTTAATGAAAAAAATTTTAATTGAAATTCTGTATTCGTTATAAGATTTGAATTCAAGAACGTTAATAGTTTTATTTTAAATTCTATAAGTTTGTTACAACGCTATCGCAAATTTTATCGAAATTACGAAAAAATAAATCCAATCCGAAAACGGTTTCGAATATACCAAATAGCTATTTTATTTTATTTTGATATTTAAGTCAATGATTTGATATCTAATTTCACACAGACATTGCACAATGTTGGTTAGGATAGGAGAAGACCGTAAGAAGAAAAAGAAAGAAAATCATGAATTAAGTTAGCAAAAAAATTTTAAACCGAATTTTCAGAAACAATAAAAATATAAATTTGTAAGATTAAAAGTTTTAGTGGAAGTTTATATTAAGTTTATAAGTACCTAGGTATAATCTATTAGTGTAATTAGTATCAAAATTCTAAGCACATAACTTACCCTGTTTTTCAGCCTATAAGAATTATATTAGCCTTTTAAGACCATTTATCGGGGTACAATTTTTCATCAGTAAAGACTGAGAGGGTTGATACATCATCATCAGAATTGAAAAAACGGCTAAAACTATAGGTTATTGATTTTTGAACACCAGGTAATACAAAAAAGGAATGATCTAAAGTTGAGTCAAGTTTCTTCTAAAGTTCAATTATTTTAAGTAGGTGCAAATGATGGTTGAAAAAAAGTTTAAATTCATATCTTTCACAGTTAGAAAACTCTGATTTAGCAACTATAAAATTTCAGGAAATCAATAATTTTTAACGTTTCTTAAACTTAAGGGTTGCAAAAAATTCTAAAATTCAAGAAAAATCCTAATTACATGTCTTCTCATTGTTTTCAAAGTGATCTGTTAGATCAGTGGTGCGCAAAGCGTGGATCGCGAGAAAATTTTTCAGGGTCGCCAAATTTAAAAAACTTTATATGCAAATAGAAAATATAGCCAGCTAAAAGCAAATTCAATTGAAAATAGTTACCGAGAACAGCTTTAAACACGAACTCAAATCCCACTCCTATTCCACCCAAGTAGAAAGGAAAAACTAACGGAATTTTCTTTGAACGCAAAGAGTAGGATCATATTTCTGCGTATTCAATTTAAGTTTCTGGCTTGCCAAAAATTTTGGTTATCAACTGAAAACAAATATGCCAATTTGAAAAAAACGCAATCAATATTTTGAATCAATTCGCACCGACCTACTCATGGGAATCCGGCTTTTCAAAATTAGTTACCATCAAAACAAAATATCGATCTCGATTGGATCCAGAGGATGACTTACGGATTGCGATTTCCAATACAACTCTGAACATGGAAGCGACCATGAGCTATTTGCAAGCGCACACCTCACATTAAATTCTTATGACAAAATGTTTAAATGCATTTTTTATTAAATAAATACTTGTACTCATAATATATACAGAAATAAAACTATTTTTTCACAAAATTATGTGCTGTATTAAAACATCTAATGAAAGGAGGTGCCAGAAATAATTTCATTTTAACTACGTTGACTGTCTACTGTCTACTCGCGGGTCGCGTCAAATTTTTTCAAAAAATGGGGGTCTCAAATGAAAATAGTTTGCGCACCACTGTTTTAGATAACTGGCTCTCTGGCTTTCTCTTCTTTTTTGACTTGATCTTTCATATCCACTTTAATAAATGGATCAAAATTGAGAGATTTGGCTTTTCCCTACGCCGTGTAGTACACGTAAATATCATATTTTAATTCTTAAAAATGTTTTTAGAAACAATTAATTAGTTACTACTACGATAAACTATTTAAATTTTTTATATTTAAGCGCTATGTCGTCAATCAAAATCAATTAATGATGAATAAATTTTAAAAAGTTTCAGCTGTTAAAAGATAATTTTTTTATTTATTTAAGACCGCATCTACAACTATGGTCGGCAAATCCGAAAACCCATGAAAAATATCCTGGGTTTTTTTTGGGGTTTGTCCCCAGGACCACTGGCGTATAGGTGATCCAGATTGACAATAGAGTCAATCACGCCACTTAGTGACCGAAAAGTTACTTATTGTTCATGGTAAAACCTTTTTTAATAACCCGGTGAAAATTTTATAATTGGTAAAAATGGAACTATATCTATACTGCTTTTCTTCTTTTAACATAGAATGATATGTTTACACGTTTGTAATATGATAACTAAATTAGATCGTAAAAATTGACCTAACATCTATCTATTTTGGTTAATTTAGTGCAGTAATTATTATCCAACTTTTTTATATAACCGCGCTTATAAAGATTACTTGATAATCAGATACTTAATAATCTTTCGTCTTTTGTTAAAGCTAAAAGATAGAGTAAAGAAAAAGAGCTCTATTGATTTTTCTCTGAGGGTAACTCTGAACCGATCTCTGATGTTCTATAAACAACATATAAACGAAGTTTTCCAAAGAGACTTAAGAAATTAATCGTTTTCTTATTATTATTTTTTATCGAAAATTCTAAACTAAAATCAAAATAAGTTTATAATCAAGTATTACAACTGCAAAACAATAATATGCTAAACTCATTTTTGCTTTACATATATTATGTTGCAGATGTTGAAGCTTTCCTAGTGAAGCAATTTTATTATTTTATTTATAGTAAGTAAATGCATTTAATTTAAAAGTTTTTTTTATTTTTTATTGATTTTTTCACATATTTTGTCTATGGTAGAGTAAAATGCTATTATAAAGTTATTAATACGAATGGAAAATTTAACGTTAACGCCATCAAAAACGAAATTGTTTAGCATTCAAATTTTTTGTTTTTAAAATAATGAAAATGTGTAAGTCGGCAAAGAAAGTTATAAACGTGATAATAATTATCTATTTGGTGACGACCCGTTAAAGGCTTTAGAGATCCTCAACGAATGACAGGTAGCGCGGGTCATCTTCTTAATCATAGAGCGCTAGGTCTTCGGTTCTCCGCCTTCAACAAAATATGTATTCAACCGCGTAATCATTAGGTACTATTTGCTTTTTCTTGTGTGTAATTTTATGTTTTCAAATTAGAAACTCTACTAATTCAAAAATTTCTTTTATAATTAACTCCAAAGCCTCGCGTCGACCTTTCTCAGAAAATTTGCATTAAAACTGTTAAGGGTGGTCTAATTTTGTACAGCTAAAAGAAAATTCAAATAAGTAAAACAATTTCGTTGAATCTCTGCGGTTGATTGATTTAGCAGGTGATTGAAAGATCGCTAAAATCTTCATAAACTATAGCTTTGGATCATTGATTTTTTGTTATGATTAAATTTGATTTGGCCTCACCTTGTCCTAATGCGTATCTGATTATTTACTTACTGAGCTGTAACTCTATTAAAAAACCACTTTAACACCTAAACAGTTATCATTTGAAGCAGATAAGCAGGTGCTTAAAATGATGAAACAATTAGTTCCTAACCAAAAATAACTTCTGCAGTTGATATCTTAACCGCAATTGTTAGAAGTGAAGATTGATAATTTTTTTAAATTTAATTTTTTATAAATTTTTACTTGTTATAAGAATAAAGTTAAAAAAGACATAGACATTAAAAGATTTCGTAATTTTATGTACATATTTAAATATTAATAATAAAGATTAAGTATCTATATTTTGAAAAAAAAATTAAATAAAGAATAAAAATGAAAATCTTTAACAAATTTATTCAATGTGGATATTAATTTTTATAAAAAGTGTTACGTTAGTGTTAGTATGTGTATTAAAAATTTAAAAATAATATCTGTTCGTGATGACGATGTGGCTGATGGTGCAGAATGCACTTTTTTGTAGATGTTGTAAATCGTGCGCCCCGTGGCCGAAGCTCCTTTGGCTGCTTCTGTTCAAGCAACATTTTATATATATTTTATGTGGCCATTGTAATCGTCTGCCACGGTCGCTTCTTTTCACAATGTGTGGCTAACATCACAGAAAATATTCTATACGGCTTTAGCAATATGTAGTGTGTCCCTCTATCTTACAATCCGTTCGCGCTTTTATCATTTCTATTGTATTTTCCAAACCAAAAAATCAAGACGTTCTTGTGTAATATCCACAAAAAGAAATATTGAAAATATGCTTATGTGTGAGAGTGAGATTTTTTTTTGATTTTTTTCCTATTTTGTTACAACAAAATGTGAATTTTTATTTCATTTTTTATTTAATATTTAACAAAAAATAAATATTTAACTAAGTATCTTTTAATATGAAAACCTATATAAATTTACTTATGGTTTTACTAAAGTAAAGCTTAGCTTTTTTGATTCCGTTTAAATATGTATCTATTACTTTGTATATCTACCTATACATATCATTACCACACAAATTTTACAACAAAAATTTTTACGAGCTTGTAATTTTTTAAATGAATGGTTCAGGATTTATTAAATTAACATTGAGATGATTGCACTTCCGCTAGTCTCTCGATTATTATATTTTAATTAAATAAAGATTCAAAAAGATAGACACATAAAAGTGCAAACATTATATTATCTTTTTGGGTTGTTATAAAAAAGAAAATTAGTCCACCCATTATGTAGCTTACATAAAATAAATAAATAATTTTGTGCATTAAAATGAAATTTACAGTTAGCTCGGAAAATTTAATGTGGTTTATAAAAGCCTGTAATAGATAAATCGGAGTTGGAGTCTCCAGGTAGCGTGCGGTGTCCGAGGCTCGTGGCGTCATGCTTCGAAACAAATGACTGACAGAGCGAGGATAATTCACCGCCATCTTGTCTTTTATTATTATTCATAAACAGAAAATATAATTATGACGAAGTGATCTACATTGTTTGTGGAGTTTGTTGTTCTGAGTATTTACTTCTGCTACAATCTTAGCTAACGTTGTTTTTAAAGTATACCACTTTTGTGGGTTTCATTTCCGTTTGGGATGATTTAAACGATAATTTTCTTGTGACTTGCTGAATTTTTGAATCTAAATACAATAGGTTTATTTAAAAAAAAACTTTCTGATTTTCGAATAAAATCAAAAAATTTTAAAATATTAACACCTACAATATGTTTAAATACAAGATTTTCTTATCCATCAGTGAATTACGTTGGTTAAGATGATACATGCAAAAGCATTAGTTAACTTTTAAATATAACTACAAAGTTTATCATCTTTTACAATATTCTCCATTATTCCACCTATTCACAGAAATATATCACTAAGTTTTTAAAATAAAATATTCAAATAAATATATCATACTCATACTTACAATAAAGATTTCATACTAATTAATTAGGTATTATGTAATTAATAAATCCAATAAATCTTAGGTATTATAATAAACACACATGTTAAAACGCATTTTGAATATACCTATACAAAATTTTAAGAGGGGTTTTTTTCGTAAGTAACTTTTGTTAAAGTAGCGGTTCGGTAAAAAATCGGTTACATCATTTGTCCCGCTAATTCCTCTTTTTTGAGCTATCTTGAGTAGACTTATAATTAATACTGTTTTAAATATAAGAAAGCAGCCTCTATAAAATAATCAAATTTTAAGTGAGAATTTGAATCTATCTTAAGCTTGATCCCTTAAAGTTTAACCGAAGTTATAATCTTAAAATTCCTCCTTTGCACGTACCTACATTTGCACGGAAGATAGGTTCCTATGAAAATCGTCTGAATCTAAATATTAAATTTTGGTATGATAATTGTATTAATTTTTTATCAGTTTTTATAATATTCTTGCAGAAAGTTCTGTATATAAGTATACTGTTTTTTGTAAATAGGTATATCGTCTAGTTAACTTAATTATAACTTTTTAACGATTTACCGTTTATTTGAAGAAAGAAATAAAATTTTTCGGAAAAAATTGTAATTAGAACTGTATTAATGTATTATGTATTATGGACATACGAACATATTTTAAATGTATTTATAGGCTCATCTAATTTCCTAAATAAGCTAATACCATATACAATATGTATATAGGATATCAGGGTAATTATAGGTATCATAAAAAGCTCAAAACGCTTATAAAAAGGGTTAATCTCACTAAGGAAATGAAAATAAAACATACTTGTGGAAATTTATTTTGGTGTTTTAAGTCACTTTAACATGTATGGTCATATCACAACTGTCTTATACACAAAAAGTTTCTGTAAGTCTTAAATCTCGATTCTTAAATTTATATCTGGGGATTTGACGGGGACCGAATCCAGTACCACGGACGCATGAAGCGTAGTGCTCTAACCGCTGCGCCCTCAAGTGGTTGTGCAGAAAAATTGTTTAAATATATTTTCAAAACCGTGTAGTAAGTAAAAACGTGTAAAACAAGTACCTACAGCCACCCAGTAGGTACAATCGGGGGATAATTGTAATATACATTTTATATTAGCACTTTAATAATAAAGTTGGTTCATTATTTCCAAAATAATGTAAATATATTACATTAAAATTAAAAGTATTGCATGAATACATTTTTGAATGCCTTTAGTTGCCGTTTTGTGCAATTTCACAGGTTCAGTATTAACAATTTTAACATTTTCATTATTTGGAAGTGGATATTTCATTTATGAGAGGCGTTAAAGTTAAACAAATTTATTTATAAATTTTTAGATTAGTGACAGACAAACAAATTTTTCTTTATTTAAGATTGTTTGATTTATTTTTTTACTATGTATTTAAAAAAAAAAACTTAATAATTTGCATATTTACATGTATTGCTTTCTTAATATTTTTAAAGCTAGAACAAAATTCCCGTGTGATGTGCACGTACGATAAATACATAGTTTGGGTGATCCATTAAATCATTTTTAGGTATAATCTATTCATAGTAACGACTATTTACAAAAATGAACACTGGTAACATTTAAAAAAATAAGAACTAAAGTCTGAGATTAAAAATTATACTTTCTGAAAACGATTTAATAAGTACCTAAAATAAATGTTACCACTTACACTTGGACGCTTGATATAAGCAACACTTATAGATTCAAAAATTAAAAATATAAATGCTCTGTTTCTTAATTAAGTTTTACGAACCATTAAAAATATGGTAACTTACTGGTAATGAGTAAAAAATGTATTCTTAAATTACTACACCGTTAGTAGGACCAACCACCTACGCTTCATGCGCCACTTATTAGTAAATCATAGTTGCAACAGTAATTCAAAATTTTTCGTTGAGCTCATTATAATGCTTTATAACAATCATTAAACTTTGAATAACTTAACTTTGAATGTTTAATTAGACCTTGTGTAGGCAATGCTAAACATTATACGTTTGCAAAATCAGTTTTATCCACTTATTGATAGTAACATACAGTTACATCTCTTAGATCTCCAGTCTATAGGTAAATTATGCTCGGTTCGATTTATGTTGGATCCTAAAACTTTTCTGAATTTAGATAGTTGTGATATGGTCATAGTTGTTAAGCTGACATTAAACACAAAAATAGCAATTCTTACAATTTCCATATGCACACGTTATACTTAGTCAAATTAGCCCTAAAAATAGTAGGTAGTAAAGCTACAAAATGTACAAAATTTAATTTTTTGGGTTGTACTTGATAGTTAGTCATTCGTTTCGCGTCTTACAATTAGTTGTAAATATTATAATATCTACATAAGTAATACATTTTTATGAAAGATTTATATAGGTCATATATAGATATATATTTTGTGATTTATTGCATTGGAAAATATATTTAATAATATTTGTGAATTTTGAATAGGCAATGAATAAATGAATAGCCAACATAAAATATCAAGCAGTCAAAAAAATTAAACACTCATAACAAAGGTAAATAATAAATATTAATAATACTGATAATAATTAGTGGTATGTAAGTTATAAATATTTATTGTTTGAACTTTAAATTCAATTATGAACTTATTACGGCTCTTAAAAATTCATATTTATAATCTTATATAGGAAAACTATTGTGATTTTACTACCAAATAAAATTAACTATAATAATTATTACAGATAAGTAGATACGTAAGGTGTGATAAATTATTGGGATTTAAAAAGAGTAGGAAAACATTACAGCTTATTTTTTAAAATAAAACGTTTTTTTTGATATTCGCAATTAAAGGTTTTTTTCACGGCACTTCGGAGTAAATTTGGCATAGTAATATCTTTTTGCAGGCTATAGTTAATTAATTAAGCTTAACTAATGTAGATCCAAAGTTTTTTTTCCCTTTTTTTTGGAATTGTAATATTATTGAAACAATAATCAAATATTTTTTTTTGTAATTTTCGTCAGAGGAAGCTTTAACTTCAAAATTTCTTTCCGAAAATCAAGCTTAAATATTATCACAAAAATAATTTATAGTATTAGATTATAAATATCTTAATACTATAAGGAATAATAATATAAATAAATAATTACTTACAGCTATACGCATGTAAGTAATTGGCAACAACCTTTAAAATATACTCTTGCACCTTTTACTTAAGCATAGAATTGACAATACAAAATAACATTTAAATAATTAGATTTCCGTCGAAAAACGAAACTCACACGGACCATCAAAATTTTGTGTGTATGTCACAGCAATTTTACTCGAATTAAGAAGAAAAAATTCACTGTGAACATAAGGTGATATAAACTTGTTGACTCTATTTAGACATTGAATTTCTTGGCACTTACTCAAGATCAACTCAGCTGGGATTAGCTTAATATTAGTTTGAGTGAACGGATCTAAAACGTTTAAAGAAGCCTTTGAAGTTATCAAACTTCAGTTTTTCGATTGCCAAAAAAACGCCCAATGGTCAACTACTCATTTTCAACAACGTTTATAAAGGTATATAGCGTAACAAAAGCTGAATAAATTGATAAACATCGTATCTAATCTTAATTACAAATCCTGCATAATTTAAATATTAAAATATTAATGATAACTATTAACTTTCCTACTAGAAGTATTATGTGCTTTTAACAAAAACAGTTTACATTTCTAAAAAATTCTTATTTATAAAACAGACAAAAAATAGATGCAACAAATAATATATGCTTATGACCTTTTTTACGTTGTTAATCATTGAGTAATCTTAAGTCAGAAATTCTTACTGTTATCTTATAGTGATTTAAGCCTTATAACTGAATAGCTTTCGCTTTAAGTTATGGAAAAATAACAGAAAATCATATCTACATGAAAACAATAAAAGCTCTTCACTAGGAAATAAGAGAGCTTAAAAGACTCTTAAAAGAGCTTAAAGACTTAAAATGCCTACTCTAGGAAGTTGGCATTTTTAATATGAAATTTACATTTTAATTATGAAAGCTTTTTGATAAATCCGTAATTTGCTCAAGGATATGCTTCATTTCGTGTGACGAGCAAAGCCCACCGGGTGTGATAATAGGCCACCCACTATCCCGTAGGTTGATTTATTTCATATTAATATCAGAGTTTGATATGTTTATATCCGCGGTGGGTGTTAACCTCTTGACGTTTGGGGCGCACCGCAGTCAATCATATGCCACCCAACACCATATGATTAAGATGTCTAAGTGTTAAGATGCCACGACCTATAAACGACCTCCACTTATGCCTTACCATTTTACTTGTCCTAATGTTATTATATAAAATATAATGAGACTCGAAGCGCACTTGCTTAACAAAATCAAACTGATATAGACCATGCCATCCATAATCTACGCTATACACATTAACAACAAACACTTCATTTACACATATCAATTATTTATGGCTTGTGGAAATAACATTTTTTTTCGAATTTTAACATGTAGGTATTTACATGACTTGCATTAAATTTAATTAATATAAATCACGATAGTTTAACAATAAAATTTTAAAAGTATCAAGTTTGAAAAATACTTTTCTATTATACGTTTCATATTGTAATTTTGATTTTTTTCTGATCGTGTCTTTCAAAAAAGAAGATATTATGAAGGCTTCCAACATATGTCTGCAGAAATCAAAACAATGCTCATAAAAAAACAATATATCCAGTTATGAATAACACAAATATCGAAGTTGAATGGATTCTGTCGATCAAGGAGCGAGACAAGCAAAATATACTGTGAAAAAGAGAGAGTGGCGTCACGTAAACTGATATGAATGAATGATGACTGCGTTTTAGAAGACGACTTTTTATGACAAAACAATTTTAATCATAGTTTGATATGAGTTAAATTTATAGGCCTCGCTTAGGACTTGCGACGAATAGAAATGGGCCCATTAGCTTTATATTGAGACCGATATACAGCAAAATGGAACGTCTTTTCCCGCGAGCAAAAGATGTGTTATGATTTTGCGCTAAAAATTGAACCTTGATTTCACCCAGCTTTTTATGAAGATTTATGTGTATCTTTATTCCATCTAATCGTTAAATTATTCATTTTCGTATTAAGATTTCAATTTTGAAATTATTCACCTTAAACTAACTGTACGGAGAAAAAATAAATAAAAAGAACCGTAAAAGAATAAATTTTCTAGTTCAAAAATTATATGTATTACCCAAGCAAAAAATTGAACGAAAAAAATGCTTCTATTATATTTTTCTTAGCAATAATGATTGGTTCTAATGACTATACTTTTATTTATAATTACACAACTTAAATTAAGAACTTTGAAATTAATGATGTGTATTATCTATATTTAATATTCCATGACAACTATGATTATTATTAAAGTTATTCCTTGGAGTTTCTCTTAAAAAATAAAATAAAATATGCTGATAGGTACAAACTCTAAATCTGTCGCTTTTTTCTCAAGTTTGTTGACATAGAAACAATGAAGCGTTAACGGCGACCAATCAGCTCCCTTCATTATGAATCAATTAAACGTGCAGTCGGTTAAGCATAACTTATTTTCTCGTGTTTCACACGCCTTCGCCGGAAGTGTTGGTGTATCCAGAAAAAGTTGTGTCACACAATGATTGGCTAAAAACCCATTTTGTGGGGTTGAAGAAAAAATATCCTATTTTTTCTTTCAAAAAAAAAATAACGTTCTCACGTTCATATTTTTAATCTGCAATAGTCGATTGAGATATTCCTATGAATGGATTGGAAATATGAAATCTTTAATAAAGCAATGTATTGAGTAGTTTAGTTATGTGAGACATGCCGACCATCGGGTAGTAAATAAATCAACAGCGCGGAAATCATAAAAAGAAGGCAACGACAATGTAATATGTTTAAACGTGGTGACTGCAATGCTACAGCACAACACCAACCCTTTCAAATTCTCTTAGCATTTCTTAAAAATGTTAAATCATCCATAAATTATAATCCAACGTCTACGATTATTTCTCAATCAAACTTGAACATGTCGCTTTTAAAATTATTTTACATTTAAAAATTGCCTTGAAATCTGTAATAACCTTTATATAATTGTTAGGTACAAAATAGGTTCAAGAAAACGAACTTTTTTTAAATCTAATCAAATTATGTTACCATAATTCAAAGATGATTAATTTCAAATACTGAGTCACATATCCTGTCATTCAATGCCAAATAATGAATAGAACGTCGGTAAATTTATTTAGATACCATCCATTAAGTTGTAGGGCGATTTTTGTTTAAAAAAACATTAAAAATAAAACAATGATCTCATACAATGTGAGCAGAAGGAAAATAGCAAATTATAATATACTATATAATTATTCACCAAACGAGGTCAAATTAAATTCTCTGAAAATAATCAGAAAATATTCAAATTTAGAATTGACGCAATTAATATGAAAAAATAGAGTTGAATAAACTTTTTCTCCTTTTTAACAGATTTTACTTCAATAAAATAATAGGTATTTCTTAATAAGTATGCTACTTGTTTCCATATTTATTCACCGTGAATTGAAAAAAGAAATAATGTCTTAATAATGAGTGAAAATATAATTTTTTTTATTATTATATTGACACCGTTAGAAGGGCCGACCACCTACACTTCGCGCCCCACTTATTAGCAAATTATAATTACACCAATTATTTGAATTACTAATACAGGTAACTAATCATTGCAATTAATAGAATAGACTCGTTACTATTTATTTTGCTATATCAATATGTAATTAGCAGAAATTCAATTACCTACTCAAAAATGCAGTTCATAAGAAGGTAGGTATATGTACCTTTCTGTTTTGGTATTATTACCAATTATAAAAACACAGGCTAACGATGAAAAAACTTTTTTAGTGAAATACCATATTCTTATAAGTACTTTTTATGGTGCAAAATCCGTATATGATATTAAAAAGCTGTATCATCTACTTTTCTTTGCATTTTATAGATAAATTTAATAAACACATTTTACGCAAAAGTCTTGTAGTTAAAAACGTGCTTGTACCATCTCTATAAATGTGTGTGTGTGTGCAATATAAAGTTAGGCCTCGTAAAATAGTTTTTAAAACTGCCTAAAAATGGACTATGTTTTAAATATCTCTGTTTTGAGATTCCACGTCAATGTCTTCCAGAAGCTAAACAAAAAGAAAATGTTTTAGCAGCTCTGGCATTAACGTTTGATCCACAATGATCTTAAATGAGAAAGAAGCATGAGTATAATTTAAACAATGTTCTTGGAAATAAAAAAGCTACTTACCTATGTCGCTATTGTAGCTAACATGCTATAGAAGATTAAATATTTAGGATGTTTGATGAGCTCGAGAGTTCCCTTTTTGAACAGTTATCTCGATTAGGTACTTCCCGGGAAATTTGGGAGATGTTAGTGAGAAGCAAGGTGAGCGTTTTCACTAGAACATTGAAGTGATGGAAAATGCTACTTGGGTTACTGGAACACCAACATGATGAAAGATTACTTTTAGTCACTTCACTGAAAAGTTCAACACGCGATCCATGCTAGAAAAGCTACACAATACATTTCGAAGAAAAAGGAGTAAGAAAATATAAACCAATTCCAGCTAACAAGGAAAACCTGTGCATTATAGTAAGTATATATAAATACCTTAGTACATTATATCACTGTTTTTAGTAGTCTGTTATAAATACAAACCATATTTATGATGTAGCATAGCGATTCATTAATTGTTTTCCCGTATATAGGAGTTTTATATATGTATGATAAAAACAAATTGCTCGAAAACTAGCTATAGATGACATACAATACAGTGACTCCTTAATACAACCATTAAGTCCATTTTTTTTTTCAAAAATGTGATTGTGGTGGTTTTTGAACCTCCATTGAACTGTTAGGTACAAGGAGAATTTCTGATTCAGGCTTATTTATCAGAAATTAGTATATGAAAACAAAACCTAAGTCCATTTCCAAGTAGGTCTGTAGAATTTAAAATCACGATACTTATCTCGAAAAATGGGAAAATTGACTTACGTGATTTTATAAAGAAACCACAGAATAAATCTGTCATCAAATTTGGATTCAGTTCATAAAAAATTGTAAAAGTCAGTTATTAAAATAAAAATAAAAAAACTTTTTACAAATATTTTTTGTTGCCCTGTGAAATTAACAATTTATCATTTTTAAGACAAAAAGGAAAGAAAAACATGTACATATTCTTAAAAACTAACTATTATGGAAGGAAAAAATAAAGCTATTTAGATTAATAAAACAAAATGTATTTGCTATAAATAAAATAGATTGAAACTGTAAAATGAAACTGTTGTGTTTAATAAATAGTCTTTATTTACATGAACATATTTTTCGCTTATTAATTAATTAATTTCTGTACCTAACTACAAAACTAGTATAATATAAAACGAGTAAGAAATGTTTTATGTAAGTATTTTATATAGTTTTAATGAAATAAAAGTCAATTATATATTTTGATTATGAACGAAATACAATTACCACTCACAATTAGTTTGATTTAGCTTGAAATAATCCTTCAGTTCTTAAAACTATATTTTAATATACATATATTGTATATTCATAGTTAGACACCTATACAATTTCGTAAAACGTAATAAAAGATTTACTCGTACGTTAGTTTCTGAAACATTATTCTTTATAATTATAAATTGTTACCTATCCAGTTTATAGTCTTGACCAATTTATTTAATCATCATTAATATACTTGTATTTAATGATTATTACAATTGACAAAGTGGGTAATCATTTTTAAGTAATTATGAGTAAATATTTAAGGACATAAGAAACTTAATTATGGTAGGTAGATTATGAAAAAATTATTGTTTTTGAAAGTTTTATTTCGTGTTTAGATTCTTTTTTATCTTTTACAAGTAGTTCGCAATCGTTGAAATATTGTATAGATTTGGTGGCGTTCAAAAGTTTGCATCCAAGTTAAAATGAAGAATAACCTGAACATTCATATTACCAATACGTAAAAAAATTAAGATTGATACGCTTATTATGATCACTAGCTAGTATTAAATTGTCTATAAATATTTTGCAGTTATAAGGCATAAGGCATAATTTTCTTAATATACCTACTTATCGAACGAAAACAAGAAAACCGTACACAAAATATCTCCAATTTATTTGTGTCCAATTTTTTACACTATTTTGATTTCATACGATTGAAAAAAAATTAATTCATTTTTTATTGGTACTTACACGATTTATTTCACTTTAACACTACTCATTCCTGTTTTCGTATGCATTTATCGTCAGAAAATGGCTACGAATAAAATCTTGCAATATGTGTAGGTATAACTCTTTTACTTAATTTTTTTGATCATGAATTATATAATGTGTTGGTATATTGATACATACACGGAAAAAATGTGTTGTAGTTTTAACAACATTCCTTGTTAATTTTACTACATTAACTAGTATTATATAGGATGACACCACGTGTGGGAACGTTTACCAGTCAAGTGTAATTAAAAACTGTAGTATTGTTTACAACACGAACTAGTAAAAATGTAGTTGAATTTTTGACACTTGCATTTATTTGTCAAAATTATTGCTTATGTTGTACCTACGCGCCGCATGCGCAAACGCCAAAATTTGTTAATTATACAACACTCAGCAGTTGTAACAGCTACATATATTAACTACACTATGGTAGTTAAAAATACTATACGTTAGAGCTGAATACAACACAGTGTGTTATCTGCTGTTACATTTGTAGTTATAGTGAAGGAATATAAAAAAACTCTCTTCTGGAAATTTTTTTGAATAAAATAAATTGGGGGTAAAATAAATAGATTTGACACAAGAATTTTCAGTTGATAAATGTAAGGTTGCAAACTATGCTACCGGGTGTAAACAAAAAAGTTATTTTTTAAATGTGAAATTGTTTCATTTCGCGACTTTCGAATTTCGAGAATTGAATAATAATTTATGAAAAGCTATACATTTATTAAATACAGCATAAATTAATCTTTAATATTTCAAGTAATATTTTCACAGGATTTTTTTGATACTCCATACATCGTCCTTTATGCTTCCTACTTACTTTTAACTTACTTAGTAAACAAACATTTTCTACAAACAGTGGGTAGGTATCTACATTTGAAGAACTATGTAGATTTTATTGGTAATACATCATACAAATTTTGGTTTATAAAAAAGTTATATTTTTGTTAAATGCATATGCCGCTTTTATCCCATCTGAAACATTGAAAATCTAGCAAAAAAGCATAAATTTCAAAGTATAAATACGAATAGATCCAATAATACTTTTACATCCATTATAATTTATACTCAAAAGTTGCTGCAAAAAGTTAAGTAAATTATTTTTTGTTTGTGCACCCACTTTTCAAAACTATTATCTCAAAGTTTTATAGATAACGTTACGCATTTTACATTTTTATTAGATGATTGTTATACTTTTACAAACTGAAAAAGACGTCATTGATAGTACATTTTTCATAAAGTTTTTCTTAAGACGAACGTAACGCAAAATAGCTATTGAAAATAAAATAAAAAATGTTTTTCTTGTTCTTAAAGGTCGCTCGTATAAAATATATTAATGTCTTATTCATATTTGAAATAACTCGAGTAAAAGAAATACATGTAAGAAAAATATTTGCGCTTTTAAATACACGCGAGAATACAAGTTATTGAAATGACGAATGACGGATATTTTCATTAAATGCAGACTACTTGACTCTTATGTCGCTGTTTTCAATTCAGCAATAATTTCATTATGCAGTAGACATGTAATACATTAAAATAATAATTATTTTTGAAAAACTAGAAGCGCCAGAAAAAATCCCAAACCAAGCGAGACACAACAACTGGAAGTCATCAATAAATTTTGAAAAATCCTACTTACAATTACCATACAAATACATATTATACGACATCATAAAGAAGTCAGTGACGATCGAAGAGTCTGCGGGACCGTTCAACTGTTGTGCTTCGATACGAGTTTTGCGGTCCATACATTAGGTGATTTTTTGCGGGAAACACGTCGTGATACGATTTCATTAGCGTGCCAAAGACATATGTAGACGTCAATAAAATAACAACGCACACACACACTATGAAGGAACTCTAATACTTACCATCCAAGTTTGCTCAAACCTGCATTTATTTATGAAACATTCTCTATCATTCGATTATACCTTTTGTATTTACACTGATTGATAATATCTATATAGATATATAGGTACATGAATAATTACATGTGAATCGCGATTCAAGACATTCATAAAAAACCTTGGCGACTAAATGGATTTTAATTTGGATAATTAAATTTTATAGTGTTAATTAGAAATTCAATGAAGGTGTGAATGGATGTTTATTTAATACAAGATATATTTAATTGATTCGTTTAGCTATAATATAAAATTGAAATTAAAAGTATGGTTTTTACATATTATACAATTTTATTTTCTACTTCTCTTTATTTTCTTTCCACTTGATAGACTTAACATTTTAAATAAAATAATGCAATTTTTTTCCAAAATAATACCATACGACCATACGATAAGTAACCAAAACACATAGCTTAGAGTACCTACCTATATAGAAACGCACTATCAAACTTGATTTTTAAGCTATTTGACTTGGGTTTTAAGTTACTTGACTTTAATGATATTTGAAATCAAGTTAAATTCTAACTAAAACCAATATTAAAAAACCAAGTTTACTTAAGCATTAACATCGCAAGTTCAAAAGTCGAAAGTTTACACTTCTAAATAAGAATTTAAGAGCATGAAAATATTTATCCACGTTGTTATCGGTCTTACAATTGCGTTGACAAATATTTTTATACTTAAGTTTATTAGAAAGTTTAAAGCTATAATATACAAATATAATAACAATCATCAACATAAATAATTACAAGTTTACATTTTTGTTTATACAATATGCATTTTCCTATCCTAATTGTGAAGGAATTATCTCGAGAATTTTTATTCGTGTGCGATTTTATTCGTGTTCATTAGTCAGTACCAGTCAAAGGCCAAGAGGTGCTCACTTTGACCTGCTCTGACGACACTGATATGTTCTTTCTGACACTTGACAGAAGCCATTAGCTATCGTTGGTGCTAATAGTTTCATTTTGCACAGTTAAAGCCCAAAATGAAACTTTTTTTATAGAGTTTATTTTATTTTAAATGAATTTATTTTTCTTTTCCATTTTTTTTTAAACTAACTATCGTGTTTATATAATACTAGCTGATCCCCGCCCGCTTCGCTGGACATAACTAAATTGACTGGTTATCATAATTAACAGAAACCGTCATAGCAAAATATAAAAAAGTCATTACAGTTAAGTTTTCGTAAAAAGATAGTAAATTTTGTAAAGATGGGTAGATGAAAATTTTATTTTGGAAAGGATTTGCGTAAAATCCGTTCTTAGTACGCGTCTACATGGTAAGAGAAGTAACTATGTTGAATTTCAAGTCAATCGGGCCTATAGTTTCAGAGATCTCGTGATGAGTCAGTGATCGTTTTTCGCTTATATATATATATATAGATTTTGTTTTAAATAGGTTAGGTTATTTGCAAAACAGTAATTCGTATCAATAGGTATTTTATTTAACCAATTGAAGTCCTTGATTTTTTCCTTTAAATATAATTTTATCAATTATTTTAGCCATTAATAATGCCAAAATTAGAACAAGGAATACGATGTGCTGTTGGTATATTATGCACTAATTATGCTAATTAGTGCATGCCCGGAAGGAATGATCATTCATTTTGTAGGTTTCCTAAAGACTTTATCTGTGTGTAAAGATGAGAAAATGAGAAAATAGATAGCTTATACCGAATAAAAATAATCAATATTTGGCAGATAAGGTTAATAAAGATCGTTTGAAGTATCTTCCTGGTTGAAGAGCTCATAAACATAATAGATATAGTAAATTTCCAATGTTGTGTCAAAATGCCTCACAATAGTCTACAACTCTTCGTATTCTAAAGGACATTGTATTTAAAATATTCTATTTTTGTTTTCATCTCTCCACCGATGGTGTCTCAACTTTGGTGGTCATTTTCAAAATTGTTTCAAAGTTTTGACAAGTCGCAGCTAGGGGTTTGGGGTTACGTTAAGTTATAAAGGTACTTACAGAAACTTTTTGCGTTTTATGAACTTGATTAATAAATATTGCTTATATTTGTTGATAATTATCAATAAAAAGGTAATTACAATTATAGGCAATCTGTCGTATTCTAGACATATATTGAGTCTTTTTGGAAAAATTTTATTCCGAAAACGAAACAGAGACCAAATATTATTAACTTTTATATTAAGATAAATATTGGAGTTCTCATAAACGTAGGCTAATACTCCTTTTTTAAGCTTTTGAGTTAAATTTCAGAAAATAGATAGTTTAAATATTACATTTTCTTTCAAAAATTAATCATCTTAGAAAACTTACTTACAGATATAACTATTTAAGTTATGTTTTTTTTAAATTTGAAAGATTTCGTAACTTCTTCTCAATAAAATTTCACCAAAATTGGTACTGTTAAATTTATGCTCAATTTCACTCTGAACTTAAATGTGTCCAACTTTCATGTATCCAAGCTACTGACTATACTATATACTATATATTATACTATACTATTTTTTCCAAAATAGAGCAATTTGAACTAATTATTGTTCTCGACCTTTAAAAATATAGTCCAAAAATTCAACAAAAGACATTTTATTTTCAAGACCAGTTTAACAATGAAAAAAAATATTTTGCCTTTCAAATTGAAAGGACCTCTAACCTTCTAAATCTTACGAATATTTGCCTATTAAAATATCACATCTCATTTATATTTGTAGAAAACATAAGGACCAAAAAATAATAATCAGTTCGAGGATAAAGATGCGTCTCCGGATATTTGACGCTAAACCATTGCACTCATCCACGCCATGTATAGCGATTGCAAGAATCGCTAATCGTGACTCGTCTATAAAATCAACAACAACAAAAAAAATTATAATAATGAACTTATGATTAAGTTTCGTAAGGTTTTGTACTATCGATGTGTTTATTATCTGAGAAATCTACAGGAAAGTAACAAACTATTTTCAGAAAAATTATTTTTATCAATTAGATACAGATTTTTACATTTTATTCTATAGCCAACTTTAAATAATAGTAGTAGTATGTTAGCAGTTCTAACTATTTAGTTGTAAAATTCAAGTTAATTCTGAATATTCAAATGTGAAGGCACATAGCACATATTATAGGTAGTTGCCTATTTGAAAAGAGTTCAAATTAAAATCTCAATCGACTCCAACATTGATATATGTAGAAGGACCTCGCCCAGTTTTATCAACATAAACCACGTCATTCATCGTGCTCTAAACAATGAAATTACTTCACTTCCCGAATAACAGTCACTTCCGGTCCATTACCCATTATATTGTAGAGTTTGTACCATTATGTATATGTACATTACCCCTTTCCATTCGCCTCGCCATCATTGCCTTCCTTATTATTTGGCTCGAAGTACAATGGGTCCATGAATTAGTTTGCAACGACTGTAAAATCATCAACGATCATCAAACGAAATAAAAAAGTAACGATCACTTCTATCTTATAAATCAAGGGTGGATATAAATAGAAAAAGTCAAGTAGAATCAACAGATGCTACAATTGTTTTATTTCAAATATGACTACATCTTTAGATGATTTGTAAATGAATAATTTATAATTCTGTAGATAAATCTTATGCAGTAGGTATATGACAAGTTTCAAGTTCTAAAAACAAAAAAAAACTGCTACAACAAAGCCATTCGAGTGCTACTAATTGTTTTTAAGTCATACGATTTGTACACAAATTCCACTTGAACAAATAACTCAAAAGCATTCCAATTCTTTTTAAATCTTCCAACTCAACAAATGTTGGAAAAATCACGCGAAACTCTTCTCTGTACAAATTTACATTTTTTTTTCAAAATAATAATTAAACACTACACAATGTTATTTATTTTATTTTTATTATATATAATTAACAATCTACTCTTAGCACGCGTTGTTAATTAGAGAAAACCAGAAACAAATTTTTTGCTTCTTAATTACGTGCATTACTAGACTTTTTCCTGATTTTTATTTCAGATAAACATTTGCTTAGAATTTAATGAATACAAAAAGAACTTTGAAAACTAATTATAAAAAAAAAACTCTGTTAATGAAATATGCACTCCAGTTGAATCATTCGGATGAAAATTTTATAATGTGATTTTTAAGAATGCATTTTTTACTGTAAACTTATTGGCATATATTAATCACAGCTATGTATTTAATTGCTATACAACTAGACATAAAAATTGTTTATTAAATGAAATTACTAAGAAGCTATTTAATTAGCGGTAGGTAGATATTTATTGTTAATTATAGTACGCTGGTCTGTCAGTGGAAGGAAAATATATCAATACTTTACCGCCTAAAATATAGCTTTAGTCGATGAGGCCATGTGGAAAATTTCTCCTAAGATCGCGCCAAAGAAATGGACCATAAACTGAAAAAGCTTGTAATTACTGCATTTTAATGTTTAAATGGAAGTAATTTTAATTACGTAAAATTTAATATTGTAATTTTCCTTATGGAGAAGTACGACTGCATTTATTTACGGTACTAGTCTCGTGCGAATCCCCACAACTTGGAAACATTTAATCTGTTTTTCTTGTCTTGTACTTGATTTGAAACGTTCTTTCACTTTTTCTTGCTTCGTCAATGTACATATTTATTATAATATCTCCGTTCATTTAAATAATCTAAAACATAGTGTGAAAAACTTGAATACAGTGGCGTTCATTAAACTTTAACTATTTTTTAAACCTTATTCTCGATTATTATAAATCAATAAGAATATTATCATATCAAAACTTTTATTATTATTTATCATACTTTTTTTAAAAGGTTTTTATATTATTTCATTATTATTATTTATTATTTTGTTCTTTTATTTTTCTTTTTTTATTTATCACTTTTATAACACTTTAGTTATGTATCTACACGTGATATGTGTCAATTTTGATATACTATAAGATGTTACATCTATAACTTTTAATTTGTATGAATTTTAAAACAGTTTTTGGATATTCTATGAGAAAGATTATATTATCAAAATTATAATATGTATAATATTTTTCTTTAACTGATGATTATTTCAGCTATTAATTTTAAATTAACTATTTTGTCTATTTCTTTTTGACGTGATAACGTCTTATAAATTGATGAACATGGGCAGCCTGTACGAAAAAATGTCACGTTCCGTTTGAGCCTGTGTGTGCAAGCGAGAACGCGATACAAGCGATAGAGAGGCACGATCGAGTTCTGCTATTGGAACGCCGCCTCGCGAGCTTCTTCGAGAACTTCTTCTCGTATTCAATAATTGTTGAATCCTAGACAACATGTTTTGTGTTTTTTCTACAATTTAATAAGATTTAATTTTCAATTACTTAACTCCTTCTTTGTATTAGGTATACAAAATAATGATAATTCAGTAATAGCAATTCAATTAAATTCATAAAAGTATGAAACTTTTCATCAATGTTCCTTTAAAACGTTATCACGTAAAACTATCAACCGTAAACCGAATTTACAGACAACCAATTTTTTTATAAAAACATCTTTTAAAAGTTTGCCTACAATAATGTTCCTGTCCTGATAGTTAAGAAATCAAATATCTTAGAAAATAACTATTTTCTGATTATTTCACTGTTAATCTTACTTGGTAAGGTTTAGTGAAAGATAAATTCTTTACAAATTGATTAATGAGCAGTTGGCAAAACTTCAACATTCCTTACCTTGTTTATATGTATCACCAAGTTTTAGTAAAAAAAAATAACTTAGCAACGCTCAAGAACACAAATTCATTTTAAATTTTTTAATCAAAACTTTTTTGTTAGAATGTTCTTGAAAGCAACTATTTTACTTTGAAAAATGTCTCTATAAAATTCTTAATTTTGATCAAAACGCATATATAGGTAACATGAAAAACTGAAAATTTTAACAGTTTCATTATTTTAACAGCTACGTACTTTTGATCAAATACTACTTAAATATTACTTCTTTAGTTTTTAACTCAATTACTCAATCTATTGTTATAGTTATCACTTCGTATGTTACCATTTTTTAAAGATACGAAACAGACATTTGCAACCCGTATATTGACAACATAATAGAAGATTGTTTTATTAGTTGAGGAAATCAATTAAAATCTGAAAAATAGAACAATAGTATGTTTAAGCTACTTCAACATGGAAATATCATATAGAAGATTATTTACAAAACTCGCTTAGGATTCTTAGACATCGAGAGGAAGTCTCAGTGAATACTTTTTTCATGCTAAATATATATATACGTTAAAAAAGAATAAATGCTTTTATAAAAAAACTTCAAACAAACACTACCTTTATTATTGAAATCAACGACACTACAGCTGTTTTGTTTAAAATTGGTCTTGTAACGAAAAATACAGAGACAACGAACACCATAAAAATATTGACATATTCAAGAGAGTTCAATTGTAAACAAAGAAATATTTTAGTTTGTTTTGTTGTCTATTAACCATCTTGAAATATTCCGAAGCTTTAACAATCAAAGTATCTAGAATATTTGAGAGGATAATGGTTTGCTTATATAAGGACACACATCCATTCTAAGGAATTCATTCAATAATTTCAACTAATACAAGTGATTAGTGATACGAGCGATCTGAAAAGTGATTTTTGTGATAAATTGTTCATCAACGAATTAAAATAAATACCTGTAGCAGTTTGGTTAATTAAACGTTTGTAAAATTCCCATCGAATAAAAGAACCCTTAATGGGAAGCTCAATATAGGTTTGAGAAATCCCGTTACAATATTGAGAACATGGAAAGCTGTTATAAGATCAGACGTTCAAAAGAAATGTGCATTTTATGCCGCCATTGTTAACTGTTAAAATGGTATCTCAAACAAAGATAATTTTGTACTATTTTATACTCCTAATATATTATTTTAGTTTTCTTTGAATCAAAACACAAGAACTTTTAGAAATTTGATCTAATGGTATAAAATATAAATGGAGAATGGTAGAACCTCCTGGAGTTTCAATTGTATAAAAGATTAAAAACAATATTTTTTTGGTTTTTGGTACAACTTTCATAATTTTTAATAGTATTAAGTGAATGTATAAACGATAATGTACGTATAAAGCAATGTAAAAGAGATATTTAAAACATCAAAATTGATTTTTTTCTCGATAAGTAAACAAAAACATTTTCAAGCTTTATCAAAATGTTCTTCATTATACATTTTATTGATATATTTATTTTTCATTATTTATTTATACTCAAAAATTTTCAATAAGTTTTCATAGAGTTGATTTTCCTTCTTGAAAACCTTAAGAAGTATTGCTCATCATGAAAATTTAATTTAAATAGTATTTATTTTACAAATATTTTGGATGTGTTTTTCCAAGAAATTAAAATTACATGCCTTGTTATTTGAAGAAAATGTTAGAAAAATGTCATAGCACTTTAAAAAAAATGAAAAACTACGTGCATGTGTCGTTATATCTTGTACGGATATATGGATTGCATGATGAGCACAATTCAGTGGCGTTGTCTTGGAGGGCACAAGAGGGGCACAGCACCTGGGCACGTGCCCACCGACCGTGTCTTACCGACACGCCGATCTGAATCTCTGCACATCCGGTAATCTGTGTGTTATGTGTCCGGAACGTGCCACATACAAACCCGTTGCCCCGCCTATCTCAACATAACCCATTCATCTCTTTCTTCATCTTATCATTCCTATTATTTTATACATATTATCGTCTCTAATTTCTCATTATAATATACCTTCCAACGTTCTATGTAGCCATCCACAGTAATGAGCTGCTGCTTGTGACGATTCACTAATTTTGTGAAAGAATTATTTTTTCTACTTCTTCGTCTACAACCTAGGAACAATAATAATAACGATAAAACGTTAACTAAAACGTAACATTCTACTCCTTCCATGTACAATGTACATAGATATAAATGTACTATATACTGAAAAAATAGTCATAAATAACAAAAAATGCGCACTTAAACTTCCCTCATGTATGAATTATTATAACTTCAACGTTTAATTATGCATCAATTTTGTTTCATGATTAAAATTAATCATTATCTACAAACTTTACTTTACGTATTTAAAGTTTTCTCTTTTTATTAATTAAAAATGCTTTGTATAATACGAAGATGTAATTTCTTTTACTAGTAGGTATACTTATGAAAAAATTAGTTTTAAATACGATTCGCATAGTTAGTTATTAGTTATTACTATATCCCATAATAAGTTAAATTTTCTTCACAGATTTTTTAACAAAATATCGTTGTTCCTTAGATATCAGAATAGAATAGAATAAAACCGATCTCCAAATTACGTTTTGATTTTAACAACCAATAATTTATAGTTATGTGTTATAGTTATGTGACGTATAACGAAATACAATATATTTATTTAAAAAAAATTCAGATTTTATCAATTGTAGAATATTAAGTGGGTTACTTATAACTTATACCGAAGTATAAGAAATTAAGTACCTACTATACGACAATTTTAATTTTGCAAATATGAAAAAGTTTTAATTTTTTAAGTAATTTGGTTATTTTCTAAATTATGCCTTAATAGCTGTTAGATGTTAAAAACAAATGCAAAATCATGCAATTTTACGATACATTGAACAATTAAATGAAATTGATATTGATTAGTGGTAAAAATAGAGAAACTTTAAAATTTATATTAATTAATATAAATTAATTTAATGTTAAAATTCATTGGTGCTTAAAGGCAAAATACATAATATGTAAATATGAGGTGATACGGGGTCGTGCCTTCAAATCTAAACATAAACAGAGATTACACATTGGATGAATCTGGAAGTTCAAGGCCACAACATTGGTAACTCATCAATGTATGAAAACTTATCCATTGGAAAATTCACGGTATTTTGTATTTTCACTGTTAGGGCAGGTCATATAATACATTACAAATCAGTCAATGCATCAACTTTTAATAGTAAGTTGATCATCACCGCCCATCCATCCAAATGGAAAGGCGCCATGAAAAATTAACGCAGGTTGTTACACCTTACCTTAATTTTGAGTGTATTAATTCGTCTCTCTCATTTAAACTGAAGTAATAGGAAGGAGATGCGCTCAAGGAATCACCTAAAGGTCCTTTAGGCTCTATCGGTCATCCATGAGAATGAGTTTAACGGGACTGAAAATTTTTCATTAACCATATCATTAAGATATGCGAAATTTAAAACTGTATGTACAAAAGGGAAACTTACTACGTGAGTTGTGACTTGTGAGCGATCAAGGATGAATCAGCTGAGATCAAATGGACCATTTGATGAGCACCCAACCACCAACGATTGCCAAGGCCGCTACCACCAAGTGTAAAATCAACCCATGTGCTTTACTACGAAAGATAATTGGTTTGGAACGTCACTAGAGTATGGCATTTTTACATATAACGGAATTCTGTTTTGGAAAAGTGAATTTTTATGAATGAAGTTATATTTAAATAAGTTTTTATTTGAAATTGAAATTTTTATTCTATTATATATAAATTGTAGTCGTTTTATTTGATTTTTGAGTTCGAACTTATTGAACTAACCGACTTCCGTTACAAATAAAATATCATGACACATTATTGAAATAGTTTAATATTAATCTCAAAAATCTTAAGCCATTAAATATATAAGAACTTATTTCCCAATCGGGAGAGTTCAAATTTTGAGAAAATTATTTATACAAGATTGTATGAGTTCTGTACGCAAAATAACTTAAATGCAGTCTAACAATATGGATTTCTGAAAATAGGGGCACTGATGATGGACTTACTTTCACATCCAATTTGTTGATATTAATTTGCCTGCTGTCTGGCTTTCTTATCTTGCCAAAGCTTTTGGTGGTTAATGAGAGAATACTTTTGAAAAAATTTTGGAGGTGAGGAAACAGGTGTTGACCTCATCAGTTGTTGGAAAATTATTTGTCTGTAATAGAACTCAATGTGTCAAAATAAATAAATTTATAAGCAAATCTAAAACATTTAAAGTTGAGGTCCCTCAAGGTACTATTTTTGGGCCCGTACTATTTATTAACGATATTTTTAATGAACTGCCGAGTAATTCCATGCTGTTCTTATGCTGACAATACTGCTCTTTTGTATACTGGAAAGAACTGGGAGCGGTTAGGAGCCAACTTAACGAATGGCTTAGTAAGATCGATCTCTGGATTAGGAAAAACGTAACTTTCATTTCTTTTGGTAGTTACGTGGATAGTATTCTCGTGGATAGTTTTGGTTTACATATGGATTGATTATATTCAAGGAAAGTGTATGTTTTATTTCTGCTACAAACAAGCAAAAGTATTTCCTAATACTTGTATTAATTGTGTAAAATGTTTTTCCTAAAATTTGTAACCTTTACGGGCGTATATCTCAGAAATTATTAGAGATAGAGATAAAAATGAACAAAACACTATAGCTGTAAAATACAGTATACTCCGTATAACGAAATGCAAATATAACGAAACGATATGACAAATGTCTTAATAACGAAAAAAAATGTATAATGTGCATAGATATTGACCCAGATCGATAGAGTCACTTTATCACTCCTACATTGAAAGATCTCTGTGAAGCGATCATTATCCTCTAGAAGTCTAGAGTCTACAAAGAAATAATACAATGCAAAAATAACCCAGAAACCCATCCAACAAGCACATACCGTTGCAATTATTATTAGTTTCCTTTTTTTTATAAGAACTTAGATCTCACTTAATTTAAAAATTTGGATAAAATGCAAAAGTCGCAAGAGTTAAATTACGGGCAAGATAATTATAAAAATATGTTTTCTTATCTTTATACAACGAAGGTTGTTTATATAATGAAAAAAAAAACATTCACATAGAGTATTCTAAAGAATGTCTATAGTATAGTGCCTAAATTATTTGTATAGCTTAAATATTTAGTTATTACACTTTACAAAATACATAAGAAATGTATCTTATCTAATTAGTACTTACAGAAGATCTACGGAAATGTTAACGTGGGATATTAATAATAATAATAATTTACTGCAAAGTTTTTAAAACATTCATATTGGTAATCTGGTATGATATTAACTAATTTTGGTTTCTGAAATAATGAATTAATAAACTTAACTTTCGAGCATTGTAAACTGTTGTTAATTTCTTGTTAATATCATTGATTCAATTTAGTTTTCTGTAGGTATTGTGAAGTTAAAATTTAAAAAAAAAATAAAAAACTAACTAGCTTCTAAGCTATATACTAATATATAAAATTGAAGAGTTTGTTTGTTTGTTTGTTTGTTTGATTGGTTAAACGGGCTAATCTCAGGAACTACTGGTTCAAATTGAAAAATTCTTTTAATGTTGGATAGCCTAATTATCGGGGAAGGCTTTAGGCATAACATCACGCTACAACCAATAGGAGCAGAGCATCGATGGAAAATGTTGCAAAAATCAGGAAAATTTTTTCCATTTGAGAGCGTTTGTGGCCTGCCCTGCGTAAACGATTAAAGTTACGCAAAAATCATGTATAGCAAAATTGTTCCTCTTAAAAAGTTCTACAAAAAAGTCCGCGACGACATATGTCTATCTTTTAAGTTAGCCCGCTATAATCATTTTAATGATTATTAAGTTTGTTTCAAAAATAATTGCGAAATTGTTTTTTGAAACATATTATTAATCCTTACCCAAATAAATATGGTTTTTAATAAAATTTGGTGTGATAATAAATGACAATCTGAGTCATTTAATAGAATACTTTTTAATACGGGAAAATGTCTCATTTACCCGGGAAATTGAAAAACGGGTTGGAGAAAAGAATTATGCATAAACTCTATTTTTAGTTGAAAATGGATTTTGGTGATATTTAAGTATGATGATAGCTAAATATGTGAACCATTATCTAGAACACGTTTTATTTCGGAAAAATTTCTCATTTCATCGGGAAAATAGAGAAAACTGGTTCGAAGAAACATCATGCTGAAACTAAACATTTTTATCTGATTACAATATATTTATAGTAATAACTCATAAGGTCCTCAAGGCAAAACCATAATTTTTCTTTTCATACAGTCCAATTTTTATCCAGAAAAAATTTATGTTCCCGTAAGATAGATACGTTTTTGTGTTTCACAGAACACAAGATTACCATAATTTCTTGCAATATGATGGTTTAAGAGACAGTGAATGATATGGGCTACTTTTTAGGTTAGAATATTGTACGGTTCCCGTAGGATAGGCTAAAAATAGAATCCTTCAGGAACTGAGTAGGTACTTCAAAGGAGTTTTCTAAAAGTTCATGAATAAGAGTTTTAACAAATTTTCCTCAAGAAAGCTTGATCTCTTTTTTATCCAGGAAAAATGTTCTACTCCCGTGGGATAGATATGTTTTTGTTTTTCACAAAGTAAAAGATAGACATGATTTTTTGCAATATGATAGTTGAGGGATCAGATAATAATATAGATTATTTCTAATGCCAGAATAATGCATGGTGCTCAAAGGATAGCATGATAATTGTGTCCTGCGGGAACCGTGTGTTAAAAAAAAGGTCGTGAAATAGATCTTTAAAGTTCGTGAATTAGCGTTTTAACACATTTTCTCTTTAGGATTAAAATAAAAATTACAATTTTCACTTGAAGATATGATTTTTTATTTAACATCCGAAAAATAATAATGAACATTTTTGAAACATTGAAATTTCTTTCATTGTTAATTTTCGAATACATATTTAGAATTTAGCGTGTTAAATTATATTTAAAACATCAACAATGCAATTTTCAACTTTTCTTTTCAAAACTACCCACTCTTTAAAATATGTTAGGCCTCCTAAGTGAGCGCTTGCGCTTTTCCTTCTCTATATTTGTGTACTTCTAACTTTTTTTCAGTAGTCAGTACAGACTGAGCTGATTCATAGATCATTAGACATTCAGGCATTCAGCTCCTTGCAATATATTATAACAGGTACAGAAGTACAAGTTTAAAATATATTATTTGTTACAACGGTTACAGGCGTTGCAATAATCAAATAACATTTCATTTTTTTTTTACGTTACTCTTTGTTTAAGTTTCATATATTCTTTGTTCTTCATTATATTTTAAGTTTACATACGTAAATTTTATCAATAAAACACCCCAGTAGTGTTATGCAGCGTTCCTTTATTATTCCCGTCCCCGTGACATTTTCTACTATAGTTCCACTCTTACTGATCATAGTGTGATGTACCTAAGAAACCTCATGAGTCATGCTATACTTTTAACGTTACAGACATACAAATACAATGTTTTTCTTGGTTTCGTCCGCGTGGTTTTAAATTAGCATTATAGGTACCAAATTTTATCTCTTCAATGGTTCTTAAGTGATTTGTAGATAAAACAAAGAAAGTTTCAACTCCTTGAGAATTGTGCCATAGGTTCCCCACTTTTAACCCTCTTACACTCTTATGTGACGCAGACGGAGTTGCGCGGGTCAGCTAGTAAAAGATAAAGAGGAAGTCAGCCCAAAACGGGTAGGTAGCCCAAAATGGGTAAGCAATCTTACGCTCCTGTATGAAGCATTAGCATTTTGTGCACGTGCGGGGAGATTTGTCTTACCATGACGAGCTTTGATCAGCTAAGCTCGAGCACCGGAATTGTTTACCAACATAGGAATTTTAAATAAAAGTTTTTTGATAATTAAACTAAAAAATGTCAAAGTTAAGTATGCCCTGATTAGTCAAAAATCGTTATAATTTTCGTGTTGTTCGTATCATCGTTTTATTTTAGTTTAAGTTTGAAACTACATGAACTCTTTGCCTGCGTTATCTGCCAAATGAGTTTTTTTTTGTACTGTAAAAAGAAAATAGCGTCTCGGTCAAAACGGGCAGATAGATTTAAACAATTAAACATGAAAAATACGTAGAAAAAAACGAGAATATATGTATGCCTCATTTGTGGTGATCCGTATGAAGATCCACTTAAAGAAAACTGGATTGACTGTGGAGATTGTAGAGAATGAGCTCATGAAACCTGTACTTCTTATTCTGGCATAGGACATATTATTTTGATTGCCATATCATTTTGTGTCAAGAATGAGGTTCTAAAGCATTTTAGCTTTAATTTACTATCAGCTTGTATTTTCTATTTGATATATAATTGTAATAATTATTGTTCTATATGACAATATTAACATATTTGATTTCTATAACAATAGGTAACTCTAAAAGTCTGATGAAATGAGTATGAAATTAGTGATATAAATTAGTGTTAATCTCGATCGACTAAATAGCCTATAAATATTGAGACTCATTAATTAAATACTACGTAAATGAGTAATATTAATACGTTATTTTTATATAAAACGAAAAAAAAATTGTTCATGATAGTTACTTACCCGTTTTAGGCTTATGTATATGGCAAAACGGGTTTTTCGATTATTTTTTTATTTTTTAAAATAAACAAATAATGGATATATAATGTGGTCAAATCGTGTTTTATTTCAAAGTTTAATTATTATACTATATTATAAAGTAAATCAACCTACCATATAATACGAATTTTACAGTTTTTTTACCTTCGCGCTTAGCTTACCCGTTTTGGGCTTACTTCCCCTAGGTATTTTTTACTAACAGATGAAAACTAATTCAGTGGCATCAATATCATTTCATAATAATAATAGTTAAATAATAACGATTTCTAACGTCCTCATGACAAAAGACTAATTAAACACAGTACCTAACTATGATGACCACAGCTCTGAGTTAAAATATGAAAACTTAAAAATATTTAAAAACAAGATAAAACGGACATTGTTTATGTTTGTATGGGTACAGCAATTTAATATCTTTGTACAATAATTTAAATTAAAGAACCCTTTTAATACTAAACAGGAAAAACGGTGAATGTTAAAATTTCTTAAATTTACATAACAAAAAGTGAAAATCACATATGACGTAATTAGAATTATTTTAAATAATACAGCCATGTCCGGTCAATTATAACATAAAAATAAGGGTCAAAGTGACAAAATTTAAATTCAAATAGAAGAGAAAAAAGAACATATAACCATGAGGAAAAACATGGTATTGGCAGAAGAAAATTGTTTATTCATACATATCGTTTTTAAATACCTACCAACATTTTTTACGATTGTCACTTCTCTATTTGTCGTTTTGAAGTACCAAATGAAAATTGTTTCACTTTAAATTATATAAATGTCAAGATTTAAGTAAAAGAGAGGAAAGATTATAAAACCAGTTAAAGCAATTTGAAGTCCAACGGACACTGCATGAATTTTTCCTCATGCATAGTCTCCATAGGTTAATCATAGAGTTTTCATCCTTTTTTCAACACAAGGATGTAGAATTTTGTGTCTCATATGTATACGTGAAGGTACGTATGTAGATTTGAACTACATTAAAATAACAAGAGAAAAATTTGTTTAAGCGCGCAAAATATTCTGCGATCCGTAACATTTTATATGTGTTTAGGTACGTTCTTTTTGTAACGATCTCCTGCTCCAGCATCAATTGTCATCACCACCCACCGCGTTTCAACAACTGCTCATGCATTATGTATTAATCCTAGAATTTCAAATGAGTTCAAATTTTAAATTATCCAAGTGATTTATTATAAAAACCACCGAGTACGAAAATTTTCTTGCTTATTACAATAAAAAATATCAATCATTTTTTAATATACAAATATGGCATTATCCCAGAAAAAAATATGTTTAACGAGGCGAAACTATTTTTTTCTCATTTTTCTTTTGAAAAAAAAGTCCTTCCCTAAATTAGTCCTTGAATATTTTCATTAAAAAAATCTATTATTACCGCTTTGTAAAACCAAAGTATTTATCCGGTATTGAGGATCAACGCATGGCTGCTCACCCTCTTTAACCGCTACCCTTTTCCGTCCAGAGAAAAGCATTTATACCTTGGTAAAACGTAAAAATTGTCTTGAAATTGACTTAAACTCATCGTATATAAAATAAATTTCATTTTCAATCTCATATATCGCCTGTTCAACTTGTTATCGCTCGCATATTCCAATTATTTTCAATGTGATACAATTTTTTGTCCGTTTCTTCTCATTTTCTAAGTAAAATTGGCATCCTCTTTGACTAAAAATAAATAAATCATTGATAAATATCAAACACTAAGAAAGTTTATCTCTGTACAAGTAAGACCGGGGAACGATAACATCAATTTAATCCGGGCGGCCCTCAACATTAACACAATGGACTGGGTGTTTTACTTCGTTGTATTCAAATAAATTTCAGCACTTGTTCTCTTTTAGAGAACATAAAAGAAACAATTTATAAAATGTTTTTCTATTTCCGCAAATTATAAAGGTAAAAGCTCTTGAAACAATGACAATTTTAAAGTTAGTTAAAAACATTGAAAAGTTAGTTAAATTTAAAAAACTAGAAATAGATATTTCTAAGTAGGTATTTACTTTAAGAAGATACTAGGTAAATATAGTTGGTTCAATTCTTCTTCTCAAAAAACTTAATTATTATGTGAAAAATTAATTTTTTTACTATAAATTTTATGGTATTAATTTCCAATATATGGTCTTATTTTGATGTATCTATAAAAAAGTTGTAGGTATATTGTATATATGTAGGTACACGCACGTTAAAGATAGGAATATATACGTAAGGAGCATTGAGACTTTAGCTATTTTACAAAATAAATTAAGAATTTAACGTAATTTGTAAGGAATTGTCAATAGGGATATTATAGGATTATAGTTATAAGCAATTTTATAAGTTTTATAAGCAATGTTCTGAAGCTCATATTAACAAAGTAGCGGGTTGTTTAAATGTTCATAAAATAGTTATGTTTATAAAATATTTAAAATAGTTAAGATGACAACGTGTAAGAAAATAGCATACAAATTGTTGATTAGGATATTAAATACTTCACACACATTTCGTTTTTTTTTTTAAATTTGAAAGTATGAAGCAAGTTGTAAATATTTACTAAGTACATTGGTACACATTTACAATTAATAAAACTCAAACTAATCAAACAAGAACAATGCTTTAATTTTCATAATACGAGCGATATCGTAATTTCAATCACATCTAGCGCTACAAAGGGGTTGATTGTGTTCTATAAAACCTAGATGGTCATTTTTACCTCTGTGACCGTCATAGTGTGACGTTATTTCCTGACTTTATGACAGGTGTTTTCCTCTGCTGAATGAATTATAAAGAGAGCTTGGTACAGCTCGCGCGTTACTGCAGTAATCATAATCATTATCATAATATATATTTAGTAGAAACGAAAGATAATCTAAATAAAAAAATTTAGAAAAACTATAGATAGACCGAAGATTTATTCATTTTTTCATTTAATTCATTCGTGTGCAATTAAAAATAAAATGTGTCCAAGCGGATGTTGTACGAAACTAGGAAGAAAATATAAATCTTGATGGATGAAATTTATGGAGCATATAATAATTAAACTTAAACAAGATGTTAATGCATTTATTAATTATTTTAAAGCTGTACTTGACTGTACTGTTGGAATTTTCACTATATCATTGTTGTTTTGTTAATTATCTATACCATTTAAAAATAAGTAATATTTTTAAGGATACCACTAAATAAAATATAATTAGGATAAAATATTACTTGTAATGGTTCAATGATGAAGAAGCAACAGTTGTTTTATAACACCTGCAAAATGAATGACGGTGATTACAGAACCGCGACAAATGTATTCAAACTGATCCCGGGAAATCATTGAAATGCATTTCACACAGAAAATTTTACATCTCGCCGAAATCAACACCCCAAACTTGGGTTCATTTACATAACTATACAACTCAATAGCAGATACAAAGTAACCCCACGTAATATTTTTACAAGTAAAGGTATATTAATAAAAAATAAAAAAATTTCATTTAGAAATAGAAAAATTTCATTGAACGCAAGCTTTTTGTTTTCGCCTTAGCTTTTAAAGCACCAAGCTTACATTGAAGCAAATCTTGGATACGAAAAGATTATTCTTTTTACTAGTTTAATCGATGTCAGCCAAAATAGAAATCGTAATAAGATATTTATTTCCACTTTTAGTTTTTCATCAAAACTATAATTAACTCCGAGACTCGAGTAGCTAAGTTAATATTTTGTAAATTTTCGTTTGCTTTTTTTTGTGTTTTAAGTCGATTTAACATCTTTTGTCATATCAAGACTGTCTTACACAAAAATAACTTTGGTGGGTCTTAAATCTTAATTCTTAATCTTATATCTAGAGATTCGAACCCTGTACCACTGACACATGTAGCGGAGAGAGTAATTGCTATAACCGCTGCGCTATCAAGTAGTGTTGTAAAAATTATTGTTTTACCCACTCTCTATATCGAAATAGTGACTTTCGACTACAAATAGTGGCTATTCACTATTTTGTAGTGAAAAGTATACCACTATTTGAATTTGGTGGTATACTTTTCACTACAAAACAGTGAATAGCCACTAATTGTAGTGGAAAGTCACTATTTCGATTTAAGAAAGCAATAAAACAAATTAAAATAATATATATAACAAATCAACACTTGTGGGCAAGCAAAAGTCAAACTCAGCAAGTGGTAAAAAAATAAATTAATTTTGAAGATACCAGGCAGTGTCCGCCACGGCACAAACGAGTATCAGTTAAGCTAAACTTTCAGTCAACTTTCGATCAAAACCAAAACTACCGCTGAAATTGTACCAAAATACCTTAAGCCATTCTTAAATTCCAATTATCTATGTTAAGAGCCAGAAGTGAATTTACAATTATCAAAATTTTTTTTATTGTATGCACAGAATGTATAAGCTATCTTAAAATAATACCATATGAAAAGTTTGCGCTATAGGTACTGAATTTAAAAAAAACGTTTTCAGCCAATATAAACTCATCTGATCCCTAATTTACCTATTGAAAGAATTTAAAGGAGCGTTCATTTAATTAACGCAGATAACGATTCAAAAAAATGGCTGACACATAGAGCGAAGATCTAACAAATCTAACCGCTGCGCCACTAAATAGATAAATAAATAATTATTTTAGGAGTTCAAGAAACAACCACGGAACTCTGGAAAGATTAATTATCATTTTTTTGTCATTACTGAAGAATTACTTAAGATCTGTTCGAGATGACAGTAAAACCGTACATTTACGGTACAATTGATGAGCATGTACAAACATTTCTTATAATAATTTTATACTGTGCAGAGCTTGTATTGTGACTGTATGATTTTACTATCATCCAGACCAGACCTTTAGTTATGTTTCAGTAATGGTATCCAAATCGTCATTTTCATCAATAAACATTTAATCTTTAATATACATTAAGTAATAAAATATATAATAAGAAATTAAAAAAATATTTTAGATTAATGGTTTTCTTTTTCATTATATAATAATTTTATATTTTTTGTATTTTTGGAAATAGTCAATTTCGTAGCTGCAAAAATATGTAATAGCGTCTTTTTTCGTATTTCTATTATTTTTTTGATTTGAAGCAAACTGTTTTAAAAATCCGAGCTAATATCGATAAATATTAAGATAAATTGTTTACGTAAAACAGTGATAGAAATGAAAATTAGTGATAAGCAAAATTGGAACTTTTATTTTTTTTCTTTGAAATAAGTAATCAGTTTTTTTGTAAGTACCCATTGGAACACCTTCCTGTTATTTTTCTCTAAGCTCATTTGGAGTTCTTTTCAAATCCAGTCTTTTCCTGATAGGTATTTTTTTAAATGTTATTATCTATACATACATGTTAATAAACTCCTTATAGAGATTACAATCAAGAGATTCCCTATTTTTATTTTAAAACTTTTATACTACCTTATGTTTATACTTTTATATTAATTTTATAAATCTTATAACTTCGTGTTATAATTTATTCCATGATTTCTTGTTATAAAAATATTTTTTCGTTAATAAAAATTGCCTGAAAAAGTTTATTGTTATATTATAATCCTAAATTTCCTCATTTCTATTCAAAATGAAGTTATCAATTATATTTCTTTTTGAAACTAATTATTTAAAAAAATATCTTAGCCCCTATTCTTTTTTAGTCAAAATTTTCTTTGAAGCTATCAACATTAAAAAAGCATTATAAAAAGAAAAGTATGTTGGTGTATAATGGAATAAAATAAAAGGGTATCGATAAAGAATTGCTCTTCCTTTGAAAGACACATCTGACAATATTTAGAACAACGAAGAACTTCAACCCCTTGTGGGGGTGCGCACTGGACAGTGACAAGAACAACGGACGTCTTGAGGGAAACATCCGGACAGCTGAGGCCGTTACGCGTTACAAACACGCATATAACCTAAATTAACCTAAAACACTTGCATATTATTAAATTCGGCCATGTTTTCTTCAACAGCTAAAAAAGCTCTACTTCAAGTACCTGTGTACATGTGTCTACTGCGTACATAAGTGGACATAAATTTCATTTTGGTTTAACTTTCTGTTTAAATAATCTGCAGTTATTTTTCTAATGAACAAATTTATAGTGTTCATTAACGATTAAAACAATTTCAGAATTGTAAATATTTAGACAATCTTCTTAGGAAAGATATTACTTAGGCGCACGTGGCTGCTGTATAGCCGGAAGTCCGGCCGTAGCGTTACTCTTGATTAACCGAGCATGGCATGTCAAATATTGCCAATTATATGTGAGTGTATAACAATTTATAATATTCTTTGAAAGATAACGAAGTTGAAAAAACATTTATTAAGTACATTTTTCAACTAAGATTTTAAAAACTTCTAAACTTCGTTCTTGTCAGTTACTGTCTTTATATTGTCTTTATATTATTAGATGTAGCGTGTATTCAGAAAAAGACGTTAGTATATTTAGCACATAATAAACAAGAAAATATTTTTTACTCGTCAAACTCCAAGATTTATTTCTAAAAATAAAACATAAAAAAATTAAATTTACAACCACTGCTTTTGCAGTCGTTTGAAATTTTATTATCGTCGAAGCTTGTTCAATTACTTAAATCCCTCCCGTTTATTTTCACGATAGCCATAACTTTACGGTAATGTTCCATGATTATAAATATTACACTTTAGTTTTCAAACGAAACAACGAGCAACGTTAACAAGATAATTTCACAAATAAACATATAGCAAAATGCTTAGCAGTAGGACTATAGTAAACGTTTATAAGTTGGTGTTAGTAGTAAATGATCGCAAGCTCCCGCAATTGCATAATAATGTTAAAATCATAATAAACATGAGTTCCATCTCAATAATGGCTATTGTTTTATTCATATATGAAATTGTTGGGCGAGAGAATATTCAAATAAGTGCAAAAACACGGAAGGCCGCTAGTATTCATCGTATTTACCACGAACACAAGACACCACCTGTGTAATGCAGAGCATCTCAATAATATTCATATATCGGCTTAAGAAAAACGGTCGAATTTCATTGACTAACGTTGCTCACAGTTGCATTTATGTGTAGCCAATTTGAAATATGCAAAATGTAGGTACACTTTTTGTATGTAAAATATTGATGCATACATGTATTTAGCGATATATCATTCTATATACCTTCTAAAAGTATTAAATTACATTCATTAGGTACTATTCTACAAATACGATTTTCAGTAAGATTCAAAATATTTTTTTAAAAATGTTCATTTAAAGTTACTAAAAAAATGAACTGTTATTTTATCGTCTCTGAAATAACACTTGTAGGTGTACCTGCCTAGGTGCCCTTAAAGGTGTATATGCCTAAGCAGTTATTGGATCAAATAAGAAATAAATTTACTATTAATTGAATCGAGGGTTACCACCTTTTAAAAATGACGAGATTTGGAAACTTCAAATTAATTTTTATAAAGATAATTATTTTAATAATTAATGTTATTTAACTTGTCACTAAAAAACTAAATTTTATTTTAAAAAGACAAAATTATTCATGTACATACCTAGTTTTTCAAGAAAACCTTTTCCCATCCTTGCGTTACGTGCGTTAAACACTACTATCTTGAAAAGACATAACAGCCTCTTCTGAAGTTTAATATGTAGATAGGAATCTTTGCAGATAAACATATTGTGCAAAATTTTATGTATGTTATAATGTATAAGAAGTTTTCATGTAATTTTTTTATAACTCAAAGAATTTACATACTAATTGACAACGGTGATTGAGCCGAGAATTTTCAGGACAAATTCCTCGGAAATTTTCGTTATAAAAATCTTTAGGTCTACATTTGATCGTTTGAACCTTGAACAATCAATTGTTAAGAAATAAGTTATCAGGCAAATCTATAAATATAGGTACTTTCTTTTTTCTCTGGAAATGTAACGTGTCTTATTTATTTTTGTATTAAATAATTTCATGTTTCAATTTTTTTTCAAATTTTTTGAGTTTCGTAAATTCCCGGGAATATCTTAAAAAGTTGTCTAATGTCTCGGTAATCATAAAAAGCTCGAAGCTGTAATAATCAATTAAACTCGTTTTCTTTAACACAAAAATATCTATTTCATACACAGTCGTACCGTATAGGTGGTGCTAGCGGTGCCCCGATACCAGGCGCTGAATGATAAAGATACCTTACGATAAAAGCGACTAGCCATAGAGATGTCATCTTAATTTTGAAATTTTTATAGCAATGCAGTATTGTACCTATTTAATAAGTATCCTTTCACACCGAGACCCGTAATATCATGCTGCGGTTTTGAATTCACATATTCTTCATGGTTTATCGAATCATTCAAGAGGTTTTTAATAAGTTTATTTCCTCCTTTCAAGTAAATACAATTTTATAACAGTTTTATAATTTTATATAACTTAATATGAAAGCTTACGATTTGCCTAATTGACATTCAGTAATCACCTATATCCCCGAATTACACGGAAGGTAGAATCTTTTGAAAATTTTGTAACTCGAAATCGTAATTTTTTTTATTTATTATATTTGCGTTATTTATTAATTTTTTCAAGTTTTTATAATATTTTCAGATAAACGCTTTTACATTACTTTTTTCATATAGGTATACTATCGTATATTTCTATTATGACATTTTAAGAAGTTTTCGTTTAACTTTTTGGATAGGTAATGAAATAACTTTTTTTATGTAGGAAGGTGTACATGATGATCCCCGGGGATCATCTTGTACACAAGGAAGGGAATCAAATTGCCCCAAGTGCAACTATTTTATTCAAAGTTAATTAACATTACCCATAGATAGCCACGTCGCTATTTCCAAGTTATCCAAAAATCAAGATTAGGCCTATTAGAATGTCACAAAGACAAGAGTCATGGCGCTTACTAGTATTTAATAGAAGTATTGTAAAATTAAATTTAATCTTACCTTACATTAACTAAGCATAATTTATATTTTTTTCTGTAAAATCCAACACGCTGGTTATGTTGTCTTTGCACATGAACAACGGCGGGGAGGTATTCGAGGCTAGGTTTTGTCAAAAATTCAACTAGGTAGCGTTAGCTGTTTGGGCGCAATCGAAAAGGTACATCTTACCTCATGGGATCATCTTGTACACCTTTCCCTTACATATTTGAAATTGTGTTGTATTAGGTAGGTATAGGTATGTACTATGTACATATTATTACGTAGGAGTATTTTAAAAATTATTGACTTATCAGATATAGGAGTAGTAGGTATTATCGATACAATCGGATATAGTATACGTAGCTACTATTTATATAATGCGTTAATGGCATCAAGCGAACAAAAATAAAATAAAAAGTTATTATTGAACAATTTTTGAGCTCATGTATTTTCAAAATCGTGTAAAAATGACAACGTGTAAAATAATACTGTATTTAATATATACAATATAAACCTATCTGGTGATAAGTGTATTTTCTTTCACATTAATCTATTACCTATCTACCTTATGAGGAGTTACTCAAAAACCCGAGAATATTATAAATAGACGTTTAAGTTTTATAACATCGTTATATAGAGTATAGAATATAGACACCAGGTATCATTGCAATTGTGAAATTTATCTTTTAACACAAACACTTTTATTTTAATTTAATTTTATTTGAAAAACAAGAGTTTTAAATGAAATTAAATTACTTATACGACAGATATATATAAATGTAAATTACTTATATGTATTTTAAAGGCAAGTATGCTATAAAACTATTTAAAAAGATGTGAAACAAAAAGATCAATTTACTAGATCTGTAGAATGAGAACCATTTTTTAATATTTTTATACTATAACTATGCAAGGTGCTTAAAAAAAATCTAACGCGTTCGTATGAGAGAACGACATAAATCACAATTTTATTTTAAAGCTATTTAATCTTCTTCGTTTTACAATAAAAACTATTTTCTCACGCACTTTTTACTCAGTAAAAAATTGTCTGCGCAAACCTGTAGCACTTACACATAGATCTCATATTGTTAATGTTCTTCGCCATAACGAGCTCTGTAAAGATACTCGAAGGAAGTTTAGTGTTGTGATTAACTAAAATTGTAGCTAAGTAAATAAAAACCAGTAATTTTCGCTACTGTAAGACGTTTGAAGCCTGCAATAAAAAAACGATTCTAAGTTTTAACGCTTCCAACATTTAATGATAATATAGAAAAGTAAAGCCAGGCTAAATAAATATTATTCCCATCAACATTTTGTTCGTTACCCAAAACAAGCGTAAATGTTCGATCTCACTGATTCCAAATTATCACTTCAATTTCATAAAAATATTTTTTTAATGTATCATTATTAAAAATGTGTTGTCAGTTATAATAATTATTTCCTCAAAAAGTTCTTTCTAAAATAGTTAAGTTTTAATAATGTTTAATTGCTTCAATCTAATTAAGCAACAAAGGTTATTGTTCACCTGTTACTAACATGTAGGTACATTTTAATGATTTTCAACCCTTTAAAGATAAAATATAATAATTGATTTCAAAAATTTAATATCTTGATTGAATTTAACTGAATTCCTTAGATGAGCTTTAAATAAATGTATTACAATTAATATTGTCTCGTTTTAACGTTGTTTAAATTATCAAAATGATCATTGACACAATTTCTTTTTGATGTTTTTATGCAATTTAAAAGTATAAGTGTAACAGGTGATGGTTAAGAAGCCCGCGAATTATTTTGAATGGTCTCGTCGGTTTCTACACGATTAACCGCCACACCGTCTGTTGTTCCAACGTCTTTTCTTTCATGACTTCCTCAATTTCCTATTATATTTACCATTCATCTAACACCAACTACTTCCTATGTTATATGTTTTTTAAATTTTTAAAAAGAAAAAAGATTAATGAACCTTTATAAATAGACGTTATTTCTTATATTTCAATTACCCCGAAATTATCTTTTACTAATTAAATTGTTGTAAGCTTTGAAAATTTAAGCTATGCAGTTTTACTATTAACACTTGTAAACTAGTTAATATATTTAAACAGGTTACTATTTGGATAAACAAGGGTTTTCTCACTCTAAGTAAACTTTATCCAAAAAAAAATTTTACTAACACTTTTTATCACTTTATAAAAATAAAAAAATGCGTCCTTGCTTATTGGAAGTATGCCTTAAAAAATTTCCAATTTCAATGAAATTACGGACATTTTCTTTAGGTACCTAAATAGATCTATTTTATTTTATCAAAATATTTTCTAGATAAAGAAAATTGTTTTTCGAATTGTGTCTATTTTTTGTTTTTATTTATTGGTCTATAATTAAGTAATGGAGAAATTTTTTTTGAACTGATAGAACTAAATGATTTTTTTTTTCTTCTCCAAACTCTCGCATCGTTGTGGATACTTTAATTGGTCTTACGTCAAAATTATCCTTTCTTTTTATTGCATCACTTTGTCGAACCTTTTGAGATCTACACAATGGAACAAGTCCTACATTAATAGACACATGAAAAGTTTAGTTTTCCTTTCCTGCAATAAATCAATCAAGTAATAGCACAATTTAGTGGCATGTTTTCTCCCTGGAAAGCTGGGTTATTTGACATACGACAATTGCAATCCAGGACAATATAAAAAAGCAATTATTATGTATTATTATTAGCAATAATGTATAACGTCTGATTCTAATTACAATAGTTTAAGGTGAATAACATTTTTCACACTAAAATGTAAGCCAACTTAAAGCAAATAAATTAAATCCCACTTATATCCCACTTATATCCCACTTAAAATTAAATAAAAACAGGAGATAGCAGAGAAAAGGAAGATAGAACCACAATAAATTATTCTTTATTCTGATTTTTAGCAAGAAAACTTATAGATAGTACATAATAAAATTTCACATAAAAATAGTGGACTGGTGAAATATTTTTTCGGTCTTAAATAAGTTTTTTTTTTGTATTTTTAAGTTGCTTTAACACCTAGGGTCATTTTATCACAACCATATGATCACAAAAAATTTCGTTAGGTCACTATAAGTCTTATATATTAAACATCTTATTATCTACGATGCAGCGGGAATTGACCCACTGCCACTGACGCATGAAGCGGAGATCTAACAGATCTAATCACTGTGCCATTACGAGAACAATCTTAAATAGTTTAAAGGTAAAAGTATGAAATGTTTAAAATGAACATGTCAGTTACAAAAAGCTTAAATCCAGAGTTAAAATCAGCACCATTTTGTTTTTCAAAATCCAAAAATAAAAACTTATACCTAAGTAATCTAAAGCTTAATCAGACACAGAAATGATGATAAAAAAATTGTACATTTTCATAAAACTTTCGTATTTTAGTAATTTTTCGCAAAATATAGATAATATTGAATTTAAGATAAGCATGTTCAAAGAATTAGCTCTTTGTATTGAAATTCATGAGATATTATATTATTGGGAATCAAGATTTCAACGATGAAAAAAAAGTTAACAAGTATAATCTTGAGATAGATTGTTAAAAAGCTTACGAGGTTTGAATTTTCTTAAACGAAGTTTTTTAATATTTTTTTTACGCAATAGCCCTTTCTCCAACTTAATAATATTTTTGTAACACTTTTTTAGGTAAATTTTCAAGTTGTACCTATGTATGTTCAAGTTGTACATTATACATTATTATTAATTAAATCAAAAGAGTAAAGACACTGAAAATTATGTAGGTATATTTTACCATATAAGACAAAGACAAGTTGCATTAATTAACAATTAAAATTATTTTCATTAGTTTAAAGATCGTCATTGAATTTTCTGTTAATTTTTAAAACCATTTGTAATTAATGTTCATTAAGAAAATATAAAAACATAAATAAAATCTATAAAATTTTCACACATATTTTTAATTTTAAAATACATGCAACGAACAAACTGCACGCCAAGTTATTTAATATTCAAAGAAAGCAATCGATATAAATCAATATAACTATAATAAAATACAACTTTGCTTAATTAATATTCACGTTTTGTAATGAACAGTGCAATAATTACTCATAAATAAAACTCGCTGCTCAATAAACGTTCGTATTGAAAAAAATCAATTAAATAAATCAATTATGATGTGAGTATATATATCCGTTATTAAAATTTTAAGGGTCAAAATTCGACATTGCGGAAGGTCGTGTGGATTTAACGTGAACGTTTTGTATTCCTTTAAATGACAATGACACCTGTAAAGGGATCTGTTCACCTGTTGTGGTAAATCCGTTAAAGACTGCTGGTATTTAAAAACGTTACAAACATTTTTTTTTACATATAAAACCCATTATAAAAATAATTTCTTTTTCATTTCGCTTTTTACGAGTCAATAACCTGATTATTCACTATTCCTAGACAAGAACAAGGATAACTAATTTAAAGTTCGTTAGGAATATTTTATATGTTCTACTTACTTACTATAATTTCTACTAAATAACATATGGAAAGCAGTGTTAAATTTCAACGACTTTTTCATTTTAATTTACATTCACCTGGACGATTATTTCTTTCAATATGGCAAAATTAACGAGTTTATTTTTTCATAATGATTTTAATGATTGCAATGATCCATCTTGATTTAATAATTTTTAACGTATCTGCACAAATAATAATGCATCATAATGCATTTTTTAATAATTTTTTTATTCAAAGATAAAACCCTTGTAGATATCCATCTATATTTGCTACTGAAAGACGAAAGTACGCTTAAGTACAAACAAAATATTTAACATTTTGTATTAAATATTTTGATAACACATAAAATCAGGGATGTTAAGGAGCGAACGCAACCGTAATCAAAATGATAATATCGAAAATAACAATCCGTAACCCAATCCGATGTAAAAGTTTCGGGTAGCTAAGCTATTGTCCAGTTATCTATAGCTACGCAAGTTAGAGAAAATGAAAACCGATCATTGTTGAACTAATACTATGTTTAATTTTTGCATTCCTCTTGAATACAAATAATGACCTATACTTACCTTAAAATATTCAAAAGTTAATCAAGAAACATTGTAATTATATGTAAACATTTTTAGGTACTTTGGAAATTTTTCTCAAAATATAACAATTTTTAACATCAGAGTTTTTTTTAAGTTGCTAATTTTATTATCAAGTAAAATTGAGCATGTGGCTTCGTAAAATAGTAATAACAAATTTTTCCTAAATGTGTATGCAAGATCTAAAATATATGGGAGAGAGAAAACTTTTTTTATCGTTATAAAAAAAGGAAACGCAAATTTCATTATTTACAATTAACGATTTTGATTACTGTTTAAAAAAAGAGATTTAACGATGAAAATGCAAACTCAAATTTTTTTTTTTTTTTTTTGTGTATTTGTGTATAAATATAATTGACGAAAACGTATCCCAAAGTCTAAAAAAAAATTCCCGATCTTACAATGCACCTTCTATGAGCCTTGATCTAATTTTACCTAGTGAAGGAACATAATAAGTAGATAAAACTGTATACCTTCACCGATTTTGTTCGTTAAATAATTATAACTTAACTATTACAAAATATGAAAAGCTTCAGAATATAATAATTCCATAATAATCTAAACGAATGCTTTTGCTGTTTTTTCAAAAGATCTAATTGTTAGAAGAATACAAAAAAGAATACATAATTGCCTAGAAATGTTGCACCAAAAATTGTTTTCTTGAAAGTTAAATAGTGTAACTATATTTTTACTAGTTTCTTTTTTCTTTGGGCATTTATATCACGTCATGTCTTAGGGGCCATCCATAAATTACGCCACACACGTTTGACAGTGTTTGACAAGAGGGTGAGTGGGGTCCTAAATTTCGTAACGTCACATTTCAAAATCTTCATTAATCTAAATGTTTAAAGGAGTGGGTTCAAAGTCCATGGACTCAAAATGATTAAGTTTGAACTTTAATTAATATAATTAATCGTTTTTTTTTTTTTGGTTAACTTCTTGAAATGTTTGATTTGATTTTAATTTTATTAAAAAATAATTTAAATTGTAATGAAACAAATTTTGGAACTGCTGTTTTAATTCAATAATTATTTGTAGATGTAAAATTGTAAAATATGTGACGTCACACTAAGGAGGGGTGGGTCTCACAAATGTGACCAGCTGTGACAAGAACGGGGGGGAATAATGAAACTGTGACGTAATTTATGGATGACCACTTAAAAACTATAATTTATCGAATCATTCATATTTTGTCTAAATTATGTCTTTTAGTTTCATTTTTTCTTAGAAAAATTAAGTACTTAAATTACTTTTATTTAGGTACTATTAGTTTATATATACATAGATACTTACATATACCTCCATATTGCATATTAAAGTTGTCTTCTTAAAATAAAATCCTCGTAATTCTCATAAATCAAAATGTTGTCACTTGTCACATTCGATAAGCTGTTGTTGCCGTAGGTCAGTGATGTAACGAATATCCGATTTTTCACATTCGCAAATTCGAATATTTTTTTCCAATATTCGCGAATGCGAATGTTGGCTTTCAAATAAAGTGCGCGTAAAATGCTAATTATGCTAAAAATATTCATTGTTTTGTTTTTTTGAGTTTTGATTGAAGAAGCCGCCGCTAAAGCAAAAAAGCGATCCCGAATACTGAAGCGACTTACAGCCACCAAATGGGGAGCCAACCAAGATACACTCCGCTCAACCTACCTGTCCTATGTGCGACCTGCAATGGAATATGGAAACGAAGTTATGATTACTGCAAGCCAGACACAACTTCAGAAGCTTGATAAAGTTCAGAACGTGGCACTAAGAATCATCACGGGTGGTGCAAAATCAACGCCGATCACAGCAATGCAAATACAAGCTGGTGTCGAACCATTACAGACACGTCGAGAAGTGGCCACATTAAAAACATGGGAACGTATAAAAAGGATGAACCCCGAACAATGGTAACACTATCGCAAAGCTCCAAATAGACTCAAAACGCACACCTCCCCTCTTGCCAAAGCAGAAGAACTAATTAATAAATATAGTATAAAGTTAGGTAATCCTGCTCCGGTCAATATAATGAACGATACATATAGCCAACCCCCCCCCCCCCCGCCATCCTTCGACTAATGGGTCAAAACCTATCAAAATCATCATATTTGGACATCGAACTACGGAAAGCCTTTCTAGAAACGATCCATTCCATGTACCCAAGGTCAGAATTTCTACACATCTATACAGATGGTTCATTCATTCCAGGATCCGGAAAAACTGGTGCTGGTTACTACAGCGATATATTTGAAGGATGCGCCGCAGTTGGAGAACCTCTCAGCTGTTTTGATGGGGAAGTAGAGGCAGTTTTACTAGCTATATCTAAACTTCACGAAGTTAAGACCTATCATAAAGCTGTTTTCTTCATTGATTCTCAAGCCGCGATAATAGCATTATCCCCTAACTACCCCACCGATTGCGTTCGTACCAACAAATGTCGAGCCGCCTTGGACAGTCTTGCTAAAACAGGTTGGCACCTGTCACTACAATGGATTCCCAGTCATGTTGGTATCTTGGGAAATGAAAAACCAGACGACCTCGCAAAGTCTGCCACGGCTCTAAATCAACCGCCAACACTTATGTCTTTAACACAAGCTCAGAGCCACATCGCAAGCACTGTCAACTGGCATACCTACAATATTCAAAAAAATGAAGCGCAAGGAAAAAAATGGGAATCCTTACTGGAATCTCCTATCTCACGACTTCTCCCCCGTCAAGTGTCAGTCGCAGTTTTCCGAACTACCACAGGGCACGACTACCTATGCGAACACTTGCACCGCATTGGAATCCTACCGACTCCAATCTGTTCCCTCTGCAATGGGGAACCCATGAATGCCATGCATCTTGGCAATTGTCCTGCACTTACAGACGTCAGAGAGAACAACGAAAACGACCAAAACCAACTAATCTCCAACCTCTATTGGACGGCGAGGCACCGAATGACAGAAATGCTAAGCGTGGGTGTTGGATAAGAAGAAGAAGTTTTTTTGAGTTTGTTAATTATTTAAATGAAAAAATATATAGATAGTTAAATCGAAAGATCAAATTGGATAACTACTAGAAGTTTAACTTGGATTAAAATAATTTTTTTTCTGTAAAAAGATATAAAGTTTATTATTTAATTAAAATCGTATAGTTATAATCTGCTTAATAAGTACAAATATTACATTATAAATTGCAACAAGACTTATTAGACCTAGAATAATATTACTACTTAATTTGATTAGATTCTCAAGTTCGATTTTCATAATGTCTACTTATATATAAAAATTTAGAAATGGAGTTTTTGTGAACGTGAAGAAGGAATGTAATTTTTATTTTAGTTGTGATTTTTTCATTATTATTTAATTAAACTAACAAGAATATAAAAAAATAATTTTAATTTAGTGGCCTATCTCAAAACTGTTCACTCATTATTTAATTGTTCGAATGTTTTGATAAAATAAAAAAATATAAACTTTATCAGTTGTATTATCCATTCCATATATTTTTTTTTGGTTTGTCAAATACATTCGCAAAACATTCGCGTCGTTTCTTGCGAATGCGAATGGAAAAACATATGCGTTACATCACTACTGTAAGCTAAAACTTAGTTTATCTGTTAGTTTTGATATACAAAATAAAATAATAATTTAGTAGTTATTAATAGACGTCATTTAATGATTTTATATATTATGTACCTATTTGAAAAGTTATTTTTCGATTTTAATAAGCAATAAAATATCCTTGTCAAAACAACAAACCGATAAAGTATATTATATTTTTTTAAACAATGTAGACTTGAAAACCATATACTTACTTATAATTATATAAAACAAATAAGTTTAACCAAGTCTAAATTTTACCAATTCATTATTTATTAGAGGCATTTAATTCCAAAATTTCACTAAAATTACTAGTCATTGATTGTAATTTTTATGACTTTGGGAACATTTACCGATAAATTAAATAATGTTAAATTTAGAGTGAGGATGAATAAGATATGTTTCGCTCATTCTGGGACCGCGTTATTAGCGGAAAACATAAACGTGAGAGAACGGGCGTGATGCGGCATCCTGCTGTTAACAAGTATCGTACTGAGATCGGAATATTAATCTACTTAAGTTTGTAAATGGCCTCATGCCTTTGGTAATCGGATATGTCTATAGTCCAAATTTTACCGACTTTTGAAATAAAATAAATATTTTCAAAAAAAAAATTGTTTCTTATATGAAATAAAGAAATATTTGATTTTTTAAACTATTTTCCATCGTGATTCATACACTTTTTTCTTCATAAACAAGGATATAAATAATTATTTACAACTGTGAGAATCATTACTTCAATCCATCCAGGACTAGTACGGCGTCGTGTCTTTACTTTTATTTTTACAACGGGAGATCAACAACAGTGATTCTTGAACACATCTTAAATTTTATTACCTTCACCTTTTGCTCATCTCAGTTATGCACTTACTCACTTGTGTTATATATTAACTCTCGTACGTTACCACATATTACAAAACTGTATATGTAGGTATAACATTAGCGAAGGCGGTTATTTAGTGCTCGCATTATGCTGTCGGCAAAATCATAAAGAACAAACATCTCAGCACTACATATTGTGTAAACTATATATCCTATATGTATGAATAACCCAAGAAAAATGTCTTACAGGCATTATTTAACCATCTCGTCAAATAAAAGGATAGTAACAAAACAAAAACAAAAATCAAATATTACTCCTAAAAATTAAGTTTTATTATAAAATTTCATGTTTTTTTATAAAATAATACAGCTATTATTATTAAAACAAAATATTATTCTAATTAGTAGCTAAATTTAATTACAACATGTTTGAACAATCAAAATGAATGTAAATTTAATCAACAATTGTTTCATTACAATCGTTCTCCAATTGTAAATCAGTAGCCGCCAGAGCTAAAACTTCTTCGCAAACCTTTTTGTAGCACCAAGCATCGCCCTTTAAACGCTTTCTTCGTATTCCAACACATGTCGTTGGAAATTTAGTGCCTTGCGGCGTTGATGTACCTGTTTCATTCCTTACGGGTGCGACTTTATTTTTCGTTGCGTAATTTCCAACTGTCGGTACAAAGCAAACCTCTAACTCAAATGAACACGAACGATCTGACATTGGATTGGTTGCATTTAATAAATTTTTCGGTTCCAATTTTCCTCGTAAACAATACCTAAGAGATGATTTTTTAAATTAAATTTCGTTAAAATTTTAATTTTTTTAATATAGACGAAACATTATGAGTCATTTTTTTGAGTTCATTATACACCTATCCCCCGATCTCCACGGAAGATATATAGGTTCCTTTAAATATCGTGTAAATCGAGATCGTAAATTTTTATCTATAAAACTGTGTAAATCGAAAATATGCATTATTTATTAATTTTTCATTTTTTTTATAATATTTTTGCAAAAAAGATCGTTACACAACTTTTTGTGTATATAGCGTACACTTTTATTATTACTTTTGAACAATTTTTGTTTAACTTTTTGGATAAAGAAACAACATTATTTATAAAAAAAGTTTATTTGAAACTGTGTTGTTTTATGGGCATGTAAATATTTCAAATTTTTTATTCATTACCGAATCCAATTTTTCTTGATGATCTAGTGTTGTAAAGGATTTTTTGATGATCGTTTATAAAAAGCGTTAATCTCATCAAGCCATCAAGGGAATAGAATTAAAAAATGATTGTAGAAAAAATTTTAAACATATTTTCATTTTTCAAAACCTTGTGAAAGTGAAAACTTGTGGTACCATGTAAATCGGGGGATAGGTGTATATTACAGTGGCCCCCAATATACGGCCGGTCAAAACTTTTCATTCGATTCTTCAAAAACTTCGATGTAATAAATTATTGCTCGTATAGGGTATATACTGTTAAAGACTTTAGAACAACGGCCGGGGAAATTTTTTAACCACTACCCCAAAATATTTTTGCCTAAGTCGATATTACCCCCTCATTTTGAAAAGGAGACAATCTATGTAAATGTAAATTAAATAGGAGTATTATTTATTGAATTAATTTACACGGAAAATAAAAAAATTGTATGAAAATAATAAGTACTTATGTAAAAGGCAAATAAAATAAAATTGTCATATTGGAACAAACTTTAATTAAAAACTTTCCCCTTCAGGTTTTGGAGAATTCATGTTGCTTTATGTTTGACGCAATAACTTCAAAATTGGAAAAGTAGAAAACATTCCCTTGTTACCCCCAAAAATTTCATTTTACCCCATTTGGGGTAATCTACCCCGGTTCCCCGACCGCTTCTTTAGAATAATATATCGTTTTCATCTGACCCCAGGTTTATTAAATCAGGCAGACTAAAAAAACCGGTAACCACTGATATATATGGTGCGATTAAGGAGTTGTATCTGAATTGCATTAACTTTGTTAAATATAAATAAAAGTATAATAAGTTGTATAAAATTTTTATATGCACTTGACCGTTTTCAAAGATAAAGAAAACTACTTTTGCATAAGTTTTGTATTGGTAGCTAAAGCGTAATTCGAGCGTATACTACTACTACGTATATATAAGTCCTATCACATATATGTAACTGCATTGAAAGTAACACACGCAACACGCAGTACATCTGTGAATAATTTGAAGCATATATTTATACAAGCATAGTACCGTCTAGCACTCATATTAGCTATTAAAAAACCCTGCATCAATTTACAAAATATATATAATCATAAAATTGACTTGAACATAATGAAAGTTAATAAAATCTTATCAATTTTCAATTTCAACCATTTACTATTAGTAGGATGGAAAATAACACCATGTGTACAAAATTAAGAGTTGGAAATAACGCAGATATACATATAACAACCTGTATTAGAAATGGATTCTTCAAGGCTTGAAACCAAATAGTGTTCCTTGACCACTGTGCTTTCAAGATTCAATTTTCTGTGTTTTTTCCTCTTCGTTGAATCAGCAACCACACTAAGCTAAATTTGGGACTCAACATGGAAAACCAAACTAACACAGCTCCAAGTTTGTAAATCATCTGCCCAGGAAAAATATCTAATAGTCACGGGTAGAAAGCAAATTAAACACTATTTTTCTCATCTATCTCGCTGGGTATTGATTGGCCATATACCCAACTTAGAAAATATGCACGCGTTTAAAGACAAGACGTACACATTTTGCACTACTCTTCAAATTTTGTCCTTTAGGAAATAAGTCATTTCTGGGGCTCTGAAAGCTTTGGACTATAGAATCATTTATAACCATAAACGTTAAAAAATATTATAATTGTAAAAGGAGGCTAAAAATACTTTTATTTAAATACTTTTTTTAACTAATTGTAAGATTTTAAGAGAGTATTTCTATAGTTTTAAAAATATAAAAACTAATGTTTATAAAACTCCAAACTATTATTAAAATTTTAAGTTATTTAAATATAAGGATATTTCAAGTGTAAGAAAAGTACTTTCCCAAATAAACGACTAAAAGTATGATTTTTTTAAATACGTTAAGGAGGTAGCTAATGAATGTTTTTATTACTATCATTAATTCTCTTTGCACACTTAAATTTTTTTTCTTTCTCCTAATATCAGGACATTTATACAAATGTTAAAATTTTCAAACGCAAAAAAATCAAAAGTTACATCTACATTTCTTGTCAACTTAGTCCTCATAATTATAAAAATATAAAAGTAACACTAAACACTATCCATAGGTACGCAAAAAATGCTATTATTCTCTTAACTTAAAATAGAGAAGTATTATAACTATTCACGGAATATGTAAATAGTACGATGGCCCACATTAATTCTTTGAATTGAATTCAATAACATACTAACACGTTTTATGAATATAAACCTATTAAATAATGCTATTTACAAAAAGGAGAAAAAATCTAATGCCACTTACCCTTTTTGAATGCATGTAATGCCTTTTCTTTGTAATGCAATACGTAGTCGTGATAAAACTTGGTCTGGATTGTTACTGGATGTAGTGGAAACGTTACACAACCCCTGTTAGAACAATGCGTTTCTATTAAAAGACTTTTAAATATTATATATTTACATAAATTTTAAAATGTAAAGAATTAACTAAATACTTAAACCTTATGCACGGCTATACAAATATATTGTATTTGTTAGTATTTAAATTTAAGTTTAAAGCATTAAAATAGTAAGTAATGTCGACAATTCATGATTTACGAATATGTTTACAAATATCATTACAATAAATCTATGGAGAGCACACGGGTAAGGTTACGTGAGGCAACTGTCCTGTTATACAATTCATTGCAAACGCAATGCACCAATAACACTATCATGTGCAATATCATGATATGACGGTGTGGTTGAGGCGGTTCGACTTTAACTCCTTTAAAACATATGTTCTATAAATCTCATAAATTCACAGCTAGTTATCTTAAACCACCTCTGCATGGTAAATACTCGTTTAAAGTTACTTTATAACTCACATTCGAATCAACATGTTATGATGATTTAAATCAATCATCATTACTTAATACGTTTATTAGTGTGTACAATTATTGGTATGTCTAAAATCAACAAAAACTTACTTTTCCTGTGAGAACAGCAGGTTGTGTTGATCCGGACATTGAATCATTTCCATCCCAACAACGCCGTTGGCGCTTAGCTGTTAATACATATCGTACTTTATTAAATGATCGTTCAATACTTCCTACAATCGCTTTTCGGGTTGAACGAGGTGTAGAATTAACGCCGTCATTTTTCATGTCTTCAGGATTTCGTTTTCCGCTTATTGGGGTCGAATTTCTTTTAAAAAGAAAAGAAAGATGTGAATTAAACACTAATCAGTAGGTTTTACATTAATCAATCCTTAAAAGTACATAAGAAGATAACAGTAAGCAAAAACATACAAACTTTATCTATATAAAACCAAAATGTTCGTTTGTTAAAGTATCTTGCAACGATTTTTTTAAATAAGATTTTTTTTTCTGCTCATATTGAAAAAGATTAAATTTTATACAGAGGCTCATTGTTTTTTGAATCCAAAAATAAAATTAAAAATTTTTGCATTCATTATATTTTTTCTTTTCTTTTTTTCAAATCAATAAAATGTTTTTAAATGTATCAATATTGTATATAATATATACTCGTAAATGCGTTATGCGACGGCATAACTTTTTTCAGTCTATAAATTACTTAAGACCTGAATTTCTGAAATATGGTTAACAGTTAAGCGATAAAAAATAGTTTTATACTAATTATTGGTATAAAGACATTATAACAATACATGTATGAAAAAATAAAATATTTAATAATTTTTCCAATTTTCCAGCATGTTCACGATTTTGCACATTAAGTCTCGAGTGTTATTAACAAGTAACCTAATACATTTTAAATAAGACTTACAGCATTATGTGCATAATTCTACAAATGGGGTCTGTAGGGGTTGATGTTGAAGCATTATCCACTGTTATAGAAACATTATTGAAAAAAAATACTAAAAAAACAAAACACTTAGAAGTATTATGTTTCATTCAGATTATCCGATCCCTCTGAAAATTGGAGGGTCCATTGTCGACTTTAAAGGAGTTGGCATATCAAGTTAAGAGAAATTAAAATGTATTTTGTTTGCGAAAATGCAAAAACAGCGAAAATTGAACGACTTTTTTTTTGTAAAATCACACTCTATACCCTTTGAAACGTAGAAATACAAATTTTCAGGGTAGGGTAACCCAAGAGTAATTCCCGACTGATTAAATAGTTTGTTTTTTTTTTATTATAATAATGAACCAAAACTCATATTATTGAAAATTCGTCTTATAAGTATTAGAGAGTTCTTTAAATATTTTTTTAAATTGTTGATGAGAATAATATCTAGCAAATACAATATCCAAACCGTAACCTTGATCCAAACCTACAAGGTTGAAAAATAAATTAATCCCTTAATAGGATAAAATATGACACTGAAACTCGATCGAATGCATCGATTTTGAACATCTAATTGTAAGTCAAAACATTAAAATGAGATCTAAGAATGAATTTTCATGGTTATAATGTGTAAACCTAAATCATTTTGTACTTTGAATACTAACAAAATCTTATCTTACATTTTTTTTATTCCATTCAATTGTTCACTTATTAATCCATTCAATTATTTTAATTATTATTTTCATATCATATTGTTAATTTTGAAATGGAATTGAAGATAATCAGACATCATACCAATAAAAACAATAATGTTTAAAAGTTTATAATTGATGTAATATTTTGCCCCATATTAATTAATTAAATGTCTATTATTATTAAAGTTAAAATGGTTACCACTCAAAGATAAAATTTAAATCCAAATATTAAAATTATCCTTATTTCATCAAATTGCCTTTTTATTAGTAGCGCTTTTATTTAATTACCGATCATGAAAATAAATTTAAACAAAAAAAAATGTTATAATGATAATTTAAAGTTTTATTTATTTACGACTGGTTTTAAAAATATTGAAAAAAGATCCCTATAAAAGGCAGAAGTAAGAAGAATCGTTATAACAATTGAAAATGAAACTTTTAATTGGTTTATCCCTGCTGTACTCAGTGCAAGCATTTAGTTTTTTCCCGTTTTCAAATCACTATTATCCAAGTTCATATTCGTATTCGTACAGTAACGAACCTATTAACATAAAGCCCGTACAACCGATCAAAAATGAAGCATTATTTTTAACACCGTATATTGAAAATGGGGATATAGCAGGAGGGCAACGTGCAGCAAAAGTGGTGCTACCGGATGCAAAGAACGTTACTGGCTTCGGAGGATATATAACGATCAACAAGCAGTATAACTCGAATATATACATTCGTTATTTCCCGGCTGAGGAAAATGCGAATTCAGCGCCAGTGATATCGTTTAATCAAGGTGGACCAGGACACAGTTCCCAAATAAGTATCTTAGAAAATACAGGACCTATGTTCATAAATCGTGATGGCTCAATCGGATTTCGAGATTGTCGTTGGTGTAGATATTATCACATGCTTTACATTGATTATCCAGTTAATACTGGTTATAGTTATACAGAAAATAATGCTGGATATCCAAAAACTGACGACGACATTGGTAATGACTTATTTACTGTAATATCTCAATTTTTCACTCTCTTCCCCGATTTGTTAAAACATGACTATTATGCATTTGGCACAAGTATGGGAACGAAATACATAACTAATTTAGCTAGAGTTATTGACGGTTTCAATAAGCAAAATCCACAGAAAAAGATACCATTGAAAGGTTTGGGTATGCAAGCTGCGTTCATTGATCCTATCAGCATATTTAATCACGGAGAGCATCTGTACCAATTAGGTAAGACAATAAAACATTATATGGTGTTAAAACATAGTATGTATTAATATAAAAATATGTTTAGGTCTCATCGAAAAGAAAATACTTCCAATTTATGAGAATGCCCAAGCTCAGTGTCATAACTTAATAAATCAAAAACAGTTCGCTCAAGCGGCAGATTATTGCTTGTCGATAATAGATAATGAAAACAATACTGATACATTGTTCAGATATACGACTGGTTATCAATATTCGTACGATTTCCGTCAAACAGTTTTGGATGTTGAACTACGTGAGGTGGAAGTTAAGCGTCTCAATTCACCACAAATCAAGACAGCTTTACATATAGGAGACCGTGATTTCAATATGGACAATACCAAAGTAATTCGTGAATACTTGAAAAATGAAATAATGCAATCATTATTGCCAGTCGTTGAACAACTTGCATCATCATACCGTATATTATTCTATGTTGGCCAAATGGACTTAATGGAACCATTCACTGCTGTTTCTGATACGATTGACAAAATGAACTTCAAAGGAAAAGCCTCATATGACAGGGCTGAAAGAAAACTATTTGTTGTCGATAACGAAATTGCTGGATACACAAAATCGTCCCCAACAATAACGTTAGCGCTTATACGAAATGCTGGTCACAACACACCGTCAGCTCAGCCGTGTTGGGTAGTAGAATTGTTAAACCGATTTATCAAGAAACAAATTTAAGGTTTGCTTTTATCATATACTTAGTTACTTCTGATTTGTATATTTTATATTAAGATAGAATGTAAAAAAATAAACAATAAAATTTTAATTATTTAAATATTTACAGACTTTTTCTTGGATAGTCGTTAATGTCAAGGATACCGGATACGATTATTATAAGTGAAAAATACTTATTCATTTTTCTTTTGAATCTATAGCACTTCTCCCTTTAATTGTTTTTGCAAGTATGGCAAGTAGCAACTAAGTAAAACGAGAGAGACTATCAGATATAATTTTAGACTCAAGGTTTTTATGGTATGAATGACTAGTGACTAGTTACTATTACTTAAGAGAAAAACGAAAAGAACCAAAACCAACTAGTCTCCAATCTCTATTGGACGGTGCGGCACCGGATGGCAGAAATGTCAAGCGTGGGCGTTGGATAAGAAGAAGAACTATTACTATTTACTGCCATCCGACAATAACTTTTTAAGTATTATGTAAATTCTTGTATTTCCGTAAAATTACTTTGCTTCCAATGTTAGCAACTTGTAAAACGCCTACCAAACAAATTAAAATTAAAACTAAGCATTACAATTTTAACATCTTTCATGTTTAATTCATTTATATTGTTAATAAATACAAATCTCAATGACTTCTCGTACCATGTTTTGAATCCCTTACAACGTGTAAGAACTTTCACATTATCTGAGAGTAGTTTTTTTTTGCTTTTTTCAAATACTCTCTACTATAGTCCAGTCAAATAACTCTTTAAATCGACATTCGTCCGGGGGGGCTGATTTTTTGATACAACATAAAGATGGTCATTCCTAAGAAACTGCTAAAAATCAGCCCTCCAATTTTCCGGGAACTTTGGGAAAAACAGGTTTTCTTTCTAATTTTCTATATAACTAGAAAACGGCTCACAAATCGTGAAAAAGTTTCAAATAAAAGTTGTAGAACGAAGCATTTTACATAAAAAATGTTCAGTAACTAATTTCCGTAAAGTGGATAGTTTGTCCTCTACAAGCCTGTAAAGCTTTTCGGCGCTCAAGTTTGCGGGACGACGTGACGTCATAAAAATGGTGGAAAAGAGGCGACCGTGTTTAGAGAGAGACAGCCGTTGTGCCACATGAATACAAAGTATACATGTGTGTGTGCATAACGTATTTTTCATTATTTGTTTCAAATAATTCTCTATTAACTCAAAAGTAGGTATATAATGAATTTGTAATTTATACAATATATAGAGCAAAATTTAGTTTTATTTTGACCAACGCAAAAACGAAACAATATTCTAAATTCCACATGTATGATATATTTCGTTTTAATGTCAGATCACGCATAACTTTTGACTTAATGATTCGATTTTAATTTTTTTTTTATCTAGGTACATAGAAAATATGTGTACGTTTATCCTATTTTTATTTGAATAAAAAATCCATCTCTCAAGGTTTGAAAAACAGGGGATGAAATATTAACATTTTATTGAATTACCCAATTTTATTGATTTTGTTATCCTAGACAATTTTTTAAAAATTACTTGTTCTAATTTCAATTAAAGAGAAACTAATCATTAAGGGTTTAAAAACAAGGGATGAAATAGACACTTTTAACTGGCTTTTCCGATTTTGTTTTTTTTTTTATTGTGTACAGCTTATCCTTTAATTGATCGCATTACAATTAGTAGAAACAAATTCACCCTTTAAGATAAAAATAAAATGAAAGACCGACTTCAAAATAAATATAAAAATCTTAATTCAGAAAATGCTCTAAAAAGTAAAAAAATTATTACTATTACTGTTAAACACAACAGTAATAGCTTCTTTCTTGTACCTACTGACTCCAATGAAATAAAAAAAATTATTTTGAACATGAAAGATAAAGCTGGGGGAGTTGACGGCATCAGTAGTAGAGTTTTGAAGGCTATAGTCAATGAAATTTGTTGTTCGCTTGAATATAGGTTCGTTCGCGGATCCCATCCTAAACCGATTACGAATCAGTCCAAGTGGATTTAGGATAATCGCCAAGTGCATACACGCTAATGAACTGATTAAGGATTATTTTTCCGTGAACGAGTTTGAAAATGTTTGGAAGTAAGCCGAGGATTAACGAGAACCCACGAAAATTGTTAATATGCACCAGCAGAAAGTTCTAATAATTTTAATAAATTCATTACAAAAATTAAATCAACTCACCAGGAGCCTTTTTCATGTCTCTATAAGTACAAACTCTGTCGGCAGTCTTTCTCTTATGGCGTAAAATTAATTCCTCGTCGGATATTTCAGCACTATTCTCACTAGCTGTATCTTTATCTATCATGATCAAGTGAACAACATTTATATCAATATACTGATCAAAACACACAAATACCAATACAAATATGATTGACAATTAATGACAACTTATAATATAATAAAACGTTGCGTTGTGATGGTGAGGAAAATACCCTTCAGCAATATAACTCGCGTAACAACCCTGGTAAAACGACATGGTTAATAGCTAACAAGCTTGTCGAGCTCTGCCAAACACTTGCCGATTGCTGGCGAGAATGTAACACACATTTAGCGACATGCTAAAGACAGGCCAAAACATTTGAGACGATGTATAAAAAGTTTCACTTTAATAATTTAACGAAGCCTTAACAGGAAAATATCAAGATGCAATTTTGGGTGCTAGAATTTATTCCCAATTTTGACTTTAACTTCATAATATCATTGGTTTCAATTGAACGTTACAAAGTTAAATGATACAATAAAATAATTCCAAAATTACTGCTATAAAACTTTATTGTATAAAGTAAGGTATCTATATCTTTAAAGTAATTAACATTTTAGTAATGAAAATAAAAATATTTAATATCAGCACTGTGGGAGTGTGAGGTTTTATTTCTCTCTCGCACATATGTAGTCAATTTTTAAAAATTGTTTAAAAATTAGTTGATTATATTGGTAAAAACTTCAGAGAACGCATAAAAGTTTTCCTGAATATGTAACTCTGCAACGGAAGGTGAGAAAGAGAAAATTACTTTCGTTCCAGGTCTCAATTATCCTAAATAATAAAATTAATAATAATAATAAATGCAAATGAGTATTTGTTTGCTTGTTACGCTTTCACGATAGAACGACTAAACAGATCTGGATAAAATTTGACAAATATAAATTATAGTCTCCAACAGGTAGACTACTTTAGTCTACTATAGACTACTTTTTACTTGAGAAAATAAAAAAATGTATGGTTTCCGTGGGATAAATTTGTTTTTGTTTTCCATAAAGCAAGAGATTGAAATGATTTTTCCAACCCACCCTTAATTTATTGACTGGACTATGATTAAATATCAACATTGAAAATCTATATCACTAAAATAATTATTTCTACTTTTACCACATTGTCAACGTAAATGAAAATTATTTGTAAAGAAATATTAGTTAAAATGCTTTCGTTGTGAATCACTAAAATATTGTTACATGGAATTTTCCAGGGAAAACGTTGAATTCTATTATTATTTAAAAACTGTTTTGCTATGAAAAATGCAACTATATTGTGGCGTAGAAAATTCTATTTTCAGCCACATTTCTTTTGATTTGAATAAGTTGGATATTTTTTTCTATTGTGTTGTTTTCAATTCGAAAAAATTCAGAAAGTTTATGCCCAAAAAAGACAGTTATGGCACAGTATGCAAATAGATTGGTTCTATGGTTGTTTATTAATTATATTTATTATTTATTTATTAAGTTAATTACTTATTATAGTTTATTACTAAGTATTTATTGTTGTTATTTATTGTGGAAATTATTTGTTTATCACTGTTATTTGTTAAGACCATTTAGTGGTGATTGTTGAAACTTTCTATATTTTATTTCATTGGTTGTATTGTAAAAACCAATATCAAAATGATTAAATTAATAAACATTATAAGCTGTAATACAAAAAAAAATAATATTAATAAAAACTGCGCTACAATTATCAAAGGATAATCAATAGGATTTAAAAATTAAAAGTTAAAATATAAAAATACAATCTACTGAAATAATCTGTTTTGAAAAACGTATGTATACTAAAAACAGCGGATCTAGAAACAAAAAACAAGATCCGTGTCACTATTGTGTTTTTTTTTGTTTTTTGCTTCAACAGTTATTTAATGGGAGCCTGTGTGAAATGTTGACTAAGGTTTAAAAAAATAGTTTGTGTTTAAGACCACAGGACAGTAGTTAAGACTTCATCAAGGCCATGCAGATAATAATACGAATTAAAAAATGTTTATATATAATTAGGTATAAACGGTATAACTATCTGACACCCGCCCGCTTCGCTGAACATAGCTAAATTAAACTGATTAATTAATAGAAACTGTCATAACAAAATATAAAAAAGTAATTTTAGCTATGTTGTCATAAAAAGATAATGATTATTCCTAAGGAATCGTATATTTTCCAGGGTAATAAATACCTTCGTAGCCTTCGTATCTTCACCTGCCTAGAAATTTCTCTATTTCAGTTTAGCCATTTTTCAATGGATTATTACCCGAAATTTACGTTTGACATACCTACTTTAAACTCACAATCAGTATAAGTTACACCCGTGAATAAGTTAATTTTTATATATTTTTTTTGTTCCAATTCATCCTTATATTAACTCCCCCATATAGGTGTATTTTCACCTATATGGGTCGAATTCCTAATCGGGATCAACTAAGTCGTACTGTATGCTTTGGTAATTTATTCTTACGGGTGTCATTTTGGAACTAACAATAAGATATGGATAATATCTATATATAGATTTATTTTTAAGAATTAAGTTATATTCACTGCAGAGGATGTTTCCTGCTTACTTCAATTGTTGTGCTCAGCACGTCTAAGGACGTTTTAACTTCATATTATAAATCTGATATTAATAAAAATGTGTACGAACTATATTTATTAAATTGCAATTTGGACAACACCGGGTATTTCAGTTAGATACTTACCAATAACTTTTTTTAAGGTTATATAGAAATTACCCTTAAAAAAGTGAAAAAAAAAAAACGATCGGCCGTAAAAGTTATTTTCATTTAAAAAGATAATGTTTAAATTAACCATTATTAGTGTACCATAAGCTAGTGAAGTGGACAGAATAATTGGTTCAATTTGTATAGGGTGGTATAGAGTTCGAACATTAGAGAGTAGTTTATATTAAAGCCGTAAAATGTACAACTTAATAGCGAGATTGTGCTCGTAAACACTACGATAAACGTTTCTGTATTCGAAACTAAAAGGGATGTCTACATTAGGGGTGCAAATGTCACCCTATTTCTCTTTGTTAAATCGAATTGTGGGTAATGAATACAAAACTATCATACATAATAAAATAGTAAATTTAATTCTTATTTCAGGTTTAGTTTTTTAATTCATAAAAAACTGGTGTAAAATATATCAAGCTAGGATTTTTTCAATGAAACTTTTAGGTGGATTAAATTAAGAAAGTATGCTAAAGAAAAAATTCCTTACCTTTCTGCTGATTTTCCGGGTGTGATTTTGGAAGGCACTGAAACAAAAATACAATTTTAGAAAATTGTTTGCAATAAATTGTCTTTAATTAAATACTTGAATAAAATTAAACAAATCACAAATTTAGGTAAAATAGAGAATTTCCGCAGTAGCTGCATCGAAGCTGAAAATTAACAGGAAACTGATAATTACTTATTGTCAAATATATTAACTTCATATTGCTCAACTTTGCTCAATTCTGCCGTTCAACAATAGGGAAATGTTTAAACTACAGAGCTAAGTTATGATGAATTTTAAATTAAATATGAAGAAAAATTAAACAACTATTTTTAAATTATTAATACACATCTTTTCTCTCGACTGAAAATTTTAACTTTTACCTAACAGTTAAACGAAAGTGCAATAATGTATAAATATTTTTATCGTATACTAAATAGGGAAAGAGAGAACATTGTTTATAGTGGTGAATCGTAAACTTTCAAGTCAACTGTCCCGGTGGACTAACAATAACGTCACGTGTAAGGTGGTCAGAGAGGCAAACAAAAGGGGTGGCAATGTTTCCAGTTCCAAATTCGAAGCTATGCGTCTCTCAACGAGTTCTTTATGTTCCTGTTTAAATTACAAACTTTCTGTTTAATAAGATTCTTAGTTTGGCGTCGAAAATGGCGTAAGTTCGCGAATGTTCACTTAAAATATCGTACATTTGTTGGCAAAAGTGATCCCTTGGGGCCCATTCACTAAACTTACCTCCTACTTTGAAATATTGTAGTATTTTATATATTTTTATCGCTTTTTTATCACGAATAGGAAGCCTTCTACATAAACCTTTTATATATAAAAAAAACCTAGTGGCTACCCGTGTCTTCGTTCACATATAATTTAAAGCAATAAGTAAACATAGTTTAGGCATCAAAAAATTAACCTCGGTTTCTGAAGAGAGGGATTACAAAATTTTCAAAACAATATCAAGCATTTGAAAATCTTAACAAAATATGTTACATGTAAAAATTAACTCAACTTAAGGTAGGAAAACGTAAAAAAATTCAATCCTAGAAATAACGAGTTAAGAATCAACAAAAACAGAGATTCTTTATAGTTGCATGCTGAATAATAATTGCAAAATTAGAATTAGATAATTTAGGAGTAGGATTCAAAATTCAAAACTTATAACAGCCTCTTTGAACTACTTAGGAAAGGAATTTTGAAATATTCCTCTTATTGTTCTGGTATAGGTCATAGTCTTCTCAGAAATAGCATTATCAAACTTCATGTTTTTATTTTCGGTGGTTTAATGTTCAGCGTGTCTGTAAGTCAATCACGATATTGTTTTAAAAATAAAAATAGCTGAAAAACCCAGCGTTACCCGAATTAAAAGCTTTTTAATATAGATACAAACATCATTGTAATCAACACTTCGTCGGACATAAAACTTTTTAAGACCGAAGCCAAAACTTGAGATAATATAACTATAAGATATATTATTAAACAGCTGTGAAAACAATAAAAATAAAAATAAAATATTTCAATAAACACCTTGAAAAACTCGGAACGTTCTTCCTCTCTGTCGTGAGCATACATAAATCGTGAGCTCGACAGAGAGAAAAAACATTCCGAGTTTCTCAAGGTGAAGAAATATGCAGAGAAGTATCTAAGAATAGTTCGCAATTTTCTACTCGGAGTAGAGGGAAGCACGTGAAGCACTCATTTAAATGCAATCTGGCTCTCTCCCCCTTTTCTCTGAAACAATACTCTAAATTTTTGAGACATGAGAATAATTCTGAATCGAGATAATAGGTATATAACTAAAAAAAATATATTTTAAGAAGCTAAATATTAATATGGGCTCTTATGAAAAAATTGAAATATTTGACCGAAAAAAATTCACTGCGAAAAATCAAATTAAAATGACATTAAATAAACTGTGTTGAGAAATGATAAAATCATTAAAGAATTTCATAATACTTTTCTTTTATCCGATGATATCACAATGTATATTTGATAAATAAAATATTCCTTAAATACTATAATGTTCACATACGGCGAGAGAGAAGCGAGAAGAAAACGAACGGGAGAGAGAAGCACGGTCGAAAGCATGTTTGTATGTGCGTGTATGCCAACAGCTAATTCTGTACAACCTTAAGTTACAAATTAAAAAGAAAAATAATAAATAATTTATGGCGCAATATCATTCTCAATTAAAAAAACATAAAAAATAAAATTATTGTGTGGTTTTACGAAACCACGATTCAAGTAAAACTTTTGTTGTAAAACGGATTGTAGGCATTTAACTGGTAACTGTAGTAGGTAACTGACAATTTTCGGAAAATTATTCGATTTAGGGTATGAAAATAAACGATGTAGTTGATTTTATAGGTTTTGCATCTAACTCCATTTGCTACGACTTCGGCACAATTTTTCTACTACATACATAGTTGCAACTAATTTTGAATTTTCCTTATTGAATTTGTTGATTATTGTTAAATCGATCATCTGCCTGTTGTTATCTATTGTAAGGTAACTAAATAAAGAAACTAAAATAACTAAATAAGAATTTCATGCTCAATAATTGTTAACTCAAGTTTGTTGTGGTGAAGAAATTGTTTCTGGACAAATGGGCTACACACTAACACAAACATCATACTAAACAACCTATCGCACCGACATTGTACATAAACATATGCACCAGCAGAAAGTTCTAATAATTTTAATAAATTCATTACAAAAATTAAATCAACTCACCAGGAGCCTTTTTCCTGTCTCTATAAACACAAACTCTGTCGGCAGTCTTTCTCTTACGGCGTAAAATTAATTCATCGTCGGATATTTTCGCACTATTCTCACTAGCTGTTTCTTTATCTATCATGATCAAGTGAACAACATTTATATCAATATACTGATCAAAACACACAAATACCAATACAAATATGATTGACAATTAATGACAACTTATAATATACTAAAACGTTGCGCTGTGATGGAGAGAAAAATAGTCTTTAGCAATATAACTCGCGCAACAACCCTGGTAAAACGACATGGTTTATAGCTAACAATGTGTATACGAGCTCTGCCGAACACTTGCCGAGATGTTACACACTTTTAGCGACATACTGAAGACAAGCCAAAAAAATTGAGACGATGTATAAAAAGTTTCACTTTAATAAACGATGGTCATTTATGTAATAACTAAAGCTCTTTAAAAGCACTATTACAAGTGACTATTACACGCACTATTACATTAATCTACCAAAAAAAAATTATGCTTACTCTTCTAAGGTTTATATATGAATGTGTTAACATTGGTTCAACTGATAAATTGTTGATAATGCTATTTGATAGAAAATAATGTAAACCATCTCTAAATGAACCCCACTATTTCCCTAGCCTAAACCATCGCTCTGGTATAATTACGGTTTTACTAGTAGAAGAATAAAACCAAAATATAATATGATAAAAATAATAAAATATTTTAAGTTCCAAAATCAATAAAAACCCAAAATATAAATTATAATACAAACGAATCCCAAAATACATAATAAATATTTAAAACTTCACTAAAATTACCTAATATTTAGGTTTGATTCAGCAGAATTTGTCGAATACACATAAAAAGCATTTTATAAATAGTAAAGAAATGATAACGGTTAAGAAAAAGAAGGTCTGTATTTACCTGGTGAATGGTCTCCGTCTAAATTTGGAGTTCTTATCCTTTTGAGTGGCTTCCTTATAGACGAAGGTTTACGAGGTGGAATAAAATTTTCAGACGGTGACAAAATGTCATTATTTTCTTTACTTCTAGCAGCTGTTCTCGAGATAGGTGTTGTACATATTGACGGATCTTCAACTCGAATAGGCTTAGGCGCTGTAGGACGTGGTAGAGGAGTTTTTGAAGCGTCTGCCAAGACGTTTTCATCGATAAGTTTCTAAAATAAACACATAAAATAAATATAAAAATGTAGATTAAATTAAAATGATCAATTTACCATTCGATTGTTACATGTTTTTAATGCTGTACAGCTTGATAATTTTAATGGGAGCCCTCGCTTTTTTCGAGCCACTAATAACATATAAGTGGCTGTATTATAATCATAGCTCCATTCATTTAATATATTCCACATTTCGTCAAACGATACTTTATTCTTTTGAGCCATTGTTTGAATACAATCGTTATCCTGAAAATAATTAGTGAAGTTAGCACTATAAAATTTTAAAAAGTTATACTCCTAATATATTATCTATTCTAATAATCAATGCTAAAAGCCATCTAATGCACATAAAAAAATTGGGGGATTTCAGCTATGCTTTTATTTCGAGCTTAAAAATACTGTATAGAATTTAATCAAAAATTTTAGTATTTTTTTTTTTTTTTGTTTAAGTCTGGATATTTGGTTTCCCCCAAAAGTAAAAATGACACCGATATGTTAAATCAATTTAAAATAATTAACTTCTCAAATAACTATTTTTCCGTCAAAATGGCTGAAAGGAATTTATTGAAATTTTATATTATGGTTTCTATTCATAACTAGGTGTCATTCACTTAAATTTAAGTACGCTCAGCGAAGTGGGCTGATATCAGCTCGTTAAATCATATACCTTGATATCTCGAGTAGATTTAATTTTCATATCATCTATAAATCCAACAGTCAACCAACGATGGTGTAATAATTCTTCAACTTTTATTCTCTTCTTAGGGTCCACTTGGAGCATAGAACGAATTAAACGTCGGCTTCCATGGCTCATCCAAAACGGTTCTTCATAAATTCCACTCTTAAAGAATCGAATAATAATGTTTAACTAATAATAAAAATAATATACAAGTAATAATAGTTACCAATATTTTTTTATATAAATTTTCAATGTTTTGATCATCAAAGGGTAAATATCCTGATAATAGAGCGTATAAAAGTACACCCATTGACCAAACATCAACTTCGGAGCCTATATATTCACGACCAAGAATTAATTCAGGGGCAGCATAAGTAGGAGATCCACAAGATGTATACAAAGGACTTGTGATTCCACCATTTGGTTTTGCACATAACCCAAAGTCAATAAGTTTTAAGTTTTGGTCTTTATCTAGTAAAACATTTTCCTAAAAACACAACTATTATTTTTAAAAATTCGATTACAAACTCAATAACTATTTACCGGTTTTAAATCTCTGTGAGCATATCCTAAGCCATGTAAATATGCCACAGCTGAGACAATTTGACGAAAGAATACACGACTTTCAGATTCACTTAAACGATTTTTTTCGACTATATGATCGAAAAGTTCTCCTCCGGAGCAATATTCGATAACCATAAATATATGGGTTTCCGTATCGATAACCTGAAATCAACACAAAAATGAAATAAATATACATACACGGCCTACACGGCCAATTCCCTCTAACACACCTGGTAAAGTTTACAAATGTGCTGGTGGGATAATTGTTTTAATGCTTCGATTTCTAATTGAACTCGGTGTAAATCTCCACCAAGTTTGATTTTGTCCATAATTTTAATAGCTACTTTTTCATTTGTAGTTAAATGTGTAGCTAATTTAACTTTTGCAAATCCTCCACAACCGATAGTCTTCTCTATTTCATACAACCCTTTCAAGGCAGCGTATCGAACCATTATTTTAGATTAATATAATGTTATGCACAAGTTTATATAATTTTAAAAAATAATTAACTAAGATAATAACCAATAATCACTGTTTCACCTTTTGTAGGATCATCGTAAAATAAACTTCAAAAGTAATTGTTAAAATTTGTTGAAAACACAAAAAAATAATAAACTGAGTGAACGTTAAAACTTGGTTAAAATGACATTTACATTATGAATTCAAAATAAACTTTTTAACGGTTTCAAGCGTTTCATTGGTGAGTAGTGATTTTGGGTTGTCGAAGGGCGAGGCGGGGCGCGGGAAAAAGCATGAAAGGTATGAAACTATGGTGGCTAATATTTGGCCATCTAGCAGTCATAATACTTATTAAATAATGTTCATTTCTAGGATAGTTGTTATTTACGTTATTTACGTCATTGTTTACGTTATTTATCTTGGAATAAATTAAGGTATTTGAAACATTCTACATTTTTCAATAATTATTCAATAAATTTAGTTTTCTAAACTTTAAAATTAGATAATTACATCTGATTAAATTATTATTTTTGCCTCTGACCAATTTAGACTTATCTCAGATTTGTAGAAATCTAGCTTATGTTTAGCGACATTTTACTGCATTTTACATTTTACTTAATGACATTCTAATGATTCTATAACTTAAGTCAATGCTTAAAGGCTTAACGTATATATTAGTTTTAATGTAACCATTTCCACTAATTTATTTTTAGCTATAAATAAAAATAAATGTCTTTAAAAACAGTTTAAATAGATCGAGAGTTTCCAATCATTTTTGGGACAAGAAGAAGCAATTATAATACCATTGATATAATACTTACCTCTTCGTTATTTTTAAATTTTTATTAGTTCCGTTGTTAGTAATCATAGTTCCAATCGTTCTTATGATTCATCTTGACAAAGAACACAGAGAATATTATTGATAATTATAGTGATACGATTATAGTGGAAAAAAAGAATAACAGTTATTGTTAAACATTATAAACATTGTAAACAACTATTAATAATAATAATGTCTACAATTTAATCGGATTCACACCGTCTATAAATGCCGTGTTTAAATTAATTTAAGTAAACGCCATTGCAAATAGAATTTTTATTTTAATGATTTCTAAGGTCTAAAAAAACAACATGAACGTAAATCAAGGATTTGTATCAAAATGTCCCCTGTTTAATAAGAAAAACAGAGGAAACTTAATGCGAGGTATTACTTTTGTATCATAATTTATATATTATAAATTTAAAAAAATAATTTTTAGGAAAAATAAAGCATCCGTATTTTCGGAAAAGTAAAAGTCCTGTAACACCCACTAATTTTTCAACTTCGGGAATTTCTACAAATTCTTCGGTTAATTCATCAGGAAGCTTCAGGTATGCTATATATGTTTATAAAAGCCCGTAGAGAGGAAAAGGTGTTCACTCACCTTTTTGTAATTCTGGGAAAATTAACTTTAGCATTGATCCAATGCTTAAGTTCCAAGCTCCAATACCATTGGAGTATTATATATAATAGACCTTCAATAGCCTACAGTGATGCTTTCCCAAAATTTACCAGGGAAGACGCATTCGCAGTGAATATTTTCTAAAAATTTATTTAATGTTAGTATTACCATTGAAATATTATTTGGCAGATTAGCATACTAGCTGATGAATATTAAACTATCAGAAAAAACAAACACTTAAAAATCGAAACATTCGTAGAAAATCGCCGATAGTCATAAAAAACGAAAGTAATTTTTTCTGACTAACTGGTGTTTCGCATGAACCATAGCATTGCGAACCCCCAGGAAAGTATCCCTGCTTCTAGCATGTTGATACTGATTATACTTCATTTTTATGAACTTAACAGAATCCTGATGTGTTGGTACCCCGTGACAATATGCGGATGTTTATTTAATTATATTTTTATCCAGAAACTAATGGCCATCAAACATATGTCCATTTAAACACTTATGAACATTTTTGCAAAAGAAGAAATAATTAAAATTTGCCTAAAACCAGTAACACTTATTACCTAAATAAATTTCTTGTGTTTTGAGGTTGTTGAACAATTCTTGTTTTTTTTTATCGTTTTCTATAACTCAAAGCTCAGCTTTTATTTATATATCATTTTCATTTTGTTCCTCCCTGATGAAAATATTTTTCTACTAATGGTCCGAATAATTCTTCTATGATTCTGAAAAAAAATTAAGTTTTTAAAGTTCTCAAAAAGAATAAACAAATTGATACAATTTTTTTGTATACCTATAGGTACTTACAATAAGTTTAAGTTGAGGAATGCTAAAATATTAAGATTTTTTTGGCATAGTTTTTCAGCTCTCATTATAAATATTCTAAAATATTAAATTTGTACAACTTTTCTAGAAAAGGCTAATTCTTCTTAGTCTAATATCCGAATCTACATCGACTTTCGCCGAGTTGATAATAGAATGAAACATATTTTATCATAAATTTGGTATATTAGAAAATATATTAAAAATGGGTTGGCTAAAAAAATCCTGGACAGACTATTTTTAATTATTTTAAAAAAAGTGATTTTTAATAAAATATTGAAACATCAAGATAATAGAAAACATTTTATATCATCATAAGCGCTGTTTTATTGCGAACACGTTGATATAGGTTTGTCTGTTGAAAAGTTCGGTCCTATAAGGGGTTTGCGAATGTTAAAGATTTAAATTTTAATGCGCGGGGAAATGTGTGACGGAGAGATCCAAAGTAAGTATACTGTGTAATAATAAAAGAGCCAACATCGCAGTCGCCTGTAATGTGTAAATTTTTTTCTATTTGTTGCAATATTTTATTGAAAATATTTTTTTTTTAATAATTAAACTAGTCTGTCCAGGATTTTTTTCGCCAACCCATTTTTAATATATTTTCTAAATTACTAAATTCATGAAAAAAATTGTTTCATTTGATTATCAACTCGGTGATGGTCGATGTAGGTTCGGATCTTCTACTATCAGCATTTTGCAATTTTAAACAGCATAAAAAACTTCGTCAGCTTTGTTCATTCTTTTTCAAATCTTTGCACAGCTATGAAAACTTCTAGAACTTTTTTTAAGTAGAATTATTATCACAATTAGCCTAACTAATAAATCTATGCATTTCTTTTCAGAAATATGTATTATAATTGTACTTTTTCTATTAGGTACCTGCAAATCTCTACTTTAGTAATTATTTCAACTGTTTAAATTCTAAAATAAAAAATACGACTTAAGTACTTAATTAAATATAAAAAAATTCAATATAATTGTATTTTATTTGACTGTAATATTTACTAATTAGATTGAGAAGTATATCATCAACGAGCTTTTCAACATCAAGTGCAAGTGATTCGGTTACTAATTCTGATAGGTCTCATATGATCATTGGTGAGTAAGAAAAAATTATGATAATTAGGTATCTTTTCAAATTAAAAAATAATATATATGTATACAAATTTTAGCAATTTGTGAAGGGAGAGGTCAATCTCGTGGTGAAGTTGGTATAGCTGCTTTAGATATACGTAGACCAGAATTAGGTCTTTACCAAATTTCCGACACCCAAGGTTTTGTAAAAACTATAACCGGTCTTAAAATTTTAAATCCTGCAGAAGTTAGTTGTTTTTTTATTACTGTTTTAATACTAAAACAATAAAAGATTCAAATATTGATTGAAACATTTCTAAGATTTTAGTTCCAATAACTTTAGCTGACTCAAGAATAGTTCAAATGTTAGAAAAACAATTTAAGCATATTAATATTAACACGGTTGTAAGACGTTGGTTCGATGGAAATTCGGGAGTTCAATTAATAAACCATCTTTGCCTTCCAGCATTCGCCAACAATCTTCTTAATATGCAGCATAAGTTAAATTTTGTTTATTTTTTATAAGTTTCACTCAATTTTATTATGAATTATCGTTTACTTATAGATATTATGCTCTATCGGCTACTTCGGCTTTAATAAAATATTTGGAAAATGTTAAACATGTTACATTTGCAACGCGATCATTGAAAGTGATTATTTTAAGGACTCACGAAATGACTTCAATAGGTTTGTTTTATTTTTGTAAAGCATGCAATTATAAATATATTAAATTAATTTTAGATTGGGAAACCGCTTATCGTTTAGAGTTAGTAACACCAACGAGAGGAACAAATAAAATGTCTTGTTTATTAGGCATTTTGAATCGTTGTATTACTAATGGTGGAGCAAGACTCCTTAGAGCTAATATTTTACAACCATCATGCATAGAATCAGTAATTTTAAAACGGTTAAATGCTGTCGAGGAACTAATTTACTCTACTGATGTGCTAAGTTCAATAAAAGTAAGATCGAAATACCGATAACTATAAGACAAAATGTTAATTTTTTTTATCTAAATAGATGATTCTCCCAAAATTTCAAGATGTAGACTATATACTTACTTTATGTATGAAATGTCCTGACAGTGGAAATCAACGCATCGCTGAAATGCAACTTAATTATATTTTAATATTGAAATCAATTTTGAATGCGATTCCTGCATTACTACAATCGATTAAGGGAGCAAAGTCCCTTTTATTTTTAGAAATAAAAAAGGTATGTTTTAGTTAGTGATGCGTCGATTACACATTTTAGCGAGTAGCCAAGTACGAAGTAATAATTGGTTTCATGTACTTATCTATCTTGTGAAAAATTCGATTCAAAATTTACATAGAGTTACTGTGACTCCTTGCTGTTAAATATAGGATTAATAACTATAGTTTAGTCTGATTCACTAAATTTAATATTTGAATTAGGTACTTGAAATGTTTTTAGTTTAATATATTTCTGGTTGATAACTTAAGGGAACCTTCTTATCACTCAAGTTCCAAAAATCGATTTTTTTTGGAATAAAAAATTACTGAAAGAAATGAACGAAGAAATTTTTTTTTATTTAAAATACAATGACAGCTAGAACATAAAAAAATTTTGACTTTCATCCCCCATCCACCAGGAAGGGTTCTTACAAAAACAAAGTTTTTGATGGAGTTTAGGATTGGGCAGATCCTATTAAAATGTTCACTAAAAATGTAATACTTTGGTTCCCAATAACTTCAAAAATAGAGCATAGGGGTAAATTTTTGCTTTGTTAGTTCAAAAATTCTCGAGTTATCTTGTATTAGGTACACCGTTTTTAAAAATGATGTTTTGAGAAAAACGCATTTGACCAAAAAACGAAGCAGTATTCTTTAGATTTAAGTGCCTACTTAAGTATGAACTAATCAGAGCTGTAGCGTATTATTATAGGTTTGTTCCTATTGTCCTGATGATGTTCAAACACTGCCAAAAATACAAAGAGCAAGACAACATTGACCAAGAGACAAGAGTGAGTGAAGAACATGAAGTGACAAGCTGGATCGAGTTACAAAACGGTTACCCAGTGTTTAAACACCTCCAAATCAATGTCGAAATACGTGATTGTCACAAAAACGTACGTACATAGCTCGACTCTCGAGCGGCTGTAAGCTGAAATATTTCTTCACTCACTCTTGTCTCTTGGTCAATGTGTCTTGCTCTGTGTCTTTCTGGCAGCGTTTGGCATCAACGTATGGAACAAACCTTTAGACGCCCGGTGCGAAGGACAAAATTTTTCAAGTTAAAACGGCATTTACTCGCCGCTTTAATCGTGTGGCATCTTTATGATTCGGCGTCTAGTGTCGGGGTGCACCACTCACGGCTCTGGAACGAATATTCGAAAAAAAATATTTCGAATAAAAAACAAAAACATCTATGACAATTTGAACCCAACTGATGAGAAGGTTTCCATAATTCAAAATGTTCATTTAATTTATATGATCTCATAATCTTTATCTGAAAAAAATTATCAATAATTTTTTTCTTTTTTTTGGGACTTTTCAAGTCCCTTTACATTTATGATCATTACGACTATCTAAACGATCTAGACACAGAAAATTTCTGTAATCTACTATTCTAGAATACAACGGTAATCAAACCGAAAATCGAGCACCACTGACGGATAGTAGAGAAATCGAATAGATGTAAGTGAATAGATCTTCCATCAAGTGCTCTTTCTTTCTTTTATTTTTCTTCAAATTTCACATTTTAATACATTTTTCTTTACCAAGAAATCGAGAGCTAAACCAAGATACTCGGTTGATTAAGAAAATAACGGAAAACCCGACTATTGGGTACCTACTGAGTACTCGGCGCATCACTATAGTTTCTATTATACCTATCACATTTTTATGATTAACATGCTGTATTAATAATAAAACAATTTAGACCTTAGAAGATTTAAAATATCAAAAAATTAATGACGTAATCTTAAAAATTATAAATCAAGATTCGTTCCCTTCGAAAGGGCATTTAGGAGATATGCAAAGGTGTTTTGCAATACGGTCGGGTATAAATGAGCTACTAGATTTTACAAGGACAATTTATTCAGGGCTTTTGGATAGTACAAGAGGTATTAATTTAATTTTTTTGTTCGTCTGTGGATAATATTAACAATTAAGGAATGTTTTAACAGATTTAGTAAAACATTTAGCTGATGTTTACAAGTTACCATTTTCTCTCAACAATAACGTGGCAAAAGGATTTCATATTGTTATGAAATTAAATCCTCGTCAATCAATCAATGCTGTTGAAGATTTGCCTAAAGAGTTTATAAATGTAATCATAAACACTATTATTACAAAAAGTTTATTTTAATTGATTATATTTTCAGGTAACAAAACATCCCCAATATTTAACAATGACTACATTCAAAATAATTGAATTAAATCGTCGAATAAAAAGCACACAAAAAGAAATAGAAATGATTTCAAATAAGTTTGTATTTTATATTCTGTTTTATTATTTTTACTGTTTCAGTGATGTTTTTTAGTATAATTTGTAATTTGCTAAACGAAATTCGTGAAGATACTGGAAGTTTGTATATGTTATGTGAAAGTGTAGCTGAATTAGATGTGGTACAAACGTTAGCTGAAATAGGATCACAACCTAATTACGTAAAGCCTAAATTTTCTCTATACTTAGCTGTAGAAAACTCACGACATCCAATGTTGGATTATCTATCAGATACAGAACCAACAGGAAACGATATTGTAAGAAATTTTTTTATTAAATATACCTTTACATAATACAGGTTTGGATAATAGAATAGGGATGGCGAATCTTTATTACTGCCCCTTTCGCATACTTATAGATAAGCTTTATGAAATAGCTAACATGCCAACAGTATAAATACCTACCTATATAGCATTAAAAACGCTATTTAAATAGCTCATAGCTAGCTCGCGAATTGTAGCTAGACATGTTAATATTTAAGGGTATTTAGATTTATCAGTTGCTCGACTGTCGGTAATTCTACTTTGTGTACGACGACTTTGTTCACGTTGAAAATGAACAATCAATTTGCAAACTTTTGTAAAATATATAGAATGTTTACGATTATTTCGGCGCGTATTTACCAAAAATTAATTAGCGATTTTATCGATACTTATATGTTCATCGTAATTCAGTCGTCGGTGTATCACGTCTTGCGCGTTTTCGTCGGTGAATTAATTTTTACATTAAATTCAACTTTTGATTATACTCGTAATTCATGTTTACAATAAAATATGTTTTCGTTATAGTTATGATTTATAAAAAAAAAATACTTTTTGTGGCTCGTCATCCCTGATAATATAGGGCAAAAAAGCATAAATACATATAAGCTTTAAATTAAGAAAAATCAAAGTATGCAATTTTTTAAAAATGTATTGTAATAACAGTAATATTGTATTAGATACAGGTTCACATACATTTATATATAAAACATAAGAGTTTATGCTTTTTACCATAACTCAGTTCTTCTCACTCTACGAACCACAATTTTCAATTAATTTACAATCTTCTTTTACAAGTCGGCTACAAAAGATAACAATTTCAATATCATAACTGGACCAAATATGAGTGGAAAAAGTATATACTTAAAGCAGATTGCTTTATTACAAATAATGGCACAAATAGGTTCTTTCGTACCGGCTCAAAAAGCTTGCTTTCGAATTACAGATTACATTTTCACAAAAATAAACTTTGATGATAGTATTGAACATGACGCGTCCACATTTCAACTAGATGTAAATATGAAACTGGATTTTATAAATATATAGAAACATTTATTATTTTTTTTTTTTGAAGATTCGAGAAACAAAATTAATATTGGAATCATTGACACCCAAGAGCTTAGTAATTATTGATGAATTCTGTAGAGGAACATGTCACACGGATGGTTGTGCTATGGCTTGGACTCTTTCAGAAAATTTTGTAAAAAAAGAAGCTTTTGTATTCTTGGCAACCCATTTTCTTACATTGACAAAATTAAGCGATGTATATTTCAATGTTATCAAGTAAGAAGGAATCTTTAAATGGCTATGTTCATATTTTTTTTTTCGAAAATTTAAACGATTTCATATGAATGTTTCTTTATTCTTTAGTTGGCATATGGAAGCTAAAGAAATAATTTTTGAAAATGAAGTTCGTCTAACTTATACACATCGCTTAAAGCCAGGAATCACGTCAATTGAAAAGTATGGCTTAGCTGCAGCTCGAACTTCGGCAATGCCACGTTTTGTTGTTCAAGAAGCTACCAATTTAATGCAGACCCTTACTCCGTCTGTTGTGGTAACGTTTATTTATATTTTTGTTTAAAATTTGTTATAGGCCAAGAACCTATGAATTCCAGACCTACATCATATTATAAAATCTTAGAGTTTCCTATGTATTCTTCTTAACAGGAGTAGGAATAATTTTTTATTATGAAATTTTGATCATCGTAGCCTTGACAGACAATAGGTAACAAAGTTGTATAAAATCGTTATCCAAAACCGTCAAAGTATAAAAACATTTTTAAATATTTTCTTCGCTATAATTCTAGAAATCACGTTATCGATTATCAGACACTTACCTAATATCGTCGCAACCCTTCGTCAAACACCCTAAACTTTTAAAAATTGTAATTATACTTACTAGACCGAACAAAGAAGCGCAAAAAGGGAAAATTGATGTAGCCTGTTTTCTTTTTCGGAAACGGTATAGGTAAAGTCTTTTTGAACAGCATATACTTATTTAAGTCCCCACTATTGGATAGTTTACGGGTTGTTGGTGGTGAGTTACCCCGCTATTATTATAAGTATCTGACAATGGATTTCATACATACACCTTTACTTTTACAACTGGGTAAACTACCTCCCAAAGTTACGATGTCCTAAATTTCATAGCGGCAAATCATTCTTGCTCCAATTGAGGACATTACATAAACTTTCAGTTTTTATGTTATGAGGTAGGTCTGACTTTCCAGCCAGCTTTGCCTTACTGCCAAACACATAATGTCGACTTTGCCGAAGCGGTTTCGACAACGTCGACATTATCTGAAAAAAAATCAAATAAAGCCGGATTTACCGTCTACTAATAACATAATAAGTTAAAAACAATTATTTTGGTTTAAAATATAATAAAATTAATTATTTTAGACAATTGAGGGGTTAATCCCAAAAATTGATCCCATTGAAAAACTTCAATATGAAATAATTTCTGCCATGAGATTTTTACTATGGAAAAATGAGTTGACCGTCAAGAAGTTAAAAGAAATGATTTTAAGTTATAGAAAGTCTTCGGCTACAACTGAAGTAAAAAGAAATATATTTGGAATTGGTTATTCTAATGAAAACAGTAACGACGTATTACTGAATAATGCAAGCGATTTAGTTTCTCATACGAGTATTAGTAACAATAGTGCAGATGAAATACCATTCATTTATGAAATAAATAATTTATCTCCCAATTATATGCCACTTATACCCGAAATTTGCTATAGCCAAACATCTGCGTCTTGTGAAAATGGCATTGTTTTAAACAATACTACACCGGTTATAAATTTCTCTAATACTACTGCTAATAAAAAACCAAAACAGGATGTCAATAAATGCGATTACCAAGTTCAAACTAATCTAATTAATAATGTATTAGCGACTAACGAAATAAGCAATGAAGCTGAAAAAATACTGATGACGCCTAATAACAATAAAAATATTTACACAAATGAAACAGAAATTCCCGAAAATGATGAACTACAAAATACTCATTGTACTCCTATAGCACAAATGGACTATTTTAATTTGCAAACATCTTCGTCAAATTTTTCTACCGAGCAAGCACTTTCCTCCAACAGTAGTGTTACATCTATTATTGAGTTTTCACAACCTCGGAAATCATATATTGATTACAATGGAAATACTTATCAATTACTGACAAGCGATAACACGCCAGGATCATCACAATTAGAAAATTCTAACAACAATGGACATCAAAAACGTATATTAGCTACAGACAATAAATTGCAAGAAAAAAAGATGAATAAAACTCGATCTGTTTCCTCCTCTGATAAATCTTCTAGTATATCGTTTGGTCCAATTTTTTCATTTACGCGAAATTCAAATCAAATCAAAACACAAACTTCTGATTTTAAAAAACCAATAACATCTTACTCACCCCCAATGATATTGAAAGCTACAGCCCAGTCACTTAGAATTAAAACGGGGGCAACACTAGCAGAAACATTTCAAAAATATTTACAGACAAGTTCTTCTTCATCAAATTCCACGGCTGCTAACAATGAAACAACTCCAGACCTTAATAAGAACGTCGATCTGAACTATAAAAAAATTTCAATTGAAATTCTAAAACCCAAGGAGTCTACAAAATCGTCATCTACATCATCTATAATTCAATTGTTTTCCGATAAAAACTCTGAAGAATATGCTGATATCATCAAAAATATTCCTAAAGAAGAAGATTCTCCGAGTGAAATCCCTTCATTTAAATTTGTTTTTAGGGGTAACAAATTCTCGTAAAACATGAAAAATGTAAAAATTAAGTTAAGTTATTATAAATATTAAGTAATAATAAAAATCTAAAAAATATTTCTATGCTTTTGCTTTAGTCCGTCGGAAAATAAAGATCTGATATGCAAAAGGTTAGGGAGTTTTGATTTTTGAGATATTTTTACTGTTGTGATTAATTTTTAATACTAATTTTTGATTTTAAATTCTTTTCACATACATCGGTCACGTCATGTCGCAGTCGCCGTTCTGAATCAGAACCGTTATACCCTTCAGTTTCAGCAAAAGGGCATTATCATCTAACCGTCAAATTTTTACTTTCTTTTACTACTAATAAGAAGTATTATAATCAGGTCGAATTTTTAATTTTGAATTTTCACCGGTAATATACACATTTGAGGTCCCCTGTTTCCAAAAGTGGTTTTTAGAAAAATGCCTGTCTGTGTGTGTGACAGCGCGATATAGAAAGGAAAGCTTTTTCTGAAATTCACGAAACTTGAAATTTTGCTATCGGATATTATCTAGTTGTACCGCGAAGTTTTTGGTTAAAATCGGCTTGGTGGAATTCTCCCCCCCCCCCCGTTGTTCTATGGGTTTTTTCAATTTCTTTCGAAAACGGCTTTAACGATTTTCATTAAACTTGCTATATTTCTTAGACAAGCAAAGCTATATAGGCAAGCTATATTTCTTAGCAAAACCTACAACTTTTAATTGAAACTTTTTTCTAGGAAAATTTAAATAAAGAGGCTTTTGGGATAGAGGATTTTTTTTTGACTTTGTGACTCCCAGAATATTCCTTCCTTTTATCACTGCGACCAAGGAGGTCTATTGTGATGTGACCCTCTGTGTTTACTAGGGGAGTTCCAGGCTTTTAAAGAAAGCCAGCACCTGCCTAGGGACTGCCGTTTCTATCTCGCCAGGCGTCATGTCCGTGTTTCCGAGATGCTGCAATCTTATTTTGAAAGCTGCCTCACATGAGCACAAAATGTGTTCCGCCGTTTCTGCCGCTTTCCAGCAAAGACGACATATGTTAGTCTCGGCTTTACCGATCTTGTGAAGATGGTAATTCAGGGTACAATGGCTCTTATAGATGCTTAATAGGAGCCTTTTTTCTCTTTTGCCGAGTGACAATATGTCATGAGTTCTCTTCTTAGCGTACTTTATGAATTTCTTAGCTTGTCTATGCCCCGGAACATTCCTCCAGTGCGAGGCCTTGGTTTTGGTTTCCCAAGCCAGAAAAGCGTTTTTGATTCTGTTTTGTGTGATTCTACAAAAAGGTTCAGGTCCTATGAGGTCTGATGAGGCGCTATTTTTGGCCAGTTGGTCGGCCTTTTTATTGCCCTCTATACCCCAATGTCCTGGAGCCCACCATAGGTAGACTTTGTTACAAGCTGCTAGCTCTCTGAGTGTTTGTGAACATTGCCCAACAAGCTTAGACTTCATCGTCTTAGATGACAGTGCCTTTAACGCTGATTGGCTGTCACTTACAATATTGATGTGTGCTCCATTTAAACTCTTTGCGAGGTTTAGTCTGGCATATTCATATATTGCAAGCACCTCAGCCTGGAATATGGTAGTGTAAGTCCCAAGGCCCTGTTAAATTTGGCCATAAGTCCCATCCATAAACGTCCATCCCTGCTCTGCCATCCATAGCTGAGTGGAATAGAGGATATGAGTCATTATAATATAGAAGAAGCTACATAAAGTTCTGTTTAAATTATTTATGTGGGTATTATTCTATTTATAATTTTTTGAACCAACCGTGAGCTTTATTTATGTTCTTATACCAACAAGTTTCATTGATATGAAAGAAAGTTCTGTTATGCGTCGCAGCAAATATTTCTGACCACATTCAATCAATCTGTCAATTTTACCTACATTTAGTGATGAAGTTTTCTGATAATGGCTGTTACAGGATACAACCTTGTTTTGGATGAGGAAGAGGAAATAAATTTGAAGATGAAAAGAAAATGGGTATAATATTTATAACGTTGTTCAAAAAATTAATCAACAAAAATTTCTTAAATTGATTTTTATTTAATATTTTTTTAGTAAATTCAATTAGCGATTCACTACTTGACTTAAGTTTGGCTTAAAATCAAATATAAGGTCAAGTCAAGTAATAAATTTACAAATTATTTCATTTCAAAATTAAAAATTTTAATATTTGAAAAGCCAGAATATCAGTTATCATTTGAGCTAGATGACTCATTTTGACTTAAATTAAAAGAAGTTTACTATAAGTTTAATTAAATCGAATAAACTTTTTGTCACCTAAATAGTTAGGAAATATTCTTCAAAATCATTGAAAAGGTCAATATATTTTTTTAAGTTTTACGCTACTACGTCATTGTATCAAAAATTGAAAACTGTCCAACCTTTTGGGCAACAAAATGTTTATCGTTTTTTATTATCGAACTTTACTGAATTATCTATTTTGTATCAGAATGAAATGGATTTGCAATAGCAGCAATGAATTGTCTTAGCACTTTATTTTTTTCTTCTAATAATAGATTTCGTCTTCTACTTTGTTCTAGCAATTGTTTCGCAGCATCTAATTTCTTTTGTTGGCTTATCTGAAAATATTTTCTCAAATTTGCATAGCTTGATGTATCAGATTCTTTTATTTCCATGAAAGGATTACTAGTTACAGTTTCAACTTTAGTTGGTTTCGGTGGGTATGCTATTTTAAAGAAATCTTTTCCACATATTTCATTCATGTCCGATGTAAATTCAAAAAACTTTCTACGTTTTCCTCGGTGAACTGCTTCGTAGTTTCTCAATAGAACACGCCAACGATTTTCACAAGCATTACTTGAATAGTTTAATTTGTATTCTTTCAATTTGAATGATATAGTCTCCCACATTTTTTTATTATTTTTTATATAATCTGTGCCAATTTTGGGATGAAGTTGTTTGTAAAAATGTAATAATAATTTAGTAGCTTTAGAGTCCCAAATTTTATACCCATTAAAAGATTTTGAATATAATTCAAGTCTGTCTTCGGGTATTGAATTTAGTTCTGTATCAGATATATCTGTGGTAGATGCTTCTATATTATGTTTGGAAGAAAGCGTATGATAATCAGACAAATCCATGTTTTTAGTTTCACAATTATATAGTGCTTTCATTTCTCGTTCATATTCGAAGTATTTTTGACGCGTTCCTTGTAGAAAATTTCCGTAGCTTCTTTTCAATACTCGAGCTCGATTTTCACAACACGTATTAGAAAAGTCCAAGTTGTAATCTGTTTTCAGTTTTTCTGCTATCAAATTCCACATTTCCTTAGTGTTAATAACTTTATTTAAGACTTTCGGTCGATAAAATTTCCAGCACTTGATCAAACATTTGGTGGAAAATGGATCCCAAGTAACATAATTATATAAAGGTTCATTATCTAATACAAATGGATCTGTTTCTACTTCAGATAAGGTTGAAACATCCAAAGGTTGATTTTGAAATGTGTCTTCTATGATACTTATTTGTTTGAAAACATCATCCAACTTTTTCTGAAATAGGAACATCATTGTTCGTTTTGAAGAGTCAGCTTCATTTGCTTTCATTTTTCTGTATTTTCTTATTAATACTCGCCAACGATTCTCTAAAACGTCACTTGTGAATTTGATGTTATGCTCACTTTTCATTTTTTCCGCAATTATTTTCCACATTTTTTTAAAAGTTAGTTTACACTGTTTCACTTTACCACAATACGCTTTGAAGTATGAAATCAGCAAATTTGTCTTGCGAAAATCCCAAAACGGACTTTGTCTACGTACAGGACGTGCAGGACTTACAGTAATTGTATTTAAATTTCTCACACTTAACATATTTGGACTCTCTTGTTCTAAAAATTGACATTGAAAAATAAAATTAATTATTTTATTACAATAAAACTAGAATATAAAAGAATTTCGCGATTTTACCTTCTTCCATGATTTTTGAAAAATAATCGGTGACTGTATAACTATGATAGAATTCAAAAGTACTTGAAATACTTAATGAACTAAGTAATAACCGTAATAACTTTCCAAATTATTCTAAACAATAAATATTTTTTTAAAACTTAAAATCGATATCGAAATCAATGAAAATATCTCAAAAATTATTGCTAAAACAGGCCAAACACATTTAATAAGAAGTGTTTGTGTGCATCGATTTACCGAATTGGTTTATAGATAGAAGCATTGGATGTGCTAGTTTGACGGGTACTGACAGTACGGACCGGGCGGACGGTCGGACCGGTACCATTGATGTCATTCAGAATTCAGATGTCATTGATACTAACAATTGAACAGCAGAGAGAAGACTTCTCTCTGTGAACAGTTTAATACGTGTAGTTATATTCGTAATATTGAAGGAAAACATTTGGAAATGGCCAATGTAACCTGCATAGCTCATATAAAAGAAGAAGAAAATTGTGGAAATGGAGTTCATATTAAAATTGAAAAATTATCAACACCACTATAAGGACCATTATCAACAGACCATTTTGATTAGGGTTTGCAAACCGTTTTTTATTTAGTAAAAATCGAAAACCCGGTTTTTCAATCTATAAAATCGACTATTATTTTATCTGTATTTAATAAGTATTATTTAACATGAATTTTACAAAAAAAAACGCAATAAATAAATAAATAATTTAAACAGGAAATTTTAATGTAAATGAACATTTAGGTGTTCAATTTCTGTTTTGTTATTTCTCTTTTGTGTGAGTATACTCGTAGTTTTGTTTTACGTTCGTAGTTCGTACCGTAAAAAATAATAATCTATATAAATAAAATGATAGCTGTTTTCAAATGTTCGCTTTTAACTCAAAAACTACTGGATAGATTTCGATCAAATTTTTTTTTGTTTTACTTCTTATATACTTGGTCCTTATCTAAAAAAAGAATTTTCACGATATCTTCATTAAAAGCAAAGTAATTAAAGTTTTTAAAAAATGCGATTTTTCAAAGCATACGGCGTATGCTGTAGTTGTTCTTCCGATGCTTTGATAAAGTGGGGCAAACGCTGTTATGGAGAGAAAGTTATAGAGGGAATGTTTCTTTCATATTTGAGTTGACGACTTCATGCAGCTAAGCGAGATATTTGAATAAATAAAATATTTTTTGAATTCTATTTTTTCTGTTTTTAAAATACTTTTTGTAGCTATTTTTTAAATTCTCTTTTAACATTGTTTATATTTTACTGTAAATACAAGTTCAAAATACATTTTTAAGTTACAACCGTTACAATAATCAAATTACATTTCAACACTCTCTTATATTATTTCATATATTTTTTAACCAGAAAGAATTAAGTTAGCAAGAAACATTTTTTTTTAAATTAAACTATATGCCAAAAAATTGCTCCTTCAGAATCTGCAATTTCTCCAAGTGTATAAGTAGTTAAAAGTTTTAATTTTTAAAAAACTCAAGAATTAAAATCGCTATAAAATCCAAAATAATTTTTATTTGTAGTTTTTGTTTTTTTTAAAACTCTATATATCTGCTCTTTTCATTACGCAAATAATTGATAAAATTTATGCAATATGTTTTAATTATTTAAACATTGTTGTACTATGACGTTATCAACTGCCGATGGATCTTATAAAGATGAATAGTTTAAAAATTGAATTACTAATTAACTATAGGTTCAAAATACAGGGACAAATATATCATCTTATTGGCTCTCTGCTACCCACTGACGTGCCTAAATTTTTACAAATCTATTATATAGCCGATTATGTTGAACAGGCTAACATTAGAGGACAGCACATTCTTACACTTTATACATGAAATATTTTCTTAATACAGAGAGAAGACTCTCTGCTTAATATAATAAACAACGCAGACGAAGTCGCGGGTACCAACTAGTAAAATAATAAAATCATTTTCGTAGTTCGTAATACTTGTTGAAATAGTAGTGTAAGTAAAAATTACTTTTTAAATATTTTTTATCAGTTTTATTAATTATTATATTTCACAAATACAATCCACAAAAATTCATAAGAAAAATTTTAAATTTAAGTAAAAATAAAATTGAGTTTTGAAATTCGCAAATGAAGTTTTGTAACTGAAGTTGAATTAAAAATCATTAATTAATGGTGTTATTTTATAAATAAATATAATAAGGGTGGGGTGATTTTATTATACATTTAATTTCCTAATAGCCCGGGTTTTGACCGGTTAACCGGGTTTAAGATAGGAAAAAACCGAAAAACCGGTTTTAACAAAAATACGGTTTTTTGCAAACCCTAATTGTTATATTAAAATAGAAAATGATATTGATGGAAGAACGTAAATGATGACTATAAAGGGCCCACATTAGATCACATTGCATTGTCATTGGAAGAAAAATTAACAATCTTGGAATCTTAGATATTTATATTAGACTAAAATTTATTTTATTCTTTTTAATCGAATTTACTTGGTGTCCTCGCGAATATAGCTATAAACGTTTAACATATTCCCTATATATTCCCAAATCTTTCTTATTTTATAGTCTTTCATATGAATGTTATGCAAATAATCTCTCAACTCGCCAATGCAATGCTCATAATTAACTAAAGACGAAGTATTTGAATTTAAAACACTAAGTTGCATCTCCAATGATAATACCTGACATTAAAAAAGTTATAAATTTCATTGATAAAAATTCAATTAAGTTGATTTCACCGATTAGAAATTTCGTTCCATGTTCAAACAACCAAAATGTGGAATTAGAACTATTGACGTATGAATTTTTAGACATAAACTAAAATTCTTTCATATTTCGCGGTCTATTTGGTATATTGTATATTACAATAAATAATACATCTACGTTATCACTAATTGTAAGCAAAACTTTATTAAAAATCCAACTATAGGGATTTCAATTCTTTTTAAAACAAGCAAGCATAAAGGCCATAATACATATTTCGCAATTTTCAGGGGTTCAAAACTGTTTTGCAATGAATGTTGACAAATCCTCGATGTAGTACAATGACAATTTCTAAAAAAAATACAATATTCAAAATTATTGCCCAACTAACCGATATCAGGGAATAATCTTTAAATGTTATCAGATATGAAACTATAATAATATTGCTATAGGCAACTATAAATAGTATATTTTCTTAAAAAGAAAAAAACCTAAATAAGATACTCTTATGTATTTTTAAAATTTTTATGAAAAAATACCAGTGGATTGAAATATCCATAAACCAGGCACAAACGAAAATTGAAACCAATTCCAAGGCGTAAGTTATGTTACTCGTGACATTCAGCGTTACACTACTTAACAAGTATTGTTGTAATAGTCTAATAATAAGATCCGAACCTACATCGACCTTCGCCGAGTTGATAATAGAATGAAACATATTTTATCATGAAGTTAGCGAAGTTAGTGTATTAGAAAATATATTAAAAATGGGTTGGCTAAAAAAATTCTGGACAGACTATTTTTAATTATTTTTCAAAAAAAATATGTTTAATAAAATATTGCATCAAGATAATAGAAAAAATGTTATATCATCATAAACGCTGTTTTATTGCGAACACATTGATATCGGTTTGTCTGCAAAAAGTTCGGTCCTATTAAGGGTTTGTGAATTTTAAAAATTTAAATTTTAATGCGCGTGAAAATGTGTGACGGAGAGATCCGAGGTAAGTATACTGTGTAATAGTAAAGGACCCAATATCACAGTCGCCTGTGATGTGTAAAATGTTTTTTATTTGTTGCAATATTTTATTAAAAATAATTAAAAATAGTCTGTCCAGGATTTTTTTTGCCAACCCATTTTTAATATATTTTCTAAATTCATGATAAAATATGTTTCATTCTATTATCAACTCGGTGAAGGTCGGTGTAGGTTCGGATCTTCTACTATAATACATATTTTATGGAAGTATTTTTTCGTGGTCGATTATAGGGGATGGGTGTATTATTAAAAAAACAATATAAAAAATTATAAAAACGACAAATGAAAGATATTAATTAGTTTATTAGAAATTAAAAGTTATTGTTATTATGAATATACAATAAACAAACATAATTTAAACTACAAAATTATTTAATTATTAAAAATACATTTATTTAACTTCCAGGTTTATCAAATGGGGCTGCAATGGTTTGTATCAATTTTTTCAACAAATTATTTCTTTCAGCTAATAAAATATTCCTTCGTCGACCTTGTTCAAGCATCTCCTCTTTGATTTTCATTTTTTGGATGTGGTACTGCTGCATATCTTTTCGGATATCAGCAAACGATACACTTTCAACGATTTCAATAGTATCTGAAACGACAGTATCATCTTTTGTTTCAATTAGTTTCTTTGCCATTTTTTCTTTTCTTTCTTTTCCATACAATTCATCCATTTCTTCAAAAAAATCAAAACTTCTTTTACGCTTGCCGTTTTGAACTGATTCGTAATTTCTTTTCAAAACTTTCCAACGATTTTCGCAAGCACTACTTGAAAAATTTAGCATGTGTTCATAAACCATTTTTTCAGAAATTTTTTTCCACATCATTTTATAATTTTTTACTTCTGTTCGTCCAACACGTGGATTATAAAATTTGAAACATGATATTAGGGTTTTGGTGGCATCTGAATCCCACATTTTATAACAAGTATCTTGTTCGATATTTTCTAACGGAGTTTTATCGTAGACGATTGTTATTTTAGAGTTATCATTATTATCAGTAACATATGTATGGAAAGTTTGATGTTCTGATATTTCTGAAGTCGCTTGCTGCACCTCTTCTTGATTCAAAACTTCAGCCTGTATGATTACTTCATTAATGTCATTTTTTTCGATTTCGTAAAGTTCGCTCATTTCTTTCTGATATTCAAAGACTTTTTGAAGATTACTTGAAAGAACATTTTCGTAATTTCTTCTTAAGACTTTTGTACGATTTTCACACATTTCGCTTGAAAAATGTAAATTGTAATCTTTTTTTAATTTTTCCGATATTCTCTGCCACATCAGCTTATTGCTCATCATCCCACATAATGTTTGAGGGCGGTATAGTTTTAAACATTCAATTAAAAGTTTGGTAGAACGAACATTCCATGTATTCTTCAAAGTGGGATTTTTAGTTTGTTCTACAGGCGACTTATCTGCAAAATTTTCATAATTTGTGTTAGAAGAGTCATTTTCATCTTTACTGTATTTAAACGTTATAATTTCAACATCTTGATCATTTTCTAATTCAATTTCCTTATCGCCTTCACTCATTTCGTCCATATCAGGTTGAAATTCTAGACCAGATTTACGACGCGCAATTTTAAAATTAACATTTTTTTTATGATTTCGTTTTATAAATTTCCAACGATTTTCAACATCTTCTGGTGAAAAATTTAAGTTATTATCTTTTTTTAGTTTTTCAGATATTAGTTTCCATATAGCCTTGTTGGTAATGTCGCCTCGTTTTACTTGAGGATAAAATATTTTAAAATAATTTATTAAACAACGTGTCGCTGTTGCATTCCACAATTTATTTTGAGAATCAGTCATATCAAAAGTTTCCTCTTCGATTCTTTCTTTTTTAGGGTCGATCATAATTTCATATTCTACAATAAAAATTATACTTAAATTATAAACACTTTTTTAACTGTATAATAATTTACCTCCAATTTCATCGTTCATTTTTAAAAAGAATTTTAATTCAAAATTTTTTGTTCCTTTTATTTATTGAGAATTAATCCGGGACACTTGGAATCACTTTATTTATCCGAAAAATTCAAATGGTTTGTGACAGATTTTTACTGTAGAACATTGATATTATAATTTTAGATAATGAATTGTGTAATTTTGTAAATAAGATGTGAAATTATGAAAACTAAATAATTTTGAATTATACTACAATAATTTTAGAATTATAATGGATATGAAATAAAATGGACGCTAATTTTTACGTTTTATGGCGATTTATCGGATTTATCCACGAACAGTAGGAATTGTTCATAAATAGAACGATTCCGAACGCGTCCCTCTAGAACCGAATGGAATGAAATGGAACTTACGGAACTGGACGGAACCAACCGAGCCGGTTGAATCGATTCTTTCGAGCATGTTAACTCAGTACCGTGTTAACTAATTTATTAAGTTAATCTGTTGATTGTTTCGAATTCTAACTGTAATATCCGTTATACCATTGTACCTATTTATTTGTACAGTCT